>CM035163.1:45477651-46677651 GCA_020205615.1 Panax quinquefolius | reverse complement strand
TTTAATAATATATAAAATATTGACAATAATTGAATCAATTAACTTGCGATACTATGCAACAATCACTGAAGTAATAATTGAACAAAACTGAAGCAATAATTGATCAAAACTAAGTGACTTCTCACGTAAGCATCAATAATCAATATCATGTGCTACTATGCAACCACGCGTTTTCTTGTACTTTTAACACTGGGTGTTTTAACAGTTAACAATAAAACTTCCGCCGTTATTTTCATAAAATATTTTTGTCATTTTCTCAATTCGACAATAATTCCGTTGTGGGGTCCACCAATGATTATGTCGTCATACGAATATTCCCTGTTAAAACGAATATTCCCCGACCAATCGAATATTATATAACAACTTGCGTACTTTGCAAAATTTATAACTATTACCCACAACTGTAACATTATATCAAATTCATTCCATAATATTCAAAAATGATAATTATAGAAAATTCATCTTTATTCATAAAAGTTGGGGTCTTACAATCTCCCCTTCTTATGAAATTTAAGCCCTCGAAATTAAAGTGCATTACTGGTATGTCGAAGAGGTAAGGATACCTTGATTTCATTTCAGATTTTAACTCTCAAGTCATTTCCTCAACATCGTGGTTTCTCCATAAAACTTTGACTTGAGGTATAACCTTGGAGCATAGAATATGTTCCTTCTTATCCAAGATTTGAACAGAAACCTCTTCATACGTTAAATCTTCCGCTATTTCGTCCGGTTCTAACTTAATAATGTGGTTCGGGTCTTTCACATATTTATGTAACATGGATATATGAAAAATGTTATGAACACGAGACATACTTGGCGGTAAAGCAAGTCTATACGCCATAGTTTGTACTCGATCGAGGATTAAAAATGGGCCAATGAATCGAGGATTGAGCTTTCTTCTCTTTCCAAATCTCGTAACTCCTTTCCATGGAGCAACACGTAACAACACATGATCTCCAATATCGAATTCCACGTCCTTTCGATGAAGATCGGCATAACTCTTTTATCGGTCTTGTGAGGTTTTTTATCGTTGTCGGATCGTTTGAATCTTTTTCGTAGTCATACATACCAACTCCGGTCCCAACAACGTTGCTTCACCCACCTCATCCCGATATCTTAGAGAATGACACTTTCTTACATCTGGCGCCTCGAATGGAGCCATGCCGATACTTGCTTAATAACTATTGTTGTAGGAATACTCCACCGATGGTAAGAACTTGTCCCAACTTCCCTTGAAGTCGAGGACACATAGTCTTAATAAATCTTCAAGAGTTTGAATAGTCCTCTCGATTGTCCATCAAATGCGAGGATGATATATGCGAACTAAATCGTAAATCCGTGCCCATAGCTTTTTGCAAACTAACCCAAAATCGTGAAGTGAATCTTGGGTCTCGATCAAAAACTATGGATACTGGCATACCATGCAATCTTACAACCTCGTTTATGTACATACGAGCAAGACGTTCAAGTGTATAAGTTTCTCGTATAGGTAAGAAATGAGCAGACTTGGTCAATCTATCAAGAATGACCCAAATTGCACCTATGCCTTAAGAAACGTTGGGAAGACCAGTAACGAAATCCATGGTAATGTGCTCCCACTTCCATTCTAGAATTTCAAGTGGTTATAATGGACCTTTTGGTACTTGATGCTCTTCCTTAACTCGTTGACAAGTTAAACACCTTGAGATAAACAGCACTATCTCCCTCTTCATATTGCCCCACCAAAATGTATGTCGAAGATCATGATACATTTTGGTACTCCCGAGATGGATTTGCAAATGGTGTGTTGTTGTGCCTCCATCATGATTTTATACTTTAACTTTCGGGATCGTTAGGAATACAAAGTCTGGAGTTGACTCAAAGTATTCCTTCTTCATCGATTCGTGCTTCCGGCATAGCACCTTCTTGTACTTTCTTCCTCATATGCATCAGCTCCAGGTCTGTAGCTTAAGCAGCTTTAACTTTATCGATTAAAGTCGATTCTACTCGTATATTCGCCATCATCACATGGGTCCCTGGAGTCTTTATCTCTATCTCCATCCTTTGCAAGTCATACAAAATGGTCCTTTGCGTTGATAATATCGCACTCGTACCCGCATATGATCTTCTACTCAATGCGTCAGCTACCACGTTTACTTTTCCAGGATGGTATTAGATGGTATGATCATAATCTTTCAATAGTTCAAGCCAAGCGTCATTTATCGCATATTGAGTTCCTTTTGAGTGAAGAAATATTTGAGGCTTTTATGATCCGTAAAGATCTCCACTTTCTCCCCATATAAGTAATGCCTCCAAATTTTAAGTCAAGAGACAACATTTGCTTGACTCTAGATCATGAGTAGGATAATTCCTCTCATATTCTTTGAGTTGTCGAGAAGCATAGGCTATGAATTTCTCATGTTGCATGAGAACACATCTAACCCTTTACACGAAGCATCACTTTGTAGATGACAAATCCCTCCGAGGCGGATGGTATTGTCGAGCGGTCTTTGAAATGAGTCTTCTCTTAAGTTCTTGAAAACTCTTCTCACATTCCTCGTTCAACCGAATTTTGTATCTTTTCGAGTCAATTTGAGTTAAGGGAGTAGCGATTCGAGAAAACCCTTCTATGAATCTCGATAATATCCGGCTAAGCCCGAGAAAGCTACGTACTTGATCCTTGATTTAGGTTACTCGACTTTGAATAGCTTCAATCTTTCTTTGAGTCAAGCGGATATTCCATGACTTGATACCACGTGCCCAAGGAATGCTACTTCCTTAAGCCAGAACTCGCATTTCTTCAACTTGGCATAAAGCTTATATTCACAAAGCTTTTGAAGTATCAGCCTCAAGTGTTGCTCATGCTCTTCACGGCTTTTGGAATAAATAAGGATGTCATCAATAAAGACGACCACAAAGTGATCCAAATATTCCTTGAATACTCGGTTCATCATATCCATGAAGGTAGCAGGAGCATAAGTCAATCCAAAGACATGACTAGGAATTCATAATGCCCGTACCGAGTTCTGAAAGTCGTCTTTGGAATGTCATCGGTTCTAATCTTTAATTGGTGATATCCGAAACGAAGATCAATCTTTGAAAAAAATTTGGCGCCTTGCAACTGGTCAAACAGGTCATCAATGCGAGCCAATGGATATCTATTTTTGATAGTGACATGGTTCAACTCCCGATAATCAATACAAAGTCGCATACTCCCATCTTTCTTCTTCACGAATAGAAAGCAGGAGCACCCCGAGGAGGCGTACTGGGGCGAATGAAGCCGATGCCTAACGATTCCTGCGGTTGGGTCTTTAACTCACGAAGTTCAATAGGAGCCATTCGATATGGGGCTTTGGAAATGGATTTTGTGCGGGTTCAAGGTCGATTCAAAATTCAATTTCACGCTCTGGGGTAGGGACGGAAGGAAGTTCTTGAGAATCGTCGGAAATTCATTAATAATAGAAATATCATTCAAAACAAAGCGTATTTTGTTTAGATCCAAGTGACATGAGCTAAGAAAGCTTGACATCCATTTTTAATAAGCGAATAGCTTTATGGCTTGAGATAGCGATGATTGATTTTAATGGTTTGGTTGCTTGAATTCGCATAATAGGTTGGTTAGGAATATGAAAGCTAACAACCTTACGAAAATAATCAATTTTTGCATGATGAGTAGTTAACCAATCAATCCCTAGAATTACGTCAAATGCAAGTATTTTCAATGAAATAAGATCGATAGGTAATGTGAGGGTACCGATTTGAACCAAACAAGACTTATAAACAGTTGATGTAATGAAGGTTTCTCCCAATGGAGTTTTAACAGTTAAGTCAAAGTCTAATTTCTCCGGAGTCAAATTTAAACGTTGAGCGCAAGTAGGAGAAATAAAAGAATTGGTAGAACCGGTATCAAATAAGGTATAAACTTCGCTAGAGTTTATGATAAGCTTACCCATGATGACCTCGTTCATGTTCCTTGTTTTCTGGGAGGTCACGACAAACGCTCTCCCTTGCACTACTGGCTTTGACTTTTCTAGGACGTCCTTTGGTGCCTCCATCCTAGTTGAACTTGTCTTTGGTGAACGACAAAATCAGGCTAAGTGACCTTCTCTTCCACAATTATAACATGTTTTGGATGGCATCGCGCAGTTTGGACTGATGTGTCCCTCCCCTCCGCATTTGAAGCATATGATAGGTGGTCGTTCTCCTTCCTTAACAACGGTCTTTGGTCTTGGCGTCTTTCCATCATTGTTGAATCTCCTCTTCTTGAAATGTCCATTCTTATTGTTTTGGCCATAATTACCACCGAAGTGGTTATCATTTCTTGCATGTTGATTCCTTCCACGCTTATTGTCACCGCCCGATGATTTGCTTATCACTAGTATTATCATTTTTGTCGCTCTCTTTTTTGGTTGGGTTGACTCATTATCGCGCTCAATAAGCGAGCCCTATTAACAACATCCGAATACAAACACAATTTATGAGAGATAAGATATTGGCGTATCTCGGGTTTCAAACCTCTTAGAAACATTCGCGTCATTCTCTCCTCATTATCAACTAAATGGGATGCAACCCGAGACAACTCGGCAAATTTGGCCCGTCTTTGCGACTGATCGTGTTGTTTTGCTCGACTTGATGAACTCTACCTCTTTCATGTATGTGAATACTTTCGGGAAAGTACTTGTCGTTGAACAATTCTTGGAACTTCTCCCAAGTCATCTTGATGTGGCGGGTTGAGTACATTTTATAGATTCCCACGATGTCTCGCCTCTGCACGCATAACATGAAGGTGGCAAAGGAACCTTGTGCTCCTCGGAGCATCCCAAGATATCAAATATCTTGCAGATCTGCTTTATCCATGTCTCTGCCTTAAGTGGTTTTAGCTCTCCAAAAAAACTCCGGTGGTCCCAGTTCCTTGAAGCGCTTAGCGGTCGTCAGAGAGTTGCAGTGTTTCCCACGCATTTTGTGCGAGGAGCCGCTCTTGCACGATGTTGCATGAATTGCATAAAACCTCTGAACATTCCATCGTTCATCATCTGGTCAGTGTTATTGTTTGTATGAGGATTGTCGCCTTCCTGATACACATTGTCCTGATTATTAATCTATGGAGACTAAACAGTCTCCTGTGCTCCATTGCTAATCTCAACATTCTCGGATGCTATTTTCAAATACTGCCACAAAACAAGGGTTAATTAACATATCACATATTATCCCTATACTCTGACCGACCAATTAAATACCAAATAAACTTAGGTAGGTCATACTAGGGGAATTCCACCAATTAAATACCAAATAAACTTAGGTAGGTCAAGGCTTCTATGACTCTAAATGGATAAACACTCAGATCTCGTCGGTAAATATATAACTGTATGTCTAACGCCCAAAACAGGTATACATCACCCATCTTGAGTCGCCAGATACACACTACATAAATTCAAATACAACTTAATTATACAATAGTCGTGTAAAATACGACAAAACATAATCTAAGAGTTTTAATAAGAATATTGTCATCTAGATAATATCCACACTCAATGGAGTCCTCATTACATTTATTGTCACACTATTTAACAGAATAGTGAGAACTACTAATGCTATCATCTGGATCGTCGCTCCGTTCCCCGACAAAAAGAATATTCCTGGCTACGTTCTCATTTCCTGAAGAGAACAGTGAAAGAAAGGGTGAGCTCAACTAGCCCAGTAAGAAATATTATGACTAAGATAATGCAGAATAAATTATCATTAGTCTTCAACAATGTTAAACTGATAAAATACAATAGACATCAAGTTTAATTGCAGCGGAATAAGCAATCCATTAGAAGAGTCAAGTAGAGCATGATATCTACTATCTTCTATGTTTTAAAATGTTTTCATCAATTTTATCGTTGAGACTCAGCTTATTAAATAAACCACGTCATCCCTACACTACGGCCAAGGATATTCATTAGTATCACGACCACAAATTATCCATGCACTACGGGCCAAGGATATTCATGTTTTCATCAATGGTCATGATCATGCCAACAACTGTCCATCAATACACTACGGGCTAATGAGGACTTTTACCACATCATTGTAACATTACGGTCATGACTATACCGAATAATCCCTGGTCATAATCATACCAAGTCCATCTATGCACTACAGGCCACAGATGACTTTCAACATAATATAAACATGAGGATGATGACAATGACATAATAATTCAATAAAACAAGTTCAAGAATTAAATTTTAAAGATTTATAAGTTAATTTATCCTGAACTCAAAAATGTCCAAATTGTCAACATGATACTGATTTGTGGAATAAAATTCAAGAATGCTCAGAAGAATATTTCCATGAAAAGATACTGGATGAAGCGTAAATATCCAGGATATTCTACTAATTTCATGGAGTATAAAAGCAAAAACTTTAACCAACTAAGAATAATAGAATATATGAACCTGCAAATGGATTTTTGCCCGCCATGCGGTAATCCACGTAGACAGATCATTTCCACAATTTAATAAGGAATGAATACAAAGGATCATTCACCATGCATGTGGTAATCCACATAGGCGAGTTATTCAATGAAGAATAATAAAGAATGGAATAACAGAAGAATTCACCATGGATGCGATAGACCGTACAGACAGGTTATTCCCAATAGAATAATAAAGAATGGAACCAGGTCATGCGAAATCCGTACAAACAGGATATTTCAACAGAATAATAAAGAATGGAAGAACAACAGAATTCACCAGGCATGCGATAGACCGCACAGGCAGGTTATTCTAACAGAATAATAAATAATGGAACTAGGTCATGCGTAATACGCACAGATAGGATATTCTAACAGAATAATAAAGAATGGAATAATAGAAGAATTTCACCATGTATGCGGTACTTCGTATAGACATGTTATTCCAACAGAATAATAAATAGTGGAACCAGGTCATGCGTAATATGCACAGACAAGATATTCCAACAGAATAATAAAGAATGGAATAACAGAAGAATTTCACCATGTATGCGGTACTTAACATAGACAGGTTATTCCAAAATAATAATAAAGAATGGAATAACAATAGCTCTCTTCATGAAAATGAAAGAAATAATACCCCTTACCTTAGAATAAAGCTGGATACTGGAATAGAGAGGTATCAGACTTCTCTTCTTCTTTCTCTCTATAATTTCTCTCTATAATAATTGCTCTATAGCTTTAGTGAATTGGTGAGAAATGAAGGAAGAATGAGCTTCTATTTATAGAAAAATATAGTTTCGATAATTGCACGTTTTGGGGCTCGAAAAATTATAATACAATACCTCCAACTTTTCTTTTATTTTTAATTTAGTCCTGCAAGTAATATCAAACTTGCACCACCTCCCCTAATAGTACATGAATGTGAATCAATAGTACACACATGTGAACAAATAGTTATAATCATGTGAATTAATAGTAATTAATTCCTCATTTATCCGATTAATTACCCGATAACTTCCAGACATCAATTATTATCGAAATAAATGTCGATTTACACTAACACTAATAATTCCAACACAATGGAACTATCAATTTAATCTTTAATCAACACGAACTTATTCATCATTAATATTATAACTCACAATATTTAACAACCAGGTCATTCCCGTGGAAGAGGGGTTTTCAGATAAGGATTTCTCCTTATTAGCCGCAATTAGATGACCAAACCTCTCCACAGCGAAATTCTAGACATTGTAAATATTGCAATTTAATAATATGAATAACTTTTTCGTCACAATTATTAATTTAATAATATATCATATTATACAGATGATACTATGATAATAATTGAATCAATAATATAAGAGATATGATGCAGCAATTACTGTAGCAATAATTGAATATAACTGAGTGACTTCTTACGTAAGCATCAATAATCAATCTGGTGTCTCTCTTTATGCGACCACAGCGTATTATTGTACTTTTACTACCGAGTAGTTCAACAGTTTTAACGGTAACACTTTCGCCGTTATTTTTATAAAATGATAATTCTGTCGTTTTCTAACTACGACAATACTTCTGTTGTAGGGTCCACCAATGATTGTGCCATCGTACGGATATTCCTCGACCAAACGAATATTTTATAACAACTTACATACTTTGCAAAATTTATAAATATTACCGACAACTGTAACATTATATCAAATCCACACCATAATATTCAAAAAAAATATTTCGAGAAATTTAAATCTTTATTCCTAAAATTTGGCGTCTCACAATCTCCCCTCCTTATGAAATTTCGCCCTCGAAATTTACGTACGTACCTGGTATGCCGAAGAGGTGAGGATACCTTGACTTTATTTCAGATTATAACTCTTGAGCTATAGCCTTTGAGTGTCGAATAGGATCCTTCGTATCCAAGATTTTAACATGTATCTCCTCATACATTAAATCTTCTGCTATCTCGTCTAGTTCCAATTCAATAATGTGGTTCGGGTCATCCACATATTTATGTAACATCGATACGTGAAAAATATAATGAACACGCGACATACTTGGTGGTAAATCGAGGGTTGAGATAACGCCTTCATGAACCTTCTTCTTCACATTCATCAGATTCAGGTGTGTAGCTTGAGCGGCTTTAACTTTATCGATTAAAGTCGATTATACTCGTATATTCGTTATCTTCACGTGGGTCCCTAGAGTCTTTAACTCTATCTTCATCATTTGTAAGTTATACGAAATGGGTTTTTGTTTTAACGACATCGCACTCGTAAACGCGTACGATCTTCTACTCAACGCGTTAGCTACCACATTCGCTCTTCCACGATGATATTGAGTGGCATAGTCGTAATCTTCAATGACTCGAGCCAACGCGTCTTTAGCAGCATACGTTCGTTCATTTAGGGTGAAGAAATATTTAAGGGTTTTAGAAATGGGTTTTGTATCGAGGTCAATACAAAATTCAATTTCACGCTCTAGGGGTAGGCTAGGAAGTTCTTCAAGAATACGTCAGGAAATTTATTAACGATAGAAAAAAAAACTGTGACTCTCATCCAAGACTTGGATAACACGTCACATTGATACCTATCAACTTGCCACCGTTATTCATGACGTCCCCTACGGATATTCTGGCTTCGGTGTATTCTAAGACTTGGAAGTCACCAGCGAAAGGCTCGGGGCTCTTTACTTATGGCTTGATATGACAATGATTGACTTTAGTGGTTTGGTTGCTTGAATTCATATAACAAGTTGGTTAGGAATATTAAAGATAACAACCTTATGAAAAGCATGATGAGTACTTAACCAATTGATTCCTAAAATCACATCAAAGGCAAGTATTTTCAAATAGATAAGATCGACAGGTAAAGTGAAAGTATCGATTTGAATCAAACAAGATTTATAAATAGTGGAGGTAATGAAGGTTTCTCCTAACGGAGTTTCAACAGATAAATCAAAGTCTAATTTCTCTGGAGTCAAATTTAAACATTGAGCGTAAGAAGGAGAAAAAAAAAAGTGGGTAGGCGGTATCGAATAAGGTATAGACTTCGCAAGAATTTATAATTAACTAACCCGTGATAACTTTATTTGGGTTCCTCACTTGTTGGGAAGTCATGACAACCGCTCTCCCTTGAACTACCCGTCTTTGACTTGTCTAGGGCAGCATTTGGTGTCATCACTACCGTTGAAATTGACTTTTCTATAGGGCATATTCCACCCTCAACTGCTTCATCGAACTCCTGTTTCATGATCTGAATCATTAATCTTCGATCCATATCAAATAGAGGTTGACCGCAATGTACAGGGTAATTTAAAACTCGATGTTGGATTCTCTCAATTATTGTCCAAAAAGAGAAATACATATCATCTATTTTAGGCTTCTTAGATCGGACATCTCTTTCCACAATATCAACGCGTCGTGCGACTTTTACCCATGCATCACTCATTTTCACTCGTTCAGTTGTTTCTTCTTTCAGCTCAGATTCTAGCTTTATCATCTTATATCTGCCAAAGAGTGCTTTTGTTCAAGCATCACATAACGAGTAACACAAGCTTGAATTGTTGCATCCTTTTGCTCCACGATCGCTTGTCGTTCTTCAACCTGCTCTTCTAACTCATGAACACGATTTTGCAATTCTAAATTTTGATCATAAAATTCTTCTAATAAATTCTCCTCGGGTTCCTCTTCTTCCTCTTCTTCCCATTCTTCCTCACTCTCAGCTGCTACCTCTGCGACTATCTCGGGTACAACTATCAATTCATCACTCACCATATGGATATCTCTAATTCCTTCTTCGCCTGACATCACATTATCCTGATTGGTGATTAGAGGTGTTTCCACGATCTCATTCACTCCATTGTTAACATTTTCAGCTGCCATTCTCAAATACTGCCACAAAACAAGGGTTAATTGACATGTAACATATTATCCCTATACACAATGACCAATTAAATACCAAATAAACTTAGAAGGTAGGTCATACTAGTGAAGAATTCTCCATCTCTCCCTCCTAGTTCTTGTCTCACATCTCGGCCGAGGATCATATCCTAAGCTTTGATATCAATGGCGCCCCCAAAGCGGTATACATCACCCATCTTGAGTCGTCAAAGACACACTACATAAATTCAAATACAACTTAATTATACAACGATGCGTGTAACATACGATAAAAAACATAATCTAAAGTTTTAATAAGAATATTGTCATCTAGACAATATCCACACTCAATGGAGCCCTCATTACATTTATTGTCACACTATTTAACATAATAGTGAGGACTACTAATGCTATCATCACGGACCGTCACTCTGGTTCCCCACAAAAAAAGAATATTCTCAACTCGTTCTTATTTCACAGAAGAAGCGGTGAAAGAAAGGGTGAGCTCAACTAGCCCAGTAAGAAATATTATGACTAAGATAATGCAAAATAAATTATCATTAGTCTTCAACAATGTTAAACTGATATCTACTATCTTCTATGTTTTAAAAAGTTTTCATCAAATTTATCACTGAGACTTAGCTTATTAAATAAACCACGCCATCCCTACACTACGACCAATGATATTCATTAGTATCACGACCACAAATTATCTATGCACTACGGGCCAAGGATATTCGTGTTTTCATCAATGGTCATGATCATGCCAACAACTGTCCATCAATGCACTATGGGCCAATAAGGACTTTTACCACATCATTGTAACATTACGGTCATGACTATACCGAATAATCTCTGGTCATAATCATACCAAGTCCATCTATGCACTACAGGCCACAGATGACTTTCAACATAATATAAAGATGAGGATGATGACAATGACATAACAATTCAATAAAAACAAGTTCAAGAATTAAATTTTAAAGATTTATAAGATAATTTATCGTAAACTCAAAAACGTCCAAATTATTAACATGATACTGCTTTGTGGAGTAAAATTCAAGAATGTTCAGAAGAATATTTCCATAAAAAGATACTGGATGAAACGTAAATATCCAGGATATTATTCTAATTTCATGGAGTATAAAAGCAAAAACTTTAACCAACTGAGAATAATAGAATATATGAACCTGCAAATGGATTTTTGCCCGCCATACGGTAATCCACGTAGACAAATCATTTCCATAATTTAATAAGGAATGAATACAAAGGATCATTCACCATGCATGTGGTAACCCACATAGACAGGTTATTCCAACAGAATAATAAAGAATGGAATAACAGAAGAATTCACCATGGATGCGATAGACCACACAGACAGGTTATTCCCAATAGAATAATAAAGAATGGAACAGTCATGCGAAATCCGCACAAAGCAGGATATTCAGCGAGAATAATAAAGAATGGAAGAACAATGAAATTCACCGGGCATACGATGAGGCCATAGCAGGCGGAGTTATTCTAATGAATAATAAATAATGGAACTAGGTCATGCGTAATACGCACAGATAGGATATTCTAACAGAATAATAAAGAATGGAATAATAGAAGAATTTCACCATGTATGCGGTACTTCGCATAGACAGGTTATTCCAACTGAATAATAAATAGTGGAACTAGGTTATGCGTAATACGCACAGACAGGATATTCCAACAGAATAATAAAGAATGGAATAACAGAAGAATTTCACCATGTATGCGGTACTTCGCATAGATAGGTTATTCCAACATAATAATAAGGAATGGAATAACAATAGCTCTCTTCATGTAAATGAAAGAAAAAATACCCCTTACTTTAGAATAAAGCTGGATACTGGAATAGAGAGGTATCAGACTTCTCTTCTTCTTTCTCTCTATAATTTCTCTCTATAATAATTGCTCTATAGCTTTAGTGAATTGGTGAGAAATGAAGGAAGAATGAGCTTCTATTTATAGAAAAATATAGTTTCGATAATTACACGTTTTGGGGCTTGAAAAATTACAGTACAATACCTCCAACTTTTCTTTCATTTTTAATTTAGTCCTGCAAGTATTATCAAACTTGCACCACCTCCCCTAATAGTAAATGAATGTGAATCAATAGTACACACATGTGAACAAATAATTATAATCATGTGAATTAATAGCAATTAATTCTTGATTTATCCGACTAATTACCCGATAACTTCCAGACATCAATTATTATCGAAATAAATGTCGATTTTCACTAATACTAATAATTCTAACACAATGGAACTATCAATTTCATCTTTAATCAACACGAACTTATTCATCATTAATATAATAACTCACAATATTTAACAACCAAGTCATTTCTAGGAAGAGGGGCTTTCAGATAAGGATTTCTCCTTATTGGCGCATGATTAGATGACCAAACCTCTCCTTGTGAACATCTAGACATTATAAATATTGCAATTTAATAATATAAATAACTTTGTCATCTCAATTATTGATTTAATAATATATCATATTATACGAGATGATCTTGTGACAATAATTGAATCGATAATATAGAGATATGATCGACAATTATTGTAGCAATAATTGAGTATAAGCTGAGTGACTTTTTACGTAAGCATCAATAATCAATACCGTAGTGCTAATATGCAACCACAGCGTAGACATCGTACTTTTACTACCTAGTAGTTCAACAGTTTTAACGATAACACTTTCGCTGTTATTTTTATAAAATGATAATTCTGTCATTTTTTAACTACGATAATACTTCTGTTGTGGGGTCCAACAATGATTGTGCTGTCGTACGGATATTCCCTGACCAAATGAATATTTTATAACAACTTGCATAATTTGCAAAATTTATAAATATTACCCACAACTGTAACATTATATTAAATCCACACCATAATATTCAAAAAAAATATTTCAAGAAATTTAAATCTTTATTCCTAAAATTTGGGGTCTCATAGTATGTGGGCTAACAGGTGTTTAAAATGAGAAAACACTCAATATAGGGTGTGTACAGAGCAAATTGGACAGGGCTTCCTCGCCTTTTATTTTTTCTTAAATGGCTACCCCAAGCCCTCTATTTATAAAGGGGGGAGCCGCAGGTATACCTGCAGCAGCCGCAGATGCACCTGCAGCTTCTCGGGGTGCCCCGGGTTCTGTGGGTCCTGTCGTCTTGAAGTACGTGCACTTGTGCACTGTAATGTCCGTTTGAACTTGTAGAACTTCAATCCGAGCATCCGAACGAGGTATATACGACATTTTTCGGGCTGCTTGTGCCGAGAGTTACGCAATGACATGGATTAGAGGTTGTACGAAGTCAGGAAGAGGAGACCATGCTGATGGTCTTCAAGCTTCAAATTCTATCTGGTGTACTGCCACGCGTAATAGTCACTCGAGATTGGAACTCCTTGGTTCTTGTAGGACATTGTTGTATGTATGTATGTCTGAAGTATTGAGATGACCCGCAAGTGTTGAGGTAGCAAGATGACATGTGACTCCTCACCGGGGTTATCGCCGATTTGAGTTGAAAGCAGACGTTGGTCAGGGTTACATCTGAGATTGGACTGCTTGTTTGAATGTCGCAATGTCATCCGTGAGAATGCTGTATGCACCCGGTGTTAGCTCCGGGTTTGAGGTATGAGTGCCTCGGCGGGAGGTCTCGATTGAAGGCGATCGCATGCATTTGAAACAAACATTTAGGGGTTATCATGGGAGCTCGCAACAACATTCCTTGGTGTTATCGCCGAGGACGAAACTCGAGGTTATCTACGAGGTTGGAAATGATCCTTAGGTGTGTGTTCGGGGTTGAGGCGATGATCCGGTGTGTGTTAGGGTTGGGACTTAACTTCAGTAGTATCCGGAATGGATGTGAGCTATCTTCGTGGTTATGTCAGAAGAGCGAAATCGCCCTCCTATGATGTTAGTGCAAGTGTGCGAGAAAATTTTGAAGTGTCTGAGGACCACGCTTTTATGTGAGACGAATTGATTGAGTCGTGATTCTGGGGACATAATCCTTTTAAGGGGGAAAAGATGTAATAAACAAGATTTGTGTAATTTAATTTGAATATTTATTAAATTAAATAAATATTTTTTGATGATTTAATTATTGGGTTAAATAATTAATTGATGAGTTTGTGGTAGATTAATTTATTATATGTGTTACATTGATTAAATTAATGTGGAGAATTTTTATATTCAAAGGATGTATTTAATTGAGCTTATTGGATTAAATGAATTAATTAATAAGCATAATGTTATTCTAATTAATTTAATAATTAATTAGAGATTTAATGATTTGACATAATTAATAAATGAGAATTTAATTATATGACTATGTGAATTAGTGAGAAATTATTATTTTTATTTAAATTAAATTAAATAAGATATTTGATTAATTGCTTAATTGGGTGTGACATTATTAAACTATATTATAAGAGATTAATTCAAATAACTAGAAAGGGTACTTATGATGCTAGCCAAACAAGGCCTTATGAGGAGTTAGGAGTAGTTAAACCACGTAAGGATTAACTGACCACAACTGTGCGTATTAGTCAGTCTTATTTTTACGTATTTCATTTTGAGTCTTAAATTAAAGAATTTCAGAGAGAGTTTAGAGAGAAGAGAGAGCTTTGAGAGAATTGATCAGAGATAATTGGAGAATTCAAGTTGGTATCGCCTTCAAACAGAGAAAACAAGGGTAAACCCTAATCTTATTTTAATATTTCACGTATTATATTTTTCTCCCAACTGAGTTCTCTATGAATGGGAAATTTTACAATTTCTGATTATATGTCTATATATGTATTTCAAATTGTTCATAACATGTTATATATCATGTATACATGAATCACAATGATTAAATTCATGTAATTATGGGTTAATTGGAGTTTTATAGTTTATAGAGAAATATATATATATGAATATGGCTTGTAAGTACAAATATTTATGTTTAAATTTCATATTAATCGATAAATTGATGAATGATTTTGTTTATACATGTAAAAACGAAAAGAATGAAACTTAAACGGACTGATTTGGTCAAAAAATGAGTTCGCAATAGTTGATTTCGTTAATAATGTTAAAAATGGAGTTTTTCATAAGAACAGTGAAATTATGTGATTTCATTCCAGTAATTGCATGAATTAAGTTGTTAAAATCATGTTAGAAAGGTTGGATATTGATCATATATGAATTATAATATTTGAGTATGCTTAAATTAATGTATGGATAAAGAAATTGGAAGTTATGGCCATATTCTGTGTTTTTCTCTAAACGTATAGTTGAACTTGTGAGAGATATTTTGGCCTAATTTGGCCTTGTTATGTTCGCGAACTATATAAAGCTGAAAGCGAGTCTAGGTAACCCAGCCCGTGTACGTTACCAAACTAAATACCATACCCAATGCAAAAAAATAAAAATAAAAAAATAAAAAAAATAATTAATAATTAATTAAAAAATTTATCAAATAAAATGAATATTTTAATTAAGATATTTATGGAATAAAATAAATATTTGATGAAAATTATTAATTAAAATATGTATCAAATAAAATGAATATTTTAATTGAGATATTTGTGGAATAAAATAAATATTCGATGGAAATTATTATTAAAATATTTATAAAATAAAATGAATATTTTAATTAAGATATTTATGGAATAAAATAAATAGTCGATGGAAATTATTATTAAAATATTTATCAAATAAAATAAATATTTTAGTAGAAATATTTATGGAATAAAATAAATATTCGATGAAAATTATTATGAAATAATTTATTCGAGTGTAATAATAGTAAGGGAATGAAAATATTCTAATTTAATTAAGTAATTAAATTAGAAGGGTTATGATTTGTTAAATAAAGTAGAGTTTATATTAAATAATTAAGTGAAAATAAAACTAATGAATGTCGTGAATACACATGGTATGTGTGTAGGATTTGTGGTGAACGGAAGTAGTAATCGTTTAGCCTACGCACGAGGAAAGTTCCTAAACCTTGTTTCTTTACATAAAACAAGTTCCTTATTCTATCTTGTTTATTATTGTTCAAGTCAAGATTTCATATTAGATGTTATCATTCTTTAAATGCATAATTCTTGTTATACAATACTTATTCGATTGTATATATCTTGAACTTTATTATTCAAATTGAATTTCAATTATTATTGAACCTTGTAAGACTAGCGAACCATTGATTCGACTAGTCCATAGTTGATGAACGTTCTAAATTTCAGAACCATTGTTGAGCTGATCCAAACCAAACTTCCTTTGGTGCGGACTCTAATATCAAACTAAGATGAACAACCCTGTTATAGGGGATTAATTACGCTTTAGAGTTAAGATATTGTGCACAGTATGGTACTAAGGGCTGATCCCCCTAAGTACGAGAAGAAGAGTCCATAGTCTTATGACTGTTAAAGGTTTCAAGTATAAACACTTGACAACCTAGGACATAGTTCAAGGTCTTATGACCCTCAGAAGTTCTTTTGATTCTTGTTATTCATTCTTGATTTAAAAGCCAAGTTTTTCTTGTTACAAAAGTTTTTGATTAACTCGTATGTTATTATTTTATTGTTGTATTATTATACTTGTGGGAAATCGTGCTCACTCTTGCGTAATAATAACATTGCAGTTAAGAACGAATGGCCCGACAAGCCTTCTACTAGCAAAGGCAAGGGAAAAGCTAATAAGTGAAGAAGACTTGTTATTTAATTTTAAGAATTTTTATTGTCAAGACTTGATGTTGTTTAAGACTTATTATTTGTTCATGTTTCCACACAGATGTTTAAGGTTAGTTTGACCTGAGATTGTATTTATTATTCAGATGTTGTAACCCAATAAGGGGATAATCTATTTTTATTTATTGCATGGGTTGCATTTATTGTGGGTAGATAGATATATGATATTTGTATAGTGAACACCAAATCCCGTGGAACTGAAGTACCCGGATTTGCGGGTGTCACAAATTGGTATTAGAGCTGTAGGTTATGAACCTTAGGTTGGGGAAACAACCTTAGGTAGTAGCCTTATAGGAGATCAAGAACATAATAGTGGTAAACTCTTATCGAGTTCTAAGAAATGAATTCCTTAATTCATTGAAGATAATAAAAGACTTTATGTACTTATGTGATAAACTTATATGCTCACGAGTATCAATTAGTAACTAAAACTTAAAAACCGTGTTGTCAAGATGTCAGATGTTGGAGGATCTACTCGATCTGGGGAGAAGGAACCCCGAGTACCTAGAGAGGAGGAGCCCCAAGACATTCATGTCATCCGGGAGCAGTTAGTACAGAGAGAGCCATCTCTGTTGATTACTGTTATTGGTCAGGAGCATGAGCATTAGTCTGATAAGAGGAGGAAGATGAGTTCCCATCGAACTCTATCAGTGCCGAGATGTACGACGAGCTTTATGATCGTAACATAGAGTTACGAGATATTGTTTAGGAGCTGAAGGAGCGGACGGTTATTCAATAGCTTACCATCGAGCAGAGGGATAGGGAGGTTGTGACTCTTCACAAACATCTGGGAAACGTAGAGTGGGATTTGGTTCATGAGAAGGGCCAAATCGAGATGAAGTCAGAGGAAATAGAGGAGTTGAAGAATAAACTGAAAGAGGAATCCGCCAAACGAGCCAGAGCGGAAGATGCTTGTGAGAAGGCTTCTCAGTGAGCAGATGCAGCCGAGGAAAAGGTACAAGCAAAGAAGATTAAGATGGCGAAAATGGATTGCGCATTCAACACTGCGGTGAACAAAGCTCAGGATCGAGTTATGTACTATCCAATTTAGTTTGAGGACTTACCTTCGTACATATTGGATTGAAGGACGATGTTTCGTATCATGGAAGAAGAGCGTAGAGAAGTTATTTGTGAGACCCTGAATTTTATAAAATGAAAGTATTCAATTTTCTTATAATTATTGTGTTATTTAGTAAATGGTTAAATTGAGAAAGGGTTAAAGTTAAGGGTGATATTTGTAAATTTTATAAAGTAAGCAAGTTGTTATTCGTTGTGTCGGGGAATATTCGATTGGTCGGGGAATATTCGTTCGACAACATAATCATTGGTGGACCCCCCAACGGAAGTATTGTCGTATTTAGAAATGACAGATTTATCTTTTATTAAAAATAATGACGAAAGTGTTACCGTTAAAACTGTTGAACTACCCGATAGTAAAAGTACAGTAATACGCGTGGTTGCATAGTAGCACACGGTATTGATTATTGATGCTTACGTAAGAAGTCACTCAGTTATACTCAATTATTGCTACAGTAATTATTGCATCATATCTCTCATATTATTGATTCAATTATTGTCACAGTATCATCTGCATAATATGTTATATTATTAAATCAATAATTGAGAAGACAAAGTTATTCATATTATTATTTGTAATATTGAAAATGTCTAGAAGTTCTTGTCAAGGAGAGGTTTGGTCACTTAATTGCGCGCCAATAAAGAGAAATCCATATCGAAAAGCCCCCTCTTTCCTGGGAACGACCTGGTTGTTAAATATTATGAATTATAATATTAATGATGAATAAGTTCGTGTTGATTAAAGATGAAATTGATAGTTCCATTGTGTTGGAATTATTAGTGTTAGTGAAAATCGACATTTATTTCGATAATAATTGATGTCTGGAGGTTATATTGACCAATCGGGTAATTAAGCGGATAAATGAGCAATTAATTGTTATTAATTCATATGCTTATAACTATGTGTTCACATGTGTGTACTATTGATTCACATGATTTACTATTAGGGGAGTTGGTGTAAGTTTGATAATACTTGCATGACTAAGTTAAAAATGGATGTATAATTGAAGGTACTATATTATAATTAATTTTTTCACATATTTAGAACTATTGAGTCACATGATTTACTATTGATTCACATGATTTACTATTATGGGAGATGGTGCAAGTTTGATAATACTTGCCTGACTAAATTAAAAATAAAGAAAAAGAGGAAGGTATTATACTGTAATATTTCAAGCTCCAAAATGTGCAATTATTGAAACTATATTTTCCTATAAATAGAAGCTCATTCTTCCTTCATTTCTCACCAATTCACTAAGTCTCACAAGAGCAATTATAGAGAGAGAAGCTATAGAGAGAGAAGTTATAGAGAGAAAGAAGAAGAGTAGTCTGCTACTTCACTACTCCAGTATCCAGTCTTCTTCTGAGGTAAGGGTTATTATTTTTTTATATTCTGAAGAAATATTATTTTTCGTATTTGTATGAATATTATTATCATTTAATATTCATTATATTCGTTTAATATTCGTAAGGAATATTATTTTCATTCAATATTCGTAAGGAATATTATTTTAGTTCAATATTCGTAAGGAAGGGGTTTCTGCCAGGGGTAGTTTCATAATTTTTCTGACCCTTACAAATTCTTGAAAAATTTGAAATGATAGTTTGATGAGTTTTCTAGATTGTATCCAAAAATGGCTATTTTTGGATGTATAGATTAGGAGTTATGAATTTTATGAGAAAAGACTATTTTAAAAGTAAACCTTTATAACTCCTTGTAGTTAACTCCAAAATTGGTGCAATTTTTATTGGGAGTACATCTATATAACATCAGTATACCCTGTAAATTTTGGAATTTTTGGACAAAAGTACAATTTTTGATAAATGTCTAAATATTCGGCAGTTTTAGCCATATGAAAAATAGTAAATGAATTTTAAAAATTCTGAGAAAAATATATGTTCAATATGGGACTATATTCTGCTAAATCCCAGAAAAGAAAATTTGTTTGTACTAATTTGGTATTTTTTTTGAAAATGGACTAGTTATGAGTAAATGAATTAAATATGTTATGTGAAGTAAGAAAATTAGAAAAAAGGATTTTATGGCTTGAGAATCCTATATAAGGTATATGCAGATTTTTGATGAGAGTTTTGGTTATTGGTGATGAAATCTTATGAGTTTGGCATTTTAGGAAGATTAAATGCATTAATTAATAAAGTGTAAACAATTAAAATAAATTATTTATAAGTTTAAAAAATGATTAAAATATTGTGGTAATATTAATAATATTAGATTATGAGATTATTAAG
Source organism: Panax quinquefolius (assembly GCA_020205615.1). NCBI lineage: Eukaryota > Viridiplantae > Streptophyta > Magnoliopsida > Apiales > Araliaceae > Panax > Panax quinquefolius. Next base: position 46,657,241 of record CM035163.1, on the reverse strand, counting down.
TGATTTATAACATTTGGATTAAGGTGTTATAAATATTGATATGGATTTTATTATGGCTTGTATCTTTTTTTGTGTGGGGTTACTATTCACATACTCGACACTATTCATGTATATGGCACTATTTGCGTATATGACATTATTTATGTATACGATCTTATGTGTACGAATACATTTGAGTACTATTCATGAGTTACTATTCACGAGTTACTATTCACGGGGTACTATTTACCCAAAAATATATTTTTTTTCTGTCCAAATTATTTTGGTACATGAATATTATTCTTGAATTTTACTCCACAAAGCAGTATCATATTGACAATTTGGATATTTTTAAACTCTGGATAAATTTAAAGTCTTTAATATTTATCCTTGATTTCGTTTTATTAATGTTTATATCATTGTCATCATCCTCATGTTTGTATTGTGATGAAAGTCATCTTTGGCTTACGTGCATAGATGAACTGTTGATTATTGGTTTTATAGTTGTATATCTTTGGCTTACATGCAAAGATGGACAGGTGTATGACATGATCATAACCACTGGTGATAATAACGAATATCCTTGGCCCGTAGTGCATGGATAATTCGATGATGTGATTGATAGGATCATGACCATTAGTTAACAGTTGAATGTCTTTGGCCGTAGTGCACTGATAGACAATTGATTGATATGATCATGACCATTGATTTTATAGTTGAATATCTTTGGCCCGTAGTGCAAAGGTAGATAACTGATTGGTATGATAATTGTTATTACATTTGAATATCTTTAGCCTTTGGGGTAAGGATATTGAGTAAACGTTCTATTAAGTCTTTGTGGCAAGGAGAAACTGTTGATTTACATGATTATAAATATGAATTGTGAATTTAACTATAATCTGTGGTGGTTCAGGTGAAGATAGGTGATGAAAGTTCTCTTTGTCTTGGGTATAATAAAGAACTGTTAATGGGTATTACAGGGATAAAGTTGATGAAAAACTTTTTAAATCATAGAAGATAGTAGATATCATGCTCTACTTGACTCTTCTAATGGATTGCTTATTCCGCTGCAGTTAAACTTGTTGTCTATTGTATTCTATCAGTTGTTATACTGTTGAAGGCTAAGGATAATTTATTCTTCATTATCTTAGTCATAATATTTCTTACTGGGCTAGTTGAGCTCACCCTTTCTTTCACTGTTCTCTTCAGGAAATGAGAATATAACTGGGACGAGTCGGGGAATGGAGTGATGGTCCAGGATAAGTGGCTTTTGTAGTCCTCACTATTCTGTGAAATAGTGTGACAATAAATGTAATGAGGACTCCATTGAGTGTGGATATTGTCTAGAAGGCAATATTCGTGCTTAAACTCTCAGCTATGTTTTGTCGTATTTTGCACGATAGTTGTATAATTGAGTTTGTAGTTGAGTTCTGTACCATGTATCTGGCGACCCAAGATGGGTGATGTATATCTATTTTGGGGGCGTCACATTATTCGACATCTTAATAGGTCGTGATAGGAATAATATGAATTATGTGAATAACTATGTTAGTTAAAAATGTAAATTCCGATGTACTTATAACCAAAGGAATATTATGATGATTTAAACCTGAAGATTCTTTATCTCGGGATAGATGATGTAAATAGAAGTGATGCTATCGTATGATGTTAAAACTTTCGATTTGAATAAAATATCAGAGTTTATTTGAGATATTGTGCTAAGTGATTATGTTTAAATGTTTTAGTTAAGCCTTAAATATTTAAGGGATTGAATAAAGACCTAATAAGCGTATATTCTTAACAGAAATATGCCGCCAAGAAGACGACCAAATCGTCGACCAGCCTAGGAAGGGTCAACGAATAACAACAACAACAACGCCAATGATCGATTCTATTCAAGAGTTGGTGAATTCTTTGGTGGAGCAATTAACAATCAACCTCAAGCTCCACCAAATACAACGTTCAAGGATTTCAAAGCGGTGGGACCGCCGGTGTTTAAAGGCTCCATAGAAGCTCAAACCTGGGTTATGGAGATGGAGAAAGTTTTTGACATCGCCAGAGTAAGAGAGGACCAGAAAATCGCCTACGCGACGTTCATTCTGAAATCCGAAACCAGTTATTGGTGGCAAGAGAATAAGGTCCTGGGAGGTGAAGGTGTGATTACCTGGGAGAGGTTCAAGGAGATGTTTTTCGAGATGTATTTTCCGACCAGTTCGCAGAACCAAATGGAGGTCCAGTTTCTGGAGTTAAAATAGGGGAATATGTATTTATCAGACTATGCAGCAAGATTCAATGAGTTAGCTAGGTTTGCCACATATCAAGTGCATACTAATGAGAGAAAGGCTAGGTGATTCGAGCAGGGACTGAAACCCTATTGTATAGCAAAGTGTAAATGTTTTAATTGAACACTTTTGCTGGGGTACTGGAGAAGGCTATACTCACCGAAGGTGGAAGCGATGCGGTAACCAAGTATATCCAAGATCAAAAAAAGAAGAAGAGTGAAAGTAAAGGAAATAACAAAGCTAGTGGCAATAACACGGGGGGAAGTAACAATCAGAACAGGAGGTGGACTAATAACTCATCGACTGGAAATCAACAAGGAGGTCAGAAAAAGAGAATCGAAGCATGCCTGACCTACGGGAAAGCTCATTTGTGGGTTTGTGTGAAGGGAAAACGGGTGTGCTATAATTGTGGTCAGGAAGGCAACATAGCACCTAACTGTCCTAACCCAAATAAGGGCGCCTACTTCACTTGCGGCTCAAAGGACAATCTGGCAAGGGAATGTCCCAAGAAGGGATTTGGAGGGGCATGATCAGGAGGGATTAGGGGAAACAGCGGTGGAAGTTCTTTAACTATCACGGGACCAACCGCAACCAACCGACCGACCGCCAGGACATTTTACATGATAATGCAAGATATTGTGCAGACTCACGATGTAGTGTCAGGTATCATTCCGATCAATAAAATTAATGCTTATGTATTATTTGATTCGGGTGCTACTTGTTCATTTATATCTGATGACTTTGCTAAGAAATTAGAATTTCCTAAGGATGAGTTAGAATACCCCATGAACATAGAAATTGCGAATAGAGAAGTGATCCCTATTAAATACGTACACAAGAACTGTAGGGTGGATATTAAGGGTAACATTATGAACATAGACCTTATCCCTATCAAACTTGAGGAATTTGACGTTATCTTGGGAATTGATTAGCTATTCAATTACGGGGCTGTAATTGATTGCCAAAAGAAGTGTATTAACCTTATGACTCCATCAAAGGTTATGTTTTATGGCAGCAAGTCACCTAGACAAGCGAGTTATCTGACGATGATGTAGGCCAGAAAGCTGTTAAGACAAGGCTGTGTAGGATATTTAGCTTACATAGTCCACAGTCGTAAAGAGAATCCAAAAATAGAAGAGATACCAGTAGTGAGGGACTTCACAGACGTATTTCCAGATGATCTGCCAGGACTTCCGTCAGACAGAGAGGTTGAGTTTATGATCGATTTGGCGCCAGGAACGGCTCCAATATCGAAGGCACCGTATCGGATGGCTCTGGAAGAGATGAAAGAATTGATTGTACAATTACAAGAGTTACTGGATAAGAAATACATTCAACTAAAAGTATTACTGCGGGGAGCGCTGATGTTATTTGTAAAAAAGAAAGACGGGATGATGCGGCTCTGCATCGACTACAGAGAACTGAATAAGGTCACGATTAAGAATAGATATCCATTACCGAGGATCGAAGACCTGTTTGATCAATTGAAAGGAGCAAGATACTTTTCAAAGATACACTTGAGGAGTGGTTATCATCAGTTGAAGGTGAGGCCAGAGGATGTTCCAAAGATAGAGTTTAGGACTCGATATGGTCATTACGAATTTTTGGTGATGTCATTCGGTGGAACAAATGATCCTGCAACGTTTATGGACCTGATGAACAGGGTATTTAAACCATTTTTGGACAAATTCGTAGTGGTCATTATCGATGACATTTTGGTATATTCAAAGACTAAGGAAGAACACGTAGAGCATTTGAAAGTAATGTTAGAGGCGTTAAGAAGAGAGAAGTTGTACTCTAAATTTTAGATATATGAATTCTAGATTGAAAGAGTACAATTTCTTGGACATGTGATCGATAAGGACGGAATTTCTGTAGACCCCTCTAAAGTCGAAGCTGTGATGAACTGGGATCAGCCGAAGACGCCGTCAAAAGTAAGAAGTTTTCTTGGATTGGCAGGTTATTATAGAAGATTCATTCAGGACTTTTCCAAGATTGCAACTCCGTTGACAAATTTGACTAAGAAATCGATGAAATTCGTTTGGACGAAAAAGTGTGAGGAAAGTTTCCAAGAGCTTAAGAAGAGGTTGAGTTCAGCACCTGTGTTATCTCTTCTGGATGACACAAGAAATTTTGTGGTTTACAGTGATGTATTGCATAAAGGACTAGGTTGTGTGCTTATGCAAATTGGCAAGGTCATTGCGTATGCGTCACGACAATTGAAGGACCATGAGAAGGGGTATCCGACCCATGACTTAGAATTAGTTGCGGTGGTATTCTCTTTGACGATCTGGAGACACTATCTCTATGAGGAGAAGTGTGAAATATATACAGACCACAAGAGTCTGAAATATATTTTTACACATAAGGACTTGAATATGCGCCAGAGAAGGTGGTTGGAGTTAATTAAGGACTATGATTGCTAGATTTTATACCATCCGGGTAAAGTAAATGTGGTTGCCGATGCCTTAAGTAGAAAGGGTCAGGAGAAATTGATGATGTTGACCGCTCAGGAGGAACTAATTTCAGCAATGGAAAAGTTGGAATTAGAAGTGAAGTATCCTATGAAGATTGACGAGAAGTTGTTCCAGATGCAAGCTGGTACAACTTTACTGGATAAAATTAAGGAGGTTCAACTTTAGGACGAAGAATGTGAGAAAGTGAAAAAGAAGATATCTGAAGGGACTGAACCAAGATTCAAAATAGATGGTGAGGGACTACTAAGATTTGAGAGCAGAATTTGGGTACCGCCAGTGCTAGAGATTAAGGAAGACATTTTGAATGAGGCTCATAGCTCACGATATTCGATTCACCCTGGTAGTACTAAGATGTACCAAGATCTTCGACAACATTTCTGGTGGCCAAATTTAAAACGAGATGTTACAGAGTGTGTTGCCAAGTGTCTGACATGTCAGAAAGTGAAAGTAGAACATCAGAGGCTGAGTGGGTTGCTACAACCTTTAAAGATCCCAGAATGGAAATGGGAACACATTACGATGGATTTCGTGGTTGGCCTACCGACAACTCAAAAAGGCTATGATGCGGTATGGGTTATTGTTAACCGATTGACGAAATCCGTACACTTCCTTCCAATCAAAATCAGATTCAACTTAAATTAGTTGGCAAGATTATATGTGAAAGATATTGTTTCGAGACACGGAGTTTTAATGTCAATTGTCTCAGATAGGGATCCACACTTTACATTGAACTTCTGGAAGTGACTACAGGAGTGCATGGGGACGTATTTGAGAATGAGTACAGTATATCACCCTCAGACAGATGGGTAGAGCGATAGAACGATTCAGACATTAGAGGATATGTTGAGATCATGCATCATGGATTTTAAGGGAAATTGGGATAATCACTTACCGCTTGTAGAATTTGGCTCAACAATAGTTATCACGCTAGTATTGGTATGCCACCTTATGAAGCATTGTACGACAAAAAGTGCAGAACTCCACTTTACTGGGATGAAGTTGGCGTGAGACAGTTACTAGGACCATAATTGGTACAACAAACAACAGAGAAAGTCAAAGTAATACATGAAAGACTAGTAGCAGCTCATGATAGGCAGAAGAAATACGCCGATCCATAGCGTAAGAATGTTAAGTTCGAATCGGGCAGCTTGGTATTTTTGAAAGTCTCTCCCTGGAAGGGAAAGATTAGATTTGGTGAGAAGGGGAAATTGAGCCAGAGGTTCATTGGAACCTTTAAAGTTTTGCGAAGAATTGGTGAAGTTGCCTATGAGGTAGCCTTACCTCTGGCCTTAGAACATATCCATAATGTTTTCCATGTTTCTGTTTTAGGACCCTACAAACCCGATTACAAACACGTGATTGAATATGAACCCCTACATTTTGAGAATGTCTTAACCTATAAAGAAGTTCCTGTTCAAATTGTTGACAGGAAAGAGAAAGTTCCCATAAATAAAATAATATCTTCTGTTAAGGTAATTTGGAAGAACCACAAAGCTGAAGAAGCTACGTGGGAACTTGAAGAACATATGATGAAGAATTATCCTCATTTATTTGTTTAATTTATGTATAAGCGATTCTGGGGATAGAATCTTTGTAAGAGGGGGAGAATGTAACGGGACGAATTGATTGAGTTGTGATGCCCCCAAAATATGTCCAATTCATCCAACCTAGTCTGAGTCGCCAGATACATGGCACGGAAAATAACTATAACTTTATTACTACAATTGTCGTGCAAAATACAACAACACATATGTTGTGAGTTTGATACAAATATATACCAACTATGACTCTGGACACCAACTTGGATAGCAAGTCACAATGGCACCTTACATAAAGGTACAGTCAATAACTGTTTTAGAAATTAAAATCTTTGGGAAGTGTTCAAGGAAACCTTTGTACATGGGAGGCCATGCATCTAAGTTATAATAGATATCATATGACTGGAGAATTATCCTTGGTTGACCCAATAGACCCCAAAGAAAAACGAGAATATTACTATCATGTTCTTTCTAATGGCGAGTCTTCTCTTGACATATAACTATCTCCACTGTCTATATTTGAAAATTATATTTCAACCAAACTCCAAGATTATATAGGTAGTGCTCATAGATATACTCAGCAAGTGGATGAGCACAACTCTGTCTTATGATAACACGAGGTTGTATGTCATTAGACATCTTGTATGATAGTGGCAAAACACCCTTCCAACGTTGGGTTCACCTCACCCTATTCGGTTCACCAAAATTAAATATCAAATGACGTATACAATACGACACACTTATCTAAAGTTCTAAAAAAAATTATTTCCATACTATTTAGGGAGAACCTCAACAGCTATAGACCACCGTTCTATTCCCTTGTTACCCCCGCTCGACCCAGCTACACTCTTGTTACCATAGTTGCAGCGGAACGAGAAATCTATTAGAAGAGTCAAATAGACTATAAAGTCTATTATCTTCTCCACGTTAAAAGTCCACCCACAATGTTTTATCCCTGTAACATCAATCAACAGTTCCTTTCCACAATCATATGAAGAACTCATAATCATAATTGTGATTCTAATTTCCTCTTCGCACCCAGGACGAAGATAATTTTCATCACCTGTCTTTACCTCAAAAGAGTAGTATTTCTGACTGGAATATCGGATATAAAGCCGAAGGAAACGCGCACTGAATAACAACTCTCAAAGTATCTAAATACTCACAAAAATACGCTCAATAATATATAGAGAGAAAACTTATGTTTCTAGTTTGATTTTTAATTCTAATTTAAACACCTATTTATAGGAAAATGCTAGAACGCCAAAGCAGACTAAATAATAAACTAATATTATAATTTTTTCTTTTCTCCTACGCAGCCATCCTTGAAAAATCATCAGCCACCACAGTGGGGCCCACCCAAAATCAGTACATGTTTTCTACACCAACCAAAAGTGGGTCCCACCCAATTTTAATAAAAATCATTTTATTTTCTAAAACTTTAGTAATTCATAATAAATAGCCCTTTTATAAGAAAAATATGAATTTTATGTCCATTCCACACGAAATCGAATTCTCTACAACTTTGTAGCTTTACGTTTTTCCAAATTCCAGGCAGAAAATATCTGAAATCCACAAACGGATGATTTTTAATACCTTTTAAAATTCATAACAAATCATGCGTTAATTTTTAACGGTTCAAAATTTGTGGACATGTACTCAACTTATATATGTATAACATATCCAAAAATAACAACGATCCAACGGTCAGATCAAAATTATAACTCACGCATTAGAGCTTTAAGAACACTAATTTGATTTTTAATACCTCCATTCCGACAAAAATACTGATAAAACACCTCAACATTAATTCCTTCATTTATAACCACATAAAATAAATAAATCCATCATTTATATCCGCATCGAATAAATATTTCTTTATCAATAATTAATTATTCACAAATAATATTACAGAATCACAATAATGACAACCAGGCAGTTCCCAGGAAAGAGAGGACTTTCCGATAAGGATTTCTCCTTACTGACGTGCAATTAGGTGACCAGACCTCTCCTTGACAGAACTTTCTAGACATTGCCAATAATGTTATCTAATAATATTTTTTAAATAATAAGAATTATTGATATGATAATGGAAAATACTGTGCAGTGACAATTACTGAAACAACAATAATATAAAATATCAACGCAACAATTATTGAATCAATAAAATAAAATATTGAACAGTAATTACTATAAGAATGATTGAGTAGAGCCTTCTTACGTAAGAATCAATAATTCTAAAATACTGTGCAATACCATGTGCTACTATGCAACCACGCGTATTACTATATTTTAACCACCAGGTATTTCAACAGTGTTAACGGTAACAACTACGTCGTTATTTATAAAACTTCAAAATTATCGTTTTCTTCATCCTGATCGTTATTACATTATGGGGCCCATTAAATGGGTCCATACCGTCGCATTTAATATTCTCAAATGTTAAAGAATATTCCACGACCAAACGAATATTCCCCGATAACAATGAGTATTTTATAGCCACTTGCTTATTTTGAAAAAAAATTCATATATCACCCTTAACTTTAACTTTTTATCAATTTAACCATTTACTAAATAAAAAAATTGAATACTTTTATTTCATAAAATTCAGGGTCTTACATAAGTCGTGATTCTGGGGACAGAATCCTTTTAAGGGGGGAAAGATGTGACAAACGAGATTTGTGTAATTTAATTTGAATATTTATTAAATTAAATAAATATTTTTTGATGATTTAATTATTGGGTTAAATAATTAATTGATGAGTTTGTGATAAATTAACTTATTATATGTGTTACATTGATTAAATTAATGTGGAGAATTTTTATATTCAAAGTATGTATTTAATTGAGTTTATTTGATCAAATGAACTAATTAATAAGCATAATGTTATTCTAATTAATTTAATAATTAATTAGAGATTTAATGATTTGACATAATTAATAAATGAGAATTTAATTATGTGACTATGTGAATTAGTGAGAAATTATTATATTTTATTTAAATTAAATTAAATAAGATATTTGATTAATTGCTTAATTGGGTGTGACATTAATAAACTATATTATAAGAGATTAATTAAAATAACTAGAAATGGTACTTATGATGCTAGCCAAACAAGGCCTTATGAGGAGTTGGGAGCAGTTAAACCACGTAAGGATTAACTGACCACAACTGTGCGCATTAGTCAGTCTTATTTTTACGTATTTCATTTTGAGTCTTAAATTAGATAATTTCAAAGAAAGTTTAGAGAGAAAAGAGAGAGCTTTGAGAGAATTGATCAGAGAGAATTGGAGAATTCAAGTTGGAATCACCTTCAAACAGAGAAAACAAGGGTAAACCCTAATCTAGTTTTAATATTTCACGTATTATATTTTTTCCCAACTGAGTTCTCTATGAATGGGAAATTTTACAATTTCTGACTATATGTCTATATATGTATTACAAATTGTTCATAACATGTTATATATCATGTATACATGAATCATAATGATTAAATTCATGTAATTATGGGTTAATTGGAGTTTTATAGTTTACAGAGAAAAATATATGAATATGGCTTGTAAGTACAAAAATTTATGTTTAAATTTCATATTAATTGGTAAATTGATGAATGATTTTGTTTATACATGTAAAAACGAAAAGAACGAAACTTAAACGGATTGATTTGATCGAAAAATGAGTTCGCAATAGTTGATTTCGTTAATAATGTTAAAAATGGAGTTTTTCATAAGAACAATGAAATTATATGATTTGATTCCAGTAATTGCATGAATTAAGTTGTTAAAATCATGATAGAAAGGTTAGATAATGATTATATATGAATTATAATATTTGAGTATGCTTAAATTAATGTATGGACAAGGAAATGGGAAGTTATAGCCATATTCTGTGTTCTTCACTGAACGTATAGTTGAACTTGTGAGAGATTATTTGGCCTAATTTTGCCTTGTTATGTTTGCGAACTACATAAACTGCAAAAATTGAGTCTGGGTAATCCTGTCCCCGGCGGGCATTACCAAACTAAATTACCCCGCCCCGGCGGGCAAAAATAAAAACAAAAATAAAAAATAAAAAATAAAAAATAAAAAATATAAAAAAATAAATAATAATTAATTAAAATATTTATCAAATAAAATAAATATTTTAATTGAGATATTTATGGAATAAAATAAATATTCGATGAAAATTATTAATTAAAATATTTATCAAATAAAATGAATATTTTATTTGAGATATTTATGGAATAAAATACATATTCGATGAAAATTATTAATTAAAATATTTATCAAATAAAATAAATATTTTAATTGAGATATTTATGTAATAAAATAAATATTCGATGGAAACTATTATTAAAATATTTATCAAATAAATGAATATTTTAATTGAGATATTTATGGAATAAAATAAATATTCGATGGAAATTATTATTAAAATATTTATCAAATAAAATAAATATTTTAGTTAAAATATTTATGGAGTAAAATAAATATTCGATGGAAATTATTATGAAATAATTTATTCGAGTGTAATAATAGTAAGGGAATGAAAATATTCTAATTTAATTAAGTAATTAAATTAGAAGGGTAATGATTTGTTAAATAAAGTGGAGTTTATATTAAATAATTAAGTGAAAATGTAACTAATGAATGTCGTGAATACATATGGTATGTGTGTAGGATTTGTGGTGAACGAAAGTAGTAATCGTTTAGCCTACGCACGAGGCAAGTTCCTAAACCTTGTTTCTTTACATAAAACAAGTTCCTTATTATATCTTGTTTATTATTTTTCAAGTCAAGATTTCATATTAGGTGTTATCATTCTTTAAAAGTATAATTCCTGTTATACAATACTTATTCGATTGTATACATCTTGAACTTTATTATTCAAATTGAATATCAATTATTGTTGAACCTTGTAAGACTAGCGAACCCTTATTGATTTGACTAGTCCATAGTTGATTAACGTTCTAAATTTCAGAACCATTGTTGAGCTGATCCAAACCAAACTTCCTTTGGTGCGGACTCTAATATCAAACTGAGATGAACAACCTGTTATAGGGGATTAATTACGCTTGACGTTAAGATATTAATGCGATGATTGTACTTAAGGTTTGATCCCCCCTAAGTACGAGAAGTAGAGTCTATAGTCTTATGACTGTTAAAGGTTTCAAGTATAAACACTTGAAAACCTAGGACATAGTTCAAGGTCTTATAACCCTCAGAAGTTCTTTTGATTCTTGTTATTCATTCTGTATTTAAAAGCCAAGTTTTTCTTGTTACAGAAGTTTTTGATTCACTCGCATGTTATTATTTTATTGTTGTATTATTATACTTGTGGGAAATCGTGCTCACTCTTGCGTAATAATAACATTGCAGTTAAGAACGAAAGGTCCGACAAGCCTTCTACTAACAAAGACAAGGGCAAAGCTAATAAATGATGAAGACTTGTTATTTAATTTTAAGAATTTTTATTGTCAAGACTTGATGTTGTTTAAGACTTATTATTTGCTCATGTTTCCGTACAGATGTTTAAGATTAGTTTGACCTTGGATTATATTTATTATTTAGATGTTGTAACCCCATAAGGTGAGGATCTATTTCTATCTATTGCATGGGTTGCATTTATTGTGGGTAGATATATATATATGATATTTGTACAGTGAATACCAAATCCCGTGGAACTGAAGGACCCGGATTTGGGGGTGTCACAACGCCAAGCTGCTAAGTACAGAAGATGTTCAAGCTTAAAGAAATCTTAGCAGCAAGGCACAAACAACAACAACAACAACACCAACAAGAAGCCAGGGCCTGAGGAGTCCTTTTCCGGAGGGACTAAATGAAGTTCCAATCCTGCTGGGCTTGAAGAGTTCCTAGGGAACTAGAGGAGTTCCAAGCCTACTGGGCTTGAAAAGTTCTTAGTGAACTGAAGTTCCAAGGCTGCTGGCTTTGAAGGAATCTTAGTGATTCAGGGTGCTGCCCTTCCTTAGTGGAATTCCTGCTAGTTAAAGTAGAAAAGTGGATTAGGAGCTTCAGTCTCTGAACCACTATAACTGCTATAAATGCTTCCTTGTGTCTTTTACTTTCTGTCATTTACATTATGTACTTAAGTGCTATAACTGCTATGTATGTATTAATTGTTTACCACTTAACTAGCTCTAAGAACAATGTATGTATGATTAAGAATATATCAATGAAGGGGATATTTTACTTATTTCGCTGTGTTGGAAAAGATTCTTATGTTTGTCATTTGCTAATTCATTAGCAATACAAAATAAACAGGAAAAGTATTTAAAAATAAAAAGGATCTATTCAACCCCCCTTCTAGATCTATTGTGTGCCTACTAGAAACTAACATATTATTGAGTGTATTAAAGATTAAAGGGAGAGTATTATTGAGTTTATTGAAAATTGTGGCAAACTAGCAAATGCTACTTAGTTTATTTTGCCAATGATGATAAACTAAGTAAGTGATACTTAGTTTATGAGAATTGTTATTTAGAATCTATAGAGACTACTTGAGTCGACAACCAGAAAAAAAAGGGTCGTAGTTCCTGTTTGTGTCCTATACTCGAATAATAAAGTTAATTGCATTACTCCAGACATTCCTCACTGTTCCATCATAACAGATGACAACATCCCGAAGGAGTTCTATTAAGCTATTGAACAAAGTTTTAGGTTAAGCAACCATCTAGATGAATGAATGATCTTCTCTGTTAGGAATGAATCATCTCCCCATATAGGTCCAATCCACGACATAAAGAATTTCTCATCACTCCGAATTCCTCAAATGGATAGTTCTCATAAAAAAGAGGTGAGACGTTCTGTGAGAACTACCCATCTGAGGAATTCAAAGTGGTGAGAAGCTGTCTATGTCATGGATTTGACCTAAATGGGAAGATGATTCATTCTTAGCAGAGAAGTGATCGTTCGCTCATCTAGAGGGTTGTTTAACCTAGAACTTTGTTCAGCTAACTTAATGGCACTCCTTCTGGATGTTGTCATCTGTTATGATGGAACAGTGAGGAATGTCTGCAATAATTCAATTAACTTTATTGTTCGAGTATATGACACAAACAGGAACTACGACCCCTTTTTTTTAATTGCTGCCGAGGAACCGGTTGGAGTACTATTAGCTGCAACTGCTATGTCGAAACCTGCATACAAGGAAGAGTACATATATGTAGGGATAGTATTATTGTATTTATTGAAAATTGTGGCAAACTAAGCAAATGCTACTTAGTTTATTTTGCCAATGATAAACTAAGTAAGTGGTACTTAGTTTATGAGAATTGTTATTTGGAATCTATAGAGACTACTGTTTGACATTCACTCCTACTTAGTTTATTTGTTAATGATAAACTAAGTAAGTGGCACTTAGTTTATTACTTAGTTTATGAGAATTGTTATGTGGAATCTATAGAGACTACTGTTCGACATTCACTCCTACTTAGTTTATTTTGCCAATAATAAACTAAGTAAGTGGTACTTAGTTTATGAGAATTGTTATTTGGAATCTATAAAGACTACTGTTCGACATTCACTCCTACTTAGTTTATTTTGCCAATGATAAACTAAGTAAGTGGTACTTATTTTATGAGAATTGTTATTTGGAATCTATAGAGACATTACAAGAAAAACACTTAAGGTCGACAGATTTATTTTTGACGGATTGAATTTCGTCGACATTAATGTATGTTTAACGAAATGATCAGTCGCAACTAATTCAGTCAGAGATATATTAAATTCGACCGAATTCAGTCGGAGTGAGGCTGCCCAAAGGCACCAACATTTCGTGCCACCGGGAATTACTATCTCGACTGAATAAGCCTAATGGTCGACCGATAATCTATCGAAATAAACTAAAGTCGACGGACCTATGTTCGATCGAACTTCTGTAAAAAATAATCTATTTTAATTGGGTCTTACAGATCTGTCGATCAGTTTCTTTCTGTGCTCTTTTCGTCTCTCTTTCTAGCAGCGATATATATCGCATCCCTCCTACCTCACTCTCTGGCTTCTCCCTCGTCCCTCCTCCCTACTTCGCTCCCACGCCCCTCTATAAAACTTTAGCTCCCTCTCTCCTCTCTTCTGTAGAACGACGGTGGTGGGAATCGGTTGTGAACTGTGGATTTCCGGCGGTGGTGAGAATCGGCGGCAACGTCGTGGGTATCTCTTCTCTTTTGTCTCTAGCATTTCGTCATAAGAGGTAATTTTCTAACTTCAACTTAGTTGGGTTAGGGTTTATATGTCAGCCACTGATTTTGGGCTTAACTATGTTGGTGTTTAATTTATTTTGTTATATATGAAACTGATGAACTTGGTTGAATTATAGTTCAATTTGGGTTTGAATGCTATAATTTAGGGTTTATTTTGTTATTAATTGTTGAGATTTGAGGCTGATTATAATATTGTTCAAATTGGGTTTGGAATGCTGTAATTTCGGTTTGATATGTTGCAATTTCAGTTTGTTATTTACTGCAATTTGGGTTTGATATTTATACTGCAATATTGGGTTTGATGATAATTACACTGCAATTTGGATTTGATAATTATACTGCAATATTGGGTTTGATAATTATATTGTAATTTGGATTTTGTTATTTCTGACGGAATTCTCGACTGAATTTCTGTCAGAATTAATCAATTACAAAATTTGGAGGCACTGTATATCCGCCGAGTTTAAGTTGTTTTCCAATTTTATCAGACTACCACGTGGCATGCTTATCATCGACCGAATATCCTCGACAGACTATTTTCAGTCGGTGATATATTAACTCCGACTGAATAGTCGGTCGATATTAATTTCGTCGACCCTAAGTATCCCCGACCAAAAAATCGACGAACTTAATTTCGATGTGCTTATATACGACTGAATATTCCGTCCCAAATAAGGTTGTCCTTGACGGAATAACCTTATTATCGACGGAATATTCCGTCGGGAATAAGCCTTATTGTTGTAGTGAGACTACTGTTCAACATTCACTCCTACTTAGTTTATTATTATATTTTCTTTTATTTTAATTTGTAGTATATTATATTATAGTATATAATTGGTTTATTTATTTATTAAATTTAATTTAATTTAATTTAATTTATTTATTTTATTAAATCGAATTAAATTTATTATTATTTTTTATTTTATTTTGTATTATATTATATAAGTTCTTATTTAATTTAATTTTGTAATTATTTTAATTTAATATAATTTATTATGTTATTTTATCTTGTATTATATTATATAATTTTTAAATTTTTTTATTAAATTAAATTAAATTCTTTTAAATTTAATTTAATTTAATTTAAATTATTTTAATTAAATTAAATTAAATTTATTATATTATATTATATTATATTATATTTTATTTTTATTGAATTGTATTTTATTTGTATTATATTATATATTTTTATATATTTTTAAAATTTAATTTATTTATTAAATTAAATCAAAATTTTTATTTTATTCAAATTAATTTAATTTATTATTTTATTTTACTTTACTTTATTTTGTATTATATTATATTATCTAATTTTTAAAATTTATTTTATTTAATAAATTAAACTAAATTAAATTTATTTTATTTTATTTTAGTAGTAAGAAACTAAGTAAATGCTACTTCATTTATATTTTAATATTGGGAAACTAATTACTAATACAATACATGTAGGGCCCACAAATATTATGCAATTTCATAATTCTGACAGAATTTTTGTCATAAATTCAGTCGGAAATAACAAATATATCTAAATTAAAAACAGTCCTAAAATCAGTTAAATTATGATAAGGAACCCAAATTTGATAAGCTATACACTTCATAATATCAATATTCTGTAATTTCTAAATTCCAAATAATATGCAGTTAAATAATATGCAGTCCACATTCCAAAATCAAAATTTTAATTTTAACAATATAAACAAGAAGAATAGGACCCAAATTTTAGATTTCAGACTCCCAATTTCAACAACATGACCCAAATTTTTGACCCACAAATTCACAACAACATATTATCCAAATTGGGTTAATCGCATATTCAAACTAAACGTAAAACAAATTAAGCCACAAATTTCAGAAATATCATACAAAATAGCATACAAATTTCAGAAATATTATAACTTTTAGATATTCAAAAATAATTTTTATTTAACAATTTGCAACAAATTAACCCTAAAAATCTAATGCTTTGCAGAAAACTAACCTTGAAATTGACTTAATATGCAAACTAAAGGAGTGCAACCGACGGTGGGGCCTGGTGGTGCGTGGCTGCTGGTGATGGAACCGACAGTGATGGTGGCTGTTGTGGTGGTGGCAGTGGTGGTGGTCGAATCGACGGTGGTGGTGGTGGAACCGGTGGTGTTGGCGGCGAAGGTGGTGGTGGAAATGAGAGGTGTGAGAGAGAAGTGAGACTGAGAGAGAGAATGAAGTGAGAGAGAAATGAGAGAGAGCATAAAGTGAGAAAGAAATGAGAGAGAGAGAGAGAGAGAGCAAAGTGAGAATGAGGGGCGGCTGGGGAAGACAAGCTGACTAATTAGGTTTAAAGATTATTTCCGATAGAATTTCTGTCGAACGTAACTCCGTCATAATTAATGTATCTTCGACGGATATTCCGTCGAAGATAAACATTATTCAGTCGAATATAAGGTTGGCGCTGGTGGGAACATTGGCTCCCAATGGATGCATCTATTTTCGACGAACATCCGTCGAAATTACTATAGTTTCGACTGAATTATCCATCGGAATTAGTATTATCTTCGAGAGAATATGTCCATCGAACTTAGTTCCATCGTAATTAGACAGTTTTCTTATAGTGTCCGTTCCCCGACTAGTCCTGGCTACGTTCTCATTTTCTGAAGAGAACAATGAAAGCAAAAGGGTGAGCTCAACTAGCCCAGTAAGAAATATTATGACTAATATAATGCATAATAAATTATCGTTAGCCTTCAACAATGTTAAACTGATAAAATATAATAAACATCAAGTTTAACTGCAGCGGAATAAGCAATCCATTAGAAGAGTCAAGTAGAGCATGATATCTACTATCTTCTATGATTTAGAAAGTTTATCATCAATTTTATCACTGAGACTCAGCTTAACAAATAATCCACATCACTAAATTATCCATGCACTACGGGCCAAGGATATTCATTAGTATCACAACCACGAATTATCCATGCACTACGGGCCAAGGATATTCGTGTTTTCACCAATGATCATGATCATGCCAACAACTGTCCATCAACGCACTACGGGCCAATAAGGACTTTTACAACATCATTTGAAGCATTATGGTCATGATTATACCGAATAATCTCTGTTCATAATCATACCAATCAATAGTCCATTTATGCACGTAAGCCATAAATAACTTTCATCACAATATAAGCATGATGATGGCAATGATATAAGAATTCAATTAAAAGAAAATTAAGGAAAAAATTTTAAGATTTATAATTTAATTTATCCAGAATTCAATAATGTCCAAATTGTCAATATTGTATCAAAAATGATTTGGACCGAAAAGAAATCAATTTTTGTCATGAATAGTACCCCAGGTGAATAGTACCCCATGAATAGTAATTTGGGAATAGTGCCCCGACATGAAAAGGTTAAAACTTATCAAGAATGCTCATAATAATATTTCCATTAAAAGATACTGGATGAATCGCAAATATCAAGGATATTCTACTAATTTCATGGAGTATAGAAGCCAAAACTTAAAATCTGAAACAAAATAATATTACTTACATACAATAGAGTATGGAAGAAAATATTATTTTTTATGAATATTGAACAAAAATAATATCCCTTACCTTAAAAAGAGAGTACTTCTGACTGGTAGGGCGGAGATATTCTTGAAGAAAACTTATACTGTTTTCTACAGTCAAAGCTTTCTAAAACTCGAAAGAAATACGCTCAATATTATAGAAGAAGAATTCTCTTATTCTGGTGTGATTTTCAATTCTAACTAAACATCCTATTTATTAGAGAATGGAAGGGGTACTATTTGATCACGGGCGCACAGAATGACAATTTCACGGATGAAATTTGAGAATTCACGGATTAATTTTTTAATTCAATACACCCACCCATCATTTTCACCACACACACACACACACATCACTTTCACTTCTTTTTTCTTCCCACCACCATGTATCATCTCACACACACACACACATGGTACACACACACATGCCAAAATATATAAGTATATATATATATATATATATATATATATATATATATATATATATATATATATATACTCTACCGATTATTTTTTAAAAAAATGGGTAAGTGGGGGTCCAAATAATACGCCAAAATTTTTAACAAATACTTCATAAAAATCTCCTCAATATTTTTAACAATATTTATTCATCATTATTATAACTCACAATATTAACAACCAGATCCTTCTCAGGAAAGAGGGGGCTTTCCGATAAGGATTTCTTTCTATTGGCGCGCAATTAGGTGACCAAACCCCTTTCCTTGACAAAACTTTCTAGACATTGTTAATTATGCACATAATAATATGAATAACTTGTCATCTCAATTATTGATGTAATAATATAAAATATTGTGCAGATGATATTGTGACAATAATAGAATCAATAATGTGAGATATTATGCAGCAATTACTATAGGAATAATTGAACAAAACTGAGTGACTTCTCACGTAAGCATCAAAAATCAATACCGTGTGCTACTATGCAACCACGCGTATTACTGTACTTTTATCACCGGGTAATTCAATAGTTAACGGTAAAACTTTCGCCATTATTTTCATAAAAAAATATTTCTGTCGTTATCTAACTCCGACAATAGTTCCGTTGTGGGGGTCCACCAATGATTATGTCGTCGTACGAATATTCCCTGTTAAACTGAATATTCCCAGACCATTCGAATATTTTATAATAACTTGCATACTTTGCAAAATTTATAAATACTACCCGCAACTATAACATTATAACAAATCCACACCATAATATTCAAAAAAATATATTTCGAGAAAATTAATCTTTATTCATAAAAGTTGGGGTCTTACAACCTCCCCTTATTATAAAATTTCGTCCTTGAAATTGGGTTACGTACCTGGTATGTCAAATAGGTGAGGATACCTTGATTTCATTTCAGATTCTAACACCTAGGCCATTTCCTCAACATCGTGGTTTCTCCACAAAACTTTGACTTGAGGTATAACTTTGCAGCATAGAATATGTTCCTTCTTATCCAAGATTTTAACAGGTACCTCTTCATACGTAAAATCTTCCTCTATCTCGTCTGGTTCTAACTCAATAATATGGTTCGAGTCTTCCATATATTTACGTAACATAGATATGTGAAAAACGTTATGAACACGAGACATACTTGGCGGTAAGGCGAGTCTATAGGCCATAGTTCCTACGCGATTGAGGATTTCAAATGGGCCAATGAATCGAGGATTAAGCTTTTCTCTCTTTCCAAATCTCGTAACTCCTTTCTATGGAGCAACACGTAACAACACATGATCACCAATATTGAATTCCACGTCCTTTCGATGAAGATCAACATAACTCTTTTGTCGATCTTGTGAGGTTTTTATAAGTTGTTAGATCATTTGAATCTTTTACGTAGTCAAACGATCCAACTCCAGTCCCAACAACGTTGCTTCACCCACCTCGTCCCAGCATACTGGAGAATGACACTTGCGTCCATACAACGCCTCAAATGGAGCCATGTCAATACTTGCTTGATAGCTGTTGTTGTAGGAGAATTCCAATAATGGCAAGAACTTGTCCCAACTTCCCTTGAAGTCAAGGACACAGAGTCTTAATAGATCTTCAAGAGTTTGAATAGTCCTCTCTGACTGCCCGTCCATTTGAGGATGATATGCCGAACTAAATCGTAAATCCGTGCCCATAGATTTTTGCAAACTAACCCAAAATCGTGAAGTGAATCTTGGGTCTCGATCAGAAACAATGGATACTGGCATACCATGCAGTCTTAAAATCTCATTTATGTAAATATGAGCAAGACGTTCAAGTGAATAAGTTTCTTGTATAGGTAAGAAATGAGCAGACTTAGTCAATCTATCAACAATAACCCAAATTGCATCTGTACCTTGAGAAACCTTGGGAAGACCAGTAACAAAATCCATGGTAATGTGCTCCCACTTCCATTCTGGAATTTCAAGTGGTTGTAATGGACCTTTTGGCACTTGATGCTCCACCCTGACTCGTTGACAAGTTAAACACCTTGAGATAAACTCAGTTATCTCTCCTTTCCTCTACCAAAATGTATGTCAAAGATCACGATACATTCTGGTACTCCCAAGATAGATTCCAAATGGAGTGTTGTGTGCCTGCATCATGATTTTATACTTTAAATTCGAGTCATTAGGAACACAAAGTCTGGAGTTGACTCGAAGTATTCCTTCTTCATCGATTCTTGCGTGCAGAATAAAACTTTCTTGCACTTTCTTCCCCATACATATCAGCTCCCGGTCTGCAAGTTAAGTAGCTTTAACTTTATCGATTAAAGTCGGTTCTACTCGTATATTTGACATCATCACGTGGGTCCCTGGAGTCTTTAACTCTATCTCCATCCTTTGCAAATCATATAAAATGGGCTTTTGCGTTGACAATATCGCACTCATACCCGCATATGATCTTCTACTCAACGCGTCAGCTACTACGTTCGCTTTTCCAGGATGGTATTGAATGGTATAATCGTAATCTTTCAACATTTCAAGCCAATTTCGTTGCCACATGTTGACTTCCTTTTGGGTGAAGAAATATTTGAGGCTTTTATGATCCGTATAGATCTCCACTTTTTCCCCATACAGGTAATGCCTCCAAATTTTAAGCACAAAAATGACTGTTGCCTACTCTAGATCATGAGTAAGATAATTCCTCTCATATTCTTTGAGTTGTCGTGAGGCATATGCTATAATTTTTCCATGTTATATGATAACACATCCTAACCCTTTGCCTGAAGCATCACTGTAGATGACAAATCCATCCAAGCCAGATGGTATTGTCAGAACAGATGCTGAAATGAGTCTCCTCTTGAGTTCTTGAAAACTCTTCTCACATTCCTCGCTCCAACCGAATTTTATATCTTTTCGAGTCAGCTAAGTTAATGGAGTAGCGATTCGAGAAAACCCTTTACTTAATCTTCGATAATAACCCCTAAGCCAAGAGAAAGTTACGACTTCGATTAACGACTTAGGTTACTCCCAGCTTTGTATTGCTTCAATATTTGTTGGGTCAACAGATATTTCGTGATTTGATATCACGTGCCCAAGGAATTCTACTTCCTCAAGCCAGAACTCGCATTTCTTCAACTTGGCATAGAGCTTGTTTTCACGAAGCTTTTGCAGTATTAGCCTCAAGTGTTGCTCATGATCTTCACGGCTTTTGGAATAAATGAGGATGTCATCAATAAAGACGACCACAAAATGATCCAAATATTCCTTGAATACTCAGTTCATCATATCCATGAAGGTAGCAGGAGCATTAGTCATTCCGAAAGACATGACTAGGAATTCATAATGTCCGTACCGAGTTCTGAAAGCATTCTTTTGAATGTCATTAGTTTTAATCTTTAACTGATGGTATCTGGAATGAAGATCGATCTTTGAAAAGAATTTGGCGCCTTGCAACTGGTTAAAAAGGTCATCAATGCGAGGCAACGAGTACCTATTTTTGACGGTGACATGGTTCAACTCCCAATAATCAATACAAAGTCGCATACTCCCATCTTTCTTCTTCACGAATAGAACATGAGCACCCCAAGGAGACGTACTAGGACGAATGAAATCGATGTCTAACAATTCCTGTAGTTGGGTCCTTAACTCTTGAAGTTCAATAGGAGCCATTCGATATGGGGCTTTGGAAATGAGTTTTATACCGGGTTCAAGGTCGATACAAATTTGATTTCACGCTCCGGGGGTAGGCCAGAAAGTTCTTCAGGAAATACGTCAGAAAATTTATTAACAATAGAAATATCATTCAAAATTGACGTATTTTTGTTTAAATCCGTGACATGAGCTAAGAAAGCTTGACATCTGTTTTTCAATAAACGAATAGCGTTATGGCTTGAGATGACAGTGATTGACTTTAGTGGTTTGGTTGCTTGAATTCTTATAAAAGGTTGATTAGGAATATGAAAGCTAACAACCTTACGAAAATAATTAATTTTTGCATGATGAGTAGTTAACCAATCAATCCCTAAAATCACATCAAATGCAAGTATTTTCAAAGAGATAAGATCAACAGGTAATTTACGTTTGCCGATTTTAATCAAAAAAGACTTATAAATAGTGGATGTAATGAAGGTTTCTCCCAACGGAGTTTCAAAAGATAAGTCAAAGTCTAATTTCTCTGGAGTTAAATTTAAACGTTGAGCGCAAGTAGGAGAAATAAAAGAATGGGTAGAACCGATATCAAATAAGGTATAGACTTTGCTAGAGTTTAGGATTAGCTTACCCGTGATAACCTCGTTTGGATTCTTCGATTTTTGGGAGGTCACAACAAACGCTATCCCTTGAACTACCGGCTTTGACTTCTCTAGGATGGCCTTTGATAAATCCATCCCAGCTGGACTTAGCTTTACTACACGACAAAATCGGGCTAGGTGACCTTCTCTTCCATAATTATAACATGCTTTGGATTGATGTATCCCTCCCCTCCGCATTTGTAGCATACGATCGATGGTCGTTCTCCTTCCTTAATAATGGATGCTGGTGCTGATGTCTTTCCATCATTATTGAATCTCCTTTTCTTGAAATTTCCACTTCTATTATCTTGGCCAAAATTTCCACTGAAGTGGTTACCATTTCGAGCATATTGATTTCCTCCACGTTTGTTGTCACCGCTTCGATAATTGCTACCATTGGTATTATCATTTTGCCGGCTGCTCTCTCTTAGTTGGGTTGACTCATTATCGCGCTCCAATAACTGAGCCCTATTTACAACATCTGATTACAAACATAGTTTGTGAGAAATGAGGTATTGACGTATTTCGGGTTTCAAACCTCGCAGAAACATTCGCGTCATTCTCTCCTCATTATCAACCAAATGGGATGCAAATCGGGACAACTCGGCAAACTTAGCCTCGTACTACGACACGGTCATATTGATTTGTTCCGACTTGATGAACTCTACCTCCTTCATCTGACGAATACTTTTGGGAAAGTACTTGTCATTGAACAATTCTTGGAACTTCTCCCAAAACATCCTCAGTGCGGCAGGTTGAGTACGCTTTACAAATTCCCACCAGTAATCAACCTCTCTTCGCAACATGAAGGTGGCAAAGGGAACCTTTTGCTCCTCGTAGCTTCCCAAGACATCAAATATCTTAGTGATCTATTTTATCCACGTCTTTGCCTTAAGTGGTTCTGGCTTTCCCCAAAACTCTGATGGTCCCAGCTCCTTAAATTGCTTAGCGGTGACCATCCGTGAGTTGTCAGTGTTTACACCTGCATTTTGAATAGGAGCCGCTCTCGCCTGATGTTGCATGAATTGCATAAAGCCTCTGAACATCCCATCGTTCATCATTTGGTCAGTGTTGTTGTTTTCCTGAGGATTATTGCCTTCCTGATGCACATTATCCAAGGTATTGATCGTTGGTGACTTAACGGTCTCATGTGCTCCATTGCTTATCTCAACATTATCGGATGTCATTTTCAAACACTACCACAAAACAAAGGTTAATTGACACGCCACATATTATCCCTATATTCTGACCGACCAATTAGATAACAAATAAGCTTAGGTAGGTCATACTAGTGAAGGATTTCCCTGTCTCTCACCCTAGTTCTAGTCTTACATCTTAGCCAGGGATCATATCCCTAAGCTTTGATAACAACTGTGATGCCCCCAAAATAGGTATACATCACCCATCTTGAGTCGCCAAATACATGGTACATAAGTTAAATACAAACTTAATTATACAACCGTCGTGTAAAATATGAAAAAACATAGCTGAGAGTTTTAATACGAATATTATCTTCTACACAATATCCAAACTCAAATGGAGTCCTCATTATAATTATTATCACACTATTTCATAGAATAGTGAGGGCTACTATAACACCATCTCGTACCATCAATCCGTTTCCCGACTAGTCCCGGCTACGTTCTCATTTCCTGAAGAGAACAATGAAAGAAAAAGGGTGAGCTCAACTAGCCCAGTAAGAATATTATGACTAAGATAATGTAGAATAAATTATCGTTAGCCTTCAACAATGTTAAACTGATAAAATACAATAAACATCAAGTTTAACTGCATCGGAATAAGCAATCCATTAGAAGAGTCAAGCAGAACATGATATCTACTATCTTCTATGATTTAGAAAGTTTATCATCAATTTTATCACTGAGACTCAGCTTAATAAATAATCCACATCACTGAATAATCCATGCACTGTGGGCCAAGTATATTCATTAGTATCATAACCACGAATTATTCATGCACTACGGGCTAAGGATATTCGTGTTTTCACCAATGGTCATGATCATGCCAACAACTGTCCATCAACGCACTACGGGACAATGAGGACTTTTACCACATCATTTGTAGCATTATGATCATGATTATACCGTATAATCCCTGTTCATAATCATACCAATCAATAGTCCATCTATGCACGTAAGCCACAGATGACTTTTATAACAATATAAGCATGATGATGATGACAATGATATAAGAATTCAATTAAAAGAAAACAAATGACAAATTTTAAAGATTTATAATTTAATTTATCAAGAATTCAATAATGTCCAAATTATCAACATGATACTGCTTTGTGGAGTAAAATTCAAGAATAATATTGTATCAAAAATGATTTGGACCGAAAAGAAATCAATTTTTGTCATGAATAGTACCCCAGGTGAATAGTACTCGAGTGAATAGTACCCCGTGAATAGTTATTCAGGAATAGTTCCCCGACATGAAAAGGTTAAAATTTATCAAGAATGCTCATAATAATATTTCCATGAAAACATACTGGATGAATCGCAAATATCAAGGATATTCTACTAATTTCATGGAGTATAGAAGCCAAAACTTAACAAAATGAGTGTAAAATTCAAAATCTGAAACGAAATAATATTACTTACATACTATAGAGTATGGAAGAAAATATTATTTCTTACGAATATTGAACAAAATAATATCCCTTACCTTAAAAAGAGAGCACTTCTGACTGGTAGGGCGGAGATATTCTTGAAGAAAACTTATATTGTTTTCTACGCTCAAAGCTTTCTAAAACTCGAAAGAAATACGCTTAATATTATAGAAGAAGAATTCTCTGATTTTGGTGTTATTTTCAATTCAAACTAAGCATCCTATTTATAGGAGAATGGAAGGGGTACTATTTGATCACGGGCGCACAGAATGACAATTTCACGGATGAAATTTGAGAATTCACGGATTGATTTTTCAATTCAATACACCCACCCATCATTTTCACCATACACACATACATCACTATTACACACACACACACATCACTTTCACTTCTTTTTTCTTCCCACCACCACATATCATCACACACACACACACACACACACACTCACACACACGGTACACACACACACATGCCATATATATATATATATATATATATATATATATATATATATATATACTCTACCGATTATTTTTTAAAAAAATGGGTAAGTGGGGGTCCAAATAATAAGCCAAAATTTTTAACAAATATTTCATAAAAATCTCCTCAATATTTTTAACAAAATTTATTCATCATTATTATAACTCGCAATATTAACAACCAGATCGCTCCCAGGAAAGAGGGGGCTTTTCGATAAGGATTTCTCCCTATTGGCGCGCAATTAGGTGACCAAATTCCTTTCCTCGACAGAACTTTCTAGACATTGTTAATTATGCACATAATAATATGAATAACTTGTCATCTCAATTATTGATTTAATAATATAAAATATTGTGCAGATGATACTGTGACAATAATAGAATCAATAATGTGAGATACTATGCAGCAATTACTGTAGCAATAATTGAAAAAAACTGAGTGACTTCTCACGTAAGCATAAAAAATCAATACCGTGTGCTACTATGCAACCACGTGTATTACTGTACTTTTATCACCGGGTAATTCAACAATTAACGGTAAAACTTTCGCCGTTATTTTCATAAAAAGATATTTCTGTCGTTTTCTAACTCCGATTATAATTTCGTTGTGGGGGTCCACCAATGATTGTATCGTCATACAAATATTCCCTGTTAAATCGAATATTCCCCGACCAATCGAATATTTTATAATAACTTGCATACTTTGCAAAATTTATAAATACTACCCACAACTATAACATTATAACAAATCCACACCATAATATTTAAAAAAATATATTTTGAGAAAATTAATCTTTATTCATAAAAGTTGGGGTCTTACAATGAGGGTTGTTCATCTCAGCAGATTATAAGGTTTTATGTGACGCCCCCAAAATAGGTATACATCACCCATCTTGAGTCGCCAAATACATGGTACAAAATTTAAATACAACTTATTTATACAACAGTCATGTAAAGTACGAAAAAAATACATGCTGTGAGTTTTAATACAAATATTGCCTTCTAGACAATATCCACTCTCAGAATAAGTCCTCATTACATTTATTATCACACCATTTTATAGAATAGTGGGGACTACTAAGACACCATCTCGGACCATCACTCCGTCCCCCGACTAGTTCCAGCTACGTTCTCATTTCCTGAAGAGAATAGTGAAAGAAAGGGTGAGCTCAACTAGCCCAGCAAGAAATATTATGACTAAGATAATGCAGAATAAATTATCATTAGCCTTCAACAATGTTAAACTGATAAAATACAATAGACATCAAGTTTAACTGCAACGGATCAAGCAATCCATTAAAAGAGTCAAGTAGAGAATAAAATCTACTATCTTTTATATTTCAAAAGGTTTTTCATCACTTTTATCGCTGGGACTCAGCTTAATAAATAATCCACATCATCCCTGCACTACGGCCAAGGATATTCATTAGGGTCACGACCATAAATTCCATGCACTACGGCCAAGGATATTTGTGTATTCATCAATGGTCATGATCATGCCAACAACTGTCCAACAATGCACTACGGGCCAATGAGGACTTTTATCACATCTTTTGTAACATTACAGTCATGATTACACCGAATAATCCCTGGTCATAATCATACCATGTCCATCTATGCACTACAAGCCACAGACGACTTTCAAAAAAAAAATATGAACATGAGGATGATGACAATGATATAAGAATTCAATAAAACAAGTTCACGAATTAATTTATTGAGGAAGTAATAACGTCCAAATTGTCAACATGATACTGCTTTGTAGAGTAAAATTCAAGAATGCTCAGAAGAATATTTCCATGAAAAATACTGGATGAAGCACAAATATCAAGGATATTCCACTAATTTCATGGAGTATAGAAGTCAAAATTTTAACCAACTGAGTATAATAACGAATGGAATAACAAAAGAAATCACCATGCATGTAGTACTTCAGGCATGTACAAAGTTATTCCAACAGTAATAATAATAACGGAACCGTGTCGTGAAATTCACACGCATGTGATGTCCCAAATGTAATAATAAATGCGGAATAATAAATAATGGAACCAGGTCCGGCGTAAAATGCACAGACAGGATATTCCGACAGAATAATAAATAAAGACGGAATCAGGTTCGGTGTAAAACACACAGACATGATATTCCAACAGAATAATAACAAAGACGAAACCAGTCGATGTGTAAAACACATGCATGTGATGTTCCAATAGAATAATAAAGATGTAATAATGAAGAATGTCACCAAGTATAGGGTAGATCACAGATACAAAGTTATTCCAATGTAATAATAAGAAATGGAATAACAACAGTTCTCTTCATGAATAAGAAAGAATAACACCCCTTACCGTAAAAGAAACTGAATATAAGAGTAGGGAAGTAGCAGAATACTTTTCTATAGTTTTTCTATAATTTCTCTCTTTAGAGTTTCAGTGAATTTGTAAGAAATAATGAAGGAATGAGCTTCTATTTATAGGAGAATGGAAGTGTACTGTTTATGAACGAATTATTTCTGCAGAATTATTTCTTCAACCAAATATAATAAAGTCAATCAACTAACCAATAAAATCACAACAAAAATTAAAATATAATACATATATATAAACACATGTTTTCAACTTATATATATCAATATTATATATACACCACTTAATTTTTCTCCCCCATAACCAACATCTATCCCCCACCCACCCAATAATCAAATTCACTACACTCTTTCACATCACTATCACACTACCACTTTTCCACCATTTTCCACTCACATACCCATCACACACCCATCACTTTCACATCTCATTTTCTCCCACCATATACTCAATACACACATATACTTCCATACGTATACTCTTCCATTTTCAAAATCATTTTCCCAACACATATGGGCCCCACATGTGGGCCCCACCTTTAAAAATTTTCTACCGATTATTTTGAAAAATGGGTAAATAGGAATCCATAAAATAAGCAGACTTCATAAAAAATCACCTTAATAATTTTAACAACATTTATCATCTTTATTACAATTCACAATATTAATCGACCAGGTCGTTCCCAGGAAAGAGGGGATTTCCAATAAGGATTTCTCCCTATTGGCGCACAATTAGGTGACCAAACCTCTCCTTGGCAGAACTTCTAGACATCGTTAATATTGCAATTTATAATATTAATAACTCTGTCATTTCAATTATTGATTTAATAATATATAAAATATCGACAATAATTGAATCAAATAACGTGAGATACTATGCAACAATTACTATAGCAATAATTGAACAAAACTGAGTGACTTCTCACGTAAGCATTAATAATCAATACCGTGTGCTACTATGCAACCACGACATCGTATTTTTACTACCGAGTAGTTCAACAAGATAATTAACGGTAAAACTTCCGCCGTTATTTTCAATAAAATATTTTTGTCGCTTTCTCAATCCGACAATAATTCTGTTGTGGGGTCCACCAATGATTTTGTCGTCGTACGAATATTCCCCGACACCAAGAATATTCCCCGACCAATCGAATATTATATGACAACTTGCATACTTTGCAAAATTTTCAAATACTACCCACAACTATAACATTATCTCAAATCCACACCTTAATATTCAAAAAAAATATTTCGAGAAATTTAAATCTTTATTTATAAAATCTGGGGTCTCACATTTTGCACCATGAAAATTGGGTTGGCTCGCTTTCTAACACATGATATTAGTCTAGCCGAATCAAATGGCATAGACACCTTTCTTAATACATTTAGGAACAATTTATAAGTTCAATGATTTCAACATGATTCAAAGAATGAAATTATGATTTAAATCAAGCTTCAGAGTATTAATAATCAATTCATGAGTTTATATAATATAAGAATTATTCAATAAAATAATTTGCTTATACGATTAATAAGTGTACAAGTTCAGATATTTGCTCAATATATATGGTTGATATAACAACAATTTAAAACTTGCACAATAACCAAAGTTGTGTAAGTTAGGGAACTCGCATTCAATATGAAAATTAAATGAAGTTAGGAAACTTGCATTCAATATGAAAATCAAATGAAGTTAGGAAACTTACCTTTCGTGTAGAGTACAGTTTTATAGCTTAATGTCAACTCAATGTCCTATATTATCATAGTTATGTATATATACGCATTTATTAGTTATATATAATCGATATATACACCAACAATCATACATATCTTTCATACACATGTTTAGTCATGCACGTTATGTACATTCATTCAGTCATATATGCTATACACATTCAAATCACATAGTTGCTTAATCTATTTCGTCTTAATTTATCTTTGAAAGTTTTATTTAGGAACCTTTTAGAATTTGTTAAATCTTGATTCCATATAGCCACTACATGTTTGGATACTACTTTAATCTTGTATTATATCTTAAGACAGATTTATACACATGCTCCAACTTTAGACCATAATTTAAAAATATCAGAAAACTCTTCACTGTTGTGCGGTCGCCCTACATTTTGACCTAGGAGTGGCTCGGTCGTGCTGCTCCCTGATCAGACCAGAGTTGAGTTTGAGATTTCTTATTTCCAGTTTACTTTCTAGAATACATGGATACTAATACTTATCATATGAACATGTTAAGAGGTCTTGGGCTAGGTTTGGTCCCTCCAATGCTCATTTCAATTTTACTTTCAAATGTTATATGTTATAGTTTTATTTGGAAATTTTATTCAACAGGGCTAAATGAGTGAATTTCACAAACATAATGAGGCTAACTAAACCTTTACTACGCATGCTGAAATGTATTCAACTCATTTATTCATAGGTAACCTAGCTTTTGAAAATTTACTTTAAATCATACTAAAATAATTTATGTCATGCCTAACTAGATGGGTGAACATATCAGTCATGCTTTGAGGCATAAAGAGTCATACCATGTCAGTTCATAAGGTCAGAATACAATTAATACAATACTCACTAATGTTTGTTTTCAACTTCTAAGTTTTCTTTTAAAACTTATATTAACCAAGTTAATGTGTAACTTATTATATGCAAAGCAACTTTGACTCACACGTCAGTCCTATTTTCATTTATAACTAAGTCAAACACACATACCTAGAATATCAAGAAGTAATAAAAATCATCTTTAAGTACTGAGGACCAGCACGGCCACACTGGTTTGAACTGAAGAAGTGGTATGGCCGCGCCACTTTGGGATAGATTCAAAAATGACTTTACTTTTATAGAATCTCATAATGTAATATAGTTAACCCTTCTAAACTGCAACTCAAACCACCCACAATTCATAAAACATACTTGCAACTCAGATAACACAATGATATCAATTTCAAAACTAAGCTCTGAGTAGTTTATGCCAATTTCTATGAATTTATCAAACTTATAACCATTACAAAATTATACATTCGTACATTATGATCACATAATTTACCATGCTTTGTTATTCTATCACTGATTTAAACTTACAAAATAATAGAGATTGAGAATTAGGTACATTTGATGATCTCTTTTATTCAACAGAATATTTATCCTTCTTAATGCAATGCCAAATTGCAAGAGTTCTATTGAAATTCTTCTTAGCTCTCAACCTCACTGCCTCTCTCTATACAATAACTAAACTCAGTAAAATTAGCATCTTGAATTTGTGAAGGGGAGTTCCTATATATAGCAAAGCTTTTTCCCAATTGTTGGATTTTTCCTAAGGATTTAAACCAACGAAAAAAAGAAGAAGACATTGGTTGAAGAAGGATTTGGTGGAAAGCATTACCAACTTTCCTGTAGCCATGCTCTCAGCCATCATCCCAATTTTTGATTTCTAGCAAAGTAGAGAATAGGCCATTGGCCTAAATGCGGCTGACGGAAAAATGAGACTGAAAATATGAAACTTGAGTTTTAAATGTATTGCACTATCAAATTGGACCTCAATATACTAATATTAATTCCTTTTTGGGCTCACAAAGCCAAATCTAATGACATAATATTATTACATTGGTTTATAATATTTGGCCATTATTATTCTACAATTAGTTGGGTTAGGATATAAATTAGTTGGATACTAACAACCCATTATTTTTCATAAAACTTATTCTTCTAGTTACATATAAATACCGTAATGATAATTAATATCAAACATTTATTTTTTTAAAAATAATTCTTTCTCATAATTTTAAAATACACATTTTATTGATTCACCATGGATCATTATGCCACATAAGGCTCATTTCTTCCAAGCTAAATTACCTAACGCAAGCTTATTTTCACAATAGAGTCTTAATTAGTGATTATCTTTATATTATAATATTCTTTTAATATCTCATCTTATATTTTATCCATGATGCACTTTTATTGTATTAATTATTTATAAGATCCCACAACACATATAATTGCACATAACACATAAATAATTAAATAATTAAATAATAATAATAATAATGATAATAATAATTCCTCATTAGTCCATCATATTATTTAATCATTTCCATATTAATTTAATTAAATAATTAATGAGTCCATCATTATGTTACACTAGGCATATCTCATAAGCTTAATTAAGCTCATCATCATTGTCACCACATTTCTCAATTATCATATACTTAATTCAATTTAAATTGAATTTCCACATTTCATGTCACACAAAAATATATAGATACTCGAAATAAATATTTAAATATTTTAATTTTTATTACTAATATTATTTATAAAATTGCGGTATTATATGGTTCCTTTTATTTAGGCAAAGTGGCTGCATAATATTTGGGATATTAATTTCTTTTACCGTTGGAGTTACTTTGCTGGCTTTATAAATTGATTGGCTCCTTTAGCCCATATAAACTTTGAGATTGTATTAGGGGTCAGCATGGTGCGGTTTGGTGCGATTTAAAGTTTAAACCGCACCCGAAAATGCTTAGGTGCGGTTTGAAAAATTCAAAATCGCACACGAAACTGCTTTTGATTGGTGCGGTGCGGTTTTAATTGGCACGATTTCGGTTCCAAAACCACTTAAAACAACAACAAAGTCCAAGCCTTCATTAAAATTTAACATAGAACATAGAATTTAGAAGAAAAAAAAATTTAACATAGAACTTACATCAAGCAATTAACTTAGTGACAGAGTTGGCATGAGAATTATATCAAGCATGGAACCAAAGTTCCTTCTGTCAAATATGCCAAATTCACCATCAAATCATAGAACAATGAGACACGTAAAATAGTTTTAGTTTATAATAAAGGAATGATGTTTTAAAACTAAAATATACGCTATATAAAACAACGGAGTCCATATATTCGATAACAAGCAAGAAGGTTTATCTTGTTCCCCAAAAATTAATAGTATATACTGGAGATAGAATGAAATTCTATCATATATATTACAGGGAGGACTTATAAAATATAATCCTAATTATACCTAATTTAAAAAATAATCTATTAGACTATTACTATTATAGTATTGACCTTAACCAATGCATCAAGTGTTCGAACCAACAAATTTGGCCCCTCAACTATAAGCCCATCCAATAACTCATCAAACAAATTTGAAATTCCAAAACCCAATTGCTTAATTTTTGACTCTATAACCTCTAACAATCTTCTTCCAATTGGTAAAAAAATGAAAATACAAGACTGGGGTTTTCT
This sequence comes from Panax quinquefolius, assembly GCA_020205615.1. Classification (NCBI taxonomy): domain Eukaryota; kingdom Viridiplantae; phylum Streptophyta; class Magnoliopsida; order Apiales; family Araliaceae; genus Panax; species Panax quinquefolius. Next base: position 46,623,758 of record CM035163.1, on the reverse strand, counting down.
CTGAGCGTGTTCAAGTGAAAAGTAACTTTAGAATTTACTAGAAATAATACACACATACACACACATGTAGCTGCAGCTTTGGTTTTATGTGTGCGGTTTTGGCTAATAGTAACCAAACCTAAATCAGAATTTGGTTATTCAACCCACCTAAAACCGCCACATACGCCAGAACCGTTGGTACGGTTCGTGCGGTTTTTGGTGCAGTTTCGATTCCAATTTGATTACTTGATCAGCCCTAGATTGTATCCTTCCAGAAAAGGAGTTTCATTTCTCTCGTACTAAAAAGCATACCATTTTCCTCACTCATCATTATAATTTATAATTTCCAAGGCTCAGTCTCACAAGCTTTGAATTTTCCACTTTCCTGCTCCAATTACATTTTCTATCTCCTCTTCCTAACTTCAATTCACACACACACATAGAATTTCATCACTGACCTTAGCATTGAGAAAAGTTCTCCGAGAAGCAAGATTTCTACTTAAGGACAGTGCACTGCACGTCTCTGCTCAACATAATTTGCTATAAATCGTTAAGTTCTACTTCAACTTCTATTTAATTTTATAATTGAATCTTATATTTTATTCATGTTATCCAACAGTATATGCGCGGTACGGGATTTATAACTATGATATCATTTATATAGTATTGTAAAATATAGTACGTCTACCATATGTCCATGTAATCTACTATATTTACTTTCTACAATGTATAAAATCTACTCTCTCCGCTCTCTTATTATTTTTATTTTTAAAAGTGGACACACATATTAAGAGGGATAATTAATATTATATTTTTAGTTAAAATAACTTTAAATGTCAATATTGTCCTTGCATTGGAAAAAGATGATGTTATTTATTGGACAGAAAATAGTAAGAGAACAAAAATTATATTTAATACTTGGAATAATATTGAAAACTAAATAATTAATACTTAATTGAATTTTTAAATGACAAATATTAAGAGATAAAAATATTTTTCTAAAACGACACTTAAAAAAAAGAGAGTCCTATATAATATTGATGGCAACCCGATCGTATAGCCTATATGCAGAAGTGAACAATATAACATTTAATGCAATATGATATTAAATATTTCTCATTGTTTTACAAGTTTCTCTTCAAGGTCTGCAAACGTATGTAAGAATAGGAGGCGTCTCCCCAGTGACGTGCAGATGTCTCTCCGTCACCACATGCTTGTAGGATAAATGGGTAAAATACATATGTTTCCTCTCAAATCGAACCTTTTTTTGTTCAAAAATTTTGATATTGAGCCCTCAAATGCCACATGGGTGTTGACCTGCTGACGTGGACCTGCTCCAATTAGTTGTCAAAAATGTTATCCAGCCTAGGATTCAAACTCAAAACCTCCAATTTGAAATCTTGGTTATAAGACCACGTGAGCACACAAGATTGAATGTTAATTTTACTCAAGAATTAACCTTTATAACAAAACAATTCCTTTCCCCAAATTATTAAAAACATTTATTTATGAATTATCACCATTCCAAATCAAGAATAGAACCAAAATGATTTACTATCATCGCATCCTTTGACTATTTAGATCTTCACCATCACTGCAACCTTTAGAGTTGGTAATTGATTAGTGGGATTTATACCCGCGAATCAGATCCTTTATTGCTTAAGAAGTTGTTTGATCTTCATAGTTTATATATCTTTGATATTATTTTGCTATTATTTTGCTTAATCTATGTGTTGCAGGGCTTATTAGGTCTTTTCCCGCTTGCAGGGGCAAAAATGTCAATTTTCCTACACCGACGCTTATGTCACCGATGCAAAGCTTAAATCTGGCGCCACAGCATCTTCCTTCCCGGCTAATCGTGACATCATTATGGTGTTGCAAAGACCTCAAGGCCCTTTACAAAATCAGCTGCAATAGCCACTTATTGACCCAAGATATGGACTCCACATCGCAACATTGCCCAAGGAAAAATCTCTGCCATTAGTCGCCACCTCCTCGGTTCCCAGGCAAAAAAGAGCTGGTTTTGACCTAGCTAAAGTGGGAGACACATGGATATAAAGAGGGGGCGCAACCTCCTTAATGATGGATCATATCATCCCTTTTGGGAAGTAGTTTTCTCTTTTTTGTAATTTTCTCTCCTTTCCCCAGTAGATAATGTTTGTACATATATTTTAAATAGATTAGGGAGATGTTTAGGATTTCGTAGAGCTCAAGAGCACTTAGCAACATGGATGGGAAAGCTTGAAAGGATTGGAAATCTGTGGAGACTGAAGAAGATTTGACAGAGTTTATTCTTATCTATTTGTTTCCTTTGATTTTGTAACCTATAAATATTGTCTATATTGTTACTTATATTTAGTTTAAGAGTTATGAACTAATTATTGGATCTAGGGTTATAATGGAACCCTTTGTTAATTTGAATTGAATGTCTTATCTCTTTGGTTGGCACCATATGGTTTAGATCAACATATTCATGCTTAATGATTCTTGCTAAGAAATTAGTGATGATTTTGGTAATCTATATGAAATTAAAAGAGGGATTGTAGATTTACACCTTAAATGTCGGCATGTGATTATGTGTTGTCTACTTGATTAGACTGCATAATTTGTGTATAGACTAGACATATATGTGTGCACCATGTGTGACCTAATTGAGAACTTATGCTTTAAATCCTTATTATGGTTAATTTGCATAGACATGTGTAGGATTAATGTCTAGCTTGGATGTTCTTTTCTGTTCTATTCCCTATCGAATGGATCTAGAGAGGATATGTTTGTACATACCTCGGAAGAGGTGTATGAGCATTTGAGTGTTCTCGGTCGACAAACTATCGAGACACTAAGATCAAAGAAAGAAGGTTAGGAAGTTTGATGAAACATAGCACACCAAGTGTTTGACAAAATGCTCGTGTGGGGTGAAGTAATGACCTTAGCTTGTAGCACCTTCAATACCATTCATTATCCATTTACTTGCTTTGATAATTAGATATAAGTAGATTAGTTACACATCTGTTATTCTACTGTTTGAATAAGACTTAAGCGATACAAAGTCGGGATTTGGTAAATATTAGTGGTAATTCCTCGTGGGTTCGACACTCTTCTTATCACTATATTACTTTTTAGACCGCGTATAGTTGCGCGTGTTTAGTGATCGGTAATCCGACCAACAAGTTTTTGGCACTGTTGTGACGCCCCCAAATTTAGACCACTCGCATCTCGAAATTGGTTCGCCACGTGCTACAAATCTAATGACTAAATAATATCTCATGCAACGGAAATAACATAATAGATTGCATTTATTTAATATAATAATTCATGTCCCAAGGTTTCGTAACTTAAACATCTCTTCATACCTTAAACATAATTAAACATAGTTTAGACATAACTAATACATAACACAATTTATGTCATTACATGAACATAATAATCTCAACTAAATATAAACTACTCCGTAGCTTTTCCCTTGCCCTTATCAGTGCCTGAGGGACCGCCTTGCTCTGCCTTAACTGAAATGTGTTTAGGGAAAGCAAGAATGAGCAATAAGTTTGTTTAACAAGTAATATAGCAATAAGGGTGTTGAATATAGTTTTAAATTTCTCAAGGGTACAACAATAATGATAGTTCAAAGATAGCAAGAAGTATCAATGGTTCTCAACAATAGTCGCTCAGGACAGAAAAATATCAATAAGATTCAATACTTAATCGTTTGAGATTTCAAATTTATGAATACTAAGCAGACACTAAGGACTATGAACTTCTACGAGAATTACCAGTAATATACTGATAATCCAACAAAAATGAGTACAACAGGTGATCATCCTAAAGTACCCTACGTTATGCATATCGTTTAATCGTACTCAAGTGCGCACGTCGGTCTCCTGAAAAATATAGTTTTCCCTTAAAAGAAGGTTGTTCATCTCAGTCAATACAAGATTCCTTACCAATCAATCGGTTTGGATCACTTTCAATATACAATTTAGGTCTAGCTGAATCAAATGGCTTAGACCGCTCTTTAAATATATATAAGAACAATTATAAGTTCAATACTTGAAATCAAAGTTTAAGGAATATAAAAAACTCTATTCTAACTATGAAGCATTATGTCATAAGATAAGAATCATACTTTCAATTATTTACTTGTACAACCAATAATAGTACAAGCTCAAGTAATGCTCAATAATTTAAAGAGTAGGATTCGAGTACTTGCCTCAAGCGTGGTTTACCAAAATATAGCTTAATACCACTCCAATGAACTATAATATCCTATTTATATATAAACACATTAGTTATACAAGTTCAATATGTACACCTACTATCTTAATTTGCTATGATACACAAGTGTAATTCATCGATACTAAACATATATTGTTAGTCTTCTCTTAGTCGTATGATCTCATATGTATGTCATCACATAACACAAAAAAAATCAGTTTCAATTACTTTATGACATTAAAGAACATAGTTTGTAATCACATTTTGACTTAAAGTTATAAATACTCGTCCAACATAAGATTCTATCATTAACATGTTTCTTTACACATTGGATAATGTAATGCTCATATAATACAGGTTAAGGTAACAATATAAGCATGCGTTAAATCTTCGATTATAAGCAAAATGTAGACTTCACTGCAGGGTGGCACGGTCGCGCTGGATTTGAACTAGGGAGTGGCGCGACCGCGTTGCTCCTAGTTCAAACCAGAGCTGAGAAAACAAAAGCTTGACCAGACTTGCACACCCATAAACTTTTATGATGACACTTGCAGAATCATACATGTTGTGATGTCTATGAATAGGTTTGGTCTCTTCCATGGCCATTCCAAGATTCTTTTAATGTTATGGTTTTGTTTTTAGAAAAATTTCTATCAAGGCTAAATGAAACAAATTTTCAACAAGTTACTCATGTTTAACCATTATACAACATAATGAGCTTAATAAACCTTAAACATACATGTTCAAGTCATTCTACCCATGTATTCCAAATTAACATAGTTTTACCTCTTTAGAAATCATTTGCAACTATGTTTGACTAGTTCACAACATACTTTGCTAGATGGATGCATATATCAATCATGTCTAGATGCATAAAGTGTCCTACCATGTCGGTCCAAAATTTCAGAATACAAATAGGGTATTTCCTAACAAAGTTGGTTTTCAACTTTAACATCTTTCTCAAAAATCTCATGTTAAACAAACTAAGCATGCAAGAAAACTTTGAATCCCACATTTTATACTCACGTATATATATAACTAAGTCACATAAGCATGTTCAAGGTTCTGAATTCAAAGGTCGCAAGATTCACCAAGTTTTTATTTCAAACTCCAAGTTTTCCTTTAGAAAAACATTACAACCAAACTAACAAACTTTATTATACACGAAACCGGCTCATGCCTTATGTTATACTTATGCACGTACATATCTAGATTATTTACACATGCTCACAAGATCAGAATATACATTCCTCTATGTTCACAAATTCTAGTTTTCCAAATCTTGAAGTTTTCTTGAAAACTCAACTTAAATCAAGCTAACGTGAGTGACTACAAGTAAGGCAGCCTATGTTAGCATGTTAGGGACATTTATAACTAGTATCAAGTTTAACTAGCATGCTCAACATAACAGAAACAACAAAATTGGTTTTCCAACACTGGCAGCCCGTGCGGCCGCGTGGTGTTGTGCTATAGAAGTGGCGCGGCCGCTTCACTTCGTCCAGAGGCAAAAAAAAATGGCTTTGCTTCTGCAAGGCCTCAACACTCACATTCTTAAACCTGCAACCAGACCTACTGCAACATTTATAAACATGCTTGTAGACTCAGAAAACACAATAACATGCCATTACATACCAAATAACAGAGAATTCATGAGAATTGTAAGAATTTTGACAAAGCTCAAACTTAAGAGCACAATGAAATATTTATACCTCTTAAAGGTTGAATTGAACTCCTCAATGCATTAATTATACTCCCTCAATGCTCAGTAGCTCTAACTATCAAATTACATTTATCAGATAATTTTCTAGCAACTGAATTTGAGAAAAAGAGGGTGCTATATATAGAGAATTCATTACCAATACAAAACCATTGCCCAAGAAATTAAACCATGGGATGGAAGAAGAATTCATTGGATTGAGAAAGTTTGGTGAAAAGGTTTCACCAACTCCACCTTCCCCAATCTCAGTTCATCATCACAGCAGTGTTGCTAGAAAGCTTGAGTTCACGCAACTGAGTATAGGCTACTATTTGGCCACTGTTTGAGTCACTTAATATGGGACACGAGTTTTAAATCTCAGCAACTTGGTTAATAATGCTTAGTTTGGTTCCTTGGACTTCCAAAATGTAATTTTAATGTGTTAATGCTACTACTACATAATGAAAAGTTAGGGATTATTTATGTACCCACATCATATAATCCATGTACATTAGTCTAGTCCAATTAACATGTATGGACTCAATTTAATTGGTCACTAATAATTCAATATCTCTTTACAACTTTATTATTCCAATTAGACTCACTTATTGAAATAATTATAATTTGCAAATCATTGATTTAATACACATAAAGTTCATCTTTAATGTTCTTACTCATATATGTTGTCACATAAACATTATTTATGTAACTTATAATTCATTCTATTTTACTATATAGTTTTATATATTATATAGTCACATTAAAGTGTTACACTACACTTCCTTTTTACCATATAATTCCTTTACTACATAGTCATATCACAATGTCACATTACACTTTATATTATCACATATTTTGCACACATCAATTAAATATAATTACGATTATGTACATTATTTTACTCATTAGTATTCTATTATTCACAATAACAATTAATTAATAATATAATATTAATTAATCATTAACTTCTTAATTCATTCATTCCTTAATTAAATTAAACCATTCAAATTTCTATTCACATGCCACACAAGACATTTCACAAATCTCATCATAACTCCACATATTTCTCATTTTTTATAAATTTAATTTGAATTAATTGAATTACTCATTACACAACACATCAATATTTATATTCAAATAAATATTCACTTTCTTATTAATATTATTATCAATATTTATTCATAAAACTCACGGTTCTTACAGCCGTTACCGGGGACTTATTATTCTAATATTGTCCAATATTGATTTTAATCAATTTAGTCTTAATTTGAACGTATATATATTTTTTATTTGTTTGATCTTCCTTTTTGTTTTTAAGCTTACAGGTTATGGACAATCATTGTTATTAATGGCCTTTTGAGAGGAAGACACAACCAAGATCGAAAGGACTTGAGCGATTGCAAGATCAAATTTCAAATCTCTTGAGATTTTCTGACAATCTTGAGTGTCAGCCCACTCAGAATGCCTACTGTCAGGAACGAGCTGACAATGAATTAACTTACTATCATCTGGATGTCAGGGTTATCTAAACTCTTGGGACTATAGTCAAGAGCATTATCATGATCCAAATTTTACCTCTCCGAAAGAATTTGAATATCAATCTCCGCCGCAATATAAGGCGGTATCTCAAACCGATGAGAGCCCTTCTATATACTTAAAACGAGAAAAAGATATAAGGCTTGAAGAGCTCCTTACCAACTTTATAAAGAGAAATGAGGTTCAAATGGCGAACCAAAACGCCTCATTGTAGAGCCTCGAGAGTCAAGTGGGACAACTCGTCAATGCCATCACAAATCCACCGCAAGGAAATCTACCGGTCATAACTAATCACAACGATGAAGTTGTAGAGCATTACACAGTGGATATGCAAGGAGAAGGCGATGAGTCTCACAAAGTTGTTGAGGGAGATGTCAAAGTGCATATTGACCAACCTGTGGAATCTGAAGAAGGAGAAGAGAGGATCACGAGTGGTTGCATTTTCAAAACTAACAACAAGTTAGAAACCACGCTCACGGTTGTTGAAACCCTAGAGGGCCCACTAGAGCACATTAAATGATTTCAGTTTGATGAGAAAAGCGAATTAGTGGATAATTCAAGTGGTGAACGATTCTTCGTGCTAATGGGTGAAGTGAAGTTTAGGGATGGCCAATCATCCATGTCTACCATGTACATTAAGGAGTTGACAAATAGGCGGCATGAAATGTTCGTCTTCGCATATGAGCCAGATTGAACAATAGTGAAAAGTGTCGGGCCGACAACTTTAAAACAAGCGCTTGATAGGGAGGCAAACCCATCTCAGTATCAAAATTTTTCTGTTTCTCTTTACTTATGTCTAGTTTATATTGCATTTTTTCTCTTTAGTTTGTTAACATAGGTTTATGTATGTTATTTACTGTACTGTATTATCTAATATGCATGTTATTGTGTCTATAGTATGTAGGTAGCATGTTTATCTAATATTTTGTTATTGTGTATATAGTACAGTAAAATCTCTATTTAGGAATAGACTTGGGACCAAACTATTTGTATTCTAATTGAGAGGTTATTACAAAATAGAGGTATTGGTACAAAATATTTTCTAAAAATTTAGTCTTTTATAGGAAATGTAGTCTTTTATAGGAAAATGTGGTCTTTTATAGGAAATGTAGTCTTTCATAAAAAAAATGTAGTCCTTTATAGGAAATGTAGTCTTTTATAGAAAATGTAGGTCTTTATAAGGCTGTAGTCTTTTATAGAAAATGTAGTCTTTTAAAATTAATATTGTCTCATATATATATATATATATATATATATATATATATATATATATGAAATTATTACTATATAGAGGTATAGTTTCTTAATACGGGACTTAAAAAGTATATAACATATTACAATTTAGAAGTTATTCCTATTTATAACTGGCCCAAATTGGGACCAAATTTTTGTATAATATTTTAGAGGTTATTCTTATATAGAGTATTCCTAAATAGGGGTTTTACTGTTGTTAGAGTTAAATTATTATCATGTGGGTTTTTAATAGTTATTTGTGTTATTAGTATGATGGCTTATAGTTTGACTTGGAATGTGCAAGAAACCACTATGTCTTGGACTAATGTAGGGACGGCGTTGCAGCGCCAGTTTATAACCTTGAATCAGCGCCGGCAACACGGGCAACCTACTGGAAATACACGTTGCAGCGCCAGTTTACATAGGAATCACAGCGCTGCAGCGCCATTAACATCTCGAGCCTACTGGAAATATATGATGCATCCTCATCTTCATGTCTATGGACACCTTTGTAGTGCCACTTTAAAAACCCAACATACAATACCGGCATTGCAGCGCCAGTTTACAAATGATTATCAGCGTTGCAGCGGCATTAGCACATTCCAGTTGATTAAGTAGGGTTGTTTCAATTTCTTTTCCCACATTTAACCAAGCCTCTTGACAGAATCCTCTCCCCTCTTGATAGACTTTACCCCTCAAAGCCACTTAGCAGTAATAGCATATTACACAACCGGATTTTCCCAAATCATCAACATTCAATTTGTACTTCTGCTATTTCAAGGGCCGAGGATTTTCACAATTCGTCACCATCAATAATCTGAGGTAATTGGGTACTAGGGTTTTCAAGTTTTCTTCTAAATTAGACTTTTTTTAAAGTGATTATTGGTATTGCTTGTGCTTGGGGTGTGAGTGCTTTGAATTGTTTCTCGTGCTGCTCTGAGTTATTCTTAGAGATAAATTACGGTTTAACAAGCATTTAGGGTTGCTATATAAGCCGTAGTTTTAAGCCGCGCACACAACGTGTTTGACGAATCGCCTCAGAGAGAGTTTGTGGTCGGCGTGCTCGGTTCATTGGGAGTTCTGACTGTGGGTGTTTTTAGAGACTGATAATTTCTGAAATGGCACCAAAGAAGCAATGGCTGAGTATGGGCGCATCATATTTATCCGTACCTCACTGGGATCGCATGAGGCTCATTAGCATGGAGGCGTCTGAAAAGTACTATACTGTTTTAGCTAGCAAGAGCCTAGTGCCCGAGAGAGGCCTCAGGCCTGATTCATAACTTGATGGGGAGATTTTTCAAATAATCGCTGATATGGGCTGGAAACATTTAACCCATCAACCCTTGTCTCCAGTCATTGCCCTAGTTAAGGAGCTCTTATCCAACGCGTTGGCTGAGGGGAGTTTGGAGGTGATCTTAAGGGGAAAGGCAGTATGGTTTGACAAGTGAACAATCAATGCTTGTTTCCAGATGCCTAATTATGACAGAGATTACCTAGCTGACGGGGTGCACAGCTACGATGCGGATGACACAGGCGAGAAATCTAGCTTTGCACACACCGAGCTTTCGTGCTATGGGAAGGCGTGATAAGTAGGTTTTATACCTACTTATCCGGTATCTATTACTTGAATTATTTGCTTAAACTCGTGTTTCTTATTACTTTTCATGCATTTTTTGTTCATTTTGTAGATTACATGTTTGGGAGCTTTGTGAGCAACTATTGGTATGAAAACACAAGGAAAAGCAATCTGAACATCGTTTGGGCTTTCATGTTCATTTCATGTTCTTGGCATGGAACTTAGACTATATTCTAGATCTTCTTCTTAGCTTTCCAGAACATCTTGAATCATTCCAATCGGAGTTCGGATGCAAAATTTATGACATTTGTACCAACAAACATTGAACTTCACTATTTTGGGTGACCATTTTGCATAGCAGTCACTTCCAGTCCAATTTCCACCTTCATCAATTCGTTATTTCTCAAAACTCAAAGAATAAAAGTTGTAGAGCTCGTCGATAGCTTCGATTTAATAGGTGGAAGACCTCGTAACTCCTCCCGGATCAAACGTTATGACCATTTTACCAGAGGACACTGCAGCAGAAAAAATAATTAGCAGCTTGCACCCAAGTCGGGCTTGCTCTTTTAAGCCTTATACCCAAGCCAGGGCTTGGGGTCTTGAGTTCAAAATTAGAAGCATAGAAAGCCGGGGCTTGCTATTTACAAGGCAATACCCAATGCGGGGCTTGGGTACACGTAGAAAAGGCAATTTTAACTAGAATTTGAGTTCAAGAAGGATTGATTCGAGCTATTTGATTCAAGGACTTCCAAGAGGACTTAAAGACATATAAAGAGGCTTATAAAAAGAGGAGATTTACAAGGATTAGAAAAAAAATTGGAAGAATTCCATTAGATTAGATTAGAGTAGATTGGGAAAAAGCCCTAGTTCTTATTAGATTTGGAGGTTGAAGCAGCTTGGAGACCATTGAAGATTCAAAGTAGGAGCAAGGAGAGAGCATCAAATCTATAGACAATAGATTCTATCTTCTTATCTTCTTCTATCTTTGTCTTTTAATGTTTATTCAAGTGTGGATTCTTAATTTTAATTCAATGAACTAATTCTTTGTTTGAGATTACAATGGATCTTATTGTGTAGTTTATTTTAATATGCTTCACTATCAATTATTATGTTATATTGTGAGGATTCTCTATTGTGATTTGAACTTAATTGCTTAATTGCCTAGCTAACAATTACCGTGATAATCTATATGAACTCGAGAGATGAAGTATAGATTTAGATCTGATCATGATAACATGTGTTTGTGATTTCTACATAGATGGAATTCATGATTCGTGTTTAGGATAGAGATATGCCTTTACGCCATATGTAATCTTATAGAGAACTTGTGCTTTAAATGCTTTTTAATTGTAATTCACATAGAGATATAGTGGATTAGTTAATTAGGGTGTCTTGCATAATCCTATCAATTGTGGATTTAAGTAAATATGGGTATTATGCATTGAGAGGTGGTTTTATCTGCTTTAGTGTTCTTGATTAACAATTCGGTATAGAAAATAATTGATGAGAAGTGTGTTAACTTAAATGAAGCAATAAGTGAAGTTGTGATCTTAAATCTCCATAATCTGATTTGTAATTAGTGGTAATTAGAATTAGTTTTATTAAGTAATTTACTTTATAACATTAAATTGATTGTTTAAATAAAATTAGTTTGGTTAAGAGTTAATAGTTGGTAATTTATATTAATAATTCCTCGTGAGAACGATACTCTACTTTAACTGTGTTACTTTTTGACCACGTATACTTGTGTGTTGTGCGTAACTAGATTTTACCCAACAAGTTTTTGGCGCCGTTACTGGGGAATTAGTTAATATATTTTTGCCAATATTAGCTTCAATCAAATTAGTCTTAATTGAAATATTTTTTTTATTTAATTCTCTTCCTATTTTTCTTTCTTTTCAGGTACCATGGATGAATGCAATTATCAAAGGCCATATTCGAATATGACTCAACCAAGGGTGTAAGACCCCGAATTTTATGAAATAAAAGTATTCAATTTTTCCTATTTGGTAAATGGTTAAATTGATAAAAGTTTAAAGTTAAGGGTGATATATATAAAATTTTCAAAATACGCAAGTGGTTATAAAATACTTATTTCTATTGGGGACTATTCGTTTGGTCGTGGAATATTCTTGTTGTCGGGGAATATTCGTACGACGGCGCAGCCATTTATGGGCCCCATAACAGAATAACTGTCATATGAAGAAAACGACAAGTTTGAGTTTTTATAAATAACTGCAGTAGTTACTCAATTAACATCGTTAGAATACCCCATGGTTAATATACGATGTCTGGTGGTTTCACAAAAGAAGACACCAGATTGCACAAAGATTTTTAAATTATTTATTCTTAAGTAAGAAGGCTCTACTCAATAATTGTTATAGTAATTACTGTTCAATATTTTATTTTATTGATTCAATAATTGCTGCGTTGATATTTTATATTATTGTTGTTTCAATAATTGTCACGGCATAGTATTTCCCATTATCATATCAATAATTCATATTATTTGAATAATATTATTAGATAGCATTATTGGCAATGTCTAGAAAGTTCTATTAAGGAGAGGTTTGGTCACCTAATTGCGCACCAGTAAGGAGAAATCCTTATTGGAAAGCCCCCTCTTTCCTGGGAACGGCCTGGTTGTCATAATTGTGATTCTGTAATATTATTTGTGAATAATTAATTATTAATTTATATGATAAGGAAATATTTATTTGATGTGGATATAAATGATGGATTTATTTTTGTGGTTATAAATGAAGGAATTAATGTTGAGGTGTTTTATCAGTATTTTGTCGGAATGAAGGTATTAAAAATCAAATCACTATTCTTAAAGCTATATTGTGTGAGTTATAAATTTTGATCCGACCGTTGGATCGCTGTGATTTTTGGATATGTTATACATATATAAGTTGAGTATATGTCCACAAATTTTGAACCGTTAAAAATGAACGTATGATTTGTTATGAATTTTAAGAGGTGACTAGTTCAAAAATTGTTGAAGTTTCTGAATTTATCATTTTGGCGGAAAATTCTAGAATGCGTGGGCCCCACCTATGGTTGGTGAAGAAATGTGCTAAATTCTACTCCCTCCGTCCTAAGATAAAAGTCCTGGTGGACTTTTCACGGATATTAAGAAGATGAATAAAATAACAAAATTACCTATAATAATGTCATTAAATATGGAGAGAGAATTAAAATAAGAAAAGTATGAGATATTTAATGCTACAGGTATAATAGGAAAATATGTGTAAAAGTTTGGTTATTAAAGGAAAATGGACATTTAACACGGGACTACCCAAAATAGTAATAAGGACTTTTATCATGAGACGGAGGGAGTATTTCAAATGTGGTGGGTGGGAATAGTAGCAGGTAAAGCCATCTGGTTACAGGTCAAGTTTGCTTTGGTGTTCTAACATTTTCCTATAAATAGAGTGCTAAGTTAGAATTGAAAATCACACCATAAACATAAGCTTTCTCTCTTTTTCTCTCTATATTATTGAGCATATTTTTGTGAGTATTTAGATACTTTGAGAGTTGCTATTTAGTGCAAGGTTCCTTCGGCTTTACATTCCGGTCAGAAATACTGCTCTTTTGAGGTAAGAGATTTTAAGGGTTATTATGGTTTTCATATTTCGTAATTTTTTTGACCTTCAAAAATTCTGGAAAAATTTGAAATGATTATTTGATGAGTTTTCTTGATTGTGTCCAAAAATGGCGATTTTTGGATGTATAGATTAGGAGTTATGAATTTTATTAGAAAATACTATTTTAAAAGTAAACCCTTATAACTCCTTGTGGTTAACTCTAAAATTGGTGAAATTTTTATTGGGAGTACATCTATATAATATCAGCATACCCTATAAATTTCAAAATTTTTGGATAAAAGTACAATTTATGATAAATGTCTAAATATTCGACAGTTTTGGCCATATGAAAAATAGTAAATGAATTTTAAAATTTCGAGAAAAATATATGTTCAATATGGGACTATGTTTCGCTAAATCCCTTAAAAGAAAATTTGTTTGTCTTGATTTGGTATTTTCATGAAAATTGACTAGTTATGAGTAAATGAATTAAATATGTTATGTGAAGTAACAAAATTGGAAAATAGGATTTTATGGCTTAGGAATCCTATATAAGGTATATGGAGATTTTTTATGAGGGTTTTAGTTATTGGTGATGAAATTTTATGAGTTTGGCATTTTAGGATGATTAAATGCATTGATGAGAAAAGTGTAAACAATTAAACTAAATTGTTTATAAATTTAAGAAATGATTAAAATATTATGATAGTATTAATAATATTAGATTATGAGACTATTAAGTGATTTATAACATTTGGATTAAGGTATTATGAAATCCTTGATTTATGAATCTTACTTTTGAAATTAAATACAGTTGTTGATCATATTGTTTTTATTATCATATATAACATTTTTATAATCCCGGTGATGAAATTTCTCTTTGACTTAAGTGTAAAGATGGGTAGATTATTGGTATGATCGTGACTATGGGTTCTCTTTGGCCAGTAGTGCAAAGTTAAATTGTTGACTGGTATGATCATGACCATTGAATTTACAATTGAATATTTTTAGCTTAAGTGTAAAGGTGAATTGATCAACATGATTATAATTATGGTTTATATAAATTCTGAAATGATTGTATGTTTCTTTTGAGATATGAATATCTTTGCCCTGTAGTCAAAAGATCAATTATTAATGAATATCTTTGGCCCGTAGTGCAAAGATGACTGTTGTTGAATATCTTTTGGCTCAGAGTGCAAAGATGAATCGTTGATGAATATCTTTGGCCGTAGTGCAAAAGATGACCTATCGTTGAATATCTTTGGCATGTAGTGCAAAGATGGTATTGATGAATATATATGGCCCGTCTTTGCAAAGATGAATTTATTAGTATGATTATGAGCGTGAACCGTGATTTGGTATAACCATGATCTTTGATGTTTTGTAAAGACATGTGATGAAAATTATCTTTGTCTTGGATGAGAAGAGGAATTTAGAACTACAATTATGATTATGAGTTATTCACATGACCGTGAATGGATCTCATTGATTGGCGTTATGAGGTTAAAACATTGTTGGTGGACTTTTAACATGGAGAAGATAATAGACTTTACGGTCAATTTGACTCTTCTAATGGATTGCTTCGTTCACCGCAACTATGGTTGAAAAGTTTTATCATCTACCATATGTTCTAAATCTCTGATTTATTTCTGACGAAGGCTATTGATAATTTAATTATCTTTAGTTATGATATTCTTTATCGAGCTAGTTATGCTCACCCTTTTGCTTTTCACAATTCTTTCCTTCGGTGATAAGAGTGTTACTGCATTGAGCGGGGATAACAAGGGAATAGAACGGTGGTCTATAGCTGTTGAGGTTCTCCCTAAATAGTATGAAAATAATTTTATTGAGAACTTTAGATAAGTGTGTCGTATTGTATACGCCATTTGATATTTAATTTTGGTGAACCGAATAGGGTGAGGTGAACCCAACGTTGGAAGGGTGTTTTGCCACTATCATACAAGATGTCTAATGACCTACGAGTTATCATCAGACAGGGTTGTGCACATCCACTTGTTGAGTATATCTACGAGCACTACCTACATGATTTTGGAGTTTGGTTGAAACATAATGTTCAATTGCAGACGGTGGAGATAGTTATATATCAAGAGAAGACTCACCATTGGAAGGAACATGATAGTAATCTTCTCATTTTTCTTTGGGGTCTATTGGATCAACCAAGGATATTCTCTGGACATATGATATCTATCATAACCTAGACGCATGGCCTCCCATGTACGAAGGTTTCCTTGAGCACTTCCCAAAGATTTTAATTTCTAAAACAGCTATTGACTATACCTTTATGTAATGTATCAATGTGAGGTGATGTCCATGGTTGGGACATGAGTCACATTTGGTTTTAAAACTCACAGTATATGTGTTGTCGTATTTTGCATGACAATTGTATTAATAAAGTTGTAGTTATTTTCTGTACCATGTATTTGGCGACTCAGAATGGGTTGGATGGATTAGACCTATTTTGGGGGCGTTATAGTTGATATCAGAGCTTAGGGATATGGTCTCTGGCGGAGATCATGGAATAGAACTAGGAGGGGAGAGACGAGTAAATCCTTCGCTAGTATGTCTTACCTAAGCTTATTTGTTGGTTAGTCATAATATCGAGATATGTTAATTTGTTCAATTAACCCTTGTTTTGAAGTTGTATTCTAGAATGATATCTGAAATATAGGAGATGAGCAATGGAGAAATCATGAGGACAAGAAAGATGGAATTTGAAATGAAAGCAAGGTATTCTCAACACTTCGAAATACCAGGTACGTAAATTTTGGGGACGAAATTTCATAAGGAGGGGAGATTGTAAGACCCCAAATTTTATGAAATAAAAGTATTCAATTTTTCCTATTTGGTAAATGGTTAAATTGATAAAAGTTTAAAGTTAAGGGTGATATATATAAAATTTTCAAAATACGCAAGTTGTTATAAAATACCCATTTCAACATTTGCGCGTCGTCTCAACACTTCATACATACATACATAAAACTATGTCCTTCAAGAACCAGGAAATCCAATCCCGAGTGACTATTACGTGTGGCAGTACTTTGGATAAAATTTGAAGCTTGAAGACCATGGGCATGGTCCCCTCTTCCTGACTTCGTACAACCTCTAATCCATGTCATTGTGTAACTCTCGACAAAAGCTATCCGAAGAAGGTCACATATACCTCGTTCAGAAGCTCGAATTGAAGTTCTCGCACGTTCGAAAGCGGACATTATTAAAGGCGTGAGTGCACGACTTTAAGACGACAGACCCGCCAAGCCGGGCCCACTACACCATCACCACAGTGTATCTGCTACGCCGCAGTACACCTATGGCCATCCGTCTATATATACAACAAGGTGGGGTCATCCATTTGAGAAAAAGAAGAGAGAGAAAAGGCGAGGAAGCCCTGTCCATTTTTCTCTGTACACACCCATATTGAGCATTTTCTTTTCTATTAGCTCACATATAGCTATCTTTTGTCTGGCGGGAGCTGAGTAGTTATCCAAATAAAGTCATGGAAGTCTACTTTGGCAGCCCACTGTAAGCCTTCTCACATTCTATAAAGCTTTCTTCTCATATTATCACACACTGTTGTACACGTTGAGAGTCGTGTAAGTGTGTTTGCCCGGACTTCGGTCTGTGGTTTTCATTTCTGTCTGTATATATATACTTACATATATATGTATATATTTTTATACGAACTAACATTATCGAGTTATGCCTCGATTGAGCCTAGACTTCGGTCTGAAGTGTTTATTGGCTTTTATATATATATTTATATATAAATTGTTGTCAGACTCTATCTGATGAGCCTATACTTCGGTCTGGAGCGTTTAATTGCTTTTATATATATATATATATATATATATATATATAAATTATGGTCAGATTCTATCTGATGAGCCTGGATTTTACATCCGGTGCGTTTAATTGCTTTTATATATATATACTTATATATATAACTGTTGTCGGACATATCCGACGAGCCTGGATTTCATATCCGAAGCATTTACTGCTTTTATATATATATATATGCATATATATACATATATTTACATTCCTGTCAGGCCTAGAGTTTTCTCCGTGGCTTTTTATGGCTTTCTTTATATTTCGTCCTGCCTGGAGTTCACTTCGTGGCAGTTGATACCTTTTTAAAGCTTTATTTACATTCAAGTCTCGCCTGGAGTTCACTTCGTGGCGGTTGATAGCGTTTATTGCTTTATTTATATTTCTGATCCCCCATGGAGTTGCTTCATGGTGGTTGATCATACACATATATATATATATATATATATATTTATTTACTTTTTATATATATATATAATCGCCATCGCTTTCCATATAAAATTGTAAAGATTACGTGAGCCTAGGAATCATGTGATCACTGATTCGCCATCGAATCTATATTCTGTTCCCATGATGGACATTTTCCCATTTATAAGCGACTTTGTACATTATTTACAAAGGTTCGAATTTCCTGGATGGTTGTCATTTATATAAGGAGTTCTAAGATCACAGTATATTATTTTTTCGCAGATGCCTCGATCTCAAAAATAAAAGCAAAAAGTTTAACATTTAGATAATAAAATGGAAGTATCAAAGGCCTCAATTACTATTGAGCACAGGGTTTGAAAAACCTTTTTTTTATAAAACCTCATTGCTATATCTGGTTAAAACTGAATTTTTCTATAAATTCAAACCCTTGTATATAGGTGCGAACAAGGTACAACACTACTTCCAAATAATTGCACATTGATCACACACACACACACACATTCATATAACAGTTTCTTTGAGAAGTGGCGGTCACCGTGGCAACACGGATGTCGAGGGGTGCCTAACACCTTCCCTCCGCATAACCAAGCCCCCAAACCCTTAATGAATCTCGGTTTCACAGACCCGTTTAGCAGTGTCACATCACTGGATCAATGTGCAAACCTTTTCGGTTGCGTTGGTGCAACCAGTTAAATACACCAACTGGCGACTCTTAAAGTTAAATAGTCGACATTACACATGTCGGACCTTTTTCACATGTTTTTTCAAACAAATCTCACATTAACATGAGAACACCAAAGAACAAGTAACGAAAAGGGACATCAAAAAATCTCGACGTCGACAGGTGGCGACTCTGTTGGGGACTCCAATAAGAGGGCTTAAGCCGTTATTACAAGCTTTTCAAAATTGTTATATGCTTGTGTGTGAATGTTGCATTTACATTTATGATGAATGTGTACGAATGCATCTTAATTACTGCACTGCTAAATATCTATCTGTGATATTAGTGCTTTGCACATGTCATCATTTTGCATAAACGGTGAGACACGTTGTATGTGAATGTATGTTGTGTGGTCCCTCCATCAGGAGCCTATCCTGTCGGTGTTTGATTACTGGACCCGTGGGAAGAATAATTCCCCGGGGCTCAAGAAAGGCACCACTCAAATTCGCTCCAGTTGAATGACCGGATTAACTTCCCGTCAAGTAGATTGCGATGATCTAAGAACCTTCATGCCAAAAAGCCGCGAGAGTAACCCTAAGATAGGTCAACCTCTGATAAACCAAACGTGGAGGAAAGTCTCTTCATACTTTCCATTTTCAATTACTTGTAAAAGCATTTACTTGTAATTTATTCTATATGCATACATGACATGTTATCAATTAACAACCGATTTTGCAGGACAAAATTCCTAAAACGGATATTGTTATGATAACATTTACATTACCCTCAGACTAAACTACATAAGTCTTTTATAGGGAAGCAATTGGGCCTGTTACCCGCTCAAAATCCAAAAAGGCCACGAGCCTACAGCCAATCATGTCTCCTTCTGACCAGTCTAACACTGTTTCCCGAGAAGAATTTGACGGATTGAGTAAACAAATCATAGACTTGGCTGTTCTACTAAAAGAATTACACCAGTCCACTCAGGGTACGAAGATACCTATACATACAGAATCCTCTACACAAGGGGGAGTCCAAGGTTTGGAAAAAACAATTCCAGAGCATCAGTTGGATACGACCAACAAAGACCCTGAAAGCACCCATCTCAAAGGAGATCCAGACACTGGTGATATCAGGAAGAAGGTCCTCTGAATGGAGGAAACTATCCGCATTCTCAAAGGGATTGGGACACACGGCAGTGTTTCATATACAGGCCTTTGCATATTTTTTGGTGTTCAGTGTCCAGAGAAATTTAAAACCCCTGATTTTGAAAAGTATGACGGATTAGGAGATCCTTATACCCATTTGAAGTTATTCATTGGAGAACTTGGATCTTATGCGATAAATGAAAAGCTCAGAATGCAGCTATTCCAGAAGAGTCTGACTGGAGAAGC
The DNA here is from genome assembly GCA_020205615.1 of Panax quinquefolius. Classification (NCBI taxonomy): domain Eukaryota; kingdom Viridiplantae; phylum Streptophyta; class Magnoliopsida; order Apiales; family Araliaceae; genus Panax; species Panax quinquefolius. Next base: position 46,603,606 of record CM035163.1, on the reverse strand, counting down.
CCATTCATGGTATACCATATTAGACAACTCAAAGATCCATAGTTGGGAAGAGCTAGCTTATGCCTTCCTCACTCAATACAGTTTTCAGTCTTAGATGGCTCCTAATCGGTACCAAATTACCAAGGTCAAGAAATAGTCTAATGAGTCATTCAGAGAGTATGCTCAAAGGTGGAGGCGCCTTGCTGCTCAAGTTATTCCTTCCATGATAGAATCAGAAATGGTCATGACTTTTATAGATGTACAGGAAGCTCCTTTCTATGAAAGAGTTCTAGTTGGTATTGGCAAGCCATTCTCCGAAATGATCAAGCACGGAGAAATGGCTAAAATGGGATTGAAGTCTGGGAAGATTCAAGACCTCGCCGCTCTTAAAGCTGTTGCTTAACACATCCAGTCCGTATCTTATGGAAACAACCCCCGAAGGGTCCATAAAAAGAAAGAGGAGGATTTTTCCTTGATACTACAAGGACAGAAAGGCAATCAAAGCATGCCTATATAAAGGAGAAACTATTCCCCTTTTCAGGCACAATCTTCAAACCCTCCATTACTTAAAAATGGAGAAGCAAAGCGACCTCGAATGTTCACACCCTTAGGGGACTCGCTCGAGAATATTCTTGCTCTTCTGACTACTCAGAAGAAAATTACACGTCTGCTTCCACCAGACAACCCTAATGGGAGGGGTTTTAATGTTACTCGGAAGTGTGCTTATCAGGATACTCAAGATTGTTAGGACTTGAAACACAAGATCCAAGACTTGATAGACAACGGTGAGATTGTAGTCACCAAACCCGATCAACCTCATGTGCAAGATAACCCTCTTCCTCAACACAAAGAAGAAGAGGTCAACATGATCAGTTGGAGCATTGAGCAAAATTCTAGTGTTATTGGCGAGCCATCTCAGACCATCATAGACGGTGATGACAGATGGGATTATGCAAAGTTCCAGTTTACCATGGAACGAAAGATGAAAGCTCTTTGTAAACAAATCGAGCAATTGGCTGAACTGGTGATTCATCAGCATCAAGTCACACGCCAATTAATCAAACAGGAGCATGCCTATCTCCTTCCATTTGTTATGAATCCTCCACCATCACCTTCAGAAAGTGAAGCTATAGAGGATAAGGTTTCAAAGAGAGCAAGTGCTAAAGCCCATCGGGATTTTGCCAATCAAAGGGAATTTACCTATCTCGGCCAATCTATGGAGGAGATATTGTAAATGTTGATCAACGAAGGAAGAATTACCTTCCTTCTACCTCCAATCAATCCCCGCTCCGGAGAGTTCAATTTTGATGAAGTGTGTCAGTATCATTCACACTCTCGCGGTCACAGCATAGAAGAATGTTGGGCACTCCGCCATCTTATTCAGAATCTTATTGATAGCGGTATCCTGCAAATTGCAGATGACTACACTGTGCAACTCAAAGGTGGGAATGCATGTCCTACCAAATGGAAGGAATCGATCGTAGTTATATCTGAAGTGGATAATGAGACTGTCAAAGTATTTCCTATACATCCAATTCAACTCAAAGGAGCTGACAATCCTTTGAAAGTGGCCGCACCTGAGCCAATTTCTCTACCCTTCAGACCACAACATCCTGTTGTCAGCTTGCACAAAGTTCCATGGAATTATGGAGAAGTTGAAGAATCTACGTCTCATACTATCGCTATATATAGTGTCAAGGATAATCCATCGATCTTCCTCAACGGGTTATGAAGCCTACTTGCAAACCAAAGGGGAAGATTCCCATGGAGAAGATTGAACAATTCCTCCGCACTATGGGCCACAATGAAGCCAATGTGGTTTTTAGCTTATGACAAGCTCCACACCAGATATCTATACTGGATTTGGTTTTCTCTTCCGAAGATCATCGGAAGATTCTATTACAGGTTTTACAAGAAGCCTATCTGCCAAAATCAGTGGATGTGGAAAGATTTCAACATCTGGTTGATCACATTTTCAATAACAATGTGATATCCTTCACTGATGACGACATACCGCCCAAAGGGACCGGTCATTGTAAGCCACTGCACATCGCAGTGTTGTCTTCTGGGTACATGCTAGCTGGAGTTCTGATAGATGGAGGCTCATCTCTAAATATCTGTCCTTATGCCACCCTGGTTAAGATGAATGTCAATCTCAAGCGGATCCAGAGCAGCCACATGGTTATCTGAGCTTTTGATGGATCCCGACGAAGTGTAGTCGGAAAAATTGAATTGCCAATTGAGATTGGCCCAAATACATTCAATGTATCCTTCCATGTCCTAAAGATAGATTCAAGATATAACATGCTATTGGGGAGACCATGGATACATATGGCTGGAGCTGTTCCCTCCACATTACATCAAAAGCTCAACTACATTATCAACAACAGTCTAGTCACTGTTAATGCTGAGCCGGAGTATCCTGAACAAGGAGATCTGCCAATCATCAGTTTCAACTCTGAAGTTGAGCTGGCCAGTTTTCATATCTTGGAAGTGAGTAACACTCAATATCAACCTATTGAAGCACCACTTCCCATACCCAAGATTTCTACCGAGGTTATATCGGTTACTCAAGAAATGATGTCATTGGGTTATCAGCCTGGACAGGGGCTTGGTAAAGACAAGCAGGGTATTAAGCACCCTATTCAAATGTCCAGTCAAACCGGGATACGGTAAGGCTAGGCTATTCTCGCCAGCCTCGTCATAGGAATCGCATAAACACCGGTTCGGTTCCTCAAGCTTTCGCCACACACACGACGATGTTTTCAATATGCACCTCATGAGCTGATACAGTCTCCAGTTAAGGTGCCAGCACATATTCTGACTATGCTGTTTCCCAAGCCAGTACCTTTTAAAGAAAAAGAGGTGCTGATTCCTGATCCCGAAGTGGAAGAAAAGGAACGGAAACGTAAACATGACCTTGCCTTGATGATGGCAGGCATACGCGTCATTGTTCATGATGAACATACAAACAGATACACCCCACACGATGATTGCCCAGATGTTATGGTTATCATTCGGGAGAAGGAGGACAATGACGATCCTTCCATTATTGTAGTCCATCGGGACTTTGGCCTCGACAATTGGAACAGCATTCCATGCATTGGTCGACGAGGGTAAAACGGGCAGAAAATTCCTCTGCCCTGTAGATAACTTTAATTGCTTACTTTTCTTTACAGTACTAGCAGTTATTTTATCAAGTACATGCTAACACTTTTGTATGATCGAACAGTTGCATTTATTAAGTGAAAGCATACTTTGTTTCAAGACTCTGAATTTAGATGTGCATGTACTTGCTGATGAGGTGCCTTCTCTCCACAACGGTTGTAACTTTGATGCAAAGTTGGACTTGGACTTGATGGACATTCAAAAGGGCATCGAGACACCTTGGGAGATTAGGGAATGGGTCGCAAATAAGCCTAAACCCAACCTTGACCAAACTACTCCTTTCAATCTTGGAACCTTAGAAAATCCTAAGCTAATCCAGATTGGTTCAGACCTTACCACAAATCAACAGAATGACATGGTTGCACAATTAACCCAATTCCAGGATGTGTTTGCATGGTCTCATAAAGACATGGTGGGTTTGTCCACTGACATTGTTCTTCATCACCTTCCCATTAAAGAGGGATTTAAGCTAGTTAGACAAAAACTCAGGCGATTGAAACCTGAGTGGAGTTTAAAAGTCAAAGAAGAAATTGTGAAACAATTTCAAGCTGGCATCATCATGGTGTCTACATATCCGGAGTGGATATCCAACATTGTTCCCGTGCCTAAACCAGGAGGAAAGGTGTGAGTTTGCGTGGATTACCGGGATTTAAACAAAGCTTGCCTGAAAGATAGCTTTCCCATGCCTTTTATCCACATTCTCATTGATAATATTGCTCAATACAGCATGTACTCCTTTGCTGATTGCTTTGCAGGGTACCATCAAATTATGGTTGCTGAGGAAGACCGTGAGAAAACTGCTTTCATCACGCCATGGGGAACTTTTTGCTACAGACGGTTGTCATTCGGCCTCATCAATGTCGGGGCAATATATCAACGAGCTATGATAGCTCTTTTCTATAATCTAATGCATAAAGAGATAGAGATCTATGTGGATGACATCATTGTCAAATCCCGAAAGGAGGAGGACCACCTAGACCATCTTAAGAAGCTATTCAACAAGTTGCGTAAGTACAACTTGAAGTTGAATCCAGCCAAGTGTGCCTTTGGTGTCAAATCAGGCAAGTTGTTAGGTTTCCTATTCAGCCCCAAAGGGATTGAACTGGATCCTACCAAAATCCAGGCCATCAAGGAAATGCCCATTCCTCAAACAGAGAAGGAAATATGGGGATTTTTGGGAAGAATCAACTTCATTAGCAGATTCATTTCTCAACTCACAGCAACCTGTGAACCCATCTTCAAGCTATTAAGGAAGAACTCTTCCATGAAATAGAATGATGAGTGTCAGAAAGCCTTCCTTACAATTAAAGAGTTTTGCTTAACGCTCTTGTTTTGGTACCTCCCAGGGATGATGTTCCCTATTCATGTAATTCGTCCATTAATGACAATGCCATGGTCGCGACATGTGGGCAAAAAATATGATAGAGGCCAAGAACGAGCTATTTATTACCTCAGCAAAAGATTCAGCACTAGTGAACACAAGTACACTCTGATTGAGAAGACTTGTTGTGCTTTAGCATGGGCTTCCATGAGATTACAACATTATCTCCATGGTCACACGACCCATATTATATCCCGCGTGGATCCTCTCAAGTATGTGTTTAGTAAGCCTATGCTGAATTGTCGGCTGTCCAGATGGCAGTTGATCCTATAACAATTTGACATCGTCTACGTGATGCAAAAGACTTTCAAAGGTCAAGGAATTGTGGATCAAATGGCCGCCGCACCTACAGGGGACTATAAACCCTTGGAAACATACTTCCCCGATGAGGGGGTAATGACAATTCAGCAACAACATCAGTACGATACATGCCGTACGTGGAAAATATATTTTGATGGAGCTGTTAACATAGAAGGCTCTGGAGCTGGAGCGGTTCTATTATCCAGTACAGGGGAGCAGTATCCCGTCACCTTCAAATTGCAATATGTCAGCACCAACAACACAGCTGAGTATGAAGGTTGTATCATGGGGCTAAAACTTGCCCGTTCAAAGGGCATCAGGCGATTAACTGTCTTTTGGGATTCCAAATTGGTGATCAGACAATCCACGGGAATCTATCAAACCAAAGAATTACATTTGTTGCCTTACCATCGGCAAGTTCTATAGATGGCTTTGGAGTTCTAAGAAATCTCCTTTATACACATTCTTCGCAATAGGAATGATTTTTCGGATGCATTAGCAATGTTGGCCTCCTTGGTTCACATACTTGACAAGGAAAACATGTCAAGCATCACATTTGCTATGCAAAAAGCCCCAGTCTATGGGAACTACGTTGGAGAAGTATCAGATGAACTACCTCCCATCCACCACCCTTGGTATCAACATATCAAGGAATATCTGCGAGATAGATCTACACCCGCAGAGGCGAGCCTAACTGAGAAGAGGCGGATTCATCAACTTGCTATGAAATTCTACATGAGCCGAGATCACTCTATAAAAGAGATGCAGGATTAGGTCTCCTCAGATGTCTAGACAAAGACCAAGCTCAGAGGCTCATGGATGAGATCCATGGTGGAGTATGTGGCCCACACATGAGCGGACCCTTACTTATCAAGAAAATTCTCAGAACAGGACATTATTGGCTTACACTCAAAGCTGACTGTGATGATCACGTCAAGAAGTGTTATCAATGCTAGGTCCATGGGAATGTTATCCACGCCCCTCCAAGGGAGCTCCACAACATGAGTTCACCCCGACCCTTCTTAATGTGGGGAATGGACGTGATCGGGCCCATCGAGCCCAAAGCCAGTAATGGTCATCGATTCATATTCACCATGATCGACTACTTCACCAAATGGGTAGAGGCAGCTTCCTTCCCCAGGGTTACTAAAGAAGTTATCATTGCTTTCATCAGAAATAATGTCGTCTGTCGATATGGACAACCAGAGGTCATTGTGTCAAACAATGCTAAGAACCTCAACAACAAAATGATGGAGGAGTTATGCAGCAAATTCCACATCAAACACCTTAACTTCGTCATCTACCGTCCAAAGATGAATGGTGTTGTAGAAGCGGATAATAAAAACATCAAGAAGATCATGCAAAAAATGTTCGCCAATCACAAAGGATGGCATGACCTCTTGCCTCCGACTTTATTAGCCAACAGAACTTCTATGCGTACTTCCACTGGGGCAACCTCCTACTCGTTAGCCTATGGGATGGAAGCAGTGCTCCCCATAGAGGTGGAAATGGAATCCCTTAGAGTATTGATGGATGCTCAGTTGGATGAGGACCAATGGGTACAAGAAAGGTATCACCAATTGTCTCTAATAGACAAAAGGAGAACCGCAGCAATCTTCCATGGTCAATTATATCAGCAAAGGATCGCATGATCCTACAATAGAAAAGTCAGACTACGGCAGTTCAAACAACATGACTTGGTTTTGAAGAAGATCATTGACAACCAAGATCAATCTAAGGGAAAATTCGCTCCTAACTGGGAAGGCCCATTTGTTGTCAAGGAGGTATTGACAGGAGGTGCTCTCAGATTGAAGGAAATAAACGGCTATGAATTTCCACAACTTATCAACTCGGACACCGTGAAACGGTACTATGTCTGAAGTTACCATTAAACAAACATCCTAGTTTTGATCATCCAATCACCAATCATTCCGGTTTTGACCTTTTTACATACTCTTCTGCCCCTCAGGGAAACATACACATCAAACCAGTAGTCTAGTTTCATCTCATTTTCAAATTTTTCACACCTGTAGTTTATCCTGAAGACAGGATTAAACTTTTCTATGCTTGCAGTTTATCCTGAAGACGGGATTAAACTTTTCTACGGTTGTAGTTTATCCTGAGGACGGGATTAAACTTTTCTACACTTACAGTTTATCCTGAAGACGGGATTAAACTTTTCTACGCTTTCAGTTTTTCCTGAAGACGGGAATAAAACTTTTTCCACACCTATAGTTTGTCCCCATTATGGGATCAAACTTTCTTCTCCCCGCAGTATAGCCTGCACATGGGATTTACGCTTCTCTTCGCCTTCAATTCGTCCTGAGGGGCGAACTACGTCGACCTGATCTCCTCTTCAATAGGAGTACGTAGGCAACCATATTCTATATGGCCCGGTCGCAATAAAAAAAACAACAAAAACATTTCTGTCCTTTTATACAAAAATAAAAACAACAAAAACATTTTTACACCTTTCTGCCTTTCACATCCAGCGTTGAACCTCTTACACCAGGTTCGAACTACGCAGACTTGATCTCCTCTTCAATAGGAGTACGTAGGCAGCCATTCATGGTTCAGTCTAACCCCTACCAGAACAAAAATATTTGTCACCCGGTACTGAGATCAACCTTCATTTCTCCGCATTTCATCGGTTTCAGATCAAAGGGATGCAATTACCCAACCTCTTCTCACAAATAGAAGATTCGGTTACCATCTAAGCTGTGATCATGCCTCGAAGAGCAATACCAATCCATAAGAGATGGAATTAACTAGGCTTCTCACAAATAGAAGTACTGACGACCATCTGTGGTGCGGTCAATCTCAGAGAGGAAGAAACCATTCTCCTCTCCACATTTCATATAGATACTAGTCCCAAGACACCAAAGATGGTAGGGATATATAGAAATCAATGATCCATTCTGAGAGATCTTGTGACGTCTCAATGTCCACCTATCAAGGATAAGTTCAAAATGCATTAAGATCATAAGGCCCTGAAGAAACAGGCAAATATCAAGCAAGTATCAAGGCATAAATAAAAGGGAAGTGAATCAAAATATATTTCCCTGCCATACATAATACTGTTTGATATATACATATGTGTTATACATGACAAAATGACTAAGCTAGTCTGTGCAGGAAAATACAAAGCTATCTACAGATCTGTATACATGCGAACTATCAGATCTAACATGGCATCCCTTTCTGAAGACGGAGGTAGCACTGCAAGCTCCTACCCAAGGGTATCTATACGAGCTAGCAGATCAGAGGCTAACTGCATGGTGGCATAATGCTCATCAATGTAAGCACTCATATCGGCAAAACTGACAGTCATCTGGGATCTAACTAAAGTACTGTCTGCGATGGCCACATCCCTAGTAGATAAGGCAGCATCCCGCTCCACTATCAATGCATCCCTGGCTGATCTAGCCTCATCCCTCTCTAATAGAGCGGGGTCTCTCCCATCAAGAGTTGTCAACATTGCGGCCCTAGCCTGATCTCTCTCATCATAGTTATCGATGTAAGCTCGCTCCAGATGTCGCATCAATACTAAGTAATGATGGCACTTTCGGGGTGGGAGAATCCATCACAAATGCCGGCACCCAGTTAGCCAAATCATCGATGGGAATGTCAGCCTCCTCTATAGGCTCTTCATCGTCAGAATCAATTTCTCGTGACTGTGGATACCGCCGCAATTGATGCGATCTCGTCTCCATTCATGCGAGAATATTTTGCGTAACAACCCGGATGATCGATGAAAACTCAATTTAGCTCTCGCCGATCCCAACAGTATATAACCCGGATCTCATCCTCCGCCGATAAATGGTGTGAAGCGAATACCGACTCATGCGCCTCATAAGGATGAAAATCCTAAAACTGGTCAAAATGACACATCACGGCTAGTGGGTGGTAGGTAATCATGCCCCTCAATCCAGCCAGAGGAAGGTAATCCATGCCCGGAGCATAAGTAATGAAGCTATAAGGTGAGCTAAGCACCGAACACGGCAATATAGCAAATGGTTCTCTAATCCCTGCCAGAAAAGCTAACCATGATGCAGCATCTGTATACTCTGTAGGCTGAAAGGAGTATGACATGGCTATATCATGGGTGAAACAAAACCCCTGTCGTCTGAATGTGCCAATCGGTCTCAAGTGTGACATAAACCACACATACAACATGACCGAACTACCTGTGAACATTCCTGTCGGATAAGTGCAAAGAAGATGTAGTCGACCTCGAGTCTCGCAATAATCATCGATATAATGGTACGACCCTCCCCGAGAGCTCTCATCGCCATAATGACGCCGATATCCAGCTCATCCATATATCGTGGTATGTAGACGTATGACAATACGCACAGCAGCAATACATCCACTCTGGCTGAACGCCAATGGTCGTCCGGTGTGGTGAAATCCCCGGAATGTCGTGCATAACTATCCTCAGAGCCAAATCTGTCAAACAAAAAACGTTGGGATATCACGTGGCTGGATGTAATCTCGTCCTCTACCACTCTACGTCTCAATCCGGTGAGGGTCATGAACTGTCTACTCATGTCTCCAATAGCCATATGCACGCAAGATCTGTCCAGTGGCAGCATCATCAAACGTGCATACTCCTCCAAAGTAGGAGTCAACTCCTGGGTCCTAAATCAGAAAACCTGCCTCTCCGATACCCAGTGCTCGAGCATACCCTCTACAAATCCTATGGGAACCTGAAATATCAATAGGGTCATATTATGCTAGCAAATCATTTACGATCACCATGTCTGATGGTGATATACTATCATACCATGAGCGCATACTAGCTACCACCAAAAATGGTGGGGTATGATCAATACTAGCTTAATCGTCAAGAAGACATCCAGATTGGGCCGTGGTCATAAGACCATCCAGGGGTCAATGCTGAATATCTTTGGACATACATACATATGCATAATAATAACATGCATAATACAATAGATGGCAATATGATATAGGGAATGAAAAATTGTGCATACATTCCTAAGTATATAATCATCTAATACATATCTGTACAGCTAAAATACAGGGAAATGGGGCGAAGCTACCCAACAACTCAACAGAGGCCTATCAAAAGATATAACGAGAATGGGGTGAAGCTACCCAGCAGCTAACAGAGGCCTATCAAAAGAGATAACGAGAAATACATCAAAAAAAGTCAATAGTGTCAATGTCTACGTCATCGATGCTATCCACCTGATGTAACTCCTCCTGAATCACTGGATCTCTATCTATAGGGATGTCAGGCCTATACAATGGAGGATCTGTACCGACAAAACCATATGAGTCACCTGAGGGGACAGCGCCAGAGTTAGAAGGATCAAAAGTATCTGCCTCTGAAGGATCTCTGCCCAAATGCCGGATGAAGAAATGTGCCTGGTCCAGCTGCTGGGTTAATCTATTAATCTGTTTCACATGAGTCGGATCTCTGACACAGGCTAGCCAATCCGTCATCATCACGGATCCTGGAACCATATCCCCCATAAACTGTGTGGCGCGGGTCAGAGTTCCAATGGTACAAGGGATCCACCAATGCTGGAACATCTCCTGAGTATAGGAGCCCACTGTGACGCCCCCAAAATAGGTATACAACGCCCATTCTAAGTCGCCAAAATACATGGTACAGAAGCAACTACAACTTTATTAATACAACAGATAAACTGTGAGTTTAAATACAAATATTGTCATCTAGACAATATCTACACTTAAATAAGTCCTCATTACAATTATTGATACATTATTTTACAAAAATGGTGAGGACTACTAAAACAACTCTCTAGAACCATCATTCCACACCTCGATTAGAACTCGCTACATTCTCGCCTCTTGAGAAGAAAAATGGAACAAAAAGGAAAAGGGCGAGCTCAACTAGCCTAGTAAAGAATATTATGACTAAGATAATATAGAAAAAATTATCGTTAGTCTTCAATAGGGAAAAATCTGATAAAATACAATAGACAACAAGTTTCAGATCAATATTTGCAGCGAAAATAATAATTCATAGATGAGTTACGTAGAGAATGAAATCTACTATAATCTATGAATTTAAAAGTCCATCATCAATATTTTATCCCTGTAACATCAATCAATATTCATCTTGAATCAAATATTCATCTTCGCACTACAGCCAAAGATATTCATCACCATCATGTTCATCTCAATCAGCCTATACATCTTTGCACTACAGCCAAAGATATTCATAAGAAAATCAACCATCTTTGCACTACAAAGCTAAAGATATTCAAGAATATCATCATTTAGGACTGAGGATGATGAAAAATATTTTAAAGAAAATGAATCCAGTGAAACAAAAGAGCAAATATTAAGGATTCGTACTTTAAACTGTCCAATTTTAAAAATACTTCATTAATAATCATAGTAAAGTAAAATTCAAGAATGATCAAAACATGGATACAATCAAAGCTAGTATCTATAATAGATATTTTGGATAAAAAAACAAAAATTTAATTTTTCTATAAATAGTGCCGTAATTGTGAATAGTGTCGTATACGTGAATAGTGCCGTATACGTAAATAGTAACCCCGATACTAAAAGACAAGAATTTCACAAGAAAAATCTTACCAATATTCCGGCATAATGATATTAGAAGAGATAATATCATTTTAAAAAAAAAAATATCCCTTACCTCGAAAAGACAGTACTTCTGACTAGAATACTAGATATAGTGTTGAAGGGATCTTACACCGTATAGAAACACTCAAAGTATCAAAATACTCACAAGAATACACTCAATAATATAGAGAGAGAAAATTTTAATTTTTGGTGTGATTTTCAATTCTAACCTAAGCACCCTATTTATAGGAAAATGCTTAGAACACCAAAGAAGAAAATTTAATAAAATAATAATATAATTACAAAATTTCAAGCCCACCTTAGACCAACTGAATTCAGCACATTTATATCACATGTGAGCCCACTTTATTGCAAAAAAAACACCTTTCTTAAATAAAACAATTAAAACTTCCAAAAATTAATTATTCCGGAACTTCGGAGCTTCAATAATTCATAATAAATAGCCCTTTTATCAGAAAAATTCGAATCTTATGTCTATTCCATAGGAAATTTCATTCTCTACAACTTTGTAAGTTTAAGTTTTTCCAAATTCCAAGCAAAAGTTGATCGAAATCCAAAAACGGACGATTTTACGGGCTATAATCCAATTTCAGTCACAAAGTGGGGCCCACAAACATGTTTAACATATTTTAAATATTTTTTGTAACAAAAATACTCTTCCTCCTCACTTATTCATATATCACACATTCATTATAAAATATCACCATTATTATATTATTAAAATATAATAATAATTTTAAATGAATTATTTATCAGAAAAGATAAAATATCAATTTTTCAACAATTGTCACTTTAACATTTTCTCCATCTATATCCACATAAAATGAATATTTTCCTTATCATATAAATTAATAATTAATTATTCACAAATAATATTACAGAATCACAACATCTGGCAACTGCACTGATTCCACAGGAAAGAGGGGCTTTCCAATAAGGATTTCTCCTTACTGGCACGCAAGTAGGTGACCAAACCTCTCTTTAGACAGAACTTTCTAGACATTGCCAATAATGTTATCTAATAATATTATTCAAATAATATGAATTATTGATCCGATAATGGAAAAAATATCGTGTAGTGACAATTATCAAACAAAGAACAATATAAAATATCAACGTAGCAATTATTGAATCAATAAATAAAATATTGAATAAGATCATCGTAACAATTATTGATTAGTGCCTTTCACGTAAGAATCAATAATTGGTGCAATACTGGTGCTATCTTCGTGTTTTAACCAACGGGTATTCTAACAAAGATTAATCAGAATAACTACGCCTGCTATTTATAAACAACTTATATTTGTCATTTTTTTCATCCAATCGCTTCCGTTATGGGACTCCACACAAGGTCAGCTACATTGCATAAATATTCCCCGACAAAGAAGAATATTCCACGACCAAACGAATATTCCCCGACAACAATGAATATTTTATAACCACTTGCTTATTTGAAATATTTGCGCATTTTACCCATAACTAACCACATTAATCAAATCAACCCTTACTATTTCAAAATAAAAAATAGAGGAAATTCAATTTCATTTATAATAAGTTGGGGTCTTACAACCTCCCCTCCTTATGAAATTTTGTCCTTGAAATTGACGTACATACCTGGTGTTTCGAAAAGGTGAGGATACGTCGCTTTCCTTTTTGTTTCCAATTCCCAGGTCATTTCCTCAATAGCATGGTTCCTCCACAAAACTTTGACTTGTTGTATGACCTTTGTGCATAGGACATGCTCCTTCCTATCCAAGATCTTGACAGGTACCTCTTCATACTTTAAGTCTTCGGCTATCTCGTCTGGTTCTAACTCAATAACGTGGTTCGGGTCTTTCACATATTTACGTAGCAAAGATATGTGAAAAATATTATGAACACGAGACATACTTGGAGGTAACGCGAGTCTATAGGCTACTTTTCCTACTCGGTCAAGAATCTGAAATGGACCAATAAATCGTGGATTGAGCTTTCCTCGTTTCCCAAATCTTGTAACTCCCTTTTATGGAGCAACACGCAACAATACATGATCTCCAATACTAAATTCCACGTCCTTTCGATGAAGATCCGCATAACTCTTTTGTCGATCTTGTACCGTTTGTATACATTATCGAATCATTTGGATCTTTTCTGTAGTAATACATACCAACTCGGGTCCCAACAATGTTGCTTCACCCACCTCATCCTAACATATTGGAGAGCGACACTTTCTTCCATACAATGCTTCGAATGGAGCTACCCCTATACTTTCCTGATAACTGTTGTTGTAGGAGAATTCCACCAATGGTAAATACTTATCCCAACTACCTTTGAAGTCAAGGACACAGAGTCTTAATAGATCTTCAAGAGTTTGAATAGTCCTCTCTGATTGTCCGTCCGTTTGAGTATGGTATCTTTGGTCGAATCAATCAGAATCCGTGCCCATAGCTTTTTGCAAGCTAACCCAAAATCATGAAGTGAATCTTGGGTCACGATCCGAAACTATGGATACTGGCATGCCATGAAATCTCACAATCTCATTCACGTACATACGAGCAAGACGTTCAAGGGAATAAGTCTCCCGTATAGGCAAGAAATGAGCAGACTTAGTTAATCTATTAACAATAACCCAAATTGCATCTATGCCTTGAGAAACCGTGGGAAGACCCGTAACGAAATCCATGGTAATTGATAAGTACGTTTTATACCTACTTATCTGATATCTTTTACTTGAATTAGTTGCTTATATTCATGCGTCTTAGTTACTTTTAATGCATTTTGTGTTCATGTTGTAGGTTATACGTTTGGAAGCGGTGTGAGCGACTATTGGCAAAGAATCGGTAGGAAAACGCAAAGAAAAGTAATCTGGATATCGTTTGTGCTTTCATGTTCATTTCATATTCTTGGCATGAAACTTGGACTATATTGTAGAGCTTATTCTTAGCTTTCCGGAACATCTTGAATCATTCCAATCGGAGTTCGGATGAAAGAGTTATGACATTTCTACCAACAGACGTCGTTGAACTTCATTGTTTTGGGTGGTCATTTGCATAGCAGTCACTTCCAGTCCAATTTCGACCTTCATCCGTTCATTATTTCTCAAAAATCAAAGAATGAAAGTTGTGGATCTCGTTGATAGCTTCGATTCGATAGGTGGCAGGCCCCGTAACTCTTCTCGGATCAAAGGTTATGGTCATTTTACCAGAGGACACTCCAGCAGAAAAAATAATTCGCAGTTTGCACCCAAGCCGGGGCTTGCCCTTTTGTGCCTAAAGATCCAGCCAGGGCAGGGGGTCTGGGCGGAATAGCAGGCCACTAGCAAGCCGGGGCTTGCTATTTACAAGGGAAAATGCAAGTCGGGGCTTGCCTATGCGCATAATGAGTAGTTTTTGTCCGAATTTGAGTCCGATAAGGATTGTTTTGAGTTGTTTGATTCAAGGACTTCCAAGAGGACTTAAATACATATAAAGAGACATATAAAAGGAGGAGAATTTCAAGGATTAGAGGAAGTTTTTGGAAGAATTCCATTAGATTAGATTAGAGTAAATTAGATCAAAACCCTAGTTCTAATGAGTTTTGAGATTCAAGCAACTTGAAGACCATTGAAGATTCAAAGTAGAGCAAGGAGGAGCGTTAAATCTATGCATAATAGATTATATCTTCTCATCTTCTTCTATCTTTGTCTTTTATTGTTTATTCAATTGTGGATTCTTAGTTTTAATTCAATGAACTAATTCTTTGTTTGAGATTACAATGGATCTTATTGTGTAGTTTATTTTAATATGCTTCGTTATCAATTATTATGTTCTATTGTGAGGATTGACTATTGTGATTTGGACTTAATTGTTTAATTGATTGGCCATCAATTACCGTGATAATCTATATGAACTAGAGAGATGAAGTATTGATTTAGATCTAATCATGATAGCATGTGTTCAAGATTTTGTTAGTAGCTTAAACTTGATGAGTGTTAAGGTAGAGATATGCTTGACTTCGCATGTAATCGGATAGAGAACTTATTCTTAAACCTTCTTCAATTGTAATTCACATAGAGATATAGTGGGTTAATTGATTAAGGTGTTTAACGGATTTCTATCTTAATTGTGGATTGACGTTAATACGGTATTAGTGCATCGAGAGGTGGTTAATACTACTTTAGTGTTCTTGATTAACAATTCGGGATAGAGAATAATTGATGAGAAGTGTGTTAACTTAAATAAAGCAATAAGTGAAGTTGTTATCTTAAATCTCCATAGTCTTAATTTAATTAGTGGAATTTAATAGTAGTTTAATTTATATAATAAATTCATTCGTTTAAATAAGATTAAGTTGGTTACGGATTAGTACTTGGTGATTTTTATTAAATAATTCTCTGTGAGAACGATACTCAACTTATCACTTTATTACTTATTAACCACGTATACTTGCGTGTTGTGCGTAATTAGATTTTACCCAACAAGTTTTTGGCGCCGTTGTTAGGGAATTAGTTTAATATAATTTTTGCTAATATTAATTTCAATCAAATTAGTCTTAATTTAAACATTTTTATTTTTACTTTTAATTCTCTTCCTATATTTTTCTCTTTTCAGGTACCATGGATGACTTTGCGTATCAATGGCCATACATGAACATGACTCAACCAAAGAAAGCGGAGATTGACAGACTCGCGACACTTTCCGCAATGTCAGCACAAATTGAAGAACTTTCGAGGAAGTTGGATGTTATCGCAATTTTCAACAGAGTCAAAGGATGGCGCTTACGTGTGGCTATCAGGTCTTTGGCAACCATCCGAGTCATCAATGCACCATCAATCTTGGGCTTGCAGACAAAGATGGTGGTGATTACGCCAATAATTATGTCTATCCTAACAACTATTATCAGGATTGGGGGTATCACCCGAATTTTTCATGGAGCCATACTTATGAAGACCAATACTACGCTCCAAATTCAACATACGCACCAAAATTTTAATGTCCACCTCCATTACCATAAGAAGAAAAGCCAAATCTGAGGGATGTAATGTTGAAGTGCATAGCAAACATAGAGGAGATGAGTATTAGCCAAGAGTTGTCAACCCAAAATTTTAATAATTGGATGGAACAACGCTTCACTACCTCAACCAATGGTCATCAGTACATGGCTTCCGAGACTGAAACAGAAGATTCAAGGTTGGAGGAATTATTTTCCTAGTTCGTAGCATCAACTGAGGAGAGAATGAAGAATATAAAGCGGTCAACTCAGAATCAAGAGATATCAATTCAAAATCTGCAGAATAAGATAGATCAAATGACCAAAGCCGTAAGAAACCTTCCTCCAAACACTTGGCTTTATGACATGGATGACGAAATTGACGGAGAACCCGAGCCAAATCTACAACTAGATGAGCCACAAGATGTCGGAAAAGAGAATAATGACAACAAGGTCGGTGAAAAATTAACTATAAGTACTAACAAGGATGAGCCGATGTTATTAGTGCCCCAATTTCCTTCTTCACCAAAGTTCAAGGATCCGGTTAGATTTGCAAAACCATGCCTGCTAGGTAGTCATGTCTTCGGCGAAGCTCTTTATGACATAAAAGCTAGTGCAACAATGAAGCCGTGGTGGGACGAGAAAGAGAAGATAGACGAAGAGCCCATTGTGTTTAACACACTTCCATGCCCAAATATGATCACAAACACAATGGAGATAGCATCTAGTTATTTAACATTCTCAATTGGGCACATATGTAAAGAAAGCATGTTAGGTGACCTTAATGCAATGGCTATCACAAATGGGAACCTACCAAAAGCTACATTATTTCCGATGGATGGAGGGTTCCTCAACTTTCAAAGAGGAATTGGATAGCATTGACTGCATAAAGTCAGTCGAAGACTATAAATCAAGCGCCGATCGGGAGGCAAACCCATGAATTTTTATATTTATATGCTTTACTAGTTTATTTAGTAGATAGGAATTAAGTTGCTTATTAAGTTCTCTTATAATCTAATCCATGTTGTCTCTCTTCATTGCAGGTATTGGAGGTCCAATGGATAGCAAAATGATCGTCGCAACCATCACCACCATCAACTCACGCTTAGCTGATTACAGGAAAGTTCTCTTCTACTTACCGCTATATTCTTACAATGAGGATATTGTAATTGCTAAGTTTGGGGGAGTTTAGTTTAGTTCGTTATTGCATGTGTAGTTTCATGTTTATGTTATGTTATTTTGCATATGTTGTTAATATATTTTAGGTTCATTATTAAAAAAAAATCAAAAATTCAAAAATTCAAAAATAATAATTAGTTACTATGTTCATCTTGCATGAGTTCAGCTGTTTGATAAGTTACAGTCTATTTTGGCCAATGATGAGAATGGGATTGAGTAGGCAAGTATAGTACTGACTATTAGAGCTTTGATGTGATTTCTTGTTAGGAATTAAGTCTTTTTTCTATTTCAAACTGGTATAATAAGGATAGTACAGTAAAAACAACTTGTTGATTGATTGAGTTTAAATTGATACATAATGGGACTCTAAAGGTTAATGCTAGTTTAAATGAAAGAATGACAAGAACAAGTAGTGATGGCTAAAGTTAAACAAGAACCTAAGTTTGGGGGAATATGTGAGATATATAAGCTATTGAAAAAAAAATATGAATAAACACCATGGTGTGCTTGTCTAGTTTTGTGGCCTTTATTACTTGAGTAAGTAAGCCCGAGGGAATTGTCTCTACACCTAGTGCCCTAAGGTCTTAATGGTCTGGGAGTCGTTGGTCGAAAGCTCGTTAAGGTAGCATTGAAAAGCCTAAGGGAATAAGACATTGCATAGCTATATGTATATAAACTAAAAGAAAAAAAGAGAGAATAAAACGGGAAATAAGAGCAAAAAGCCCCCGTAGATGAAAAATAAAGCATAAGTATCCCATGTTGACCCTCGATATTGGTAATTATTTGATTTTAGTTAGATCTAGCTTGTTTTTGAATTTCTTAAGTTTACACTGTATGATGCCTTCAAAGAGACTTGTTATGTGTTAAATTTGATTTTATATCAGTTAACATTGTTGTGGAGCACACACACACTATACCAGTAATAACAATTTAAGACTTGATGATTGACTAGGAAATTGTTGATTGATTTTGATATGAAGTATTATCGTGTTTGCTTGATTGCTCTAAGGCCGAGTGAATAGATTTATGTTTATCAATACTGGTTAAATCATAGGCATGTAGATTAGTTACATTCCATTCCATTGCATTGCATTGCATTTTTGTTTTGTTTTTGCTTGAGGACAAGCAAATGTTTAAGTTTGGGGGTATTTGATAAGTAGGTTTTATACCTACTTATCTGGTATCTTTTACTTGAATTAGTTGCTTATATTCATGTGTCTTAGTTACTTTTCATGCATTTTGTGTTCATGTTGTAGGTTATACGTTTGGAAGCGGTGTGAACGACTATTGGCAAAGAATCGGAAGAAAAACGCAAAGAAAAGTAATCCGGATATCGTTTGTGCTTTCATGTTCATTTCATCTTCTTGGTTTGGAACTTGGACTATATTGTAGATCTTCTTCTTAGCTTTCCGGAACATCTTGAATCATTCCAATCGGAGTTCGGATGAAAGAGTTATGACGTTTCTACCAACGGACGTCGTTGAACTTCATTGTTTTGGGTGATCATTTGCATAGCAATCACTTCCAGTTCAATTTCGACCTTCATCCGTTCGTTATTTCTCAAAACTCAAAGAATAAAAGTTGTAGATCTCGTCGATAGATTCGATTCGATAGGTAGTAGGCCCCGTAACTCTTCCCGGATCAAAGGTTATGGTCATTTTACCAGAGGACACTCCAGCAGAAAAAACAATTCGCAGTTTGCACCCAAGTCGGGGCTTGCCCTTTTGTGCCTAAAGATTAGGGATGGGGGTCTCCAAGGAATAGCAGGCCACCAGCAAGCCGGGCTGGGGGTCCGTAGTAGAATAGTAGCCACTAGCAAGCAAGCCGGGCTTGTTATTTACAAGGGAAAAGGCAAGCCGGGGCTTGGGCTTACTGCGCTCATGTAATGAGTAGTTTTTGTCCGAATTTGAGTTTGATAAGGATTGTTTCGAGTTGTTTGATTCAAGGACTTCCAAGAGGACTTAAATACATATAAAGAGACATATAAAAGGAGGAGAATTGCAAGGATTAGAGGAAGTTTTTGGAAGAATTCCATTAGATTATATTAGAGTAAATTAGATCAAAACCCTAGTTCTAATGAGTTTTGGAGATTGAATCAACTTGAAGACCATTGAAGATTCAAAGTAGGAGCAAGGAGGGAGCGTTAAATCTACAGACAATAGATTATATCTTCTCATCTTCTTCTATCTTTGTCTTTTATTTTTTATTCAATTGTGGATTCTTAGTTTTAATTCAATGAACTAATTCTTTGTTTGAGATTACAATGGATCTTATTGTGTAGTTTATTTTAATATGCTTCGTTATCAATTATTATGTTCTATTGTGATTTGGAATTAATTGTTTAATTTATTGGCCATCAATTACCGTGATAATCTATATGAACTCGAGAGATGAAGTATTGATTTAGATCTAATCATGATAGCATGTGTTCAGGATTTTGTTAGTAGCTTAAACTTGATGAGTGTTAAGGTAGAGATAAGCTTGACATCGCATGTAATCGGATAGAGAACTTATTCTTAAACCTTCTTCAATTGTAATTCACATAGAGATATAGTGGGTTAGTTGATTAAGGTGTTTAACTGATTTCTATCTTAATTGTGGATTGACGTTAATACGGTATTAGTGCATCGAGAGGTGGTTAATACTACTTTAGTGTTCTTGATTAACAATTCGGGATAGAGAATAATTGATGAGAAGTGTGTTAACTTAAATGAAGCAATAAGTGAAGTTGTGATCTTAAATCTCCATAGTCTTAATTTAATTAGTGGAATTTAATTGTAGTTTAATTTATATAATTTGAAATTCATTCGTTTAAATAAGATCGAGTCAAGTTACTAAGTTAGTACTTGGTGATTTTTATTAAATAATTCTCTGTGGGAACAATACTCAACTTATCACTTTATTACTTGTTGACCACGTATACTTGCGTGTTGTGCGTAATTAGATTTTACCCAACAGTAATGTGTTCCCACTTCCATTTCAGAATTTCAAGTGGTTGCAATGGACCCTTTGGCACTTGATGCTCCGCCTTTACACGTTGACAAGTTAAACACCTCGAGATAAACTTTGCAATCTCTCTTTTCATATTGTTCCACCAAAATGTATGTCGAAGATCACAATACATTTTGGTACTTCCAAGATGGTTTGCAAATGGTGTATTGTGTGCTTCCATCATGATCTTGTACTTCAAATTAGAGTCGTTAGGAACACAAAGTCTGGAGTGTACTAGAAGTATTCCTTCTTCATCGATTCTTGCTTCTGGAATAGCACCTTCTTATACTTTCTTCTTCATATGCATTAGCTCCGGGTCTGTGGCTTAAGCAACTTTAACTTTATCGATTAAAATTGGTTCTATGCGTATACTTGACATCATCGCACTCGTTCCTGCATATGATCTTCTACTCAACGCGTCAACTACCACGTTTGTTTTTCCAAGATGGTATTGAATGGTGTGGTCATAATCTTTTAACAGCTCGGGCCAACGTCGTTGCCGCATGTTGAGTTCCCTTTGGGTGAAGAAATATTTGAGGCTTTTATGGTCTGAATATATCTCCACTTTCTCCCCATATAGATAGTGCCTACAGATCTTTAGCGCAAAAGCGACTGCTGCCAACTCTAGATCATTTGTAGGATAATTCCTCTCATATTCTTTAAGTTGTCGCGAGGCATAGGCTATGACTTTCCCATGTTTCATGAGAACACATCTTAACCCTTTGCCCCGAAGCATCACTGTAAATAACAAATCCATCCGAACCAAATGGTATTGTCAGAACAGGTGCCGAAATGAGTCTCCTCTTAAGCTCTTAAAAACTGTTTTCGCATTCCTCGCTCCATACGAATTTTGTATCTTTCCGAGTTAGTTGAGTTAACGTGGTAGAGAAAATCCTTCCACGAATCTCTGATAATAACCAGCTAGGCCCAGAAAGCTACGTACTTTGGTTACCGTCTTTGGTTGCTCCCAACTTTGTATTGCTTCAATCTTCACGTCAATGATACTCCATGTTTTGACACCACGTGCCCAAGGAATGCTACTTCCTCGCCGTAACTCGCATTTCTTCAACTTGGCATATAGCTTGTTTTCACGAAGGTTTTCGAGTACCAAACTTCAAATGGTGCTCATGATCTTCACGGCTTTTGGAATATATGAGGATGTCATCAATAAAGACAACAACGAATCGATCCAAATATTTCTTGAATATTCGGTTCATCATATCCATGAAAGCCGCAGGAGCATTAGTCAATCCAAAAGACATAACTAAAAATTCATAATGCCCGCATCGAAGTTCAAGGCGCTTTGGAATATCCTCGGTTCTAATCTTCACCGATGATATCCGTAAGCTAAGATCGATCTTTGAAAAGAATTTGCGCCCTTGAATCGGGTCAAACAGACATTAATACGAGGTAGCGGATACCTATTCTTGATGGTGACATGGTTCAATTCCCGATAGTCAATACAAAGTCGCATACTCCCGTCTTTCTTCTTTACAAATAAAACAGGAGCACCCCAAAGAGATGTACTAGGACGAATGAAACCGATGTCCAACAACTCCTGTAGTTGGACCTTTAACTCTTGAAGTTCAATAGGAGCCATTTGATATAGGGTTTTAGAAATGGGCTTTGTACCAGGTTCAAGATCAATAAAGAATTCAACTTCACGTTCTGGAGGTAGACCAAAAATTTACTAACAACAGGAATATTATTCAAATCTGACGTGTTTTTATTCAAATCCATAACATGGGCTAAGAAAGCTTGACATCCGTTTTTTAATAAACGAATAGCTTTGTGACTTGATATGACGTTGATTGATTTTAGTGGTTTAGTTGCTTGAATTGCATAACAAAGTTGGTTAGGAATATGAAAACTAACAACCTTACGAAAATAATCAATTTTGGCATGATGAGTAGTTAACCAATCAATCCCTAAAATCACATCAAAAGCAAGTATCTTTAAAAAGATAAGGTGTGTGTAAGGTGATGGTGCCAACTTGAATCAAACAAGATTTATAAACAAGTGGATGTGATGAAAGTTTCTCCTAACTGAGTTTCCACAGATAGGTCAAAGTCTAATTTCTCCCGAGTCAAGTTTAAACGTTGAGCACATGCAAGAGAGATAAATGAATGGGTAGCACCCCAGATCAAGTAAGGTATAAACTTTGCAAGAATTTATAAATAGCTTACCCGTGATCACCTCATTTGGGTTCCTCGCATTTTGACCAGTCACAACAAACGCTCTTCCCGGAACCGTTGACTTTAACTTTTCTGGGATAGCCTTTTGAGTCACCATCCCCGCTGGACTTGGTTTCGCTAATGTACAATCTCGAGCGATATGTCCTTCCTTTCCATAATTATAGCATACCTTGAACTGTTGTCAGGCGGTTTGAATCGATATGTCCTCTTCCCCGCATTTATAGATACGATCGGTGGTCGTTCTCCTCCTTAGAACCGATTCTTTCCGGTGCCGATGTCTTCTCATTGTCATTGTTGAATCTCCTCTTTTAAAATCCCCCGCTCGACTCGCTTCTTCTATTTTCATGGCCATGACTACCACCATAGTGGTTACCACTTTTGTCTGTATTTTTCTTTCTCTGTTGATTATCGTTGTTCTGATGATTGTTGTCATTGGTATGATCCTGATTGTGGTCCCTCGGTTGAACGTACTCGTTATCTCGCTCTAATAATTGAGCCCTGTTGACAACATCTGAATAAAGAGAAAATTTATGAGAAATGATATATTGACGTATGCCGGGTTTCAAACCTCTCAGAAACATCTGCGTCATACGTTCCTCATTCTCCACCAAATGAGGTGCAAACCTGGATAACTCTGCAAATTTCGCCTCGTACTGGGACACCATCATTTATTTTGTTCCAATCTAATAAACTCCACTTCCTTCATATGATGAATACTTTCAGGAAAGTACTTGTCATTGAACAGTTTCTGAAATGTCTCCCAAGACATCTTGCCGAAAAGGCTTTTGGATGGGTACGCTTCACAGATTCCCACCAGTAATCTGCCTCATTATAGAACATAAAGGTGGCGAATGGAACCTTCTGTTCCTCTATGCATCCCAAGACGTCAAATATTTTGGTAATTTGTTTGACCCACGTTTCTGTCTTAATCGGATCCGGCTTTCCCCAGAA
This sequence comes from Panax quinquefolius, assembly GCA_020205615.1. Lineage (NCBI taxonomy): Eukaryota > Viridiplantae > Streptophyta > Magnoliopsida > Apiales > Araliaceae > Panax > Panax quinquefolius. Next base: position 46,579,906 of record CM035163.1, on the reverse strand, counting down.
TTCTGGTGGTCCCAACTCTTTGAATCGCTTGGGCGTGACAAACCGTGCATTGTTATCATTTCCACTGTATTTTGTGCACGAAGTCTCCTTGTTTGATTTTGCATGAATCGCAAAAGCTTCTAAACATTCCATCGCTCATCGTCCCGATCGGTGGTGTTGTTTACATGGAGGAACATTGTCACTGTTGTACGTTCTCCTCATTGGTGAGTAAAGGAGTTCCACACGGCCTCATTTACTCCATCGTTAACATTCTCATCGACATTCTCAAATACTGCCATAAAACAAGGGTTAATTAAAGAAATCATATATCACATAATATCCCTATATACTGACCAACCAACAAATAAGCTTAGGTAAGACACACTAACGAAGGTTTTATTCGTCTCTCCCCTCCTAGTTCTATTCCCCGATCTCCGCCAGAGATCATATCCCTAAGCTCTGATACCAACTGTGACGCCCCCAAATAGGTATACAACGCCCATTCTTAGTCGCCAAAATACATGGTATAGAAGCAACTACAACTTTATTAATACAATTGTCGTGCAAAATACGACAACACATAAACTGTGAGTTTAAATACAAATATTGTCATCTAGACAATATCTACACTCAAATAAGTCCTCATTACAATTATTGATTCATTATTTTACAAAAATGGTGAGGACTACTAAAACAACTCTCTAGAACCATCATTCCACACCCCGACTAGAACTCGCTACATTCTCACCTCCTAAGAAGAAAAATGGAACAAAAAGGAAAAGGGTGAGCTCAACTAGCCTAGTAAAGAATATTTTGACTAAGATAATATAGAACAAATTATCGTTAGTCTTCAATAGGGAAAAATCTGATAAAATACAATAGACAACAAGTTTCAGATCAATATTTGCAGCGGAAATAATAATTCATAGATGAGTTACGTAGAGAATGAAATCTACTATAATCTATGAATTTAAAAGTCCATCATCAATATTTTATCCCTGTAACATCAATCAATATTCATCTTGAATCAAATATTCATCTTTGCATTACAGGCCAAAGATATTCATCAGTTGGTCATGTTCATCTCAACACCTTTACATCTTTGCACTACGGGCCAAAGATATTTATAAGAAAATCAACCATCTTTGCACTACAGGCCAAAGATATTAAGTAATATCATCATTTAGGACTGAGGATGATGAAAAATATTTTAAAGAAAACGAATCCAGTGAAACAAAAGAGCAAATATTAAGGATTCGTACTTTAAACAGTCCATGTTCAAAAATACTTCATTAATAATCATAGTGAAGTAAAATTCAAGAATGATCAAAACATGGATACAATCAAAGCTAGTATCCATAATAGATATTTTGGACAAAAAATAGAAATTTAATTTTTCTATGAATAATGCCGTATTCGTGAATAGTGTCGTATACGTGAATAGTAACCTGATGATTGGGTAATATACCCATGAATTGGATGTATTTGATCTTAATTAGTTGTATGTTTAAAGCATTTTAGAGTTATTTTACTGGTTTAAGTTATGTTATTGCAGGAATGGGTGCAGGATGAACATTTAGGCAAAACTGAGCTTAACAAAGGGCGAATCATCTCCATCATATAATAAATGGCGCCGTGCCTGCGGAGTATTTCCACCTGTGTATACCGGGCCCGGTCAAGGTGTCAAATGCGTCGTGCGTTGACTGGCGTGACTTGGCATTAAAATTAATATTGAGGTGGACATTTGAGGAAGTTGAGAGGCAATTGGATTGTGGTTCAAGAAGGGGAGTATATAAGGTTTCTTTATATTGAATTGGGAGACTAATTTTTACACAATTGGAGATTGATCAAGGAGCAATAGCAGATCTGAAGGCTTGAAACTTGGAGTTCTTCTTCTTCTTTATTCTTTTAAATTGTGTAACTCATTAAGGATGATTTATCAATTATTTGTGGTTTTTAATTCCGTCATGAACTAATTCCTTTTATTAAGATTCCAATAGAACCTTTTATGGTTATGAATTGATTATTTAATTTATTCCAATTATTTATGTTGAAGTGAATTGTTCATCATGCCTTGCACTTATTGATTAATTATCTGGCCAATAATTACCTTGTTACTCTAGAAGGAATCGAGAGAGGAATTCTAGGGTTAGAATTGGGTAGGGTGACATGTGACTTAGTTATTTGCACAGTGAATAATTAGGTTTGTGAATAGAATGAGAATATCTATTTGCCGCATGTAACACATAAGGAATTGGGATTGTAACGAGTTTAATTCAATTGTTTTGCATAGAGATATAGCGGAATTAATCTGGGTTAAATAGAAGGCAATTGATCACTCGAGGGAGGGCTTTTGGCATTTGAGAGTTCCTGTTAACAATTCAGTAGACATAATAATTGGGATATTTGGATAATTAATTTTATAATCATAGTTGGGGAAATTGGAGTCTTAATTGTCATTTATCTGCATTCAACAATTCTTAGTTTGTTCTTTGTTTTCTTTTAGAATAATTTTTTGCTTTATTAAAATTTGTTTTCTTAGTTTTAAAAATCACGATTATTGGTTGTTTAAATAAAATTGAATTGATATAGTACTAGTAGTTGGAATTTATTAATTATAATTCTCTGAGGGATCGACACTCTATTTTATCACTATATTACTTGTTGATCGTGTATACTTGCACGTTTGCTTTGATTGCGAAATCAACCAACATAACCTCGACACTAAAAGACAAGAATTTCAAAAGAAAAATCTTACCAATATTCCGGCGTAATGATATTAGAAGAAATAATATCATTTAAAAAAAAATAATATCCCTTACCTCGAAAAGACAGTACTTCTTACTAGAATACTAAATATAGTGTTGAAGGGATCTTGCACCTTATAGCACCACTCAAAGTATCAAAATACTCACAAGAATACGCTCGATAATATAGAGAGAGAAAACTTCAGTTTTTGATGTGATTTTAATTCTAACCTAAGACCTATTTATAGGAAAACGCTTTAGAACACCAAAGCGTAAAATTTAATAAAATAATAATATAATTACAAAAATTCAAGCCCACCTTAGACCAACTGAATTTAGCACATTTATATCACATGTGAGCCCACTTAATTGCAAAAAAAAACATTTTTCTTAAATAAAACAATTAAAACTTCCAAAAATCAATTATTCCGGAACTTCGGAGCTTCAATAATTCATAATAAATAGCTCATTTATCAAAGAAATTTGAATCTTATGTCCATTCCATAAGAAATTCCATTCTCTACAACTTTGTAAGTTTAAGTTTTTCCAAATTCAAAGCAGAAGTTGACCGAAATCCACAAACGGACGATTTTACAAGCTATAATCCAATTTCAGTCACAAAGTGGGGCCCACAAACATGTTTAACATATTTTAAACATTTTTTGTAACAAAAATATTCTTCCTCCTCATTTATTCATATATCACACATTCATTGTAAAATATCACCATTATTATATTATTAAAATATAATAATAATTTTAAATGAATTATTTATCAAAAAAGATAAAATATCAATTTTTCAACAATTGTCACTTTAAAATTTTCTCCATCTATATCCACATAAAATGAATATTTTCCTTATCATATAAATCAATAATTAATTATTCACAAATAATATTACGGGATCACAATACTGGCAACTGTGGTAGTCCAGGAAAAGGGGATTTCAATAAGAATTTCTCCATCTTTGGCTGCGCAATTAGGTGACCAAACCTCTCCTTAGATGTAACTTTCTAGACATTGCCAATAATGTTATCTAATAATATTATTCAAATAATATGAATTATTGATCTGATAATGGAAAATACTGTGTAGTGACAATTATTGAAACAACAACAATATAAAATATCAACGTAGCACTTATTGAATCAATAAAATAAAATATTGAACAGTAATTACTGTAACAATTATTGAGTAGTGCCTTCTTACGTAAGAATCAATAATTGGTGCAATACCGTGTGATACTGTGTTTTAACCACCAGGTATTCCAACAGTATTAATTGTAACAACTACGTCGTTATTTATAAACAACTTATATTTGTCGTTTTCTTCATCCAACCGCTTTCTCTTATGGGGCCCACACAAGGCTACGCCGTCGTACGAATATTCCCCGACAGTAAGAATATTCCACGACCAAACGAATATTCCCCGACAACAATGAAAATTTTATAACCACTTGCTTATTTGAAATATTTGAGCATTTTACCCATAAACTAACCACATTAATCAAATCAACCCTTACTATTTCAAAATAATAAATAGAGGAAATTCAATTTCGTTTATAATAAGTTGGGGTCTTACACCCTCTGACAAAGTAAAACTGTCAATCCCTAACAATGGGATATCAATGACGGGTGACTGCGAAACAGGCCAATAACGCCTGGCAGGAGGCAAGATCGACATACGGATCTCTAATGTAGTGCTCCTGATAGCACGCTCTCCTAAATAGAGTTCCCATCCTCTATATGTGAATAAAGGAATCCTACGGGTGGAAATGACGTACTCAACTCCAGTCGGGTACCCATCCTCAAAACCAACTCCCAAATACTCCCCAGAGTAGGGAACCCATGTGATGACACTCGTCAACAACTCCAATTGTGGCTATACAATGAGTGAAACCCTCAGCAACAGGGACCTCCGCCAGTATGGAATGATGCCATCGCCGTCCTCGTGGATTGGTGTCTAAACCTAACACACTCACAGGACACAAACATAGAAGCCTCTCATAGGCCCAAAACTGCCAACACAAAGGCAAACATCTGCTGTCAGTCAACACTCTTAACCTGTACACGGGAAAAGACAAAAGAAACACTCACCAGCAGAAATGGGTAGAATCCTAACCACGCCTCGGTTAAGCCCTGCGATCACATGCGCATTCCCTGAGGAAGTAGGCAAAGGTGTAGGAACCCCAATCATAGTCTCCTATACGGTCCACGTGTCGAGTGGCGCTGATCAAAGCGAAGGACACCGTAGAGGAATTATCTGCTATGAAGCAGCCCCTAATGATCATCAGGAACAATCGCCGAAGAATGCGGTCCCTGACTCTCACATCATTGGGTATGGGCTCACTCAACATCCCGCTTATAGCATCTACGCTCAAAGGACCCGTACGAACAGTCCTGCCCTTAAGCGCCTCCGCCAGAACTCCCAACAAGGATCTGACGGAAGTAGGGGTAATATCTGCTGTACAAGGCACTAGATCCCCTCCAAACTCCATACCTGTGATAAACCGCCAATCCATCGGCGTCATCATCACCTCACAGTCCAGTAAATGGAGTGACTGAGTCTGGTGAAACCACCGCTCAGACAATGCCCTGAGGTAACCCCAGGGACAGCGACGGGGAAGGATGGAAAAGAATGCTCCAAATCCCCATGTATGATAATCGCTCAGTAGTCATCATGCAAGGCCCGATACATAGAGTGGATGTTAAACCATTCCCTCGAGACCGTGAAGCCAGGAACCTACATCAAATCTGAGATCAACATCGTATCCTTTACTCCTCATCAATAGGAAACAAGGATGGTTAAGATCTAACTTCATACCTCGTTTGCGTGGTGTATCTTTCAAGGATGCCGACCAAGTCACCCAGAAGATCTGGGTTTGCCACTTGAATTCTCGGAAATTCGTGACGGGGAACACATATGAAGAGGAGCGGGAACCTCGATTGGTACATCCTCCTCCTCGTCCTCAACATCCCAGCACTTCAACCCCGGATAGGACGATTATCATTACCTCCACCAAATGACGAAAGGTCTGTTTAATGTAATCGCAATGGCCGAGGCTCTTTAGAAGCCCTCCTCCGTACACCAGAAGTGGTCCTGCGGGAACTACTCGGCTGATCCGGATCCATAATATCTGGACAACAAGTCTCCAAATCACCTCAGAAAGGGTGTGGTAAATTCTTACCTGGAGCTTTTTAACATGCATGCATGCATTGTTTTAACATACATCTACAGTAGAGTTAAAAATGCATGACTAATCATTCCTACATTTTGGGAAAATTTTGCCATAGACCCTTTGTAAATGGGACTATCCACATACACATAGGCATGACTAGGTGGCCATTCAGTAGCACAACTGTACACAGTCATATACATCCTACATGCATTAATCACATCATAGTAAAAATCCGTAAGTGTAGTCTAATTACCAGGATTATTTTACTTTTCTACCTTTACTCATTTGTCCTCAGATAGGATAAGAAATGACAGTAAAAGGTGCCAATTTGACTGTTTTAAAAGTCAAAATTTTTCACATCATTATGTTTAGCATGGTTTAATATTAACATTTATTATGTTGAATATTTTTTATCAAGTCATATCAGCATGTATATTCACTACTATGTGTCTAAATGCATTTCATGTGATAAGTCATTTTCCAACGGATAAAAACTGGAAAGGAATACATGCATACGTTACCAGTACAGTGAAGAATGCTTGTATGATAGCAAATTATGCAAAAAGTTGCCCGAACTCAACAAGTTTGATGAGAAGCTCTCAGATTTCCTTCGTCGCGCAGCTTGAAAATGACGTATAAAAGCAACCTTTGGCTTTTACATACACGGCCACACAGTCCACTACTTGGTACGCTACTGTGTGTACCGCGACACTTCTACATGGGTCCCACACCTCCGGCTCGCTCCGATTAGAGTTCAAAGGAGGTCTCGCAAAATAAAAAAGGCCAAATCAGAATAAAAGCGCTACGCGATCGAGGCGGAATAAATTAGAAATCACGGTGTTCATGTGTCAAACTCTGGTTCCACATGTTCTACATTGGTATTCACCTGCATACAAGGTATACGATACCAGTGGCCTCACCTTTCACAAATCATGCTCGGTAATACTCCACAAAGGTCTGATGCCGTCAATGAGTGTCAAGAAACCCTGACGTATCCCCGGCAGGGGTTACAACGCAGAATCTACGAAATTCGAGCATCAACGTATCCTCGGCGGGGGTTATAACACCAAAGTTACAAATTAAATACGTATCACCGGCGGGGGTTACAACGCCGATGTTTTAAACATATACGTATCCCCGGCGGGGGTCACAACGTACATCTGTCAGACATCCACGTATCCCCAGCGGGGGTTACAATGCAATGCAACCATTGATACACACATCAATGAAGGTCAAGCAACCTTGACAGTCTATCCGGTGATACACACATCAACGAAGGTCAGGCAACCCTGACAACAACTGACTGTTGGCGAGAATCCGAGCTGAGGATGAGGGAATATGTTATACACATCCTCAAGCAGACAAAGCTTTATCCCCACAGATCTCTTACATACAAGAGGTACCTCTATGGAATATAAGTCAGTGTCTAGGATTCACAACTTTGGTGATAGCCCCAACGTCAACATCCTGGAAGACTTGGATCGCATGTCCAAGCCATCACTGATTGTCATCCCAGCAAGATTACATGACAATCATGCATCATACATTTGCATCATGTTGCTGCACATAAGCATCATGTTTATTTCACTTGCATTTCAAGTGTCTAGGATTCTTTATCCTATCCATGCCTTGCATTGCATGAATATGATAAAGAGGGGCATTTGTAGACACTCGAAATTTTTCTGCACAACTATTACTAACATTACAGGAGGGTAGAATCGTCTTTCAAAGATATCCCTAGAAGACAGCTCACATCCATTCCGGATACTACCGGAGGATCGGTTCACAACCCAGACCACACACCGGGAACATCAGTCTCAACCCAGAACACACACCAGGAGTCTCATCCTCAACCCCAGAACACACACCGGAAGGAGCATTTACAACCTCGGAGATAACCTCGAGTTTCGTCCTTGGCGATAACCCCAAAGAATGTTGTTGCAATTCCGGCGATAACTCCGGAAATGCTTGTTTCAAACACATGCGATCAGCTTCAATCTCAGCCCTCCTGCCGAGGCACTCATACCTAAGACCCGGAGATAACAACGGGCGGACAGACACACCCACAGATGACAGTGAGGCATACAAACAAGCAGTCCAATCTTAGATGTAACCCTTAGCAACGTCTGCTTTCCGCTCAAACTGGCGATAACCCCGGTGAGGAGTCAAACGTCATCTTGCCACTTCAACACTTCCTCTCAAAAGATGATATCGCAGCATACCAACAAGTAGTCCAATCTCAAATGTAACCTCGAAAGTAACGTTTCTACTTTCAAATTTCAAACCGACGATAACCCGCCAAGAGTCAAAGATCATCTTGCCCCTTTCAACACTCAAGGCGTCGCCTCAACACTTCATACATACATACATACAACTATGTCCTTCAAGAACCGGGATATCCAATCCGAGTGACTATTACGCGTGTGATGACTTTAGATAGAATTTGAAGCTTGAAGACCATGGGCATGGTCCCCTCTTCCTGACTTCGTACAACCTCTAATCCATGTCATTGCGTAACTCTCGACACAAGCTATCTGAAGAAGGTCACATATACCTCGCTCTAAGCTCCGGATTGAAGTTCTCGCAAGTTCAAGCGGACATTACAAAGGTTCGAGAGCACGTCTTGAGACAATTAGACCAGCTGGCGGGCCCACGACGACCACAAAGCAGGTAATCATGCATCGCCGTAGAGGGCATACTGCTGACCATCCATCTATATATAAAAGGATGGGGGTTAACCATTTGAGAAAAAGAAGAGAGAGAAAAGGCGAGGAAGCCCTATCCATTTTGCTCTATACACACTCATATTGAGTATTTTCTTTTCTATTAGCTCACATATAGCTATCTTTTATCCGGCGGGAGCTGAGTAGTTATCCAAATAAAGTCATAGAAGTCTACTTTGGTAGCCCACTGTAAGCCTTCTCACATTCTATAAAGTTTTCTTCTCATATTATCACACACTATTGTACACATTGAGAGTCGTGTGAGTGTGTTTGCCCGGACTCTAGTCCGTTGTTTTTATTTCTGTCTGTATATATATACTTACATATATATGTATATATTTTTATACGGACTAACATTATCGAGTTATGCCTCGATCGAGCCTAGACTTCGGTCTGGAGCGTTTATTGGCTTTTATATATAAATTATTGCCAGACTTTGTCTGATGAACCTAGACTTTGGTCTAGAGTGTTTAATTGCTTATATATATATATATATATATATATATATATATATATATATAAATTGTGGTCAAACTCTGTCTGATGAGCCTGAATTTTACATCCGGTGCGTTTAATTGCTTTTATATATATATACTTATATATATAACTGTTGTCGGACATATCCGATGAGCCTGGATTTCATATCCGGAGCATTTACTACTTTATATATATATATATATATATATATTTAAACTCCTGTCAGGCCTGGAGTTTCCTCCGTGGCTTTTTACAGCTTTCTTTACATTTCGTCCTGCCAGGAGTTCACTTCGTGGCAGTTGATAGCTTTTTACAGCTTTATTTACATTCAAGTCCCGCCTGGAGTTTACTTCGTGGCGGTTGATAGCATTTATTGCTTTATTTACATTTCTAATCCCCCATGGAGTTGCTTCGTGGTGGTTGATCATGCACACACACACACACACACACACACACATATATATATATATATATATATATTTACTGACTTTTTATATATATGTAATCGCCATCGCTTTCCATACAAATTGCAGTATCATGTGAGCCTAGGAATCATGTGATCACAGATTCAGTCTACTGAATCTAGATTCGGTTCCCATGATGGACATTTTCCAGCTGTAAGTAGCTTGTACATTATTTAAAGTGTCTAAATTTCCTTGGATGGCTGTCATGCCCATAAGGAGTTCGGCACTGCTGTATATTATTTTCTCGCAGATGCCTCGCATCTCGAAAATAAAAGTAAATAAGTCGAATATTTAGATAATAAAATGGAAGTATCAAAGGCCTCAATTACTATTGAGCACATGTTTGAAAAACCTTTTTTTTATAAAACCTCTTTGCTATATCTGGTTAAAACTGAATTTTTCTATAAATTCAAACCCTTGTATATAGGTGTGAACAAGGTATAACACTACTTCTAAATAATTGCACATTGATCCACACACACACACACACACACATTCATATAACAGTTTCTTTAAGAAGTGGCGGTCATCGTGGCAACACGGATGTCAGGGGGTGCCTAACACCTTCCCTCCGCATAACCAAGCCCCCGAACCCGTAATGAATCTCGATTTCACAAACCCGTTTAGCAGTGTCACATCACTGGCCCAATGTACAAACCTTTTCGGTTGCGTTGGTGCAACCAGTTAAATACACCAACTGGCGACTCTGAAAGTCAAATCGTCGACATTACACATGTCGGACCTTTTTCACTTGTTTTTTCAAACAAATCTCACATTAACATGAGAACACCAAAGAACAAGTAACGAAAAGGGACATAAAAAATTCGCGACGTCGACATACCCCATGGTTAAAATACAGTAATACGCGTGGTTGTACAGTAGCACACGGTATTGCACAGTATTTTGAATTATTTATTCTTATGTAAGAAGGCTCTACTCAATAATTTTTACAGTAATTACTGTTCAAAATTTTATTTTATTGATTCAATAATTGCTGCGTTAATATTTTATATTATTGTTGTTTCAATAATTGTCACTCAAGACAAAGATTTCCCATTATCATATCAATAATTCTTATTATTTGAATAATATTATTAGATAGCATTATTGGCAATGTCTAGAAAGTTCACGTCAAGGAGAGGTTTGGTCACCTAATCATACGGCGAAGAGGAGAAATTCTTATTTGAAAGCCCCCTCTTTCCTGGGAACGTCCTGGTTGTCATAATTGTGATTCTGTAATATTATTTGTGAATAATTAATTATTAATTTATATAATAAGAAAATATTTATTTGATATGGATATAAATGATGGATTTATTTTTGTGGTTATAAATGAAGGAATTAATGTTGAGGTGTTTTATCAGTACTTTGTCGGAATTGAGGTATTAAAAATCAAATCAGTGTTCTTAAAGCTATATTACATGAGTCATAAATTTTGATCTGACCGTTGGATCGCTGTGATTTTTGAATATGTTATACATATATAATTTGAATATATGTCCAAAAATTTTGAACCGTTAAAAATGAACGTATAATTTGTTATGAATTTTAAGAGGTGACTGGTTCAGAAATTGTTGAAGTTTCTGAATTTATCATTTTGGTAGAAAATTCTAGAATGTGTGGGCCCCACCTATGGTTGGTGAATAAATGTAATGAAATTCTATTTCAAATATGGTGGGTGGGAATAGTAGCAGGTAAAGCCTTCAGGTTACAAGCCAAGTCTGCTTTGGTGTTCTAACATTTTCCTATAAATAGAGTGCTAAGTTAGAATTGAAAATCACACCAGAAACATAAGCTTTCTCTCTTTCTCTCTATATTATCGAGCGTATTTTTGTGAGTATTTAGATACTTTGAGAGTTGCTATTCAGTGCAAGTTTCCTTCGGCTTTACATTCTGGTCAGAAATACTGCTCTTTTGAGGTAAGGGATTGTAAGGGATTTTAAGGGTTATTATGTTTTTCGTGTTTCATAATTTTTTCGACATTCAAAAATTCTAGAAAAATTTGAAATGATAATTTGATGAGTTTTCTTGATTGTGTCCAAAAATGGCAATTTTTGGATGTATAGATTAGGAGTTATGGATTTTATGAGAAAAGACTATTTTAAAAGTAAACCTTTATAACTCCTTGTGGTTAACTCCAAAATTGGTGAAATTTTTATTGGGAGTACATCTATATAATATCAGTATACCCTATAGATTTCAGAATTTTTGGATAAAAGTATAATTTATGATAAATGTCTAAATATTCGGCAGTTTTGGCCATATGAAAGATAATAAATGAATTTTAAAAATTTCGAGAAAAATATATGTTCAATATGGGACTATGTTCTGCTAAATCCCGAGAAAAAAATTTATTTGTCTTGATTTGGTATTTTCATGAAAATTGACTAGTTATGAGTAAATGAATTAAATATGTTATGTGAAGTAACAAAATTGGAAAATAGGATTTTATAGCTTGGGAATCCTATATAAGGTATATGCAGATTTTTGATGAGGGTTTTGGTTATTGGTGATGAAATTTTATGAGTTTGGCATTTTAGGATGATTAAATGCATTGATGAGTAAAGTGAAAACAATTAAAATAAATTGTTTATAAATTTAAGAAATGATTAAAATATTGTGGTAGTATTAATAATATTAGATTATGAGACTATTAAGTGATTTATAATATTTGGATTAAGGTGTTATAAAATCATTGATTTATGAATCTTACTTTTGAAATTAAATGCAGTTGTTGATCATATTATTTTTATTATCATATATAACATTTTTATAATCCCGGTGATGAAATTTCTCTTTGACTTAAGTGTAAAGATGGGTAGATTATTGGTATGATCGTGACTATGGGTTCTCTTTGGCCAGTAGTGCAAAGTTAAATCGTTGACTGGTATGATCATGACCATTGAATTTACAATTGAATATTTTTAGCTTAAGTGCAAAGGTGAATTGATCAACATGATTATAATTATGGTTTATATAAATTCTGAAATGATTGTATGTTTCTTTAAGATATGAATATCTTTGGCCTGTAGTGCAAAGATCAATTATTGATGAATATCTTTGGCCTGTAGTGCAAAGATGACCTGTTGTTGAATATCTTTGGCTTGTAGTGCAAAGATGAACTGTTGATGAATATCTTTGGCCCGTAGTGCAAAGATGACCTATCGTTGAATATCTTTGGCATGTAGTGCAAAGATGAACTGTTGATGAATATCTATGGCCCGTGCTGCAAAGATGAATTTATTAGTATGATTATGAACAGGAACTGTGATTTGGTATAACCATGATCTTTGATGTTTCAGGTAAAGACATGTGATGAAAATTATCTTCGTCTTGGATGAGAAGAGGAATTTAGAACTACAATTATGATTATGAGTTACTCACATGACTGTGAATAGGATCTGTTGATTGAGGTTACAGGGTTAAAACATTGTTGGTGGACTTTTAACATGGAGAAGATAATAGACTTTATGGTTTATTTGACTCTTCTAATGGATTGCTCGTTCCGCTGCAACTATGGTTGAAAAGTTTTATCATCTACCATATGTTCTAAATCTCTGATTTATTTCTGACGAAGGCTAGTGATAATTTAATTATCTTTAGTTATGATATTCTTTACTGAGCTAGTTGTGCTCACCTTTTTGCTTCACAATTCCTTTCAGGTAATAAGAGTGTTGCCGGGTCGAGCGGGGATAACAAGGGAATGTAAAGCGATTGTTCTATAGTCATTGAGGTTCTCCCTAAATAGTATAAAAATAATTTTATTGAGAACTTTAGATAAGTGTGTCGTATTGTATACGCCATTTGATATTTAATTTTGGTGAACCAAATAGGGTGAGGTGAACCCAACGTTGGAAGGGTGTTTTGCCACTATCATACAAGATGTCTAATGACCTACGAGTTATCATCAGACAGGGTTGTGCACATCCACTTGTTGAGTATATCTACGAGCACTACCTATATGATTTTGGAGTTTGGTTGAAACATAATGTTCAATTGCAGACGGTGGAAATAGTTATATGTCAAGAGAAGACTCGCCATTGGAAGGAACGTGATAGTAATCTTCTCGTTTTTCTTTGGGGTCTATTGGATTAACCAAGGATAATTCTCTGATATCTATCATAACCTAGACGCATGGCCTCCCATGTACGAAGGTTTCCTTGAGCACTTCCAAAAGATTTTAATTTCTAAAACAGCTATTGACTGTACCTTTATGTAATGTATCAATGTGAGGTGATGTCCATGGTTGGGACATGAGTCACATTTGGTTTTAAAACTCACAGTATATGTGTTGTCGTATTTTGCATGACAATTGTATTAATAAAGTTGTAGTTGTTTTCTGTACCATGTATTTGGCGACTCAGAATGGGTTGGATGGATTGGACATATTTTGGGGGCGTCACAAAGGGACATAGGGATTGATGGATTCAATGTATTTTCTGCATTATCAGCATAACTTGAGACACTTTCGAGGAGGTTGGACGTTGTTGCAGCCCAACGTAATCGAAGGATAACAGTTACTTGCAATTATTGTGCTGGCAATCACCTGAGTAATCAATGCACCATCAGTCTTGGGTCGGTACAGTATGGTGGTGACTACCTCAACGATTATGCATATGCCAATTATAATCAAGTTTGGGGGTATCACCCAGATGCACCATGGAGCTATAACTATCAAGATCAATACTCTGCTCCGAATCCAACATACACTTCAGAATTCTTATGTCAACCTCTAATGTGACAAGAAGACAATTCAGAGTTGAAGGAATTCATGTTAAGGATTATAGCAGAAAAAGAAGAGATGATAATGAGTCAGGAGTTATCAACCCAAAATCTTAATAGACAGATGGAACAACTCATTAACTCCTCAATAAATGGTCCTCAATACATGGAATTCAAAACTGAACAAGATAATTCGAGATTGAAGGATTTGTGGTTCAAGTTTGTAGCATCAATTGAGGAGAAGATGATTGAGAAAGAGAGGTCAATTCAAATTTTACAGAATCAGATGGATCAAATGTTCGAAGCCTTGAACAATCGCCCTCAAAACAATTGGTACTATGACATGGATGATGAAACGGATGGAGAGCCAGAAGTGTACCTACCACTGGATGAACTAAAAGGAGTTGACATTGAGGAGACAACTGGGGCTTTGGAAAATAAAGAATATCAGATCACCTGTATTATACCCCAAGTATCTTCTCAACCAAAGTTGAAAAATCCAATGAGTTTTGTACACCCATGTCCCCTAGGTAGTCACATCCAAGGCAATGATCAGTATGATAAAGAGGCCTCGTATACACTATGGTGGGCTGAGGAAGAGAAAATAAAAGAGGAAAAGTCTGTTATACTTTCCATGCCTCAATGCAATAATTTATTCCCAAATACAATGGATGAGACACCTACCCACACACAGTGCAATTCTAATGGATGGAGGAATCCTAACTTATCGTAGGGGAATTGGATAGCGTTGATCAGACAAAGTCAGGCTGAAAGACTGTAAATCAAGCGCTAACTGGGAGGCAACCCAGGATTTTTTTTTAATATTTATATGCTTTCTTAGTTTATTTAGTAGATAGGAATCACGTTATATTCCAAAGTGCTATTTTAATCCATGTTGTCTCTCTTCATTGCAGGTATTTGAGGTTCAATGGATAGGAAAATGATCATCGCCGCCATCGCCGCCATCACCTCATGCTTAGCGGATTACAGGGAAGTTCTCTTCTACTTACCGCTATATTCTTACAATGAGGACATTGTAATTGCTAAGTTTGGGGAGTTTAGTTTAGTTCTTTATTGCATGTTTAGTTTCATGTTTATGTTATGTTATTTTGAATATGTTGTTAATTTAGTTTAGGTTCATTATGTTTGCATTCATGTAGTACAACTGCATAAGTAGTTGCATAGTAGTATAGTTTGAATAGAATTATATTCAGTTTCTTGTTTAAAAAAATCAAAATTTCAAAAATAATAGTTAGTTACTATGTTCATCTTGCATGAGTCCAGCTGTTTGATAGTTACAGTCTATTTTGGCTAACGATGAGAATGGGATTGAGTAGACAAGTATAGTACTAATTATTAGAACTTTAATGTGATTTCTTGTTATGAATTGAATCTTTTCATATTTGAAACTAGTATAATCAGGTTAGCACATTAGAGATAACTTTGTTGACTAATTAAGTTTAAATTGATACATAATTGACTTCTTAAGGATAATATTACTTTGAATAAATGAAAGACATAAACAGGTGGAGATGGCTAAATTTAGACAAAAACTTAAGTTTGGGGGTGAAATTTGGGATATATAAGCTTAAAAAAAAGAAAAAAACAATAAAAAATGATGAAAAAAAATATCGTGGCTAGTCTTGTTTCGGGGCCTTTGTTACTTGAGCAAGTACGCCCGAGGGGATTGTCTTTACACTTAGCGCCCTAAGGTCTTATATGGTCTGGGAGTCGTTGGTCGAAAGCTCACTAAGGGGTAGCACTGTTAGCCTAATGGAATGAGACATTGCACAGTCATGGTTAAAAAAAATAATAAAACAGGAAAAGAGTAAAAAGCCCCCGTAATGCAAAGTAAAGCATAAGTATCCCGGATTGGACTCTTGAATTTGGTGGAAGTTTGACTTTAGTTTGATCTAGCTTGTTCATGAATTTTGTGAGTTTACACTATGTGATGCCTTTAAAGAGATCTATTATGTGTTGTATTTAGCATTATATCAGTTAGCATGGATGTTGAGCACACACACACTATACCAGTAATAACAGTTTAAGATTTCATGATTGACTAGGAAATTATTGATTGGTTTTGATATGAAGTATTGTCATGTTTATTTCATTTTGCTGAGGTCAGTTGAATAGACTTGTGTTTATCAATACTGCTGGATTTGTAGGCATATAGATTAGTTGCATTGCATTCCATTGCATTGCATTGCATTTTTGTTTTGTTTTTGCTTGAGGACAAACAAATGTTTAAGTTTGGGGGTATTTGATAAGTAGGTTTTATACCTACTTATCTGGTATCTATTACTTGAATTATTTGCTTAAACTCGTGTTTCTTAGTTACTTTTCATGCATTTTGTGTTCATTTTGTAGATTACATGTTTGGGAGCTGTGTGAGCGACTATTGGTATGAAAACACAAGGAAAAGAAATTTGGACATCATTTGGGCTTTCATGTTCATTTCATGTTCTTGGCGTGAAACTTGAAATATATTGTATAGCTTCTTCTTAGCTTTCTAGAACATCTTGAATCATTCCAATCGGAGTTCGGATGCAAGAGTTATGACATTTGTACCAACGGACGTTGAACTTCACTATTTTGGGTGACCATTTTGCATAGAAGTCACTTCCAGTCCGATTTCGGCCTTCATCCGTTCGTTATTTCTCAAAACTCAAAGAATAAAGGTTGTAGAGCTCATCGATAGCTTCGATTTGGTAGGTTGCAGGCCTCGTAACTCCTCCCGGATCAAAAGTTATGATCATTTTACTAGAGGACACTGCAACAGAAAAAACAATTAGCAGCTTGCACCCAAGTCAGGGCTTGCTCTTTTAAGCCTTATACCCAAGCCGGGGCTTGGGGTCCTGAGTTCAAAATCATAAGCATAGCAAGCCGGGGCTTGCTATTTACAAGGAAATACCCAAGCCGGGGCTTGGGTACACGCAAAAAAGGCAATTTTAACTAGAATTTGAGTTCAAGAAGGATTGATTCGAGCTGTTTGATTCAAGGACTTCCAAGAGGACTTAAAGACATATAAAGAGGCTTATAAAAAGAGGATATTTAAAAGGATTAGAAAAAAAAATTTGGAAGAATTCCTTTAGATTAGATTAGAGTAGATTGGGAAAAACCCTAGTTCTTATTAGATTTGGAGATTGAAACAACTTGGAGACCATTGAAGATTCAAAGTAGGAGCAAGGAGAGAGCATCAAATCTACAGATAATAGATTCTATCTTCTCATCTTCTTCTATCTTTGTCTTTTATTGTTTATTCAAGTGTGGATTCTTAGTTGTAATTCAATGAACTAATTCTTTATTTGAGATTACAATGGATCTTATTGTGTAGTTTATTTTAATATGATTCGCTATCAATTATTATGTTCTATTGTGAGGATTGTCTATTGTGATTTGGACTTAATTTCTTAATTGATTGGTCATCAATTACCGTGATAATCTATATGAACTCGAGAGATGAAGTATTGATTTAAATCTGATCATGATAACATGTGTTTGTGATTTCTGCATAGATGGAATTCATGATTCGTGTTTAGGATAGAGATATGCCTTTACGCCATATGTAATCTTATAGAGAACTTGTGCTTTAAATCCTTTTTAATTATAATTCACATAGAGATATAGTGGATTAGTTAATTAGGGTGTCTTGCTTAATTCTATCAATTGTGGATTTAAGTAAGTATGGGTATTATGCATCGGGAGGTGATTTTATCTGCTTTAGTGTTCTTGATTAACAATTCAGGAGAGAAAATAATTGATGAGAAGTGTGTTAACTTAAATGAAGCAATAAGTGAAGTTGTGATCTTAAATCTCCATAATCTGATTTGTAATTAGTAGTAATTAGAATTAGTTTTATTAAGTAATTTACTTTATAACATTAAATTGATTGTTTAAATAAAATTAGTTTGGTTAAGAGTTAATAGTAGGTAATTTATATTAATAATTCCTTGTAGGAATGATACTCTACTTTCACTGTATTACTTGTTGACCACGTATACTTGCGTGTTGTGCGTAACTAGATTTTACCCAACAAGGCGTGGTATAGTTTTATCTGCCATAACCTGATCCTAACCAGGCACGTCAGCGATGTGACTAGAGAGAGGGTAGTGCTACTATTTTCCATAGTCATCGGGTTGAATATTAGCGTTGGATCCATTATTCAAGAGTCGATCCTTAAGGCTCTGCGAGGCAGCACTTCGGGCGGCCTACCACATCCCTTGGTCATTACATTCTTGTGCCAGATAGTAGCAGTACCTGTGGCCACAGACGAGATACTTCTACCTCCCATGGCAACTATAGATCATACCACTATTACCAGTTACCAAGTTTAGGAGGGTGAAGAGTCTCATCCCCATGGTGAGGGCTTCCTGCTTGCTACTCGGCCTCCGCCTCCTCCTTCTTCAGTAGCAGGCACATCTGCACAACCTATTGAGTTAGATTCTTCTTCAGCTAGGTCATTGACAGAGATTCTGGACTCTATAAACCTCCTACACCAGAAGGTGGACCGACAAAGTAGGAGGATTGATGCTGTAGCCCATAGGCAAGATCTATTCATGCAGTATCATGTTGAGTTTGCCAACACGGTGGAGAGTATCTATGTAGCATCTGGCGGCGATGATGTTGATTCTATGCCATTCCAGTTCCCTGTGCCTCCTGTTTGCCCTCGATATCCACCACTATCGCTGACCGCGGATGAAGAAGAGGATGATGATGATGCCGAGTGACCAGACCTTAAGGAAGCCCTCTCCTATTTATTTTTGTATGCTTGGCAATGAGGGCATTGCCCATTTCAAGTTTGGGGGTGTTTATCAGTTTCTTCTATCTTATGCCATGTTAGCCATCAGTATAGTTTCCTTTTTCTGCTTATTGTTATGGTTGTAGCAGTATTTTGGGCTACTTGGATTTGTTTTGTATTGCATTCATGTATGAAATGTAGTTGACATCTTTTGGGATTTTGTAGCCTCAGACTTAGTTTATTGTGGATTTTTATTATCATTGAATGCATGATCAATTTTCATTATTATTTTTGGATGCTTTTATTATTATCAGCATGTATGCTTGGTTTATAGCCATCTTTTGGGACTTATACAGATTGGTATTCTTGATGCCTGGTTAGTGGTTTTATTACCCTATTTTGAGTTGTTATTATGCAAGGGTTTTATATAGTTTATAAATTTTTTATTGTGGATAATGATAAGCGCCAGGTGATTATGACTATTTTTTAGAGTTTATGTCAAACATGTATGGATGTGGGGTTAGTTTAGTTGATAAATTAAGACTGTTATTGATCTATTTTTCTTAGCGAGCACCGACCAAATGTTATAACTAGTTATATTTCAGATATAGTTTGCGTGTTTATTATTTTGAATATGTGTTCACTCTGTGAATTCACATGATTACAAGGTAATAAAAGACTTAGAAGCTTATACAGTTTCGGATCTTAGATTCTGGCATGTTTTCATATATATAAAAAAATGAGCCTTAGTTAACCAAGTTTGATTACGTGGCCTCTGTTGCTTGGGTCATTAGATCCTTAGGGGTGTTATACACCTAGTGCCCTAAAGCCATCTGGCTTGGGAGTCATTGATCAAAAGCACATTAATGGGTAACTCTAAATAGCCTAAGGTAATTGAGCATTTCAAGGACTTCTTAAAGGTTTTGATTGTTAAAATGTATAGAATAAAAGTCTAATTTGGCTTAAGTTTAATTATGTGGTCTTTGTTGCTCGAGTTATTAGATTCATAGGGGTGTTCTACACTTAGTGCCCTAAAGCCATTTGGCTTAGGAGTCATTGATCAAAAGCTCATTAATGGGTAGCTTTGAATAGCCTAAGGTAATTAGGCACTATACAAGTCAGATTTTAATGTCTTCATGCTAGTGCCTTTTGATCCTTTCGTGCATCTGCGTCTTATTCTTAATGCTTGTTGATTGCTTGAGTTACTAAGTTAACATATTGGTTATTAAAATCAATTGTGTGAGCTTATTTTGAGTTATGATTTGTTAGGATGGTTGGTCTTCACACACACACATAGAATGGATCGAATACAGTCTTATGCTTGAAATTGATTAAACCCTTATTCATATTTGTGTTTGTCTTGTTCTATGAGAGTAGCTATGATTGAGCTTAGAAGCCATGTTGCTAGTATATAGTTTTATAATTAATTCGCGTTATTACATTACTATGGACATGGGTGTTCAGATAGTTTGCTTGAGGACAAGCAAAGGCTTAAGTTTGGGGGTATTTGATGAGTGGGATTTATACCCGCGAATCGGATCCTTTATTTCTTAAGAAGTTGGTTGATCTTCGTATTCTATATAGCTTTTATATTATTTTGGTATTATTTTGCTTAATCTATGTGTTGCAGGTCTTATTAGGTCTTTTTCAGCTTGCAGGGGCAAAATGTCAATTTTCCAACATCGGCGATGCAGCGCCGATGCCAGGCTTTAATTTGGCGCTGCAGCGCCCCTTCTTGGCCAACTGTGACATCATCACGGCACTATAGCGCCCCAGTCCCTTTACAAACTGGCGTTGCAGCGCCACTTATTGACCCAAGATATGGATTCAGTACTGCCTCCTTAATGATGGATCATATCATCCCTTTTGGGAAGTAGTTTTCTCTCCCTTTTGTAATTTTCTCTCTATTCCCTAGTAGATAATGTTTGTACATATAGTTTAGATAGTTTAGATAGATTAGGGAGATGTTTGGGATTTCATGGAGCTCAAGAGCACTTAGCAACATGGATGGGAAAGCTTGAAAGGATTAGAAAATTGTGGAGACTAATGAAGCTTTAACAGAGTTTATTCTTATCTATTTGTTTCCTTTGATTTTGTAACCCATAAATGTTGTCTATATTGCTACTTATATTTAGTTCAAGAGCTATGAACTAATTATTGGCTCTAGGGTTATAATGGAACCCTTTGTTAATTTAAATTGAATGTCTTATCTCTTTGGTTGGCACCATATGGTTTGGATCAATATATTCATGCTTAATAATTCTTGCTAAGAAATTAGTGATGATTTTGGTAATCTATATGAAATTGAAAGAGGGATTGTATATTTACATCTTAATATATTGGCATGTGATTATGTGTTGTCTACTTGATTAGACTGCATAATTTGTGTATAGAATAGACATATATATGTGCACCATGTGTGATCTAATTGAGAACTTATGCTTTAAATCCTTGTTATGGTTAATTCACATAGACATATGTAGGATTATTGCCTACCTTGGATGTTCTTTTCTATTCTATTCCCTATCAGGTGGATCTAGAGAGGATATGTTTGTATATACCTCGGAAGAGGTGTATGAGCACTTGAGTGTTCTCGATCGACAAACGGTCGTGACCACTAAGACCAAAGAGATAAGGTTAGGAAGTTTGATGAAACATAGCACACCAAGTGTTTGAAAAAATGCTCGTGTGGGGTGAAGTTATGACCTTAGCTTGTAGCACCTTCAATACCATTCATTATCCATTTACTTGCTTTGATAATTAGATATAACTAGATTAGTTACACATCTATTATTCTGTTATTTGAATAAGACTTAAACGATACAAAGTTGGTATTTGGAAAATATTAGTGGTAATTCCTTGTGGGTTTGACACTCTTCTTATCACTATATTACTTGTTAGACCGCGTATACTTGCGCGTGTTTAGTGATCGGTAATCCGACCAACAGTAATCCCCCAAATTTTGAAACCCATATAGTCTCCATGTTCTAACAGTAGGAAGACATGCCGCCCAAGACAGAGATTACAACTACTGAACATACAAAATCATTTTTTTTTTGAAATTCATCATCCTCTTCATCGGTAAGCTCATTCTCTCTCTACATATTGTATATATATATAATCGTAATTTTTTGAGTTTGATTTTCACTCAAATTATTTACTTACTTCTTCCTCTCTTTCTCTTTTTTTTCAATTAATGATTCTTCTTGATAAAAGTCTCCACATAGATTGCTCGATCTGAAATGGGAATTATGATCTGTGATGATGAAAAATTTTCTTTTTAAACACCCAGATCTAATTTTGATGCTAAACTTTGGGGATTAAAGATTATTTGAAAATTTGGGGATTGTGGATTTTTGAATTTGTATCTTTATATGCGTATACCCAGTTCGAATCATCCATGTTCTGTTTTGGATATGGTATTTGACAAACAGAACATATTTTTCTAAATATTTTTTCTAGAAATATTACAAGTATAAATAGAGATATTTGACTCTCTATTTTTGGACATTTACACAACTCAAGGCTAGGATCATGGCTGAGATCCTTGACCCTTAATAGAAGGAATCGTATTTACACCTCCACTATAATCCCTCTCATTTTTCTTCTAATCTACAGCTCACGCCAACACTCCCCCTCAAGTGAACGCATCTTCAACGTACAACTTGTCAAGTGAGTTGTAGAAATCTTTGTTTGATACTGCCTTTGTCAAAATGTATACCAGTTGATCTTTAGACTTCACGAATGGAAACCAGATTATTTTTTATTCTAAATTCTCCTTAATAAAATGTATGTCAACTTCCACATATTTGGTTCGATCATGTTGTATGGGATTATGTGCAATAGCAATGGCAGATTTTTTATCACAGAAAAGGTCCGTCTTAGAGGTAGAGGCGAAACCTATTTCAGACGTAAGTCTTTTTAGCCATAAAAGTTTGCATAGTCCTTTTTCCATCCCACAAAATTCTGCTTCGGCACTTGATAGTGCCACTACTTTTTGCTTCTTACTTCTCCAAGTGACCAAATTTCCTCCAACAAATGTAAAGTATCCTGAGATAGATCGTCTATCTGTAACATTTCCTGCCCAGTCCGCATGTGTATAGCAATTGACCCTAAGATGATTATTCTTTAAGAACAATAGTCCTTTTCCTTGGGATGATTTTAAGTATCGTAAGATCCAAATTACTGCTTCCATATGATCTTTACTAGGCTGATGCATAAATTGGCTTACCACGCTTACTGCATAGGCTATATCTGGACGAGTATGTGAGAGATAAATAAGTTTTCCAACCAATCTTTGATATTGATATCCGTCTTTTGGAACTTGGTTTGGATGTTCTTCAAGTTTATGGTTCTGAATAATGGGAGTGTCTGTTGGCTTACATTCTAACATTCCAACATTCCAACTTCATATAATAGATCTAGGATACTGCTAAATTACTTAGCTAGCTAAACTAAATAATTATACAATTATAATATGTATAATTATTATACTTATACATTATGAAATTATATTCATAAACACCTCTATGTAAAATAATAAACATTTCATTAAAATAATTAGTATTTAATCCATTAATTATTTTAATAAATTATCTGATTATTATGTATAATTAATCAATTTCTTTTCCTTCTATAAATAGTCTCGAGAAAATTTATTTAATCCATTCCCTTAATCACAACTTAAATATTTATTTAATTCATTAATCCTAACACCAATATTTCTTTATAATTATATTGGTCCTTCTCATTCTCATAGTTAATTTACATTCACTTGACCAAATGTAATATATTAAGCCATTACATAAACGTTTTACAATTATATGTAATATATTACCCTCTCATTTTATTAAAACAAATATATTTATATTAATTCACTATTTTAATTAAGTGAATTACTCACATTATTTATAAATTTTAATTCATAACAATTCCATCGCCAATCATAGCATACCAATTAAATTATATTATTCCATAATATAATTTCTATCTTAATTAACTAATATTATTCAGTTAATTTCTTTTGCCACCATTTTCCTTTTTCATAACTAATTTTCTTCACTTTCTTTAATAGTTTAATCAACTATTAAATCTCATATAAATTTAATTTCTTCACACCAAAAAACATAATTCAAAATATATACATCTCATAATAAGAATTTTAATTATTAAGTTCTTATTTGAATAACTTTTAAAAATTCGGGTTGTCACAATTCTCCTCTGATACCATGATGTTGTGATTGACTCATACTTCGGCGGGTTCGACGAATGGCCACTAAGACTACCCAGTCGGGGGTCTCGCTCCCCATGTGAATGAGCGGCTTCGATTCATAGGTGAGCTAGTGGTGGAATTCTAACAGGCAAATACCGAAGAAGCCGTCAAAGTGCAATTGGGCTTGGGGATTTATTAGTAGCCCGGTTTTGAGTTTTACAAATGTATTGGGTCTCATGTGTTTGGACTCATGTTATAGCAGCTAGGGTTTTTCTAGTTACTATAAAAATATTGTTTGGTGTGTGAATCATTGTAGAGCGTATAAGACATTTAATGAATATATCAGACAAGCAGGATTAGCCAGATTGGTGAACCTGAGTATATCGCGTGTTCTTATTTTTCCGTCTTTCATATAATATTTGTGCTATTGCAATTTTATTCGTTCTTAAATTCTAACACATGACAAAAAGAGCATATTTTTCTATATATTTTTTCTAGAAATATTATAGGTATACATAGAGATATTTGACTCTCTATTTTTGGACATTTACACAACTCAAAGCTAGGATCATGGCTGAGATCCTTAACCCTTAATA
The DNA here is from genome assembly GCA_020205615.1 of Panax quinquefolius. NCBI lineage: Eukaryota > Viridiplantae > Streptophyta > Magnoliopsida > Apiales > Araliaceae > Panax > Panax quinquefolius. The sequence goes on along the minus strand of CM035163.1, from coordinate 46,555,067 downwards.
GAAGGAATCATATTTACACCTCCACTATAATTCCTCTCATTTGTCTTCTAATCTACAGCTCATGCCAACAGTATTATGTGTGCTTATTGGTCATGTAATCCATAAATCAGATTTGAGTTGTTAGTTGGTGGTACCGTGCTTCCTCTTTTAGAATGTTAGGTTGCTCACGCTTGGCCGGAAGTTGTGTCGGTGATGATTTTTGATCTGATCTGGATTTCCAGTATGTATGGTGGTCCGCATGTGCTTCTGCTGGTTGGGGACAGCACGTGGGTTGGTGGCTGCACATGGTTTCTGATTTTCGGCTATGGCCAGAGTTTCGCTTGTGCACTACAATTCATGGTGGGGTGGTTCGCGTTCTTGCTTACTGTTGAATGAACTTAATTGTATACATAATTTAGGCTTTTGGATGATGATATGGAGAGTGGATTCTCTTTTTACGTACGATGAGTATTATTAATAAGAAAACATTTAGTAGCTTTCAAGAAAGGAATCGTACTGCTTTGCATATGTTCTTCTTGGAAGAATATGTACTGATGAATTGTTCTTCCACTGGAGTTATGCTAAAATTGCATTACTACCCTAAACTATATGCCATATTTCACTTCAGTGATCCACCTTTCAATTTTGTTAATTAGATAATTGAACTATTAATTTTTTTGATTTCATTAAATTGGATCTGCCACGTCAGAAATTGCTGACGTGGCATCCTAATAGGCTAAATGAGTACTTATGTGTAAAAATAATATATATTTTTAATTAGACAAAGGAAAAAAAGGTAAAATAACAAATAAAACTATAAAAATTACACAAATAATATAAATTATAAATTATATAAAATTAACATTAATAATTAAGCAAATTACAGAAAAAAAAAACCATAATTATGAATAATTACACAAGTAACTTAACTTTAAAAATTACTTAACAAACATAAATTAAACTTAATAAATTAACAATTAAACTAAACTAAACTAAACTAAAATACAATTAAACAAAACATACATAATAAACAAAAAAAATAAAAAAACTAAAACTAAAACTAGACATAAATTCCTCCCCTGTAGATGAACCGTAACAACCGGAGCCATAGGATTGAACCCAGTTTCCGGCGAGACCAAACCGAACAAGGACCAACACCCCAAAACTGACATAGACACCAACTCAAACCGAAAACGAGGCACCAAAACCAGATCCAACTAGTGGATGGGCCACAATCAAGCAACAATATCTAATCAAGCATAACAACAATGTCTGATTGACCAAGTACTATCTAAAACTCCAGTAAATTCTTATTTATCCATCATGATAACAACATATTAGGATGAAGAAGAAGAACCATTCCCATTAGTAGTAATATTATCTCTGTTACCAAAAGTGCTTGTATTGTTATGCATCCACACCTTCAGAACCCCTTTGTCCACTTCAATTTCACCGCAAAACATTGCAATTGCCGCCTTGCGCGTCCCTCTTCTGGATCTTTCATTCCACTCTTTCTGCGAATTCAAAGTTTTCCCTTTTCCAAGCAAAACCCATTCTTAAAGCCTAGAAATTTTGTGGTTGGTTCTTTCTTTATAGTAAATGCTAAAACCCCAGAGCCTTAAACCCTTCTAAAGTCGCCGTAACGTTTTACACAAGGGAAAATATCAAATACAATGGCTACGTCTTTGCTCCTACGATCACTAAGGAGGCGAGATCTGCATTCCTCTTCTCTAGCTGCTTATAGATCGGCAAATAGTAGGGTTCCGAAGCGGGGTAGTATGAGGAGGAGATCGATGATGGGGTGCAGTGTGGTCGGTGATGTGGTGATGAAGATGAAATCGTTTCTAGATCTGATCGGTTTGGGTTTTGTTTTTGTTTAAATTTAGTTTAAGTTAATATAAAATGTTGTATTACTCTTTTGTCCTTTAAAATTAATAAAATAATTTAAAGATTAGCCTTTTTAACACATAAGCACTGTATTGCCACGTGACCATGCCACGTCAATAATTTATGACGTGGCATGCTCAATTGAATGGAATTAGAAAAATTAATAGTTTAATCATCTAATTGACAAAATTGAAAGGTGGATCACCGAAATAGAATATGGTATATAGTTTAGGGTAGTAATTTATATTTAAGCCTTAAATAAAAAGCAACAAGACTTGGTGTGATATTAAATAGATTTATTTTGAAGAATTCCAAGTTCCATATTTAGTGAATTTTTAGCTTATTTTTTATTTTATATAAATTTAAAATTATATATAAATTTATAATTATCCATATTGAATATATAGGGCCCACTATTGAATTTTCAACTTATGGTTTCTTTGTATATAAATTTAAATTATATATAATTTTTAACAAAATTTAAATTTCATAAATTAATTTAATCAAATTTAAGAGATGATCATTTTATTAAAAGAGCGAAAAAATAAAAGAAAACAAATAAAAAATAGAAACATGTTATTTAGTTGGGCTGTAATCATTAATTTTTCAAGTAAAAAATGTTATTTAATTATCTTATTTTATTAAAATTTATATTATAGTATTTAAACATTTGTTTTATTTGACTTTAACATTAATTTTTATATTATAGCATTATAATAATAATGCTATAAATTTATTTAGTATATATAGAATTCATACATTGGGATAATCTAACGGTTAAGCATGTTGTGCTCGGGTTGTTTTATTGCCAAAATTTCAAATTTGAGATATTGGGTTTAAATCTGAGGAGTAACATGTTTTTGGGAATTAGTTTTGTAAAAGTACACATCAGCGGTGCCACGTGTTCCACGTCAACAGGTCAACGCCCATGTGACACTTGGGGACTCATGATATCCAAATTTTTGAACAAAGAGGGGCTCGATTTGCGTTGACCAAAAGAAAGGGGCTCAATACCCATAAATATCTAAAGTTCAAGGGTAACATTTGCATTTTACCCTAAGATTAATAGTCCAAAAATAGGTTTTGAAAAAAATTAAAAAAATTATGATCATCTTTATAGTTTATTGTGAAACACGCTTGTAGGATAAATAGTCGAAAAATAGGCTTTAAAAAAAATTATGATCATTTTTATGGTTTATTGTGAACACCAAATATATATATTTTATGTATTTAGAGTACGAATTTATTAACTAGTGTTTTGTTGGATTAACACATTTTCAAATTTTTTGAAGTTGTTTGATACTCAACAAAATTCGTGCGTTCTCCTAATATCTTCAAGATCTACCCTCCTATGACCTTATACTGAACCTGGAGTGTGGCCTCTAAAGAATCCTTTTGGACAAAAATAAACTAGCAATATTTTTCCTAAGGTGAAAGAGAGAAAACGAAATTTAGTGCATTTTCTTATCGAAAAAAGTACCAAACACTTTTATGATCAATGATATATATAATAACATTGATCTTCATACTCTCTTATGAATCTGGTCCATATTAGGCTAGGAAGGTGATGCGGTTGAAGAGCAAGCGTGTCAGTTTATAGAAAGATTTGATAGATTTGATCTAGTTTATGGAAAGATTTGATCTAGTGGCAATTTGGTAATTTTTGTCATGTTTGGAGTATTGAATTTTCGTGTTTTCGGAGCCTAATTTCATTGGAAACAGGTCAACGATCAAAAATCACAAGCATTTTGCTTGTGAACTGCAGGGTTTTTTGGTCAAATTCCATCGTTTAGGCCTTCAAAATTACAGTTTATTGTTTTCAGTTATTTTTGTAATTTTCCTTATTAGCTTTCTTTTTCCATTTTGAATTCTGCTTTTAGGATTTTGTTATTTAAACATTTATGATGGGAAGCAGCAGTTTTATGAATAATAGACTTTTCTTATTTTCCAAAATCCTCTGAATTAGAATTTTGTTGCCTATTTATTGGTATTCGTAGAATCAACAGGTTGTAGAAGGTTATCGTTGGCTAATCATGCGATTCAACAGTGATAACGTTTTCTGTGTACTTCCGCTACGTCAGAAGGAGATTCTAAGGGATTCATCTTCTAACTCTAATACTTCTATAGGTATTATTATCTCATAATAATATTCTAAATACATATTAGTTATAATTAATTCCACTTCAGTTTAGGAATTAATTAAATAAACTCTTTACTAAGAAACCGTAAATATTTTCTTTATAGAGGAACATAAATATTTCATAATCATTTAATATAATTTCGATATATTTAAACTAATTTCATACGTTCATAATTTATCTCTATTTGATCATAAATTAATTTAACAATTAAATTAATCCTTTTAATAATAAATATTAAAAGAATCAATAATAAATTGTCTTATGAAAAAATCTTATAGATGTTTTCACAATAATAAAGTTTCTCTTATTAAATAAAATGTATTAATTGACATTCTGAAGTATTAATTAACACAATGTAATCTCACTCACTAGAACATCACATTAATATATATTGTAGACACTCAAAATTTTCTGTACACCTGTTACTAACATTGCAAGAGGGCAGAGTCGTCTTTCGAAGATAACCCTAGAAGACAGCTCACATCCATTCCAGATATTACCGAAAGTTCAGTCTCAAACCCAGAACACACACCGGGAGTATCAATTCCAACCTCGGAGATAACCCCGAGTTTCATCCTTGAAGATAACCCCAAAGAATGTTGTTGCAGTTCCGGCGATAACTCCGGAATGCTTGTTTCAAGTGCATGTAATCAGCTTCAATCTCAGACCTCCTGACGAGGCACTCATTCCAAAGATCCGGATATAACACCGGGAAGACAGGCACACTTAAAGATGGCCTTGCGGAATTCAAACACTTACAGCAGTCCAATCTCAGATGTAACCCTGAGCAACGTCTGCTATCAGCCCAAACTAGAGATAACCCCGGTGAGGGGCAAAATTTTCATCTTGCCACCTCAACCCCAGCGCGCCATCTCAACATTTCATACATACATTTCTACACAGCAATGTCCCACAAGAGCCAAAGAGTTCCAATCCCGAGTGACTATTACGCATGACAGCACACCGGATAGAATTTGAAGCTTGAAGACCATAGGCATGGTCCCCTCTTCCTGACTTCAAACAACCTCTAATCCCATGTCATTGCGTAACTCTCGACAAAAGCAGTCCGAAGAAGGTCTTGTACGCCTCGTTCGGATGCTCGGATTGAAGTTCTGCAAGTTTGAGTGGACATCACAAAGGTCATGAGTGCACGTGATTTCGAGACAGAGGACCCATGGAGCAGGGGCACCACTGTGCATTGCAGAGTTCATCTGCATGTACGCCACAAGTACACCTACGGCTCCCAATTCTATAAATATAGAGTTTGGCGTGGCCATTTGTAAGAGAAAAAGAGGCGAGGAAGCCCTGTCCAATTTGCTCTGTACACACCCCACATTGAGTGCTTTCTCATTTTAAACACCTGTTAGCTCACATATAGTTATATTTTATCGGCGGGAGCTAAGTGTTTATCCATCTAGAGTCATAGAAGCCTGCTTTTACAGCCCACTGTAAGCCTTCTCACACTCTATAAAGCCTTTCTCCTCATCTTTGCACACACTATTCTTCACATTGAGAGTCGTGTTGCATGTGTATGTCCGAACTTCGGTCCGTGGTTTTCATTTCTGTCTGTATATATATAGTTATATATGTATATATTTATATATGTGGACTAACATTATCGAGTTATGCCTCGATTGAGCCTAGACTTATGTCTGGAAAGTTTACTTGTTTATATATATATATATATATGAACTGTTGTCGGATTATATCCGATGAGCTTGGATTTTACATCTGGAGCGTTTACTGCTTTTATATATATATATAGCGACAAATCGTTGAAATGATAAACTGAAAGCTAGGATTAAGAAACATCACAATGCGTATCAATAGAAACATATATATATATATATATATATATATATATATATATATATATATATATATATATATATATATATATATATATGTCAGCACGGAGTTTACTTCGTGGCCTTTTACTGCTTTATTTACATTTAGTCCTGCCTTAAGTTTACTTCGTGGCGGTTGATCGTCTTTACTGCTTTCTTTACATTTAGTCCCGCCTGGAGTTTACTTCGTGGCGGTTGATCACATTTACTGCTTTATTTATATTTTTGATCCCCCGTGGAGGTGCTTCGTGGTGGTTGATCATGTCTCTATATATATATTTATCGCTTTTATATATTTACATTTCCGATCCCCCATGGAGGTGCTTCATGGTGATTGATCATGTCTATATATATATTTACAGCTTTTATATATATAACTGCTTACTGCTTTTCATATAAACTGTGGCATCATTTGAGCCTATAAATCACGTGATCACAGATTCAGTCCACTGAATCTAGATTCGGTTCCCGTGATGGACATTTTTAGCTGTAAGCAGCTTGTACATTATTCACGGTGTTTGAATTTCCTTAGATGGCTGTCATGCCCGTGAGGAGTTCAGCACTGCTATACATTATTTTCTCGAGGATGCCTCGCATCTCAAAAATAAAAGCAAACCAGCCGAACATTTAATAATAAAACGGAAGTATCAAAGGCCTCAATTACTATATATTGAGTACAGGGTTTGAATAAACCTCTTTTACAAAACCGTACTACTATATCTTGTTTAAAACTGAATTTTTGTATAAATTCAAACCTTGTGTATATAGGTTCGAACGAGGCATATCACTACTTCCAAATAAATTGTTCATTGATCCACACACACACACACACACACACACATTCATATAATAGTTTCTTCAAAAGTGGCGGTCACCGTGGTAACACGGATATCGGGGGGTGCCTAACACCTTCCCTCCGCATAATCAAACCCCCGAACCCAAATGAATCTCGGTTTCACAGACCCGTTTAGCAGTGTCAATGTGCAAACCTTTTCTCGGTTGCGTTGGTGTAACCAGTTAAAAATACCAACTGGCGTCTCTTACAGTCAAATCGTCGACATGATACATGTCAGACTTTTTTCACTTGTTTTTTCAAACAAATCTCACATAACATGAGAACACCAAGAAACAAGAATAGAAAAGGGACAAATAAAAATCCCGACGTCGACATATATATAACAATATTAAGTCCATTATAATTTTAAAATTAAGAAATTTTGCAAATTAATATTTGTGTGAAAATATTTTATAAATAAAATATTATCACATGATCTGTTTAATAAACACTGTTAATGCACTAGTACTTTAATTAGAAGTTCAACTTTCATTATCAAGATAAATTATTTTTGTTAAAGTAATATAACCTACAAAATCATATATCCAAATCATCCTAGGTTATAAATCATTATTTTTTTTATTATATATTACATATGATTTATAACATTTATTTATACACAAACCATGTATAATATGGAGATTTATATTAACAAAATAAATGACCATTTAATCAACGATGAATAATGTACTTTTATTAATAAATAAATGTCCAACATAAATACTACACAAATAAATAAATAGACAAATAGGATTTTTATTGCAAAAATCCAACAATATTGAAGTCTCTGATATGAGTCATGGAACTGGGTAAATGACTGAAGATTGATAGATCACTGCCCACATGGTGAGCTTTGCATTATGGGAGATGAAAGACGTTGTATGTAGTAGCTAGTCCTCCAACCAACTCACATCCATGAAAACAGGACCATCGTCCATGTAAGGATGAGAACCATCGTCCATAAATATGTCTTCTCCTCCTAGCAGTGTAGGTATATATGGCTGGTCCTCCGTCTCCGGCACACGCAAAGAGGGCTGCTCCTGTATATCTAACCCAAGTGTAACTGGCACCTCCTGTGTGTTTGGGGTGTGTGGTAATGGGTGCTCCTGTGTGTCTGCACTAGGCCCAACTGGCTTCTCATATGGAGTTAAAGCAACTCTAGCCTGCCTATGTGCAACTCTACCGCGCCCCCGTCCACGTCGGGTAACAGAATTATGTGGCAGTATGGTACCTGCTCGTGTGCATGTTTGTAAGGCATCTTGGAGAGTCTTCTTGACCTCCTCCTCCATTGATAACTCAGAAGCTCGGCGGACCATATGGTATACACGTGACAAAGTCTCTACCTATAACACAATAATACGATTTATAAATCAAAGCAAGTAGTTTTTCTAATATATGAAAGTTGCAGTTATAATCAACGGAAGTGTGAAACATAATAGATTGTCCATACCATATAACCAGCCTGTCCGTGCGTCCCAGAGATCCCATCAGTCGGTCGATGTATAGGATTAAAGATATAACGTCGAGTGACACTACGATACCAAGTCATGTAACCTACTGTGCATTCAACGCAGTCGGGTGTTTCCTCTCCAACAACAATAAGAGATTTCCTATCTGTCCATAATTGAATGTATACCATATACTCCGTAGACCAATCAGCCCTGTCCCTCATACGAGACATGGCATGAAGTGAGTCACTAGGCTCCGGCGGTTGGCTTGGTATATGTTGTCTAATGCAAAACTGTCGTAAGACTCTGTCCGGATAATGCCACTCCACTACCTCAAAACATATCAACGGACACCTGACTCGCCAAACTCCTCGTCCAATTAAACAATAAGGAGGCAACAACCTCATAACGTCAGTGGTATATGGCTGCCATATGAAACCATCATCTGCCATAGTGTCCAACACATACCGATGAACTCGTAATTCACGCACATCAACGTCCTGTTGAAATCCCACGCCCCACCTAAACATTAAATATTTGTACATGTAAAAGTTATGAACTTGAATAGAGAATCCCTGTCAAAACACACTTATTAAGTACATTATAAATGTTAAATTAAGTAGTAGTTTACCTAGCACCCCATGGCCTGCGAGGCAAAAGTATATCACTGTTATTTCTTGGTGCAGCTGCCTGGTCAAGAGTCATATCATCGGGTTGTGGTATTCTTCCTAGCGCTAAGTTTGGGAATCGCTCCCAAGCCCAAATCTAAAGAAAAATTTGATTAGTTCACTTTATTAGATCATTTCACAAAACAATACTAAATAAATGAAAGAACAAACAATTTCGTATAAATTACTAACCTGTAGTAACACCAACGCACCAGCTATATCATATGAGCCAAAGTCGGACCCACGACATAATTGCCGATACAAGTATGCCAGACACGCACTACCCCAACTATATGTTGGCACCTTCGGCAAATCCTCAAGTAATAGTAAAAAAGGAAGCCTAATCCGGTTTTGATAAGTATCACAAAAAAAGGACCCTATCAACATGAATATATGAGCTCGGATATGAAAGTCCAGTTGCCTCTGTAGCTCATCAGGCTCAAGCTCATCTCTACTGAATGTAGCAAAGTTCTCCAACAGCCACTTTGTCCTAACTACACTATAGTACACGTCATGATCCTTCCCGGGTAAAGGTCTCTTCCCTAGAATTCGGTGAACCTCGTCGCACCACATCTCAGAAGTCCTCCCAACATTGTCATGTGTAACCGGTGATCCAACAGTAGAAAGGCCTACAAGTATCTCTACATCTTGTAGGGTGACAGTAGCCTCACCTACTGGGAGATGAAAGGTATGGGTCTCCTTACGCCATCGCTCAACCAATGCGGTGATAAGTGTGCGGTCAAGCCTAATTTGTCCAAGTCTAAAGGGGCCATAAAAGCCTGCCTGCACTAGGACATTAATAATATCTCTATCCGGCCAACTATCTCTCCATAGCCCCCAATATCCTCCATCACTCTTACAACGAAGGGGAGGTAAATCCTTAAAAAAGAATTTTGGTTTATAACTACATGTCAGAACAATAAAATTTAAAAACGAAAAATACAACAGTACAGTAACATGGAGTGGTTATAATTTTGGTGAATTGATCAATATAGTGTCAACACGCATGCCCCACGTGTTAGCACTGTATACTAACTTGCATAACTTTTTAGTAACCCGATCCCAATAACATATTAACATAAAAATCCAGTATTATACCTGTCCCCGCCATTGGCCTCAGACCGATGAGTAGACTGATGAGTCAACAATGATGTATCTATAGGACCCGGGTGTATCAACTCCTCATTTGCCATAAGCCTGTTGGACGATAAATAACTTATTGCGCAAGTATTATGCAACATAAATATAATCTATGCATTAACCAAATAATTATGCACCTTGTACTATTTGTAACGAAATTCAAATTTAACTCTTATTCTCACATGGTTCCATTGGGATTGATTTTTCTATCCAAATTTCTTATTTAAATAATATATAACATTATATTTTTATTTGCAATGAAATATATCCATAGAAATACTACAATAATATGTTCAAATCCAAATATTAAATATACTCATTCCGTACAAAATATAATTTTAAAATTAAACTAAAATATTTTCAAACTCTAAATTCAATCATCTCAATTTTAAATTTGAAAATATATCAAATTAACTTTTTAAAAATCAATAGTGATCTTATAATAATTTGGAACAGAGGTAATATCGAAATGTATTTTTACTGTTGAAAACCAGTAACAATTTTCGACCAATTAATTTTTTTTTATATAAAAAATACACATTCATCGGATGCACATATATGGAGAAAGTGAATACATAACTTAGAGGGAGGTTAAAAGAAATACAGAAAGTGAGAGGACAAAAAATATTAAAGAAAAAGAGCATAAAAAATCTAGAGGAGAACTTTAAAAGTTTTTTTGTTTTTTTTTTATAAATCAGTATGCCAAAAAAAATTCTAATCCATGATTTGGCCCACTTAATTTCTTGATGCAGTGGATCAAGTTCAAGAACTATAGGTCACTTAAGATCTTAGTCCAATATATGGATAAGATTTTCTAACCAGTGGGTCAAAATAAAGTGAAACTTTGATTGCCGAAGCAAATGGCCGAATATGCCTACCCAAAAAGAAAGATACTGTTAAGACGCATGTGATTCCCTTCTAGGAGGGAACCTTTATTTCCACCCGTGCTCTTTCCTTTCCCTCCTTCTCTTCTCCCGTGAACCACTCTTCTTCTGTATTGCCTATAAAAAGGTATTCATACTGAAGAAATTTCAATAAGATTTTTTCTGAAAAATTTCTCTCTTTTCTCTTGCTTATTCTCTTTAAATTTATGCAGAAATTATAAGAAAGTATCTTTATCTGTTTCTTTAAAGTTTTTATATACACGTTATCGTACGTAAACTCTAACCAACCGGAGGGCGGTAAAATTAAATTCTCGCAATTTATTATTATGTTGGAATAACTCTATCATCATCTTGAAGTCCGCATACATAGTGAAATTCTTCATTATTCCATTCTTTATTATTACGTGAAATATTCATGCGTGCGTTGTGCTTACGCATTTAATTCTTGTTCTATTATTTATTATTATGTGAATATCTTGTGCGTGCGTTTACGCGTGATTTGATTCCATTATTTATTATTCTCACGAGAATATCGCATGCATGCGGATTACGCATGACACGGTTCCATTCTTTATTATTCTGTCTGTGCGGATTACGCATGGCCTGGTTCCATTCTTTATTATTCTGTTAGAATATCCTGTCTGTGCGGATTACGCATGACCTGGTTCCATTCTTTATTATTTTGTTAGAATAATCTGTATATGCGGAATATCGCATACCTGGTGAAATTCTTCTGTTATTCCATTATGTATTATTCTATTAGAATAACCTGTCTATGCGGACTACCGTATGCATGGTGAAATTCTTCTGTTATTCCATTATTTATTATTTTATTGGAATAACATGTCTATGCGAACTACCGCATGTCGGGTGAAGATCCATTTGCATTATGCGAATAACATAAATATAAGAATATTTATATTTGCATTTTATCACCACTTGAGGTCGTGACGTAGTTTATTTTTCTATATCATATATGCAATTATTTATTATTTTAATAAATAATAATTGTGTTTTAAACCAGAATAGATGGCAAACTTGGCAAAAATAGATTTTTCTATTTTGAAAATCTCTGGAGACAACTATTTGGCTTGGGTACTTGATGCAGAATTGCACCTTAGTGCAAATGAGTTAGAAAAGAGCATTGAATCAGGAAATACAGCAACTTCGGCACAAAATACAAAAGCCATAATTTTTCTTCGTCACCATATTGATGAAGGATTAAAGACTGAGTATTTAACCGTCAAAGATCCTTTATCTTTATGGACACAACTAAAGGAAAGATTTGATCACCAAAAATTGGTTGTTCTCCCTAATGCCAAATTTGAGTGGCTTAATTTAAGGCTACAAGATTATAAATCAATTACGGAATATAGTTCCAATGTTTATAGAATAACCTCTACTTTGGCTTTGTGCGGAGATCCAGTTTCTGAATCCCAAATGTTAGAGAAAACACTCTCAACTTTTTATCCCACAAACATGATTCTGTTACAACAATATAGACATAGTAAGTTCACAAAATTTAGTGACTTGTTGTCTATCCTCCTTGTTGCAGAAAAGAATAATGAATTGTTGTTGAAAATCCATCAAAATGACGGCCTGACGGTGTGCTACCCATTGCAGATATTAACAAAGACGTCATTCCAAAGCAGAATAAGCGTGACAAGAGATGGTCATATAATAAGAAGTCTTGGGGACAAAAGAATAAACGAGGCCATCATAACAACAAATTTCGAATCGCGACAATTCAAGCCACCGAGAAGTGGCAAGTGTGCAGAATTCGGGTAAAAATAAAGAAAATGCAACACGGATAAAGAACAAACCGGATGTTTGTTTTAGGTGTGGGATGAATGGGCATTAATTGGCGTGCACGTAAATGCAGCAAGAGACATCTGGTTAATTTATTACAGGAGTCTCGAAAAGAACAAAGTAATGGAGGCGAACCGAAAGTATTATGCATCTGAGCGATCGTGAATGATGATAAAGCATATCTTGTGTAATCGATCTTATTTATTTATTAATAAAAGAATTATTTATTAAAGGCATTTATTATCTACATGGTCTTTGTTTTAATAATATGTGATAAACCTATAGTTTTAAGCAAGCGCTTTTAGAATAATGATGATGATCGTTCTAATGAGATCTAAATTCTTAGAAAGCTTAAAACTAAAATAGTTTCCAATCGTTGGATTACTAAATAGGGATTAGTGAATCAGGATAGATTTAGTACATCGTTGCTTCTTTCGTTGGATGAGGATGATTGGTCTCGTGATCATTTGTGTGGAGACACTAAAAGCAAGTATGTAGGTGCTTATTAGAGAATAAAGCTCCTTTGAGCATTGACTTCATTAAGGAATACCTAATGGAGTTTTACTTACGTCGATAGGAATTCCTATAGTGATAGTAGTCTGAATGATCCATAGACTTGAGATCATGTAGTATCTTATATATAATGAATTACACTTTGACTTATTCCTTAAGACTCTTGAGAGTATATCAAAAGGTATGCTTGGGTGTAATAAGTTATATATGAAGATAATGAATGATCGATAAAGAATCTACCACTTCTAGTAAAAGGAGAAATGTCTATGTGATTCGATAAATAATGACCGGGAATCCTTGGCGAGGTGGAATGAAATTAGAAAGTAGTTTCTAATTTGCATTCATTGGGAGTTATTCGTTTAGGAATCGAAAATACATATAATTAAATAAAATAAGACTTGTGATAATTCCGTATCTTATATTTAATTGGGACGTAGTATGGTGGAAGGATTGAATTATCGGTAACTATTTACTCGAAAGGTTCTTTTATGATTAATGTTGAAATCTATATTATACGGAAAGTAGTTGATCATTAGGGAGGCTTATCCTATTGTAGAATAAATATTATTTATTTAAATAAATTTTTTGTTTAATTTATTTATTTAAATGAGATTAAATTGTTACAATTGATTTATTCAATAGGTTTAATATGGAGAACCTAAAAGGTCACACCATAAAAGGAAGAATAATTATTTAAGAAGTTAATGGCATAATTGTAATAATGTATTAAGTATATTTAATTTAATCTATGGTGATAGAATAAATTAAATAGCTTAATATTATTATTTAATATTTTAGAAATATTAAATATAAATTAATAAGAGAGTCTTATTAATATTATTACAATTATTATTATTTTAATTTCTAAAAGGTTTAGGAATTAATTTAATATATTAGTACTCTAATTTTAACCTAATCGATTAGGAATAAAGTAACTAATAAATGAAATTAATTCCTTAAAGTAAAATCAATGAATAGAATAATAATAAATAATAATTATAAATCTCGTAAATAATCATCGTCATTAGAAATAATTAATAAATAATATAATTAATATTAATTATAAATCATCAGATTGAATTATTGAAATAAAGCCAATAAATAGGTGGTATCTCATACCCATCTTCTCTAAGTGACGATCAAGCTGCTTTGTTGTGTTAACGCTTTAGTAAATGGATCTGCAATATTGTCTTGAGAGTCCACACGCTCCCGGTGGCGTCTCCTCTTTCAATGATCTCTCGATCGAATGAAATCGCCATGAACACGTGTTTGGATTTACGATGAGACTGGGTTCCTAGCTTGCGCAATGACTCCGGTGTTGTCCGGAATAAAGGCCTTTGGTCCTTTAATGCTAGGAACCACACCAAGTTCGGTAATGAACTTCTTCATCCAAGCGACTTCTTTTGCGACTTCACTTGCAGCTATGTACTCTGCGCCTCATCCTTTGAATCGAATCAAGCTTTAACGCTTGGAACTTTTCAACTCAACTGCGCCCACCGTTTAAGGTAAACACATACCCCAAAAGCGGATTTATTGTCATCTTGGTACTGTTTGAAAACTTGAGTCCGTGAAGCCCTCTAGTTTTAATTCGGACCCATGAGACAAAAAATACATCCTTAGTTCTTCTTAAGTACTTTAGGATATTTTTCTTTGCCTTCGAGTGTTCTTCTCACGGATTCGATCGATATCTCGCTTGTTACACTAAGTGCATGAGCGACATCCGGTCTAGTACATATCATCTGGTACATGATAGATCCTATTCTTTGAAGCATAAGGAATCTTACTCATCTGGTTTCTCTCCTCTGGTGTCTTTGGGGTTTGTTTCTTGGAGATGTATTCCATAGCTCATCGGGCGAGACCTCTTTTGGAATCTTCCATGCTAAACCTTTTTAGCATCAAGTCGATGTCGTTCCTTGGGATAAGCCAAGCATCCTATTAGATCTATCTCTATAGATCTTTATCCCCAAAATATAGGATGCTTCTCCCAAGTCCTTCATGGAGAAGTGTTTAGATAACTTGATTTTAATTGTTTGCGACATAGGAATATCATTCCTATCGGTAATATATCATCAACATATAATACAAGGAATGAAACAAGCGCTCCCACTAACCTTCTTGTACACACATGGTTCATCCTCATTTTGATAAAATCAAACTTTTGATTGTCTCATCAAAGCGGATGTTCCACCTACGAGAAGCTTGCTTTAATCCATAAATGGATCGTTGTAGCTTATGAGACTTGATTTGTTCCAACCTTTGAAACAAATCCCTCCTGGTTGTGTCATATACATCCTCCTCAAGTTTCCCATTGAGGAAAGCCGTTTTCACGTCCATCCGCTTGATTTCGTAGTCGTGGTAAGGCTGTGATCATAAGCAAAATCCGAATGGACTTGAGCATTACTCTTGGTGAGAGAAGGTTTCGTCATAGTCAACTCCTTGTCTTTGTTTGAAACCTTTTGCAACCCGATCGGGCCTTATAGGTCTCTACCTTGCCGTCTGCTCGGACTTTCTTTTAAAGACCCATTTACACCCAATAGGCTTAATGCCTTGGTGGTGAGACCAAAGTCCATACTTGGTTCTCATACATGGAGTCCATCTCGAATTTCATGGCTTCTTGCCATTTCTACGAGTCTTTACTACTCATAGCCTTTGTTCGTAATTCAATGGATCATCATCATCCATGATCGTACCTCATCGTCATCTTCTATGACAAGTCCATACTGTCTACGGCATCTTTGGTACTCTTCAGTTCTGAATAGGGTGTGATGAAGGAATCTCTACTTGGTTAGGTACCTCACTTTGATCTCGTAGTATTTTGTGGTTCTTGAACTTCTTCAAGATATATCTTACTCCCACTAACCCTTCGAGGATAAACTCCTTTTCAAGAAAGCGTATGTTTCTCAACAAACACCTTTTGATCAGTTGGATGATAGAAATAATATCCCGATGTTTCTTTAGGATATCCCACAAATCTACATTTGTCGATCTAGTCTGCGACTTATCGTTTTCAAACTTTTGACATAAAATTTGGACAACCCCAAGTCTTAACATGCTTAAGATTTGGTTTCCTCCCTATCCATAACTTTCATATATGGGGTCTTGGGAGCGGACTTTGTAGGTACCTTGTTAAGTAGGTATGCAAATGATTCTAGGGCATATCCCGGAAGGAAGCTGGAAGGTCGGTAAAGCTCATCATAGATCGAACCATGTCCAACAATGTTCGATTTCTCCTTTCAGATACACCATTCATTTGTGGCGTCCCTGGTGGAGTCCATTGTGAGATTATACCATTTTCTTTGAGACAATTTAGAAACTCACCACTTAAGTATTCTCCTCCTCGATCAGATCGAAGAATCTTAATACTCTTACCAGTTTGCTTCTCAACTTCACTTCTGAACTCTTTGAACTTTTCAAATGATTCAGATTTGTATTTCATTAAATACACATATCCAAATCTTGAGTGGTCGTCGGTGAATGTAATAAAATAAGAATACCCTCCTCAAATGCGATCGTTGTCATAGGTCCACATACATACCGTGTGTACCAACGCTAACAACTCGTAACTCTTTCTCCCTTTCCACTAAAAGGAGATTTAGTCATTTTACCCATGAGACAAGATTCACGAGTTGGATATGATTCATAATCAGATAGCTCTAGGAGGCCATCTTTACGCAACTTGGATAATCTTGTTTCATTAATATGACCAAGTCTCTGATTGCCACATGAAGGTATAATTAACATCATCTCTTTTCCTTTTATTAGTTTGTTCAATTTGAAATATATTTTCATGCAAGTCAGTATATAAAGTCCATTTCGCAAATTACCAACACCATATAAAACATTATCATTATAAATGGAACAAGCTGTTGTTCTTTATTATAATATTAAAACCATCCATATATCAATACGAGAGATAGAAATAATGTTTCTAATGATATTTGGAACAAAATAACAATTATTTAAATTAATGAACTTGCCCAGTGGCGATCTGCTAAACAATAAGTCCCTACATTGTAATGCAATGAACCTTTGCTCTATTTCCCACTCATAAGACGACCTCATCCTTGCTCGACTTTCTACTTACGACCCGGTCCCTGCATATTATTACATATGTGAGAACCACATCCGGTATCCAATACCCAAGTAGAAGATTGACTTTGAAAAATTAATTTCAATCATAAACAAACCTTGATTAAGATTGAAGCTTCTCCAAGCTTCTTGACTTTTGTTCTGCGAGATAATCCTTGCAGTTCCTCTTCCCGATGACCCGACTTATTGCAATGGAAGCAAATTCTTTTGCTATTTGGATCAGTTTCTTTTGATCCTTCAATTTCGCCTTTCCTTAGCCTTCTTGGATTTCTTCTTTTCGGAAAATACCTTGGGCCTCTTCCTTTTCTTGGAAGAATCATCCACCGATGAAGACATGGTTCTTCTTGGATGGGAAGTGACCTTCAACGAGTTTTCAACATGTTAAGTAATTGAGCAAGGTGACATCCAACTTATTCATGTGAAAATTCACAACAAATTGTGAGAAGGTGTGCAGGAGTGACTGCAAGACTAAATCTTGACTCAACTCCCCATCCATGATGATGAAAAATTTCATCCAAGCGTTCAATCAAATTGATCATCTTTAGGACATGAGTCTCAATCTGGCGGTGCCCTCGATCATCCGAGATCGGAAGAGCTCCTTAGATATTTCATATCTAGCGATCTACTTTGCTCATCCTACAACTCTCCAAGGTGCGATAGCATAGTAGGAGCATCCGTATTTTCATCTTGTGTTGAAGCTCGTTACTTTCGTGGATGCGAGCATGATGCATTGAGCCACGGATGCATCATCTTGCCCTTTGTTAAAAGTAGCAATCTCTTCCTTAGAGAGTTTGTCTCGCAACTTTTTGCGAACGCGAGGCGAATTTAGGACATAAGAAATCTTTTCGGCGGTGAGAACAATTCTCAGATTCCTCAACCCGGTCCGTGTAGTTGATCCAAATTCGGTTTGTTAGCATCAAGTATAAGCCATGAGTGAAATTAGTGAATGTGACATTTTCAAAATTACGCATGTAAAAAGATAATATTTTAGCAAACATTCATTTAATTAATTACCAAAATAAATTAGGTCTTATTTTATATTGGTATCTCCCACTATTTTCTTCAAACTATATTACCCTCATTTATATAGTTAAATAAAATCTAATTAAAGTTTTTGCTAGTGAGAATAAGGATCCCATTTCAAATATATATAGCCTTATGGTGACACAACAAACTATATGTAAATAAATAGGTAGACAACTCCTTGTCAATTACATCAACATGTAACTCCTTATGTTTTGCCTCTTGGATTATTTTGATCAGTGGTGGCACATCCGAATCAAAATTATCTAAGTTAAGTCCAACCTAGCACTTCCATATATTCAAAAAAAGAAAATATCGCCCTTGTGGTGACACAACAAAACAATATTGTTCAATTTTCTTTATAAGCATCAAATGTGATAAATTAACATCTTAAATACTTAATACTTGCCTTGTGGTGACACAACAAACTCATATTAAATATTTAATACTCTATTAATTTTATCATGCTAGAAAGCGACGTTCGATATTCTAAATATCTTTGAGCGCTTAAGACTTAATAAAAACTTTGAGGATTTGTTATTATTTGTCTCATCTTGTTTAGCGTAGCATGCAAATATATATATAAAATACGCGTCATATTATTAAATATGCGAAGCATGTTTGCATAATATATAATATATATAATACTAGCATGCACATATAGAATACTATATTCTACCGGATTGATTATGGATTTTTATTCTAGTTTGGTTCACTAGAGCCACCAAGTGAACCAAAAGGTGGCTCCCCTAGGGTGCGAAAGAATAAACATTTAAATATAACTATTACATTTAAACCGGGCTCCATTACAAACGGGTCTTCAGCGCTCCTTGATCTAGGTTCTTCAAAAAAAATTCTAACTAATCTTATTACATTAAACTATTTAATTTAAATAGAAACCTTGATCGGCCGATCGAGGGGAAGTACATAGAAGAGAGATAGAATTTACATCAAGAAGAAAACCAGAAAAGACGAGGTACGCAGACCCCATTTAATAAAACTCATTCATTCAAACATCCAACTAAAATAAATCCAATCATATTGGTCAAATTGTCCATAATCAATCCCATTTATTATCATACATATCATCATATGTATCAATAAATTAAATCATTCCATATATATATATGAGTATCATTTAATGGGCAAATTTTATGTTGCATGAAATCCAATTTCAAGATTAAAATAAACTCTTTTATTTAAATTATAAAATTATTAAGATTAATATATATATAACAATTATATATATATATATATAATAAAAGTCTTACTCTTTTAAAAAAAATAGCCGGACCTGCTCTTGTTCTATCCTGGACAAAGTTATATCACGTGGACCATGAATTTCCTTGGAAAAGCCGTAGCATCCCTTGTTAAAATGTAACAGGACTCAACCTTTAAAAAAAAAAAAAATTTATGCCGACAAAACAAAAAAAAATAGACTAACGTGTTTTTTTTTTTTTTTTGATTTGATAACCTGCTTTGCTACAATCCTGTTAACAATATTATATATATATATAATACTTGCCACGGGCCCCTAAAAAAAAAAAATAGCCGCTTGCAATAAAAAAAAAACGGACTGCATCAAAAAAAATTCTGGACATCTCACTATTACTGAATTTACTTTGTAGCAGGTGCCTTGTAAGACATTACATGCACGGTTTTTTTTTAAACCTAATAGGATTAACCCTAATAGGATTAGGGAGCCCATTTAATTAAAAGAGTTTAATTAAATAAATAATACCTTATTTTAATTAAAATAGGGTTACATGATATCTTTATAAGAGGAGTCTTATATTAGATATCTAAAAAAATATACGTAATTCCAAGATTTGGAGAGTACACCCCCTTTTCTTATTCAGATAGGAAAAACTAGGGTTTGAGCCAAATCCCTTCTTCTTGAAAAATTCCTCTTCCTTGGTGGATCACCTATAGAGGCCATACACTTGGGTGGCTTACATTAATCAAAGGAAGGAATCTGCAGGAGATTGAGGAGATCATGTGAGAAGTAGGAGGTGAACTTCGTGCACTGAGGAAGCTCGTTTCTACAAGGGTATGATTTCATAATTTCTTATTCTTCGTTTAATTAATAATATGCATAAAGGATGATCCGGGTAATTGGTTTGTGAAAAATTTTAAAATCTGATTTTATCTCGCTTCCGCTATTTTTGCTATTTTGATTGCTACTTAAATTTTCATAAAACCTAACAGAAACAAACTTTGTTAATCATCAATTGAATATTGTTGATGTTTCACCAATGACCAACATTGAGGAAAAGGTTGTTGATATTACTGAACCTTCAGAGAGTATCTTTTGGGATATCATTTAATTTCTTGTTTTTAAACACCCTGCATGTATAATATTATTAGTTTTCATTCCATATGTGGTATGTGTTTCTCATGAATAAAATTATATTTGAAATGTAACTTTTCTTATTTATGTTTTTATATTTGTCAGACCATCTTTAATGGATATGGAGGATATATGTTTAGCAGACAGTGCAACAACTCATACAATCCTTCAAAGTGAGAAATATTTTTCACAACTAATCAAAGCTAAGGGAAATATAGGAACTATCTCTAGCACATCAAATTTAATCGAGGGATTTGGAAAAGGTAGTTTCATGCTACCAAATGAGACACAAGTTTTTATCAAAGATGCTCTATATTCTAGTAAATCAAGAAGAAATTTGTTTAGTTTTAAAGATATTCGACTAAATGGTTTTCACATTGAAACAACCAATGAAAATGAAAATGAATATCTTCTCATCACTTCTACTATTTTTGGAAAAAAGAATATCCTAGAAAAATTGCATTCAATTTCTTCTGGATTATATACTATAAAAATTAGAGCAATTGAGTCTCATACTGTTATGATTCCAAAAATTATAGATCCCAAATCTTTTATGCTTTGGCATGAAAGACTCAGTCATCCAGGTATTTCTATGATGCGTCGTATTATTTAAAATTCTACTGGTTATCCTCTCAAAGATAAGAAGGTTTTTTCTAGTAGTGAATTTCCTTGTGCTGCGTGTTCTCGAGGAAAATTAATTGTTCGACCATCACCAGTAAAATTTTATAAAGAAGCCCCAAAATTCCTAGAGAGAATTTAAGGAGACATTTGTGGACCTATTCAACCATTGTCTGGCCCATTTTGATATTTCATGGTTTTAATAGATGTTTCAACTAGATGGTCTCATGTTTGTCTTCTCTCTTCTCGAAATTTTGCCTTCTCAAAACTTCTTGCTCAAATAATCAAGTTACAAGCTCAGTTCTCAGATCATCCAATCAAGTCAATTCGACTTGATAACACAGCTGAATTTTCATCAATGACTTTTAATGATTTTTGTATGACTATTGGAATCTCTATTGAGCATTCTGTTCCTCATATTCATACATAAAATGGTTTAGCTGAATCTTTAATAAAAAGACTTCAACTAATTGCACGACCATTAATGTTAAGGGCTAACTTACCTACCTCAGTTTGGGGTCATGCAATTCTTCATGCTGCAGCCATCATTTGAGTAAGACCAACGGCTCTTCATAAATTCTCTCCTCTACAATTACTTCTTGGATAGATACCCAACATATCACACTTTTGAGTTTTTGGAAGTGCAGTATATGTTCTAATTTCACCTCCACAAAGAACTAAGATGGTAGCCCAACGAAGAATAGGTATTTATATTGGTTTTGATTCTCCTTCTATTATCAGATATCTTGAGCCTTTAACTGGAGATGTTTTTACTGCACGTTATGTAGATTGTCATTTTGATGAAACTGTATTTCCTTCATTAGGAGGAGAGAAAGTTTTAAATAAAAAATCCTCTGAAATATCATGGAATGCATCAGATTTAAATTCACTTGATCCTCATACAGGACAATGTGAAATTGAAGTTCAAAGAATTATTCATTTACAAAATATTGCATATCAAATGCCAGATGCATTTAATGATGCTAGAAAAGTGATAAAGTTACATACACCTGCAATGAATACTCCAGCAAGGATAGAAATACCTATTGAAAAATCAATTCCTAGAGAATTGACGAATAAGGTAGTAGAAGAATCTAAACCATGCCAGAAGCGTGGAAGACCGGTTAGTGCAAAAGACACTGTACCACGAAAATTAAAAGCAAATAAGGGAATCCTAAAAGGAATACCCGCTCAAGAAGTAGCACTTATTCCAAGAGTGGAAATAGCCTCAGAAGAGGTTCAAAATCTCAGTGAATGGATAAGAGATGAACACCAAGAGATCTCAATAAATTATGTACATGATAAGAAAATATGGGATCGAAACAAGGTCATAATTGATGACATATTTGCTTTCTCTATAGCATCAGATATTACTTTGATTCCTGACACGGATCCTGAACCACAAAATGTGGAAGAATGTCGAAAAAGAAAAGACTGGCCAAAATAGAAAGATGTTATTCAAACTAAGCTACAATCTCTATTGAAAAGAGAGGTATTTGGACCAGTAGTCCAAGCACCACTGGGTGTAATCCCGGTTGGAAACAAATGGGTATTTGTACGAAAGCGAAATGAGAAAAATAAAATTATGAGATACAAAGCCCGACTTGTAGCTCAAGGGTTTTCACAAAAACCTGGTATTGATTATCAGGATACATACTCTCCAGTAATGGATGGAGTCACTTTTTGCTTTCTGATAGGTATGGCAACCATGGAAGGTTTAGAAACACGTCTGATGGATGTTGTAACAACATACCTATATGGCTCACTTGACAGTGAGATTTACATGAGAATCCGTGAAGGATTGAAAATGGCTAAATCACAAAGGCCACGTCACATATATTCAATCAAGTTACAACGCTTATTGTATGGGTTGAAACAGTCTGGGCGTATGTGGTATAATCGACTTAGTGATTATTTAATAAAAGATGGATATATAAATGATCAAGTATGTCCATGTGCTTTTATTAAGAAATCACAAAGTGGATTTTCCATTATTGTTGTATATGTGGATGATTTGAATGTTGTAGGTGCTCCTGAAGAACTCACAAGAACTGCTACGTATTTAAAAGATGAATTTGAAATGAAAGATCTTGGAAAGACAAAATTCTGTTTGGGAATACAAGTGGAACATTTAGCATCTGGAATTTTTGTTCATCAATCCACATATGCTGAAAAGATTCTTAGTCGTTTTCATATGGATAAAGCTCATCCTTTGACTACCCCGATGGTTGTTCAATCTTTAGAAGTTGATAAAGATCCATTTCGGCCTCTAGAAAGTGGGGAAGAAGTTCTTGGACCTGAAGTTCCATACCTAAGTGCAATAGGTGTTCTTATGTATCTTGCAAAGCTATACCGCGACACGATATTACTTTTCTTTGTCAACTTGTTAGCAAGATACAGTTCTTCTCAAACTAAGAGACATTGGGATGGGATCAAACATATTTTTTAGATACCTCGTGGAAGTATAGATCTTGGGTTATTTTATCCAAGAGATTCAACGTCATGATTGGTTGGATATGCCGATGCAGGATATTTATCAGATTCACATAATGGAAGATCACAAATAGGTTATGTATTTACATATTGTGACATGGCTATATCCTGGAAATCCACAAAGCAATCTATGACAGCTACATCTTCAAATCACTCAGAGATTCTCGTTATACATGAAGCAAGCAGAGAGTGTGTTTGGTTGAGATCAATTATTCAGCATATTCAAAAATCATGTGGATTACCATCAATCAAAGACATTCGTACAATTCTGTATGAGGATAACGCCGCATGCATTGCTCAACTTAGAGGAGGGTACATCAAGGGAGATAGAACAAAACACATTTCACCTAAATTCTTCTTCACACATGAGCTACAAAAGAAGGGTGATATAGATGTGCATAAAATTCGATCATGTGATAATCTAGCCGACTTATTCACAAAGTCGCTACCAAATGCAACGTTTGAAAAACTTCAGAAAAGGATTGGAATGTGTCGACTTAAAGACTTATGACAACATTTCATCAAGAAGTAATGAATTTCTTTTGAGGGGAAGACTGTACTCTTTTTCCTTAGTCACAATTTTTATCCCAATTGGTTTTTCCTGACAAGGTTTTAACGAGGCAGTTAATTAAAGAATATTTATGTAAAAGATATTTACTCTTTTTCTCTTCATTAAGTTTTTCCCACTGGGTTTTCTTAACAAGGTTTTTAATGAGACATAATCTTCTATCGTAGGGAATCAGGGGAAGTGTTAAGACGTATGTGATTCCCTCCTTAGGAGGGAACCTTTATTTCCACCCGTGCTCTTTCCTTTCCCTCCTTCTCTTCTCCCGTGAACCACTCTTTTTCTGCATTGCCTATAAAAAGGTATTCATACTGAAGAAATTTCAATAAATTTTCTCTGAAGAATTTCTCTCTCTTTTCTCTTGCTTATTCTCTCTAAATTTATGCAGCAATTATAAGAGTATCTTTATACACTTTGCTAAAGTTTTATAACAGAGATACACTATTTTTCAGGATGGAAGTATTTATTTTGGTAAAAAAAAATATAAATAAACTTTAAGCAATTAGCTATGATTCAAATTTATGAAGATCAAATTGAAATTAAAATGACATTAACTATGAATACTTAAACTAAAAATGAAAAATCCTAGAAATCCTACCAAATAAAATTTCCGCTTCCAAAGTTGAAAAGTTGTAAGAATGAAGACGGACCAACCCGTTGGAGAACGGCTTTGGGCAACATAGTCTCAAGAAAAAAATTAATTTTTGAGATGATTAAAATATTTCCATCTCCTCAAAAACAAACATGTAGCCCTTTTCAAGTTAATGGAAAGAACTCATTAAGAGGTAAATTTGATATTTGCCCAGTTGCCCAACAGGATATAAATAGATGAAAACCGACAAGAAAAGGTAAATAACGTAAAAAAATGAAGTGTACCAACCTTTTCAACAAGTAAATATTTGAAACAATGGTGATAACTATATATTTTAGTTGTAGCATACAAAAAATTACCCTTTGGCCTAATCATGTTAATAGTATTTCTAACCTTCATCTCCTATGATGCAGCAAATGTCAAAATGAATACTACACAATTAACTACGCAATAAGAAATAACAGTAAGTTTTAATTTCTATATGCATAATGTGTCACTAGAATTTCACTTTATACATGTTACCCTCAACTGATGGCTTTCAAGAATTAAGAAGCTTGAGCAAAACTATATTTACCCTCTTTAAATGATGCATGTTTACCTGAGAAACTTGTTCAAAGATAACCACCATAAGATATAGACATCTTTTTTTGTTTTGTTTTTTAGGGCAAGTCTAAATGATGCAGCCTTTTTTACATTACTCTCTCCATTCTTGAAAAATAGTCTCATTTTGAAGGCAAAGATTTAACCATTTCTGCAGGAACTGGAGTTTGTCTTTTTCCATTTCCATTCAAGAGTTCTAATTATGTATTTTCACGTAAGTTTGAGACCCCAAAAAATAAATAAAATCCTTTTTATAGGAACACATAGAAAATTGTTCACGAAAAAGTTGGTCACTACTTAGACAACTCATAAAAGTGGTTTCACCCCTATTGTCTCTAAAGCTTCTCTGAGGAGAATCCCTTCGGTACACTTCTAAAATTGAAGTAAAGGCACCTAAGAACTATTAAGGAAACTCATCAAGTAGGTCTTCCTCACGTAAGGTTGAAAAATTAGAAACAATAAAAGTATTGTTGAATATTGTCTCACATTAGTCAACAATAGTGTCCTCACACATGTTTGTAGTGTCCTCACACATGTTTGTTTGCTTTCATGTGTTCCTTCCACCATTGCATGTTTTTCTTCTTGGCCCTCCCTTGTTGAAAATTATGCCAACTCATTTCCTTTTCTACCCTCAAGTTCTTGGTTATAAAAGGAGGCCAAATGGAAGAGGAAAGACACACCAAAATTGATAGAACATCTCTTAGAGAGAAAAGAGAGCAAAGATCTAGTTTGAGTGTTAAAGAAAGTGAGAAGCTCGGTTAGAGCATTCTTAGAGTGAGGGTATAGAGAGAAATAAACAGTTAGTTTATTTCTCAGTTGAGAGTTTGTAATCTCCATATTATTTTCATAGTGAATTTCTGAGATCTCTCCCCGTGGTTTTTCCCAGTTGGATTTCCACGTAAATTTTTGGTGTTATTATTTTATATCTTATACAGTAGTGTGTTTGTATTTTACTTAGTGTAATTGTGTGAGCCTAATTTCTCAAAAATTGGTATCAAAGCTCTTGGCTCATGCCAACGATCCGTTTAAAGAGAAATTAGGCAAGTCACAAATACGAAGATGGCAAGCACAAGTGCAAGATATGAAGTTGAACCATTTGACGGTAAGTCAAATTTCAGTATTTGGCAGTGTACAGTCAAAGATGTATTGGCTCAACAAGGATTGACAAAGGCACTAGAAGGGAAGAAACCAGCGACTATGATAGATGAAAAATGGACGGAACTTGAAGCAAAGGCTGTGGCAACAATCAGATTGAGTTTGGCGCCACAGATCAAATATTAGGTTTTGACAGAAACCTCTTCGAAGGACTTGTGGGAGAAACTTGAAAAAGTTTACAAGTTAAAGTCTCTGTCAAATCGGTTATATTTGAAGAAGGAATTGTACCGGCTTCGGATGGAAGAAGGGTCAGATTTGGCCAATCATATTAATGAGTTTAATAGATTGGTGACCCAACTAACCAGTATTGATGTGAAGTTGGAAGAAGAAGATAAAGCCTTATTTCTTCTTGTCTCTCTACCAGATTCATACTCAACTCTTCAGACTACACTCCTTATAGGGAAGGAAAAGCTTGCAGTTGATGATGTAATGTCAGCAGTCCTGGACCAGGATAAGTTCAGGGGCACTACTTCTAGATATCAAGGAGACAGTTTTCTTGCTTTTTCAGATGGGCGTGGCAGGGGTCCTAATCGAAAGAAGTATTTCGGCAAGGAACGAGAAAAGTCTCAGACGAGACCAGGCAAGAAGGATAAATCTCATGTTGAGTATTGCCACGAGAAGGGCCACTATAAAAATCAGTGTCCGTTGTTGAAGAAGGATAACAAGAAGAAAGGAAAGCAGATTAAAAAATCTACTAATCTTGCTGAGCAAGCAGATATGTGCAATGACGATGGAGAGTACCTACGATAACAAAAATGAAGCTTCACAAGGTGATCTCATATCTCATAGAGCGAGTGCGATTACTTACTGATTGGTACATGGATTAGGTTGTTCTTTTCATATGTCCCTCACAGAGGATTGGTTTGATACTTTTACATCCTGCAATGGTGGTACAGTTTTATTGGGTAACAATGCAGTCTGGAAAGTTACTGAGATAGGCACCATCAAAATTAAAATGTTTGACGGGGTTGTCAGAACATTGGGTGATGTAAGGTATATTCCAGAATTGAAGAAGAGCTTGTTATCGGTTGGAGTACTCGACTCTATAGGTTGCAGTATCTCAGTCAAAGATGGTGTCATGAAAATTACCAAGGGTTCAATGGTAATTATAAAGGGCCAGAAGAAGGGCACCCTCTACAAGTTGATAGGGGACACAATTGCTGGTGGAGCAGCAATTTCTGTGCAGGATAATTCCAACAGTGATAACACAGAATTATGGCACATGCGACTTGGTCATTTGAGTGAAGGTGGAATGAAAGAACTTCACAAAAGGCGATTCTTTGAAAGGTGTCAAACGTGCGATTTGGAATTTTGCAAGTTTTGCGTGTCGACAAAACAACGGAGGGTCACTTTCAAGGAGGACATATACCAAGAAGAATGTACTTGATTATGTACATTCGGATGTGTGGGGACCGATCAAGCATACGTCAATGGGTGGAGCCCATTATTTTGTTAGCTTTATAAATGACTACTCCAGAAAGGTGTGGGTGTATTTTATGAAGCAGAAATTTGAGGTTTTCAGAATCTTCAAGCAGTGGAAAGCTAAAGTAGAAAACCGGACGTAAAGAAGTTGAAGTATTTGGATCGGATAATGTACGAGAATCTGAGACGGAGTTATTCCTATAGTTCTGTCAGGATGAAGGTATCACCAGGCACTTCTCAGTCAAAAGAACTCCAGAGCAAAATGGGGTTGCCGAGAGGATGAACAGAGAACTCTATTGGAACGTGCCAAATGTATGAGGTTGAATGCAGGATTGCCCAAGAGTTTCTGGGCTGAGGCAATCAACACAGCCAATTATCTGATAAATCGATCTCCTTTAGCAGGAATTGATTAAAAAATCCCCGACGAGGTATGGAGTGGGAAACCAATTGATTTTTCTGTGATGAAAATCTTTGGTTGTCCAGCTTATGCTCATCTGCCAGTCAAAGAGCGACAATCCAAACTTGATCCAAGGTCAAAAGAGTGTATTTTCCTTGGATATGAAGATGGAGTAAAGGGATATAGGTTATGGGATCCAGTATCCAAGAAGAAGGTTGTCAGCAGAGATGTGGTGTTCAATGAGAAACACATGTTGAACAAACCCGAGAATGAAGAATTTGTAGCAGGTGAGTTACAGAAACACCCAGTTGAGGTGGAGCTTCCTAAAGAGATTGAAGATGATCATCCTTCAGATCCTCAAGAGAGGTCCTATAATCTTGTTAGAGATCGGGAGAGGCGAGTCAGCAAACCAGTGCAAAGATATGGGTTTGAAGACATGGTTGCCTTTGCCTTGATTACTGGTAGTGGAGATCCAACTAGCTATCAAGATGTTATTCATTCCGAGGATAATGATAAATGGGCGATAGCGATGGTAGAAGAGATGGAGTCTTTACAGAAGAACCAGGCTTGGGAGTTAGTTCAACTTCCAAAAGGATCAAAAGTTATAAGATGCAAGTGGGTGTTCAGGAAAAAGGAAGCTCAGTCTGATAAAGAAGGTGAAAGATTCAAGGCCAGGTTAGTGGCAAAGGGATTTTCTCAGAGAGAGGGTATCGACTACAATGATATCTTCTCACCAGTTGTGAAACACACGTCGATTCGATTGATCTTATCTATTGTAGCATCACAGGATATAGAGTTAGAACAGCTTGATGTGAAAACAGCTTTTATCCATGGTGATTTAGAAGAAAAGATCTACATAAAGCAGCCTGAGGGGTTTATTGAACCAGGAAAAGAGGGCTTAGTTTGTAGTTTGAAGAAGTCTCTCTATGATTTGAAGCAATCCCCAAGACAGTGGTAGATCAGGTTTCCGACATTCTCACGAAATCGTTGAAAGCTGAAGTCTTCAACAAGTTGAAGGAAAAGATGGGGATGTGTACCTCTGAAAGTTTGAGTTTAAGGGAGGCTGTTGGAGTTTAATTTTTAAACTCAAACTATCAGTGTTTTTTACTTAATGCCGAGTCATCTTAGTTTGAATAAGTCTGTAACCTTCTGCAGATTTTTTAGGTATTTTGTTTTCATTTGTTTGTTGAGTCAAGTAGTGCCATAAAAATAGGTTTTTGGGTATTTTCTTTAGGCTAAAGTTAAGGATTAGTTGGAGAAATTTTAAGTTGTCTGTTGGACTCTTTATTCACCTATATATAGGTGTAGTACTTGTTGTTCTTTTATGTTCATATTCAATAATATTCTTTTCTTTCTTCCAAGTAATTTTTCCTGCTACTATTTTGTTTTTGATCCTGTGGTGGAAATTAAAAAGTCTAATTTTTAATTTCTTGCATTAGGTGGTCCTTTTGTGACCTTTTGAGGGATTTGGTGAATGAGAAGGGATTGCAATCTTCTGGTCAATTCAAAAGTACAAAATTATTTTTAAAAAATTGGTTCGGGGAAACTGCCCCCGAACCCCACCAAATTATTTATAGCTTAACAATAATTTTGACCCCACTGAAATTTATTCCTGAATTCTCCACTGACTTTTCTCTATTTGAACTACTGAAATACTCACCCCTTAAATTACACAATGAACAACCACGAATCAACTTTCTAAAATAGTGTTCATAACTAACACTTCTTATATAATAGGTACCTATATATATATCGTTGAAAATTTCATGGATGAAGTCAGTAGTAGTAAAAAACAAGAGGCTTAACTCTTGAAATTGACAGTGGATAACGCCATTGGTCATAAAAATCATAACTTTAGCCCATAATTCACAAATTAAGCACAAACATCATCTCTATATAAAACCACTTAATTCCGTCATTTGTCTCAGTGGTTTATGAGAGAATTTGGGTCTAGCCGTAAATTCGGAGGTCTTAAGTTCAACTCCCACTTAAAGCAATAGAGGGGCCATGGACCATAGGCGTAAGCCTGTTTTGAAAGTCTTGTTCGGGGTGAGGAGATTAGTCTGATACTTCACGTATCAAAAAAATGAAAAAAACCCACTTTTCTGTTATGTAAAAGATCATAAAGAATTTAACCCCTCGTTCATCTCAACCTTAAAAACAACAATCCAGCTACTCAAATTCATGTAGTACAAAAAGTTCAAATCTTTACAATCAACACCAACATACAATACAAAATGAACGAACCCAATTGATGTAAAATTTTAGTAAAATATATTAAATTTCAAGAACACTAATTACCTTTTGGGTCGATTATTCAAACAAACAGTTGATCGCAGAGGAGAGAGAAAATCAGAAAGAGAAGCAGCAAAGCTATGAACAAGAATTAAGAGTGAAGGGGCAATGAGGTTTTGCTGGTACTTGTCTATTTTTATAACCCCGGGAAGTTTTAAGAGGAAAGAAATGTGTGTTTGTTTTCACGCGGGAAGGTATAATTATTATCTTTTTGTGCAACATTTTTTTATTATTTTTTTCTTTCTCAAATTGAACTCTTTTTTTTTTGACATGGAGTAATTAGTACATTATAATTTTACGGGAACAAAACATTCAATCATTGTGTTTAAGAGTTTTTTTTATCACACGCTGAAGTTTTTATGTATATTCAGTTATGCTTGATCCTGTGCAATGGAATTGGTAGGATGTGTTGTTTGTGGAGTTCCTTTTCTATAGTTCTATGTGATACAATCCAAACCATGTGACACTAAGTAAACTAATTAGAATAGTGCTGCTTATGTTACTAATTTTTGGGGTAATTGGGAATTTTACAGGGTTGTAAAGAAGGGTGGTAAAAGAATTAAGCTGAAATTTAGAAAACAAACATACAAGTTCAAGAGATTGATTCACAAACAAACACACTGAAACTGAGTATCTGTTGTGGTACCATTTTTGGTTCAAACACAACCAATCTTTAATTGTTTAGATTAATTGATGAAATTATGATGAAATATTTGAATAATTGAATTGATGAATGATGAAATTATTATGAAATGTTTAAATTGATGAAATTATTGATTAGCAATTGATGTTTTTATTTATACTAGATTATGGATAAATACTTGATTAAGCGACAAATAGCTGCTGATTCTTCTAATAATCAATTACCAAGTTTCGAAGCAAGTGGTGGTATTAATAATTCACGTGTGGAGTTCAATTCGAATGATATTGTTAGTGATCCGGGGTTACGTAAATCAATTGAAAACTTTGCTATTGTGATTAGAGATCAAGTTCGAAGAGAGTATTTGACTAGAGGTCCATGTCAACCAATTGCCCATATTTATCCCGAAAAATACTTTTCTAATTTGAAGAGAAGCTTTCGGCCCGCTTGGTTTAAAAATTTTGAATGGTTGGAGTATAACATTTCAAAGGATGC
The DNA here is from genome assembly GCA_020205615.1 of Panax quinquefolius. Classification (NCBI taxonomy): domain Eukaryota; kingdom Viridiplantae; phylum Streptophyta; class Magnoliopsida; order Apiales; family Araliaceae; genus Panax; species Panax quinquefolius. Next base: position 46,523,182 of record CM035163.1, on the reverse strand, counting down.
GGTCTTTTGCTTTTGCTGCTATCTATTTGACAATTCAAACAGAGTAGATGCTTTTACAAAAAAAGGGTTCAGCAACTGGAAAAAGGCAATTGAAAAATTTCAAGAACATGTGGGTTCTTCGAATAGTGCTCATAATGATGCTAGAATACAACTTCAAGGTTTTAAAAATCAAAGGCAGAGTGTGTCACACATACTACTAGCACAAGGGCAAGAAATGAAGGTTGCTTATCGCACCCGTTTAACGACGGCTTTGGATGTCACACACCTTCTTTTGAAGCAAGGTTTGCCTTTTTGTGGACATGATGAGTCATCGACTTCATCAAATAAGGGAAATTTCCTTGAGTTTTTTGAGTGGTACAGCCTACGAAATGAAGAGGTAGGGAAGGTAGTTAATGAGAATGCTCCTAGAAACGGATAGGATCGTGGAGTGTTTGGAAAAGGGAGAGATAGTTAGTGGTAAAGGAAAAAAAATTAAGAAATCAGTTTAAGATTGCCAGGAGATACTCGTTGGGGGTCACATTACATAACAATAATCCGTCTTATGTCTATGTGGACTTTCGTATTACAAGTGCTTGAAAATGTGCATGATGATGGTGCTTCTGATGATAATATATAGCGGTATAGCCATAAGTTTGATTGATAAGATGGAGAATTATGAATTTCTATTTGTGATGCATTTGATGAAATATTTATTGGGAATGATCACAAATGATTTGTCACTTGCCTTACAACAAAAAGATCAAAATATTGTACATGCTGTGAGATTGATTGAGGTAATGAAAGCTCGACTACAAGATTTTAGGGAGGCGGAATGGGAGAATTTTTTGAAGGAATTCAATATATTTTGTGAGAAGAACACGATCCTAATAATTAATATGGAAGACAACATGAGATCCCGCGGTCGTAGCAAGCGCAATGGATAAATTATTACTAATTTTCATCATTATCGTGTTGAGATTTTTTGTCAGGTATAATCTCTATAAAAAAAAATTCATTATTCCTATCTAAAAATTTATGTTTTTTTATTTTTCATTATTACAATGTAGGTTGTTGATTCAATTGTTCAAGAGATGAACAATCGTTTTTCAAAAGCAAGCACAAAGTTACTTTTATGCATATCATGCCTTGATCCAAGGGATTCGTTCTCTCAATTTGACAAAAATAAATTACTTCGTCTTGCTGAGCTTTGTCCAGAAGACTTCTCATTGACTGATCGCATGATACTTGGGGATCAACTTGAAAATTACATTTATGATATGCGATGCGATAGTCAATTTTTTGGGATCGAAAATTTGGGTTTGGGAAGTCTTGCTAAGAAGTTGATTGAAACAAGAAGACATATGACTTTTACATTGGTATATCGATTGATCGAGTTGGCTTTGCCAGTTGCAATTGCTACTGTTGAAAGAGTATTCTCTGCGATGAAAATTATCACTTGCGTAATAAAATGGGAGACAAGTGGATGAATGACAGTCTGATAGTTTATATTGAAAATGATATTTTTTCAACAATTGAAAATGAACAAATTTTGAGACGTTTTCAAACTATGCAGACTCGCAGGATACAGTTGTCTCCTCTCACTTGTACAACCGAAAGAAACTCTTCAAGCGTCAATAAATAAATTTTTTTTATTGATGTATTTTGACCCCCCTATAAACATGTTCTGATTCCGCCACTAATTGACCCCACTGAAATTTATTTCTGACTTCGATCGCCACTGGCTTTCCTCCATTTGAATTATTGAAATACTCACCCCTTAGATCACACAATGGACGGTTATAAATCAACTTTCTAAAATAGTGTTCATAACTAACGCCATATAGAATACTTTACTTTTATATATATATATATATATATATATATATATATATATATATATATATATATATATATATTTATATATTGTTGAAAATGTCATGGATGAAGTCAGTAGTAGTAAAGAACAAGAGGCTTAACTCTTGAAATTGACGGTGGATAACGCCAATGGTTATAAAAATCTTAACTTTAGCCCATAATTCACAAATTAAGCACAAACATCATACTGAGTTATTCAAATAAAACACTGAGTGAGAAAAATCAGATAAAAACTATATATGAACATTAAAAATACAATCATGCAGAAATACAATCATGCATGTATATATTATTAGATATAGGATGTGAATACCTAAATTTACTAACCACCAAAACATGATGAAGAACACTCAAAAGTAGGAGATGACGTAGTTGTGAATGTTGATGTGGATGATAATTGCGGCTACTTTCGGGCTCAATAAGATGAAAGATTGATTGCGGTGAAATTTACAAAATATAATTTGTTTGTTATGATTAAATAGAATTTTATTTATAGTTAAGATTTATTGTTAAATTTTAAAAAGTAGAGTTGAGCCATGATTTTGTCTTATTATATATATATATATATATATATATAGATAATATTTAATTATATACGAAGTTTTATTATTAAATTATATTAGTATACCTATTTGAGTTTATATGAATTTTTTACTATTAAATAAATATATAGATGGATATATAAACAAATAAATCAGTAATTTAAGGTTGAATACTATCATTTATATTATATAATTAGATGAAGTATTAGTGTAGATTTTTAAATATATTTAATTTTTCATCAATAATTAGTTAATAATATATTTTAGAAGAAAATATATTTTTTTGTAAAAATTATTGTACAAAATATTAAAAATCATCGCACACAATATTAATATATTAGTATATATAGTATAATATCAAAAATGTATAAAGAATACAATAATTTTATAACAAAACTCGTACCTCGCACAGGTCATGAGATAGGATAAATAAATGAATATCTACATACATCACAATATTACCAATAATAATTGTAATTAATTTATGAAATTGATGTTTGCACTTCAAAAATCTCCATAAAACATTTATATTAGTTGTACATAGAGCAAAATGTGTTGTATAATGATGAAGCTCCAGTGGTAAGTTTTGAAGTGCAAATATCATTTCTCTAATTTAAATATCCTAGTAAATTATTAATTTTTAAACCATAGCACTCAATAAAATTATTAAAATATATATCATATGCATATAAAATGCCTTTTGCCTATTTCAATATCTTAAATTTCATTTCAAATTCATATTAAGTTTACATCATTATAATTTTCATGTATACATTATTTATAGTAGTTCCATAGCACACGCGTTGCTCGTGCAATTATATATATATATATATATTTGGTTGAAAATAGTCCAACGAAATTGAAAAAAATATAGGAGTTTTATCTAATTTTGGGCATTGAATAAAAAATAAAATAAAAATAGAAAAGACAACACTATAATAAAGCCAAACTTGTAGAGATAAAAAGGGAGAAGAAATTTCTGGCACAGCTTCAAGGTGGTGGTTCTTTGCATTGCTCTCCCTTTATAATAAGAGATAAATAATTTATAATTTTATCTTTATGATGTAAAAATATTACAACAAAAATAATCATCAATTTATGTTATCTAACTAATGTTTAAAAGAAATTAAAAAAAAAGATAGTTTAATTTCTTATAGACAAAGATAGATTACAAGCAAAAATAAATCCACTTAATCCCGTTGCTTGTCTCATTGGTTTATGAAAGAATTTAGGACTCCTATTTAAAGCAACAGAGGGTCACGAACAGCAGGCATAAGTCTGTTTTGGAATTCTTGTTCGGGGTAGGAAGATTAGTCCGACACAAGTCGGATACTCCACGTATCAAAAAAAAGATAAAAAAAATAACTTTCCTATAATCTCAAAACTAATAACCCGATTAGGCTATATATTTTGACCGTTGACTTCAAACTTTATCAAAATAATACTCCATATAATACCACTTACTATAATCTCAAAACTAATAACCCAATTATTTTAATAGATGTGGACCAAATTATGACACACTCTTTCTTTCTTTCTTTCTCTCTTTTCAAAAATCAAGGAAATTAAAAAATGTGGACAAAATTAAACCACATACTTTGTCTTTCATCCGTTTTCATAAGTCAAGTACTTAATTCTTGTAATTTTATAATTTCAAATAAATAAATCTTTTACTTGATTAGTAAATATCAATGTACTTAAAAGATTGAAAAAATTTACATGTACTTAAAAGATTAAAAAAATTTATCTTATTTCATAGTAAGATATATATATATATATATATATATATATATAATAATTATATACTTCCTCCGTTTTAAATTATAAGATTAATATTGATTTTTAAAATCAATTTAAAACATTTTCAAACTCAAAATTAAAATGATTCATTAACAATTACAAAATTATAAATCTTATAATTAACGAGTAGTACTAAAATTAATAGAAATCATGTCAATTTTAAGTTTGAAAATTTAAATTGACTCAAAAATTCAATAATAAATTTATATTTTAAAATAGAGGAAGTATAATTTTAAGCAATGACCCAAAATGATTTATATAGGATGCGGATTATAGATTAACTCATAAAATTATATAAATTTATGATTCTTTTAAAGAAATCTTCTGATTAATAATTCATGGATTTAAAATATATATCATAATAATATATAATAAACAATTAAATTAGTTAAGTAATGACTCGAAATGATTCTGATTTTTTCGGGGCGAAATGAATTGATAATTGTTTAAAGGAAATTAAAAGATGCTCAACTTGCTTTGGGATGGAGAGAAAAATGGGTGTGGGGCCTATGGGTACTTCAACTTTTCTTGCAAATGAAATTACGATAGTAATTAGTACTAATTAGTCAGGAGTCTCTTTTCATAAATTTGTTCAACTTCTGTTTTAAAATATAAAATTATTATTAATTTTTTATTATTAATTTTGAAAATATTATAGGTAAATTATTTTAATTTAAGTCAATAAAATAATTAATATTATAAATTATCTAGAAAAAAATTACTAATCATAGGATTTATTATTTTATATTTTTTATGTAAGACCCCAGTTTTTATGAATAAAGATGATTTTTTTATAATTATCATTTTTAAATATTATGGAATGAATTTGTTATAATGTTATAGTTGTGGGTAGTATTTTATAAATTCTGTAAAGTATGCAAGTTGTTATATTATATTCGATTAGTCGGGGAATATTCGTTTTAGCAGAGAATATTCGTACAACGGTGCAATCATTGGTGGACCCCACAACAGAATTATTGTTGGATTGAGAAAACGACAAAAATATTTTTATGAAAATAACGACGGAAGTTTCACAGATTAATCTTGTTGAACTACTTCGGTGAAGTAAAAGTAAAAAGAATGACTGGCGTGGTTGCATAGTAACACACAATATTAATTATTGATGCTTACGTGAAGTCACTCAGTTATACTCAATTATTACTTGAAAGAATTGTTGCATCATATCTCTCATATTATTGATTCGATTATTATCACGATTATCATCGCATTATATGATATATTATTAAATCAATAATTGAGACGATAAAGTTATTCATATTATTAAATTGCAATATTTACAATGTCTAGAAGTTACGCGAGGAGAGGTTTGGTCACCTAATTGCTTACGCTTGATAGGGAGAAATCCTTATGGAAAGCCCCTCTTTCCACAGGAGCGACTGACCGTTAAATATTGTGAGTTATAATATTAATGATGAATAAGTTTGTGTTGATTAAAGATGAATTTGATAGTTCCATTGTGTTGGGATTATTAGTGTTAGTGGAAATCGACATCTATTAGATGATAATTGATGTCGAGGGTTATATTGATAAATCATGGAATTTATTGGATAAATGAGCGATTAATTGCTACTAATTCACATGCTTATATAACTATTTGTTCACATTTGTGTACTATTGAATCACATTCTTATACTATTAGGGGAGTTAGTGCAAGATTGATAATACTTACATGATTAAATTAAAGATGGAGGTATAGATGGAGAGTCTTATCTAGTAATTCGTATTTTCACATGATTATAACTATTGATTCATGTGATTGAACTATTGATTCACATTATTTACTATTAGGGGAGGTGGTGCAAGTTTGATAATACTTGCAGGACTAAATTAAAAATGAAAGAAAAGTTGGGGTATTGTACTGTAATTTTTCAAGCCCCAAAACGTGCAATTATCGAAACTATATTTTCCTATAAATAGAAGCTCATTCGTCCTTCATTTCTCACAAATTCACTAAAGCTATAGAGCAATTATTATAGAGAGAAATTATAGAGAGAAGCTATAGAGAGAAAATCTATAGAAGAAGAGAAGCCTGCTACCTCACTATTCTAGTATCCAGTTTCTTCTAAGGTAAGGGGTATTATTCCTTTTGTAGTCATGAAGAGAACTTCTGTTATTCCATTCTTTATTATTACATTGGAATAACTTTTGTATCATGTGAGCTACCCTATACTTGGTGAAATTCTTACATTATTACATTCTTTATTGTTACGTTGGAATATCCCATTTGTGCGCTTTACAGGACCTAATTTTAGTTTCTTTTTATTATTCTATTGGAATATCACATGCATGCGTTTTCACGGACACAGTTTAAAATCTTTATTACTCTGTTGGAATATCCATACATGCATTTCTGACGGACTGGTTCCGTCTTTATTATTCTGTTGGAATATCACATGCATGCATTTTACGGGACGGTTCCGTTATTTATTATTCTATTGGAATAACACATGTACATCTAAGTACCGCATGCATGGTGATTTCTGTTGTTATTCCATTCTTTAATATTACATTAGAATATCACTTGCCATGCGCGATACGCTGACTTAGTTCCGATTATTTATTATTACATTGGAATAACTCATCACATCAATACCGCATGAATGGTGATTTCTTTTGTTATTCCATTCTTTATTATACTCGGTTGGTTAAAGTTTTGAATTCTATACTCCATGAAATTAGTGGAATATCCTTGATATTTCAAGGCTTCATCCAAAGATCTTTTCATGGAAATATTCTTCTGAGCATTCTTGAATTTTACTCTACAAAGAAGTATCATGTTGACAATTTGGACGTTATTAGTTCCTGAATAAATTAACTCTTGAACTTGTTTTATTGAATTCTTATTTCTTATATCATTGTCATCATCCTCATGTTTATATTTTTTTGAAAGTCATCCGTGGCCTGTAGTGCATAAATGGACTTGGTATGATTATGACCAGGGATTATTCGGTATAATCATGACTGTAATGTTACAAATGATGTGGTAAAAGTCCTCATTGGCCCGTAGTGCATTGATGGACAGTTGTTGGCATAATCATGACCATTGATGAATACACGAATATCCTTGGCCCGTAGTGCATGGATAATTTGTGGTCGTGACCCTAATGAATATCCTTGGCCGTAGTGCAGGGATGATGTGGATTATTTATTAAGCTGAGTCTCAACGATAAAAAGTGATGAAAAACCTTTTTAAATCATAAAAGATAGTATATTTTATTCTCTACTTGACTCTTTTAATGGATTGCTTATTCCGCTGCAATTAAACTTGATGTCTATTGTATTTTATCAGTTTAACATTATTGAAGGCTAATGATAATTTATCCTGCATTATCTTAGTTATAATATTTCTTACTGGGCTAGTTGAGCTCACTCTTTCTTTCACTGTTCTCTTCAGAAAATGAGAATATAGCTGGGACGAGTGAGGGGGAGAGTGGGTGGCGGTCTAGATGATAGTATTAGTAGTCCTCACTATTCTGTGAAATAGTGTGATAATAAATGTATTGAGGACTTATTTTTAGTTTGTATACGGTCTAGAAGACAATGATTGTATTAAAACTCACAGCTCATGTTGTATATTTAAGTTTGTATCTGAATTTTGTACCATGTATTTGACCATTCAGAATAGGTGATGTATATCTATTTTGGGGGCGTCACATTTTATGAATCTTATCAATTTGTTACTTGAAAATATGTCAAATTAATTTTTAAAAATCAACATTGACATTATAAATTGGAACGGATGAAGTATTTTTGTATACAAAATAATATTTTTTTAACCAATAATGAGTTCCAAGTGGAAAGAGGGACAATTTGACAGGGAAAAAGTAAAGTTTGAATTGATCCGAGAAAAAAAAATAAGAATAGTAGTAATAATCTTAGGGGCTGTTTGATAAAAATTGAATGAATCTGAATGAGCTCAATCTGAATGAACTGAATCTGAATGAAAAAAGTTGTTTAATAATTGATATGTCTGAAATATCTGAATAACAGTATTTTACTATTTTACCCCTCCAAACTATGCTGAACAAGTATATAATTTTGTCTGGATGTATTTAAAAAAATTTGAATACAATATTCATTGTATAACAAATAAAAATAGATAATTCTTGACATTGCATACTTGATCCATGTAATAACTCCAACGTATAAGCATGTCCACTCAAGATTGAAGTGTTATCTCTAATTCTTGGTATGTTTGTTGAACGAATTCGTTTCAAGTAATAATACATAATGATTAAGCATAAAAGTTGATCTTCAGTAGTCATGCTTGACCTATTTTCAAAAACAGTGATAGCAAAAATATTAAAAAAAATATGTTTGTGATATAATGAAACTCACATAATCCCCATATGTCAAGTTCAACAAATCATGATCTGTCAAAACAATAAGCACATATAATAAGTTACTAAATAAATATATACAAAAAGTAACAAGTTCATACAAAAGTTATGGCCAAAAATTAAAAATTTAACCCTTTGCACCCAAAATAATAAGTTTTGGCCATCAATCCATACAACATATTAATGTTTTAACTAAAAACATTTCATTCAGTAAATATTTAACTAGACTAGAATTCCTAACTTGCATGAAACCATTTCAACCCAACCTTCATTCTCATCATCTTCTAGTAACATCCATTGTTCCCTATAACTTGCACTCTTACAAAATATCCCAAGTGCCATTTTGTGCAATGGATTTTGTGATCCCCACCCAAGACGATTTAATTTATCTTTGCACTCCTTCAAGGAAGGCCCACTATTGTTATTCACAATGAGCTTTAAGGCTTTGCACATCTCTTCCTCTATTTCGGAGTTATTAGATTTTTTTGTTGATTTCTTCGCTTTTTTTGTTGGCCTTTGTTCTTCAAAGTTGAGAGTGGAAACATGTGATTGAGTACCCGGAGTTGATGAATTTAGAGGTGGGTTTGGGGACTCTTGAGCTTGAGTACTAAAAGGGATATCCTCGATACTAACAATTTCCAAATCCTTATTTGGTTCAACGGTCCTATCCCTTTTAGAGGTAGGTCCCCAGCCATCAATCCCCGTAGCAGCAGCTCCATCATAGAGTTGAGTGCAAAGCTTAGGAAAACTTAAAGGTGAAGTCCTCAGGGAGTCAACATGTTTGTTTGCCTGTATCCAAAATCATACCCAACATGTTATTCACATGTTTAATAATTTAACACGCTTTTATGGTTAACTTAAAAATGTAGTTACTAACCTTTAACTCTAGCTCCCATTCCTCATCCGTGAAGTTGAACGTGTTAGTTGTGGGATCATAATGATTTTCGGTCTTTCTTTTTAGTTGACACCATGCAGTATATTTTCCCTTTATATAATCATAACGATTTTTCATTTGCTTATGATCTACAATAAAGTTGTGGGTGTTCTTCAGTATTTCTCCCACTGTTGACCATGAATATGGCTTAAGACTACCGCCTAGCCTACCATTTTCCGTAACCTCGCCAATACATGCTTCAAGAAAAGTTTAAATTACATTTTCATTTCTCCAACTCACTCTTGATTTTCTTTGATTTTGAGTTTCACCCGATTGTTCCATTCCTAACACAAATAAATGGATAAATTTAGATATTCTAATCTTAACAATAAACAAATATAATTTTTAGGTCAATTGTCTCAATTCTATCATCAATAAAATATTTCAAATAGTATCAATATTGGACAATTGATCTAAACTTGAATTATAATTGAGTGAGCTAGTTTCATTTAGATTTTTCTTTGGATATTATGATGATGTTTGCCTAATTGTAAGATATGGTGAATAAAATGTTATAGTTGACATGTTGAAAAAAGAGCTGTAAACACATCTTTTGGGATTTGAGGTTCGGTCCTTCTATGCCTTTACCTTTTTGGCATATAGGTCAATGTGATTGTGGTGCCAAGGGTGTGTGATAACTAAACTAATATAACTAGTCCTTTTTGTGTATGCAATTAAGTTGGCATCAAAAGCATGTTGCTCAACAATTAACATCCTTCCTTTAATTTCCTCTATATAGTAGATTGGTTTTTGGTTTATTATGGTTGTGATTCAATTACATTAAAAATAATTACCATGAACTTTTTTAAAGAACACAACTCAAATACTACCTAGCTTTAATTTTCAGTGTCCTGCTAAGAAAAATGGAAATTGCAAGTCAAGATGAAATCAAAGACTTGTCAATTTCCCTCCTCCAACTGCGAGGTCTATCATGATTATCTGGATTACTAGACTTCAATGCTTGTGATTTTGAATTCAAATTAGTGTGATGGGATAAATTTTCCACCTTAATATCCCACAGGAAGAATGTTTGCTATTGATGTCGTTCTCTATAAATTATGACACGAAAATTACAGCAAGGCTATGCACCATGAATGAAGATTATGACATAAAAATTATAGACCTCAGCCATCAAATGATTGCATTATCATAGAAAGTTACAAGGGTCTTTAGGGTGTATAATCTCATCCCAAAAGGGTGTACTGCACCTAACATGTCCAGCAGTAAATGCCATCTCAACTGATAAAGATATGAAATCACACGGCAGAAAAATCTTTTTGGCTTCCTATAACGCAAAATCTTAAGCCGTAAAAGTGAGGGAAAAGGAAGAAAATAACTCTAGAGTCAACATCATCCAAAACTAAAAAAACCCAAAGAAACCATAATCACCATTTTTCACTTAACAGAGGTATAGGTGGGGACCGGACATGAAAAAAGAAAAATCGAAGAAACCTAAACATAAGATCGTACAAATATATACCTTTGATTGAAACATTCAAGGTGAAGAAACAAAATTTGAAAGGCAAAAGAATGTAAATATACCTTCAAGCGAGAGAACACCGATGCGGAGATGTAGATGGAGATGCGAAAGAGCGCCGATGGAGATGCGGAAGAGAAGCAAATGAGAGATGGAAGGCTATTTGGGTAAAAATGATTATTCAAATTTATTCACCTGATTTTTTAATGATTCGGTTAGATTTAATTCACCCAAATCGATTTTAAAAGTTATAAACAAAGCGAAGTGAATAATTTGAATCGTTGATTTGAGCCATTCAAACCTTATTCGGACCATATCAAACATGCCCTTAGTTGTTATAAAATCATAGATATTATGTAGATGTCTAGAAGCATTCATACACTTCTTTATTATTATATCTTTCAATATGATTTTTAAGTTTTGAAATTCCTATGACATTTGAACTTTGAAATTTTTAAGTATTTATGTACGTGTTTATAAATAAGAAAATTGTCGGAGAATGAAAAACATAAATACAAAAACAACTTATATGAAATAAGAATGCTCTCTCTCTTAGTTTAATTGCTAAAATATATTTGTACATTATATATATATATATGTGTGTGTGTGTGTGTGTGTGTGTGTGATATTATTCAAATAGATTCAAAATATTAAAATATAATTTTCAAATATGCTTTTAACACGTCATAACTTTCATGCCAAAAAAACATCAAAAAAGATGAATAATCATTTCTAGGCAAAGGGAGATTAGTCTTTAAGACAGTGGAGGTATACAAATGATTGTAAATGATAAAGGATATATAGCTAATACTAATAAATCAATTCAAATTGAGCCTTCTAGATCATTAATTGTTAATTTGTCAATGCTCTATTTGAGAGCAGACAAAAATATGTACTCTTAACCTATATATAAGGTGAGACCATGTTTAGCAGAATATCAGTATACAAGCATATTAATTTGGAATTTGCCAAAAAATAAAGGAGGTTATTCTTTATCCATTATAGAGAATCGTTCATAAAATATAGAATCACCTAGTGAGAATTATACTGATTGTGGAGCATACTTATATTTTGTCTTGAAAATGGATATTATATATATATATATATATATATATATATATATATATATATATATATATATATATATATATATATATGAAAATAATCCATGAAAAGCGTTAGCTCTGGACACTATTTCAACAAATTGTTATCCAGCCGTCCAAAATTAGATCGAATGGCTGGGATGAGGGCCAAACAGTTAGGGAGTAGCGACCAACAATAATTTAATTAATTTCCCATGCTGGCCGCTAGAGGGAGTAGTGGCCAGTCAAAACGATAACATTTTGATTGGCCACTACTCCCTCTAGCGGCTAGCATGGGAAATTAATTAAATTAAGGGTGGTTTGGAGATTTGGCTCGGTATAGAGAGGAGTAATTTATTAGGTTTGTAATATTCATGGTATAATCAAATTGCATAAAAGTGCGGCGATGTAAAAATCGAGTTTAAAATTTACAAACCATATACCCGGATCATCCTTTTGCACAATTATTAATTAAGCGAAAAGATAAAGAATAAATCATACCCTTGAAGATCGAGCTTCCTCGGTACAAGTTCACCTCAAATCCTTTCGCATTCGATCTTGAATCCACCGGGTTTGGTTCCTTCCTTTGATCGGCGTTAGCCACCCATATGTTTGGCCTCTGAGGGTGATCCACCGAGGAAGAAGAAAATTGATAAGAAGGGTGGTTGGCTAAACCCTAGTTTTTCTATCTCTATAGAAAAGGTGTACTCTCCCAACAATTGGAATTATGTCAGTATGTTGAAAAAGTCAACAACCTCACACCCATAATAAGACTCCTCTTATTAATAGATGTAAGGCAACCCACCTTAACAATTAAGGAATTGGGTTTTATTTAATTAATTAAATTCTTTTAATTAATTAAGCTCCTAATCTTATTAGGGATAATTAATTAAACTCTTTTAATTAATTTAACCTCTAATCTTATTAGGAATAAATGAGAGTACTTATATTAAATTAATTCCTAAACTCTTTTAGAAATTAAAATAATAATAATTGTAATAATATTAATAAGACTCCTCTTATTAATTTATATTTAATATTTCTAAAATATTAAATAATAAATATTAAGCTATTTAATTTATTCTATCACCATAGATTAAATTAAATATACATCTTTATATTATTACGATTATGCCATTAACTTCTTAAATAATTATTCTTCCTTTTATGGTGTGACCCTTTAGGTTCTCCATATTAAACAGGTTGTGAATAAATCAATTAGAACAATTCTAATCTTATTTAAATAAATAAATTAAACAATTAATTTATTTAAATAAATAATATTTATTCTACAATAGGGATAAGCCTCCCTAGCGATCAGCGACTTTCGAGATAATATAGATTTCAACATTAATCATTAAAGAACCTTTGAGTAAATAGTTCTAAATGATTCAATCCTTCCACCATCTGATGTCCCATTTAAATATAAGGCATGGAATTCTTGTCAAGTCTTATTTTATTTAATTATATGTATTTCGATCCTTAAATGCACAACTCAAATAATGCAAATTAGAAACTCCTTTCTAATTTCATTACGCCTTGCCGAGGACTCTTTGGGTTGTCATTTATCGAATCACATAGGACATTTCTCTTCTTTTATTAGAAGTGGTAGATTCTTTATTGATCATACATTATCTCCATGTACAACTTATTATACTCAAGCATACCCTTTGATATACCCTAAGGGTCTTAAGGAATAAGTCAAAGTATAACTCATCATACGAAGATACTATGATGATCTCAAGTCAAGGATCACTTGTCTTACTATCACTACTGAGAATTCCTATTGTGGGCAAATAAAACTCCATTAGGTATTCCTTAGCGAGCCGCGTTCGATGAACTTATTCTCTAATAAGCACTTACATACTTGCTTTAGTGTCTCCACACAAATGATCATGAGATCAATCATCCTCATCAATGAAAGCAAGCAAAGCGTATGTACCGATCTATCCGGATTCACTAATCCCCAATTTAGTAATCCAATGATTGGGAACTATTTTAGTTTTAAGCTTTCTAAGAATTTAGATCTCATTAGAATGATCATCATCATTATTCTAAAAGCATTGCTTAAAACTATGGGTTTATCACATATTATAAAAACGACATCATGTAGATAATTAAAAGCCTTTAATAAATTAATACTTTTTATTAATAAATGAATAAGATTTTTACAAAGTATATGCTTTATCATCAAACATGATTGGCTTGTGTGCATATTACTTTCAATCTCCCACTTGCACTAAAGCCAATCGCCATTGTATCTTATACTCTTCTTCTCTAAGTGACGATTATCCTGCTGTTGGATAAGCTTTAGTTAATGGATATGTAATGTTGTTCTTGAGAGTTCACTATCTCTATATTGATTTCCCATCTTTCAATGATTCTAATAATCAAATGAAAGTGCCACAACACATGTTTAGATCCATGATGAGACTTAGGAACTATTCCTAGTTCTGTAATGAACTTTTAATCCAAACAATCAACTTGTAGCTTCATTTATAGCTATATACTTTGTCTTTATCACTAAACCGGTAACTCTTTCTTTGTTTGGAACCTTTTCAATTCTTGCACCCTTTATTCGAGGTAACCTTTTACCTTAAAGTGGATTTTTACATCATCTTAGTGCATCGAAAAACTTGAGTGCATTAAGCCCTCTAGTTTTAATTCGGACCCATCATGTATGATCACATCCTTAGTCTTTGGTTAAGAACTTTAAGATGTTTTTCAGCGACTCACGGTGAACTTCTCCGAATATGGTGATCGACATCGGTCTCATATATTTCATTGCATACATGATAGTTACTCATGCGATCTCTCTTTTCGAGAGTCGTGGGGACTTTTAAAGAAATACACTCCATAGCTCATCGACATGAGACATCTCTTGGAGTTTGCCATGCTAAAAGCGACTTTAGCATCAAATGAATATCGTTCCTTGGGTTAAGTCGAGCATCCTCTAAAATCTATCTATATAGATTTATATCCCCAATTAAGATACTCTTCCCAAATCATTCGTGGAGGAATTTTTTGAACAACTTTATCTTTCTTGATTGTAGCATTAGTATGTCATTCCTTATCAAGTAGTATATCAACATATAATATTAGGAATGTCACGGCGCTCCCATTTGTCCCTTTTGTACACTAGAACTCTTACCTCATCGTATTTAACTCGGATCATCATCTTCATGATGTGTACCTCATCATCATCATCCATGATGAATCCATACCTCCTAGGTATCTTGGTACTATTCGGACTTACGATTAGGTTTGTGGTACAATAGGTCTATCTACAGGTTCCTCTTATTCGACTTATAGTGTTTTGTGGTTCTTGAACTCTTCAAGATCAATTATCCTCCTACTAGCCCTTTTAATGATAAACATCTTTATCTTAGAAGGAAGCGTAGTTTCGTAACAAACACCTTTTGCTAAGTAGGATTATAGAACATTTACCCTAAACTTACTTTAGGATGTCCCACAAATCTGTACTTGTCAAATCTTGTCCCAAGCTTATCCTTTGAAACCTTTTCACATAAGTTGGACAACCCTTTATCTTAACATACTTAAGATTAGGAATCCTCCCTGTCCATAACTTTTATGGAGTCTTGGGGCCGAATTTTGAGGTTACCATTTCGTAGATATGCAGCCATTTCTAGGACATTATCCCAGAAGGATACTAGAATGTCAGTAAAATCATTATGGACCGCACCATGTCCAACAAGGTACGATTTTTCATTCAGATACATCAATCAATTATTGCATATCAGGATGTGTCCATTATGAGAAAACTATTTGAGATGATCTAGAAACTTATTGCACAAGTATTTATTCCTTGATCCGATCAAAGAATCCTAATACTTTGCCAATTTGTTTCACTTTTGAATTCTTTGAACCTTTCAAAAAATTCACACTTGTATTTCAGCAAATACACACATTCAACTCTTTGAATTATCATCTCCTTTTCTTATACTAATTTATTCAATATGCAAAATTATTTTCATGTATGTCAAGTATACAAAATTTATTAAGTAATATTCCAGTTCTATACAAAACATTATTATTATAAATAGAACAACAATTGTTCTTAATTATAATATCAAAGATTTCATTGTCCAACAATAAAATGGAAATAATATTTTTAACAAGAGCGGAATACAATAACAACCTATTGACTTAATAGATTTGCCGTAGGCATTGCTAAACTATAAGTTTCTATGGCTAATATCGTGACCTTTGCTTCATTTCCCACACATAGGATTACTTACTTTGTTTAACTTTCTACTTACGCTTGGTCCTTCATAAATCTCTATTTATGATAACCAAAGTCGGTATCCAATACCCAAGTAGAACCTTGACTTAAAGAAAAATTTATTTCAATCATGAACAAAAGCGTATTATGTAGAAACTTCACTAAGCTTCTTTGGTTAGCCCTCGCAAGATGCTTCTCATGATTTCTTTCCGGTGTCGGGCTTATTGCAGTGGAAGCAAACTCCTTTGCTATCCATATCAGTTTTGTTCTTATTATCCTTTGTTTATGCCTTTCTATTTACCTTCTTTGAATCGTTCTTTATTTCAGAAGATCCTTTGGCCCCTACCAGTAAGACTTGATCTTTCTTGGTTGGAAAGTGACTCTCAACATTTTTCAACATGTTAAGCAAATCAGCAAAGCTGATATCTAGCTTGTTCATATGAAAAATTCACAACAATTATGAAAGGATTAAGGGAGTGAGTGCAAGATCAAATCTTGACTCAACTCTCCATCCATGACAAAACCGGTTGTCTAATTGATCAATCAAATTGATTATGTTAAGAACTTTTTTATGCATCTTATAGTGCCATTGGCCATTCTAGATCGGAAGAGCTCCTTAGATATCTCGATATCTATCGGTCCTACTTTCCTCACCATCAACTACTTGGCGTGCAGGGAGTATAGTAGAAGTATCCATAGTTTCAGTCGGCCATTTGAAGCTTGTTACTCATGGATCTGAGCATGATGCATTGAGCCAATTGTGCATCATCTTGCCACTTTCTAAAAGTAGCAATCTCTTCCTCAGAGGCATTGTCTGCAACCATTGCAGGGATAGGCGTATTAAGGACATAAGATAGCTTTTCAGCTATGAGAACTATTCTCATATTCCTTAACCAATCCGTTTAATTGATTACGATTAATTTAGCATCTAATATGCTTCATGATGATAGTAATTTTAGACATTGTAAAATTACGTAAATGAATTTGTAATTAACAACATTTTAACATACATTCTTTTATTAATTACCAAAATAATTTAGGTCTTGTTTTAAATTGGTATCTCCCACTATTTTCTTCAAACTATATTACCCTCACTTATATAGTTCGGCAAAATCTAATTAAAGATTTGCTAGTGAGAATAAGGATCCCATTTCAAATGTATATAGCCTTGTGGTGACACAACAAACTATATATAAATAAATAGGTAGACAACTTTTGTCAATTACATCAACTATGCAACTCCTTGTATTTTGCCTCTTAGATTATTTTGATCAGTGGTGGCATATCAAGAATCAAAATTATCTAAGTTAAGTCCAAACCTTGCACTCCATATATTCAAAAAAGAAAAATATCATCCTTGTGGTGACACAACAAAACAATATTGTTCAATTTTCTTTATAAGCATCAAATGTGATAAATTAACATCTTAAATACTTAATACTTGCCTTGTGGTGACACAACAAACTCATATTAAATATTTAATACTCTATTAATTTTATCATGCTAGAAAGGCGACGTTCGATATTCCAAATATCTTTGAGCGCTTAGGACTTAATATAAAAATTGAGGGGTTTGTTATTAATTTGTCTCATCTTGTTTAGCAGCATGCATTTACATATATATATAAAATACGCGTCATATTAATTAACATGCGAAGCATGTTTGCATAATATATAATATATATAATATAAGCATGCACATATAGAATACTATATTCTACCCGGATTGATTATGGACTTTTATTCTAGTTTGGTTCACTAGAGCCACCAAGTGAACCAAAAGGTCAAACCCTAGGGGTGCAAGAAATAATATTTAAATATAACTATTACATTTAAACCCGGGCTCCATAACAAACGGGTCTTCAAGCGCTCCTTGCTCCTTGATCTCCAATTTTTCAAAATTAATTCTAAATATTCCTATTACAAAACTATTTTAAAATAAATAGAAATCTTCTTGATCGTGATCGAGGGAAGTACATAGGAGGAGATAGAATTTACATTAAGAAAAAATTAGAGAAGGCAGTCGCATGAGACCCCATTTAATAAAACACATACATTCATGCATCCAACTAAAATAAATCCAATCGCATTGGTTGATAGTTCATAATCAATCCCATTTATTATCATACACATCACCATATGCATCGATAAATAACATTCATCTCATGAATAATAAACATTTAATATATATATTGATATCATTTAATGGGCAAATTTAGTTAGTATAAAATCTATTTTGAATCAAAATAAACTCTTTTATTTTAATCCAAATTTAAATCAAAATAAAACTATTTTATTTTAATTTATCCAATTTTGAATAAAATAAACTATTTTATTTTAATCAAAATAAACTCCTTTATTTTAATTAATTATGGAATCCAATTCCATGTAAAAAAAAAAAAAAATTCTTTATTAAAGGAAACACGGATTATCTTTCCTATTCACAAATAAACTCCTTTATTTTGAATAATATGAAATCTTATTTCATATTTAAATAAACTCCTTTATTTAAGGAAACACGGATTTTCTTTTCTATTCACAAATAAACTCCTTTATTTTGAATAATATGAAATCTTATTTCATATTTAAATAAACTCCTTTATTTAAGGAAACATGGATTCTTCTTTCTATTCACAAATAAACTCCTTTATTTTGAATAATATGAAATCTATTTCATATCTAAATAAACTCCTTTATTTAAGGAAAGATCAATTTAAACTCCAATTAGTTATCATGGAATCCAATTCCAACTCTAATTAGTTAGCATGAAATTCTAATTTTAAAATTAAAATAAATCTTTTATTTTAATATTAAAATAAACCTTTTATTTTAAGATTAAAACAAACCTTTTATTTTAATTATAAAATTATTAAGAATAATATATATATATATATAGTATATATATATATATAACTATTATATATATATATATAATATAATAATCAATATATATATATATATATATATTATATAAAACCGTGTATATTTTCCATGAAATCCTGTTCATTCCGTGCATTTCAAAAAAAAAATAACTTTAGTTCCTGCTCCGAAATCGGTCATTGAGAGTTGTCCAAAATTTAGTTTTGCCGGATAAGGAACCTGGGTCATATGCTTGACAGGCGGGTCATATAACATATAATATATTATTTTAATATGAAGCCAGTCCGGTTTTTCCAAAAAAAAAAATTGACCCGGTTTTGTTTTTTTTATTTTGTTTTTTTTATTTAATAAATTTTATACAATAAAATTATGCCCAATTAAATTGTTCTAAACACATATCAATATACATATCAAATTTAAACAATTAATAATTTGCATAAAGGTTTGGCTCTGATGCCACTGTTAGGTTTGTAATATTCATGAGCGCAATCAAATTGCATAAAAAGTGCGGAAGCGTGTAAAAATCAGAGTTTAAAAATTTACAAACCATATACCCGGATCATCCTTTATGCACAATTATTAATTAAACGAAAAGATAAAGAATAAATCATACCCTTGAAGATCGAGCTTCCTCAGGTACAAGTTCACCTCCAAATCCTTTCGCATTCAATCTTGAATCCACCGGGTTTGGTTCCTTCCTTTGATCAACGTTAGCCACCCATATGTTTGGCCTCTAGAGGTGATCCACCAAGGAAGAAGAAAATTCAAGAAGAAGGGTGGTTGGCTAAACCCTAGTTTTTCTATCTCTATAGAAAAGGTGTACTCTCCCAACAATTGGAATTATGTCGTATGTTGAAAAAGTCAACAACCCTCACACCCATAATAAGACTCCTCTTATTAATAGATGTGGGCAACCCACCTTAACAATTAAGGAATTGGGTTTTATTTAATTAATTAAATTCTTTTAATTAATTAAGCTCCCTAATCTTATTAGGGATAATTAATTAAACTCTTTTAATTAATTTAACCTCCTAATCTTATTAGGAATAAATGAGAGTACTTATATTAAATTAATTCCTAAACTCTTTTAGAAATTAAAATAATAATAATTGTAATAATATTAATAAGACTCCTCTTATTAATTTATATTTAATATTTCTAAAATATTAAATAATAAATATTAAGCTATTTAATTTATTCTATCACCATAGATTAAATTAAATATACATAACATATTATTACGATTATGCCATTAACTTCTTAAATAATTATTCTTCCTTTTATGGTGTGACCCTTTAGGTTCTCCATATTAAACCGGTTGTGAATAAATCAATTAGAACAATTCTAATCTTATTTAAATAAATAAATTAAACAATTAATTTATTTAAATAAATAATATTTATTCTACAATAGGGATAAGCCTCCCTAGCGATCAACGACTTTCCAGATAATATAGATTTCAACATTAATCATTAAAGAACCTTTGAGTAAATAGTTACCATACAATTCAATCCTTCCACCATCTGATGTCCCAATTAAATATAAGGCATGGAATTCTTTGTCAAGTCTTATTTTATTTAATTATATGTATTTCGATCCTTAAATGCACAACTCCAAAAAATGCAAATTAGAAACTCCTTTCTAATTTCATTCTGCCTTGGCCAAGGACTACTAGGTTGTCATTTATCGAATCACATAGGACATTTCTCTTCTTTTATTAGAAGTGGTAGATTCTTTATTGATCATACATTATCTCCATGTACAACTTATTATACCCAAGCATACCCTTTGATATACCCTAAGGGTCTTAAGGAATAAGTCAAAGTATAACTCATCATACACAAGATACTATGATGATCTCAAGTCCAAGGATCACTTGTCTTACTATCACTCTGAGAATTCCTATTGACAGGCAAATAAAACTCCATTAGGTATTCCTTAGCGAGCCACGTTCAGTGAACTTATTCTCTAATAAGCACCTACATACTTGCTTTAGTGTCTCCACACAAATGATCATGAGATCAATCATCCTCATCCAATGAGCAAGCAACGTATGTACCAATCTATCCGGATTCACTAATCCCCAATTTAGTAATCCAATGATTGGGAACTATTTTAGTTTTAAGCTTTCTAAGAATTTAGATCTCATTAGAATGATCATCATCATTATTCTAAAAGCATTGCTTAAAACTATGGGTTTATCACATATTATAAAAGCGACATCATGTAGATAATTAAAAGCCTTTAATAAATTAATACTTTTTATTAATAAATGAATAAGATTGTTACAAAGTATATGCTTTATCATCAAACATGATTGGCTTGTGTGCATATTACTTTCAGTAGCGACCAAGCGGTTTCCAAATCTAACTTAATTGATGCATACTGCTTGCGTTCATCGCTTCTGAGAGAGAAGTATTTGCCTTAAAGAGAAGGGTTCTTCTTTGCAATTGCTTCGAATTTGTTACATCAATCTCAACTTCAACCGGTTAATCGATTCTAAAGTAAATATCTTTCAACCTAAATTTCTTCGAATTTGTTACATCAATCTCAACTTCAACCGGTTAATCGATTCTAATGTAAGTATCTTTCAACCTAATTTTTTTTTGTAAATATCTTGAGAAACAAAATAGATATTAAATGATAGTTTTTTGCTAAATATGTTGAAAATTATTGGTATATTAAGACATGGTATATAAGTGACAAATTTAGTATTATTGTATGTATGTATACAAATTGGGTAGTATATATGTATCTATGTATACAAATTATGTGTATAAATTGGGTATTTTCCATATATAAAATATTATTATGCATATTTTTGAGTATTATATATGCATAAATTGTGTTAAATATTTTATTGTTGTTGTTGGTTATTTTTCGCAAAAATTGTCATTTTGTAATAAAATGTAAATAGACTTACATGTATGAAATATTATTGTTGTTGTTTTGTATTATTTTTGGTCATTTATATATTTAGACATTGAATGATAGTTTTATTGTTGTTGATATTTTTAGGTAAATATGGACAATTGGTTGTCTGGACCCATTGATCGTAGTGTCCTTTATGCTCAAGAAAAGCATGTATCGGAGTATGTGTAGAATGGGATTGAAAGGGGTACACTGATGTCTAGCCAATCGACTTCAATTATACATGATAAATGGGAACTGACCAGCCTACAAAAAAAATTATTAGAGGCATGGGGGTTTAAGGGGTTTAGTTATCTAACAATAGTAAAAAGAACAGATTCCAGTCTTATATCTGCCCTAATTGAGAGATGGCGGCCAGAGACAAATACATTTCATATGAAATGTGGTGAAATAACAGTAACATTGGAGGATGTCTATTTTTTTTCGTTTGTCAGTATTGGGTAAGTGTGACACCCCCAAATCTAGGTACTTCATTTCCACAAGACTTGGTGTTCACTTTTCATTCATTCATATCTATCTACCCAAATATAATAAAATTAAATCATAAATCCTCCCTAAAAATAGGGTTACATCATTTAATCCAAAAACATCCCAGGTTGTCTAACCTTAACATTAATCAAGTGTGGAAATAAAATTATTACATCACATCATTAATTAAAAGTCTATCATCATGACAATAAATGAAAATTACAAGTCTTCATCACTTGTATATTTTTCCCTTTCCTTTGCTAGTTGAAGGCTCATATACCTTCTCAAATTTAGCTGCAACAATTTGAAAGTAGTATGCACACAAGCCAATCATGTTTGATGATAAAGCATATACTTTGTAACAATCTTATTCATTTATTAATAAATAGTTTTAATTTATTAAAGGCTTTTAATTATCTACATGATGCTGTTTTATAATATGTGATAAACCCATAGTTTTAAGCAATGCTTTTAGAATAATGATGATGATCATTCTAATGAGATCTAAATTCTTAGAAAGCTTAAAACTAAAATAGTTCCCAATCGCTGGATTACTAAATTGGGGATTAGTGAATCCGGATAGATTGGTACATACGTTGCTTGCTCATTGGATGAGGATGATTGATCTCATGATCATTTGTGCGGAGACACTAAAGCAAGTATGTAAGTGCTTATTAGAGAATAAGTTCACATCGAACGCGGCTCGCTAAGGAATACCTAATGGAGTTTTATTTGCTCGTCAATAGGAATTCTCAGTAGTGATAGTAGTACAAGTAATCCTTGGACTTGAGATCATCATAGTATCTTGTGTATGATGAGTTATACTTTGACTTATTCCTTAAGACCCTTAGGGTATATCAAAGGTATGCTTGGGTATAATAAGTTATACATGGAGATAATGTATGATCAATAAAGAATCTACCACTTCTAATAAAGAAGAGAAATGTCCTATGTGATTCGATAAATGACAACCCAAAGAGTCCTTGGTTAAGGCGTAATGAAATTAGAAAGGAGTTTCTAATTTGCATTATTTGGAGTTGTGCATTTAAGAATCGAAATACATATAATTAAATAAAATAAGACTTTGATAAAGAATTCCATGTCTTATATTTAATTGGGACATTGTATGGTGGAAGGATTGAATTGTGCACGGTAACTATTTACTCAAAGGTTCTTTAATGATTAATGTTGAAATCTATATTATCCGGAAAGTCGTTGATCGCTAGGGAGGCTTATCCTATTGTAGAATAAATATTATTTAAATAAATTAATTGTTTAATTTATTTATTTAAATAAGATTAGAATTGTTCTAATTGATTTATTCACAACCCGGTTTAATATGGAGAACCTAAAGGGTCACACCATAAAAGGAAGAATAATTATTTAAGAAGTTAATGGCATAATCGTAATAATATGTTATGTATATTTAATTTAATCTATGGTGATAGAATAAATTAAATAGCTTAATATTTATTATTTAATATTTTAGAAATATTAAATATAAATTAATAAGAGGAGTCTTATTAATATTATTACAATTATTATTATTTTAATTTCTAAAAGAGTTTAGGAATTAATTTAATATAAGTACTCTCAATTATTCCTAATAAGATTAGGAGGTTAAATTAATTAAAAGAGTTTAATTAATTATCCCTAATAAGATTAGGAGCCTAATTAATTAAAAGAATTTAATTAATTAAATAAAACCCAATTTCTTAATTGTTAGGAGGGTTGCCCACATCAATAAATAAGAGAGTCTTATTATGGGTGGTGGGGTTGTTGACTTTTACAACGACATAATTCCAATTTGTTGAGAGTACCATTTTCTATAGAGATAGAAAAACTAGGGTTTGAGCCTAATACCCATCTTCTTGAATTTTCTTCTTCCTGGTGGATCACCTCAGAGGCCAAACATTTGGGTGGCTAACGTTGATCAAAGGAAGGAACCAAACCCGGTGGATTCAAGATTAAACGCGAAAGGATTTGGAGGTGAACTTGCACCGAGGAAGCTCGATCTTCAAGGGTATGATTCGTTCTTTATCTTTTTTTTTAATTAATAATTACGCATAAAGGTGATCCGTATATGGTTTGTAAATTTTTTAAACTCTGATTTTTACACGCTTCCGCACTTTTATGCAATTTGATTGCATTCTTGAATATTACAAACCTAACAGTGGCATCAGAGCCAAACCTTTATGCGAATTATTAATTGTTTTAATTTGATATGTATATTGATATGTGTTTTGAACAATTTAATTGGGCATAATTTTATTGTATAAAATTTATTAAAAAAAAACGTGAATATCAAGTTGCCATGAATATCCGTGAGTCACATGGCAACAAGTAATGCTTCTTGGCGTGAATCACATGTAAGCTGGCACGGATTTCAAGGCAACAGAAATTAAAAAAAAATAAAAAAAAAAAAAGAAAAAAAGGGAGCATATAGGATTTCGGCAGAAGCCTTATACAAACAGGAGCATTTTTTTTTTGGTGGCCCACGTGATTAGTAGCAAGCAGCATGATTCCTGAAACATGTAATTTTGGTAACTTTGTACCACGCACTCACGGAAATATTATATATATATATATATATATATATATTATATTACGAATATTTATATATATATATATATATATATATATATTCTTAATTATTATATAATTAAAATAAAAGTTTATTTTAATTTTAAAATAAAGGTTTATTTTAATATTAAAATAAAAGGTTTATTTTAATATTAAAATATAAAGTTTATTTTAATTTTAATAATTTTATAATTAAAATAAAAGGTTTATTTTAATCTTAAAATAAAAGGTTTATTTTAATATTAAAATAAAAGATTTATTTTAATTTTAAAATTAGAATTTCATGCTAACTAATTAGAGTTGGAATTTGATTCCATGATAACTAATTGGAGTTGAAATTGGATTATCTAATTTCCTTAAATAAAGGAGTTTATTTAGATATGAAATAAGATTTCATATTATTCAAAATAAATGAGTTTATTTGTGAATAGAAAGAGAATCCTAATTTCCTTAAATAAAGGAGTTTATTTAGATATGAAATATGATTTCATATTATTCAAAATAAAGGAGTTTATTTATGAATAGGAAAGATAATTCGTGTTTCCTTTAATAAGATTTTTTTTATATGGAATTGGATTCCATAATTAATTAAAATAAAGGAGTTTATTTTGATTAAAGATTTTGATTAAAATAAAATAGTTTATTTTATTCAAAATTAGATAAATTAAAATAAAATAATTTTATTTTGATTTAAATTTGGATTTAAATAAAGGAGTTTATTTTTATTCAAAAATAGATTTTATACTAACTAAATTTGCCCATTAAATGATATCAATATATATATTAAATGTTTATTATTCATGAGATGAATGTTATTTATTGATGCATATGGTGATGTGTATGATAATAAATGGGATTGATTATGGACTATTGACCAATATGATTGGATTTTATTTTAGTTGGATGCATGAATGTATGGGTTTTATTAAATGGGTCTCTGCGCACTTTCGCCTTCTCTAATTTTTTCGAATGTAAATTCTATCTCCTCCTATGTACTTCCCTCGATCTCACGATCAAGGTTTCTATTTATTTTAAATAGTTTTGTAATAGGAATAGTTAGAATTATTTTGAAGAATTGGAGATCAAGGAACAAGGCGCTTGAAGACCCGTTTGTAATAGAGCCAGGGTTTAAATGTAATAGTTATATTTAAATATTATTTCTTGCACCCCTAGGGTTTGACCTTTTGGTTCACTTGGTGGCTCTAGTGAACCAAACTAGAATAAAAGTCCATAATCAATCCGGGTAGAATATAGTATTCTATATGTGCATGCTATACTATATATATATATTATATATTATGCAAACATGCTTCGCATGTTCATTAATATGACGTGTATTTTATATATATATGTGCATGCGCGCTAAACAAGATGAGACAAATTAATAACAAACCCCTCAATTTTTATATTAAGTCCTAAGCGTTCAAAGATATTTGGAATATCGAACGTCGCCTTCTAGCATGATAAAATTAATAGAGTATTAAATATTTAATATGAGTTTGTTGTGTCACCACAAGGCAAGTATTAAGTATTTAAGATGTTAATTTATCACATTTGATGCTTATAAAGAAAATTGAACAATATTGTTTTGTTGTGTCACCACAAGGATGATATCTTTCTTTTTTGAATATATGGAGTGCTAGGTCGGACTTAACTTAGATAATTTTGATTCGGATGTGCCACCACTTGATCAAAATAATCTAAGAGGCAAAATACAAGGAGTTGCATAGTTGATGTAATTGACAAAAGTTATCTACCTATTTATTTATATATAGTTTGTTGCGTCACCACAAGGCTATATACATTTGAAATGGGATCCTTATTCTCACTAGCAAATCTTTAATTAGATTTTGCCGAACTATATAAGTGAGGGTAATATAGTTTGAAGAAAATAGTGGGAGATACCAATTTAAAACAAGACCTAATTTATTTTGGTAATTAATAATAGAATGTATGTTAAAATGTTGTTAATTACAAATTCATTTATAGAATTTTACAATGTCTAAAATTACTATCACTGCGAAGCATATTAGATGCTAAATTAATCAGACTGAATTAAACGGATTGGTTAAGGAATTTGAGAATAGTTCTCATAGCTGAAAAGCTATCTTATGTCCTTAATACGCCTATCCCTGCAATGGTTGCAGACAATGCCTCTGAGGAAGAGATTGCTACTTTTAGAAAGTGGCAAGATGATGCATGATTGGCTCAATGCATCATGCTCGCATCTATGAGTAACGAGCTTCACACAAGATGAAACTATGGATGCTCCTACTATATTCCCGCACATCAAGTAGTTGATGGTGAGGAAAGTAGGACTGATAGATATCGAATATCTAAGGAGCTCTTCCGATCTAGAATGGCCAATGACACTATAAATGCAGATAAAAAGTTCTTAACATAATCAATTTGATTGATCAATTAGGACAACGAGTTTTTCATGGATGGAGAGTTGAGACAAGATTTGATCTTGCACTCACTCCCGGACTCCTTTCATTAATTGTTGTGAATTTTTCATATGAACAAGCTAGATATCGACCTCACCGATTTGCTTAACATATTGAAAAATGTTGAGAGTCACTTTCAACCAAGAAAGACCATGTCTTCTTGGTAGGGCCAAAGGATCTTACAAAAGAAGAACGATTCAAAGAAGGTATATAGAAAGGCAAAATAAAGGATAATAAGAACAAAACTGATTTGGATAGCAAAGGAGTTTGCTTCCACTGCTATAAGCCTGGACACTGGAAAGAAACTGCGAGAAGCATCTTGCAGAGGCTAACCAAAGAAGCTTAGTGAAGTTTTTACATAATACGCTTTTTGTTCATGATTAAAATAAAATTTTCTTTAAGTCAAGGTTCTACTTGGGTATTGGATACCGACTTTGGTTATCATAAATATAGATTTATGAAGGGACCAAGCAGAAGTAGAAAGCTAAACAAATATAAGTAATCCTATGTGTGGAAAATGAGGCAAAGGTTGCTGCATTAGCTATAGAAACTTATAGTTTAAGCACATGCCTATGGGCAAATCTATTAAGTCAATAAGTTGTTATTGTATTCCAGTTCTTGTTAAAAATATTATTTCCATTTTATTGTTGGACAATGAAATCTTTGGTATTATAATTAAGAACAATTGTTGTTCTATTTATAATAATAATGTTTTGTATAGAACTGGAATATTACTTAATAAATTTTGTATACTTGACTTACATAAAAATAATTTTGCATATTGAACAAATTAGTATAAAAAAAAGGAGATGATCATTCAAAGAGTTGAATGTGTGTATTTGCTAAAATACAAGTGTGAATTATTTGAAAGGTTCAAAGAATTCAGAAGTGAAACAAATTGGCAAAGTATTAAGATTCTTTGATTAGATCAAGGGATAAATACTTGTGCAATAAGTTTCTAGATCATCTCAAATAGTTTTCTCATAATGGACACATCCTGATATGCAATAATTGATTAATGTATCTGAATGAAAAATCGTACCTTGTTGGACATGGTGCGGTCCATAATGATTTTACTGACATTCCAGTATCCTTTTGGGATAATGTCCTAGAAATGACTGCATATCTACGAAAATGGTAACCTCAAAATCCGGCCCCAAGACTCCATAAAAGTTATGGACAGGGAGGATTCCTAATCTTAAGTATGTTAAGATAAGGGGTTGTCCAACTTATATGAAACGGTTTCAAAGGATAAGCTTGGGACAAGATTTAACATGTACAGATTGTGGGACATCCTAAAGTAAGTTTAGGGTATATGTTCTATAATCCTACTTAGCAAAAGGTGTTTTTCGATGAACACGCGCTTCTAAGATAAAGGTGTTTATCATTCAAGGGGCTAGTGGGAGAATAATAGATCTTGAAGAGTTCAAGAACCACAAAACACAATAAGTCAAATAAGAGGAACTGTAGATAGACTCTATTGTACCACAAATAATCGTAAATGAATAATAATCTTTGAAGATACCTGGGGAGGTATGGATTCATCATGGATGATGATGATGAGGTACGATCATAGAAGATGATGATCCGAGTTACATACGATGAGGTAAGAGTTCTAGTGTGTACAAAAGGGACGATGGGAGCGCCGTGATTCCTAGTATTATATGTTGATATACTACGGATAAGGAATGACATACTAATGCTACAATCAGTAAAGATAAAGTTGTCTAAACATTCCTCCATGAATGATTTGGGAAGAGTATCTTAATTGGGGATAAAATCTATATAGATAGATACAAGAGGATGCTCGACTTAACCCAAGGAACGTATATTCATTTGATGCTAAAGTCGTTTAGCATGGCAAACTCCAAGAGATGTCTCATGTCGATGAGCTATGGAGTGTATCTCTCTTAATAGTCCCCACAGACTCCAAAAGAGAGATCACATGAGTAACTATCATGTATGCAATGAAATATACGAGACCTGATGTTGATCAGTCATATTCTGGAGAAGTTCAACGTGAGTCGCTGAAAATATCTTAAAGTTCTTAACCCAGCAGTACTAAGGATGTGATCATATTCATGGTGGGTCTAAATTAAAACTAGAGGGCTTAACAGACTCAAGTTTTTTTATGCACTAAGATGATGAAAAATCCACTTTTAAGGTAAAGCGTTATCTTGAATAGTGGTGCGTTGAATGGAAAGGTTCCAAACAAAGAAAGAGTTGTTGGTTTAGTGATAAAGACAAAGTATATAGCTATAAATGAAGCTGCAAGTTGATTGTTTGGATTAAAAGTTCATTACAGAACTAGGAATAGTTCCTAAGTCTCATCTTGGATCTAAACATGTGTTGTGGCACTTTCATGTGATTATTAGAATCATTGAAAGATGAGAAATCACTATAGAGATAGTGGACTCTCAAGAACAACATTACATATCCATTAACTAAAGCTTATCCAACAGCAGGATAATCGTCACTTAGAGAAGAAGAGTATAAGATACCATGACGATTGGCTTTAGTGCAAGTGGGAGATTGAAAGTAGTATGCACACAAGCCAATCATGTTTGATGATAAAGCATATACTTTGTAACAATCTTATTCATTTATTAATATATAGTTTTAATTTATTAAAGGCTTTTAATTATCTACATGATGCTGTTTTATAATATGTGATAAACCCATAGTTTTAAGCAATGCTTTTAGAATAATGATGATGATCATTCTAATGAGATCTAAATTCTTAGAAAGCTTAAAACTAAAATAGTTTCCAATCATTGGATTACTAAATTGGGGATTAGTGAATCCCGGATAGATTGGTACATACGTTACTTGCTCATTGGATGAGGATGATTGATCTCATGATCATTTGTGCGGAGACACTAAAGCAAGTATGTAAGTGCTTATTAGAGAATAAGTTCACTGAACGTGGCTCGCTAAGGAATACCTAATGGAGTTTTATTTGCCTGTCAATAGGAATTCCTGTAGTGATAGTAGTACAAGTAATCCTTGGACTTGAGATCATCATAGTATCTTGTGTATGATGAGTTATACTTTGACTTATTCCTTAAGACCCTTAGGGTATATCAAAGGGTATGCTTGGGTATAATAAGTTGTATATGGAGATAATGTATGATCAATAAAGAATCTACCACTTCTAATAAAAGAAGAGAAATGTCCTATGTGATTCGATAAATGACAACCCAAAGAGTCCTTGGTTAAGGAGTAATGAAATTAGAAAGGAGTTTCTAATTTGCATTATTTGGAGTTCATGCATTTAAGAATCGAAATACATATAATTAAATAAAATAAGACTTGATAAAGAATTCCATGTCTTATATTTAATTGGGACATCAGTATGGTGGAAGGATTGAATTGTACGGTAACTATTTACTCAAAGGTTCTTTAATGATTAATGTTGAAATCTATATTATCCGGAAAGTCGTTTGATCTCAGGGAGGCTTATCCCTATTGTAGAATAAATATTATTTAAATAAATTAATTGTTTAATTTATTTATTTAAATAAGATTAGAATTGTTCTAATTGATTTATTCACAACCGATTTAATATGGAGAACCTAAAGGGTCACACCATAAAAGGAAGAATAATTATTTAAGAAGTTAATGGCATAATCGTAATAATATGTTATGTATATTTAATTTAATCTATGGTGATGGAATAAATTAAATAGCTTAATATTTATTATTTAATATTTTAGAAATATTAAATATAAATTAATAAGAGGAGTCTTATTAATATTATTACAATTATTATTATTTTAATTTCTAAAAGAGTTTAGGAATTAATTTAATATAAGTACT
The DNA here is from genome assembly GCA_020205615.1 of Panax quinquefolius. Lineage (NCBI taxonomy): Eukaryota > Viridiplantae > Streptophyta > Magnoliopsida > Apiales > Araliaceae > Panax > Panax quinquefolius. The sequence continues at coordinate 46,491,762 of CM035163.1, read as the reverse complement.
CTCAATTATTCCTAATAAGATTAGGAGGTTAAATTAATTAAAAGAGTTTAATTAATTATCCCTAATAAGATTAGGGAGCCTAATTAATTAAAAGAATTTAATTAATTAAATAAAACCCAATTTCTTAATTGTTAAGGAGGGTTGCCCACATCAATAAATAAGAGGAGTCTTATTATGGGTGGTGGGGGTTGTTGACTTTTACAATGACATAATTCCAATTTGTTGGAGAGTACCATTTTCTATAGAGATAGGAAAAACTAGGGTTTGAGCCAATACCCCTTCTTCTTGAATTTTCTTCTTCCTTGGTGGATCACCTCTAGAGGCCAAACATTTGGGTGGCTAACGTTGATCAAAGGAAGGAACCAAACCCGGTGGATTCAAGATTAAACGCAAAAGGATTTGGAGGTGAACTTGTACCTGAGGAAGCTCGATCTTCAAGGGTATGATTCGTTCTTTATCTTTTCGTTTAATTAATAATTATGCATAAAGGGTGATCCGGGTATATGGTTTGTAAATTTTTTAAACTCTGATTTTTACACGCTTCCGCACTTTTATGCAATTTGATTGCGTTCTTGAATATTACAAACCTAACACAATTATATTTAAGCAAGAGTGAGCAAAACAATTGCTCACTAGATATAACAATGAATCAACAAGATAATAACAACTGCCAATGAATAGGCTCATCAAAACTGAATAGTACTCTATCAATGATAACCAAAAACTAGAATCAAAATATGGAATATATATCTGAGGGTCATAAGACCACGAACTATGTCCCCAATTGCAAGTAATCTTTCAACTTTAACTTTAACAGTCATAAGACTATAAGGACTCCTCGTACTTAGGGGGATCAACCCTTCGTACAATGTATTGTGCACAAACATTTCAACGCTAAGCGTAAATTATCCCCTAATAATAATAGGGTTGTTCATCTCAGTATTTAGAGTACAAGTTTGCACCAAAGAAAGTTTGGTTAGGATAAACTTTCAAGGGTAATTTAAAGTTCAACGATCATCAACTAGAGGACTAGTTGAATCAATAGTGTTTGATAACACAACAGTTGATCAATAATAACATAATATGGAACAATGAATAAGTGTAAGCGAACTAACTATATATTGGTGTTGAATGACAATAAACCTTGCTTGCATAATATTAAGCTAGGACTATGAATTATTGAATATACCTTAAGTAATAACAAGCTGAAAATAAAGCCTGCTCATTATGAGAATAACTTGTGTCAAGTAAATGAGATAAGATAATTCAACATTAGAAATTAGAATTCAAGAAAATTGCATTCATAATACACGAATGACAATAAAGAAACTTGTCCAACAATAAACAAGTTAGAATACATCAATAAACATTAGAATTCAAAACTTGTTTGAATAAAGTTAAAGTCATAGCTAGCTTGCTCAAATAATGATTAGGAATACAAGAGTTTGATTAATGAAAGTTTAAAGTAAGAAACTTGCTTAATGTAAAAAGATAAGGTTTAGAAATTTGACTCGAGCGTAAGCTATAATGTTAAAATCACGTTCACCTACACATAGGTTTAGAACCACAATATCTCTTAGACATACTAAAATACCATAACATATGCATTTCTAGTTAGACTTGTTATTTCCGTATAAGTCTTATAATACCATATACATTTCAGAATTTTCAAGTGTTAAAATCACAACACTTATCTAACATTCATTGTATAAACTAAGTTATAACATAACACGTTCATAACTTATAATCATTTGAAACTTTGAACTACTAACCACCTAGCACGATTCTGTTTAAACCATGTTATTACATGTTTGACACCTTAACACAACCTTAGATCAACCTATAAGGGTGTTTCAAGGTCTGCAGTAGCAACATAACAAACTATCTCAGGACAGGGTATGGCGCAACTGCGCCATACACATGCCTAGGACTAGCAAGCCTTATTGCTAGCTTTTTTTGCCTTTTATACTTATAAGTAGCATTGCAAGTAATGCATGTAAGCGTAAATGACTATGAATAGTAGCCAACTTTAGCCCCAAAAACACGAATTTCACCCACTAAACAGTAATATTATTAACACGTACAATTGATATAAAACCATCATAAACATGTTTGTTAATATATTCCTCAACATAGAATAATTTAACAACAATTATACTAGTTTAATTTCTTCAAATTCCATATTTTCATATAAAACTCCATTTTTGAACTCCTTCACAAAAATTCACACTGTGATTTCAGTTCTTCACCAAATCACTTTGTTCAAATTACGTTTTCTTCGTTTCTTAACGAACTAACATATACAAGACTTAATTCACAGTTTAGCATACAAATTGACTAACAAAATTGGTACTTACACAAGCCATATGAGAAAATATTCATAAAAACATACACTGTAATTATCTCTCCCACCTTTAACTGTAATTAGCATACAAATTCCTTGTTTAAACATAATTTCTAGCATAACAATGCGATAATACAGTCACATAGTAACAATTCAAAAATATGGAATTCTCAGAGTTTGAAGCTTCATGCCATAATTTCATATATGTATACATACATATATATAAACTAAAGTTATGTAAAAATACCCTTAATTTGCTTGCAATCCTTGCTATCACCACTGATAATCACTATGAAAATTCTCAGGTTTCCTCTCCACTCTCTCAATTCTCTATAAACCTTATTCTCAGACTTAGCAAATAGCCAAAAACCCAACTGATATGCGTAGTAATACAAAAACTGATATAACTTTAATAGTTAATACGACTACTAATTGTAATATCAGTTACAAACTAACGTATATATTATAAATATATTATATTTATTATTTTAATTTATTTTATTTACTTTATTTATAATTCAAAATTCAAAAATTAATAATCCAAAAGCCATAAGGCTTTGTTTGGCAAAACCCTTTAAAATTTAAAAACTTAATATTTTAAGCCTTGTTTGACAAAACTAAATTAAACTTCTTTAATTTATTTTTTATAAACAATTTAGTTTATAATTTATAATTACATCTTATTTATTTGGATTTCCATATCCAACATTAACCAATTAAATTAATCACATACTATATTTTAATTAAATATACCATTTTAACAAATATCACCAAATTATAATTTTCATTATAATTTTATTTAATAATTAAACACATCAACTTAAATTATTAATTCAAAACAACAATATAACATCTTATGTCATATTACAATTCTCTAAATTATAAATTAATTTAATCTAGAATATTATCTAATAAATTTAGATTCATAAATATTTATTAACAACCATCACATCAATAAATATTTAATCAACAATAAACACCTCAAATAAATATTTATATAATTCAATAAATATTTAAATTATAATTTGAAATTCCGAATTGTTACATCTTTTCCTCCTTACAAGGATTCTGTCCCCAGAATCACAACTCAAATAATCAAATCGTCACATTCTTCCCTACTTACAAAGATTCTGTCCCCAGAATCGAAGATAAAAACTAAACAAATAACTCAGGGTAATTCTTTATCATTTCCGCTTTGAGTTCCCACGTAGCCTCTTCGACATTGTGGTTCCTCCATATCACCTTCATAGAAGGTATCACTTTATTCTTGAGCACTTGTTCTTTCCTGTCTACTATCTGGATAAGAATCTCTTCATAAGACAAATCTTACTGAACTGCAACGATTCATACTCGATCACATGCTTGTAATCGAGTTTATACGGTCGCAACACCGATACATGAAAAACATTGTGCACATGTTCTAACTCTGGAGGTAAAGCTACTTCATAAGCCACCTCTCTCACTCTTCGTAAAAACTCGAAAGTTCCAATAAACCTTGGGCTTAACTTTCCCTTTTTGCCGAAATGAATTTTCCCCTTCCAAGGAGAAACTTTCAAGAACACGAAACTTCCTGCTTCAAATTCAAAATTCTGCCTGTGTTGATCAACATACTTCTTCTGTTGATCTTGAGCAACTACTAGTCTTGCTCTAATAAGTTTGATAATTTTAGCGGTCTGCTGTACCAATTCTGGTCCTAACAGTTGACATTCACCAACTTCATCCTAGCACAGTGGAGTTCTGCATTTTTTACCGTATAATGCCTCGTATGGCGGCATGCCAATGCTTGCATGGTAAATGTTGTTGTATGCAAATTCCACCAATGATAGATGATCGTCCTAGTTTCCTTTGAAATCCATTATGCACGCTCTAAGCATATCTTCTAGCGTCTGGATCGTTCGTTCGCTTGCCCATCGGTTTGCGGATGATATGCTGTACTTATCTTCAATTACGTTCCCATGCATTCTTGTAGTCTCTTCCAGAAATTTGATGTGAACCTCGGGTCTCGATCTGACACTATAGATACTGGAATTCCATGTCTTGACACGATCTCTTTAACGTATAGTTTCGCCAGCTGATCAAGATTAAATCTAATCTTTATTGGCAAAAAGTGTGCAGATTTTGTCAGTCTGTCCACTATCACCCATATCGCATCGTATCCTTTCTGAGTCGTTGGAAAACCTACCACAAAATCTATTGTGATATGCTCCTATTTTCATTCAGGTATTTCTAACGGTTGGAGTAATCTACTTGGTCTTTGATGTTCTGCCTTCACTCTTTGACATGTCAAGCACTTTGCAACGCATTCTGCAACGTCTCTTTTTATATTTGGCCACCAAAAATGTCGTCGCAAATCTTGATACATCTTCGTACTTCCCGGATGAATCGAATATCTTGAGCTATGAGCTTCTGTCAAGATGTCTTCTTTAATATCTTGTACTGCTGGAACCCAAATTCGTCCCTCGAATCTTAGTATTCCTTCAGTATCAATGTTGTACTTCACTTCTTTACCCTCGACCACACTTTCCTTTATTTTTTTGCATTCTTCATCTTGTAGTTGAGCGTTCTTCACTTTGTCTACCAAAGTTGGACTAGCTTCCATTTGGTATACTTTTTCATCGGATTCTTTTAGAAATTTGATTTCCAACTCTAGCCTTGCCATTGCTGAAATGAGCTCCTCCTTATCAGTTAGCAACATCAACTTCTCTCGGCCTTTCCTACTCAAGGCATCTGCAACCACATTAGCTTTGTCCGGGTGATAAAAGATTTCGCAATCATAATCTTCTATCACTATAAGAAAATGCTCTAACAACGACCAACAATATCAGCGACCGCATTTTCGGTCTCAGATACTTATCATTAGCGACCGTAAGTGGCGACTGCAATGAAATGTAGTCGCTATTATGTTTTAGCGACCGCATGCGGTCGCTACGTGATCGCCACTACAATTTTACCTCCTAAAAATTGGCTGGAAATGTTGGCGCCTTATTTTTTTGCGACCTCTCACTATCAGCAACCGCATGCGGTCGCTGATACTTCCACATCATTAAATATTCAGCGACCGCATGCGATCGCTATTATCGGTCGCTGATTCTTTAATCTATCAGCCACAACTCGCTCGACAGTAGCTGAACCAGAAGAGAAAAAAGAAGAGGGAGAAAGAAAAGGGAGAAGGGGAAGAAGATGGAGAAGGTCACGCCGCAGGAGAGAAGCCACCGCCGCCACTACTGCAACCGCCACCCACCGCCGCCACCCACCGCCTTGAGGTATTGATTTCAATGAATAATGTTTCAATATTGAATATGAATTTTATTATATATGCATTAGATTGATATATATGGATTTGATTATGTTTGGGTAATATGATTATGATTTTATTAGTATTTGAAGTCGATTTGGGTAATATGACTATGTTTGGTTTATAAGTTTTGATTAGAGTAAAATTTATTTGGGTAATACGCAGTACTTTGGGTAATTTGATTTTGTTAATTTATGTCAATTTGGGTAACTTGATTAGTGATAGGATGGAGTGTTTGGCTGACTAATACTTTGATATATAATTGTAGGCTTACTTGGGGTTTTGAAGTAAGGGTTTTAATATTTGTTTGTTTCTGGCAGATTTTGTCACTAGCATTTTGTGAAATTTTGTAAGTTCATAGTTCTATTACCTTAGGTTATTGATGATATCACTCTGGCTTAAAATATTTAGTGGATACCATGTGAAGTTAGAAGGTTATGTTCCTTAAGGGTGCAGTTATAGCATAAACTGGAATCATGGAGAGAGAAAATAAAAGAAGTAAAGCTCACAATTTTTCTGGATGGGAGGGGAGGATTCACAAATGATGGTAATTCACAATACACCAAAGTATAAATTTTGGGGGTATGTTACTATAATGAATGTGAGACTAATTTTACTTGTTTTATTATACTCCCTCGGTACCACTTTGCATGTCATAGCTTTTGAGATCTGTTTTTGGCACGGATTCGAAGGCATACTTGAACTATCCTTTTATACTTTCTAAAGAGTCCCATTTTGACTTTCTAAAGTCGATTTTTGTGAAATCTTGATGTTCAAAATTGATAAAATGGATATGAATGTATTAGATTGTAGTTAATATGAAATTTATATTTTGGGATTATTTTTGTGCAATAGAGGTAGTAACAGTTTGGTTATTATAGGAAGTCATGCACATGATATAGACTCGTGAATCCCCTATTTATGTTTGTAGTTTAACCAATTTTATTGGTCAGTGTGGAAAAATCATTTGTAGACTGAGAACTTGACATTGACATCATAATGTGAATCAAAACGTGAATAATTGCTCCCATGGAAAATGATTGGGTTTCAAAGTTTGCAAGTTTTATCTTCACATGCTGCGGATACCTGCAAAACTCTTTTGTAGGATATCTCTTGATTAAAATTGTTTGCGGATAGTGTCTATTTTATCACATGAGACATTATCCTGGAAGCACTAAAGAATACAGGACAAAGGTTATGGAGACAACTAAGAGAGTACTAGTTTCTAACATGAATGACACACTTCTTCTTTCCCAAATGTCCTATGTAGAAGAGTTTTTGTTGTGTTCAGATATGGACCAAGAAAATGAAAAGTACAAATATATATATATATATATATATATATATATATATATATAATCTAGTTGGCCACTTATACAAGTAAAATTATATAATTTTCCTACATACCTATCAAACAAACTCTAAATTTGCAATTTTTTCCTACAAACTCCATTGTATATAACTTTTTACTACTTTAATTTGCATTATTATATTGGGAATTTGTATATTTCTCTTGGTTTGTGTCTTGGGTGCCTAGAAATGACAATATATGCATGCCGTCGTGCATGTGGCTAGTCCATATTATAGGGGAGACTCTGGCGAAATTTTTTTGTTGGTCGGGTAGTTACGAACATTTATAATATTAACGAGCTAATCATATGCTTACAAGTCATTTGCTTACAAGTATGCTCAAGGAGTATTCTTACAAGTATGCTTAAATATTAATCATATGCTTACAAGTATACTCAAGTCATATGATTACAAGTATGCTCTCAAGTCATATGCTTACAAGTATGCTTAAATGTTAATCATATGCATGCTTACAAGTATGCTCAAGTCATATGGTTACAAGTATGCTCAAGTCATATGTTAACATTTATAATGTTGTCTATAGTAGGTACCGTGGAATCATGGACCTCTATTTAGACCGTAGTTGGATGGCATGACGAAAGTCAAGTGCCCAGATAGGTGCTACAACCTGAATTTTAATTTGGTTGCCAAGTGTTTTTGGAGTATGCGTATAGTCACCCGGAATGTATGAATGGTAAGTCGCAGATACGATGTCCATGTTTGAAGTGTAAGAATATAAATTATATGGACTGAGACGTGGTAAACTATCATTTACTTGTTTCGGGTTCATGAAAAATTACGAAGAATCTTTGGTGGGCATATAAGAGAAGAGATGGTGGCATCACGTAAGTACACAATTGAGGCAAAGAGTACTCATCGAATGAATGAAATGGTTCATGATATTGTAGGGCCAGATTTTGATTGGGAACAAGGCAGAGAGCAACCTATGAATTCTGATGCCAAAGACTTCTTTAAGTTGTTAGACGAGGGTAGCGAGCCATTATGGCATGGTTGCACCAAACACAGTACATTTTCTGCACTGGCGACATTACTTAACATCAAGGCTGATCACAACATGAGCCATGAGTGTTTTGAGTTGCTCTTGAAGGCCATTAAGAGTATGTTGCCTGACGGTGAGAAATTACCTGGTAACTATTACTTTTGTAAGAAAATGGTGAAGAAGTTGGGTCTTGGATACAAAAAGATCGATGCATGTCCCAACGATTGCATGTTGTTTTATAAGGATAATGAACAGATGACAAGGTGCACGTTTTGCAGTCATGATCGATTTAGGCCTAATAAAGAGGGTGTGACTACAAAAAAATCAAGAATACCGTTTAAGATTCTAAGGTATTTTCCAATAACACATCGGCTAAAAAGATTGTACATGTCTTCAAGAAAAATTTGAACATATGAGTTGGCATGCGAAATCTCCAAACTAAAGATGGAGAACTAAATCATCCCGCAGATGGGCAGACTTGGAAAGATTTCAACTTAGCACATCCTGGGTTTGCATTGGAACCTAGAAATGTGAGGCTTGGATTGTCCACCGATGGTTTCAATCCGTTTGGCCACTCAAATTATTCCGCACTCATGTTGGCTCTGTGATTGTTACTCCGCATAACTTGCCTCTCCTTGGATGTGTGTAAAAATGACCCATACTTGTTTTTTCACTCGTGGTTCTCGGTGCTAAGAGTCCCGGAAAGAACTTAGATGTTTACTTGAGACCTCTTATAGATGAGTTAAAGGTATTGTGGGAGGATGGAGTCCAGACTTGGGATGTTTCAACGAAAACAAATTTCAACCTTAAAGAAGCGGTTATGTGGACTATAAGTGACTTCCCAGCTTATCGTATGTTAGCTGGATGGAGTACACACGGGAAGTTGGCTTGTTCGTATTGTATGGAGCATACAAAGTCGTTTAATCTATCAAAAGGTCGAAAGCCTTGTTGGTTTGGATCACATCGCTTGTTCTTCTTTGATAGATCACCCGTTTCGAAGAAATAGAGAACACTTCAGGAAACGAAAAGTAGACAATGATATGCCTGCACCGCGATTATCGGGAACAGAGATGCGAGATCGTGTGATGAGATTGCCGGTTATCCCATTTGGTAAGATTGATGCCACAAACATAATCAATGGGTTTGGCGAATTTCATAACTGGGTTCAGAGAAGCATCTTTTGGGAACTGCCTTATTGGTCTACAAATTTGATTCGTCATAATCTAGATGTGATGCATATTGAGAAAAATGTGTTTGACAATGTGTTTAATAACCGTGATGAATGTTCTGGGAAGAAAAAGATAAAGATAAGGCACGTTTGGACATGAAAGATATTTGTAAGCGTCCTGGATTAGAACTTTATGAATCTCCTAATGGTAAGATTGTCAAACCGCATGCAAGGTACACATTGTCCAAAAAGCAAGTTGAAGATGTGTGCACATGGGTTAAGTCTCTGAAACTACCAGATGGATATGCATCAAACATTTCAAGGTGTGTTACGGGTGAGAAATTGCAAGGGATGAAGAGTTATAACTGTCATGTGTTCATGGAGAGACTCATGCCTATAGCATTTCGGGATCTGCTTGATAAACCAATATGGGATGCTTTGACGGATCTTAGTCATTTCTTTAAAGACTTATGTTCAAAATCATTAAATGAGAAGGACATGTCTATACTTTAGAAGAACATCATAGAGATCACGTGTAAACTGGAAAAAATATTCCCACCTAGTTTTTTTTTGACTCCATGGAGCTTTTGCAAACCCATCTTCCTTATGAAGCTTGTGTTGGGGGTCCAGTTCAATATAGATGCATGTACCCTTTCGAGAGGGTGATGGGAAACCTTAAGAGGAAGGTGAAGAATAGAGCTTATGTCGAGGGGTCGATATGTGAGGCATACAGTTTCGATGAGATATCTACGTTTGTCTCAGACTATTTTCCAGACGAAGTCTTGACAAAGGCCAATCGAGTATCGAGACATGATGATGGGGGAAATGTTGAACTAAATGGTCGGCTCTCTTTATTTGGTCTATCGGGCCGCACTTATGGAAAAAGGGAAGCACATATTCCTCTCTGAGCAAGAGTTACATGCTGCACATACTTACATTCTTCTCAATTACGAGAAGATTGACGAATTTGTGAGGTACACATGTAAACTTGATAATTTATCTTTTAAGTTAAAAATTAATTATTCCAATATGTTAATGTTTATAACATGGTATAGATTGTACGATGACGAGTTAAAAGTGAAGCATCCCGGCATAACTGATAAAGATATTCAAATCAATCGTGATAAAAAATTTGCACTTTGGCTAAAGGACAAAGTAAGTTCAATTTCTTAAGCACGACATATATATATATACTCCATGTTAACTATGACTTCATTTAATAAGATGGAGTTTTTGTAGGCTTTGACTGCGGGATCAACGATTTCGGCCAATGTACAAGTCCTAGCTATGGGACCGCACAGGACCAAGTCACCAGAATGGTTACAAAATAAATGGTTGTGAATTTCATACAAAGGCATATGGGCGCGGTAAAAGAATAACGAACTCTGGAGTGTGTGTCCAAGGAGATTATTACAATGAGCTTGGTCGTGCCTTTTATGGGGAGTTGGAGGAAATCGTAGAGTTATCGTACAAGGGCACGTACGAGGGTCATATTCACTTGTTCAAGTGCCGTTGGTTTGATTCAGAAAAAGGGATATGTGTTGACAGACATGGAATCGTCAATATTGACCTCCATAGGTCTGCGTACTCCAACGAACTGTTTGTTTTACCAACTCAAATGGTACAAGTATACTACACTCCTAGTCCTGTTAGGAAAAGGGATAGACCGCCTACAGATTGGCAAGTTGTAATTCATACTCCCGCGCGTAGTCGTGTAAAAGTAGTTGATGGGGAGATTTACCAAGAGCAGATGCTTCATAGTCAAACTATAATAAATGTGGAGGACGACAATGAAGTAATCCAGTTAGATGGTGGAGATGAACCACATGAATTAGATTCTGAGTTAATACTTGTGTCAGATGACATTGATACTGAGGAGGAAGAGTTATTGAATCGAATCGATAATCGAATCAAGCGATGATGGTTATGAATCAGCAACACGTATACAAGATGATTACGAATCGCACATTGACACTTGAACAAATGAAATGTATGTTTAGCATTACATGTTTTTTTATATCATTGTCATGTTTATGTACTAAACTATTTAAATGCAACTTTTTTTTATTGTCATTTTATATTCATATATATACATGTTTATATCACTGTCATGTTTATGTATTAAACTATTTAAATGTAACTTTTGTTTATTGTCATTTTATATTCATATATATACATGTTTATATCACTGTTATATTTATTGTCATATATACATGTAATCAAATATGACTCATAATAACATCTTGAAATTTGTAATATACAGATGGCTTCTGAAGCAGCGTAGAAAAAGCGCGGCTTGGGTAGGGGGCCTAATCATGTGCCCAAGGCCCCTACTAATCCGGATGATCAGATTCTTATTTAGATTCGCCTCCTCCTAATAAAGACGACGTCTCCAGATATATCATTTATATATAAGCATTTAAGATTCTATTTATACAAGATATATAGAACTTAGATGTAAATTGCTTTAATATATCTACTTATCGTTGATGTAAATTGTTGTATATTATAGTGATTTTTCAGATAATAAGATCGTCAAGATCAACAAAACCATGAACATGAGTATGACATAAAACATAACTAGGAATTAAGTTTATCCATAATTCAATCAAGAAGAAGTTTCAAAGAAGTTTATCCATAATTCACATCAAATATGCTAATTGATGTTAATTATAAAATTCATTTATAATGTATGTTTGTTAAAACTAAAATTTATGTATAATTGTATATTGGTAATGTTTTGATTGGTATTATACTGGTAATGTATATGGGTCAGAATTTTTTACTGCTTTAATTTGCATTTAATCGTTATTGTTTTGGTCTTATTGTATTGAAAATTTTTATATTTCTCTTGGTTTGTGTCTTGGGTGCCTAGAAATGTCCATATATGCATGCCGTCGTGCATGTGGCTAGTCTATATTGTAGGGGAGACTCTGGCGAATTTTTTTAAGTATTATAAGTATAAGTTTGAAAAATGTTCATAAGTATTTTAACTTAATTAGATGTAAATTGCTTTAATATATCTACTTATCGTTGATGTAAATGGTTGTATATTATAGTGATTTTTCAGATAATAAGATCGTCAAGTGCATATCACAGCTGTGTTTACAGAATTGGCCTACACCTATGATTACGTGGGTGAGCACACCTATCGCCCACAAGGATGTTTGTTTGAAATTTGAATTTCGTGTATGTTTTTTAATTATGATAGATAATATAATATTCAAAGGATAATTGTTTAGTAATGTTATTATTGTTGTTTTATTTGCAGAAACGATATAGATGGGAGGACACACAAGCTTCAGTGATACAAACATTATTCTGGCAGAAGTGCGCGGTCCGCACGAAAGAAAATTTGAACAAAGAAAGACAAAAAGCCCTTCACAATGCCGAGATCGACCATCCAGGCCAGGGAGAGGATTACATGCACGAGCATAGCCCCTGGTGGTACACCCAGTCCATATGGGCTGAGATGTGTGCCCAATGGAGAGCTGAGAGCTGGGTGAAAAGACGAAAGACTGCCGCCACCAACAGATCCTTGGGTGTACCCGATGGTGAAAAGGTTAAAGGGACATACAAGGGCGGCAAGATTTCACAGTTGCAGCATATCACTTCCAGGGTACGTATTTACAAGTTTTAATATGTTTACAATCATGAATTATAGAAAATATATCACATTTTACTTAATAATATTGTGCTATTTTTTGTATAGGAGTCTCAATCTCAAGGTCAGCCTATCCATTGGCTGGATGTGTACGTGGCCACCCGTGATGGTCTGCCTGATGCTATCCAGATTGCGGTAATACATTTTAACAACTTGATCTTATTTATCAATGCTTACAGAATTAATTTATTTTTAACTATTTAATTGTTAACATAATGACAGGATACTTATAAGCGTTTATTGAATGAGTGCTATCCTGAAGGCACTCCACGTCCGCCTATTAATCAAGAGTTATGGGAGAGGGCATCTATTGTGAAGAAGAACTACATTAAAGGTCAAGGACAATGACGACGCCCATCCTTCAGTGGCTCAGGCTGCTCTTCACCCAGTCTACACAGTCATCGAGCCATCCAGCTGTTCATACTCCGGCTGACTGTGTGAGAGCTATATGTCGAGATCGAGATCTTTCCAAGATCTTTGGGCGGGCATCCGGGGCTCTGAGTCCCGAGGAGTTAGTTGAAGCAAGAATATAGCAAAGAACATCACAACATGGGGATGACGACGAGGTATAAAATCAATTTGTTGTATATATTGTCGTAATATACCAATATTAACATAGTTAGTATATATTTGTAACTTGTTTTATTATTTTGTTAATTCTGTGGTGATCAAGGAGGCGATGATGCTTGACGTATTCGCTTTAGATCAGTTTTGTAGTTATAGTATAAACTTGTACTTGTATATTCATTCTTTGGATGTCTGTATGTTACTTAAACAAGTTTTGAAATTTTATTATATTTATTCAAATCATATTGGGTTTTAAAGTTTTATATACTAGTTTGGTGTATGTGTTGGTGGACGATGGATGTTTATATTGTTGTGCATGCTGTTTATCTTGTTGTGTATGTGTGTTGGGATAAAGAAGGTACAAAACAGGTATAGATTTTTGGGAATTATGCAAAATAACAAAAATTTGGTTTTCAATTTTTTCATATCAGCGACCGCATGCGGTTGCTGATAGTTATTAGCGATGGCTAAACAATTGAGGGTATCAGCGACCGCATGCGGTCGCTGATAGTGGTCGCTCCCACGTGGACCACGTCAGCTTTGGCCCTGGACCATGATGACTCAACTTAGTGACCGAATTTGTCATTTTGCCGCTTCATATCTTCGCAGATATTTGATGCCGCTAATAGTGGTTCTTGATGTGCATCCCAAATGACCGATTTTATCTAACGACTATCGCCGACCGCAATCGATCCCTAATAGTTATCTCATGTAATCGCGTAGGCGTCACGATAAGCGATCCTCGCTAAACCTTTTTCTTGTAGTGTATCAATTCCATCCGTCTCCTTTGACGCATGTTCAAGTCCTTTTGAGTGAAGATATACTTCAGACTCTTATGGTCTGTGTAGATCTCACATTTTTCTCTATAGAGATAGTGTCTCCATATCTTCAGCGTAAATACTACTGCTGCCAACTCTAAATCATGAGTCGGATACCCTTTCTCGTAGTCTTTCAATTGCTTTGATGCATACGCAATGACCTTGCTGTTTTGCATAAGGACAAAACCTAATCCTTTGTGTGAAGCATCACTATATACCACAAAATTTCCTGTATTATCTGGTAATGATAACATAGGTGCCACACTTAACTTCTTTTTCAATTCTTGAAAACTTTCTTCACACTTCTCTGTCCAAACAAATTTTACAGCTTTCCTTGTCAAATTTGTTAACGGAGTGGCAATCTTGGAAAAATCCTGAATAAACCGTCTATAATAGCTTGCCAATCCCAAGAAACTTCTCACTTCTGATGGAGTTCATGGTTGTTCCCAATTTATCACAGCTTCAACTTTTGATGGATCTACAGAAATCCCATCCTTATCAATTACATGCCCAAGAAATTATACATGTTCCAGCCAAAACTCACATTTAGAGAATTTCGCGTACAACTTTTCTTTTCTTAACATCTCCAGCGTCAGACGTAAGTGTTCCACGTGTTCTTCTTGAGACTTAAAGTACACCAGGATATCATCGATAAATACCACCACAAACTTGTCTAAAAATGGTTTAAACACCCTGTTCATCAAATCCATGAATGCTGCAGGGGGCATTTGTCAAACTAAAAGACATCACCAAAAATTAGTAATGTCCATAACGAGTTTGGAATGCCGTCTTCGGTACATCCTCCTTCCTTACTTTCAACAGTGATACCCACTTCTCAAATCTATTTTGAGAAATATCTAGCACCCTTCAATTGATCAAACAAGTCATCTATTCTCGGCAATGGATATTTGTTTTTAATAGTGACTTTGTTTAATTCTCTATAATCAATGCAAAGACGCATTGACCCATCCTTCTTCTTCACGAATAACACCGGTGCTCTCCACGGTGACACACTCGGCTGAATATACTCCTTCTCTAATAGTTCTTGCAGTTGTACCATCAATTCCTTCATCTCTACTGGAGCCATTCTATATGGGGCCTTTGATATTGGAGCGGTTCCTGGAGCTAAGTTGATCACAAATTAAATCTATCGGTCAGGCGGAAGTCCTGGTAAATCTTCCAGAAACACATCCACGAATTCCCTAACCACTGGTATTTCCTCCAATTTCACACCCTCCTTCTTTTGAGTATCGACTATGTAAGCTAAGTATCCTACACAGCCCTGACTCAACAACTTCTTGGCCTGCATAATCATCAGACACTTCAATTGTCTAGGCAATTTGCTACCATGAAAAACTACCTTTGACGGAGTCATAAGGTTTACACACTTCTTTTGGCAATCAATTATCGCTCTATAATTGAATAGCCAATCCATTCCCAATATAATGTCAAACTCTCCAAGTCTTATCGGGATTAAATCTATTGTCATAACATTCCCCTTAATATTCACCCTACAGTTTTTGTATACGAACCTAACAAGAATCACTTCTCTATTCGCAATTTCTATGTTTAAAGGGAAATTCAACTCTTCACTAGGTATTTCTAACTTCTTAGAAAACTCATCAGATATAAACGAGTAAGTAGCACCCGAATCAAATAATACATATGCATTTATATCATTGATTGGGATAATACCTGACACGACATCTTTTGATTGCACTGCATCCTGCACTGTCATGTTAAAGGTTCTTGTTGTAGGCTTATTTGTTGACGTTGGTCCAGTAATAGACAGCGCATGTGACACCCCCAAAATAGGTATACATCACCTATTCTGAGTCGCCAAATACATGGTACAGAATACAAATATAAACTTAGTTATACAACCGTCATGTAATATACGACAATACATAAACTGAGAGTTCTAATAGTAATATTGTCATCTAGACAATATCCACACTCAAAGGAGTCCTCATTACATTTATTGTCACACTATTTAACAGAATAGTGAGGACTACTAATGCTATCTTCTGGACCATCACTACTTTCCCTGACTCGTCCCAGCTATATTCTCATTTTCTGAAGAGAACAATGAAAGAAAGGGTGAGCTCAACTAGCCCAAAAAGAAATATTATGACTAAGATAATGCAGAATAAATTATCAATAGTCTTCAACAATGTTAAACTGATAAAATACAATAGACATCAAGTTTAACTGCAGCGGAACAATCAATCCATTAAAAGAGTCAAGTAGAGAATAAAATCTACTATCTTTTATGATTTAAAAAGTTTTTCATCACTTTTATCGCTGAGAATGAGCTTAATAAATAATCCACATCATCAAATCATCCCTGGACTACAGGCCAAGGATTTTATTTAGTATCACGACGACGAATTATCCATACACTACGGGCCAAAGATAATCGTGTTTTCATCAACGGTCCTGATCATGCCATAAAATAATTCATCTTTGCTCCCTTGGTCGAAGAGAATTCGTAGCCATAATCATACCAAAAACTGTCCATCAATGCACTACGGGCCAATGAGGACTTTTTCCACATCATTTATAAAATTACAGTTATGATTATACCGAATAATCCTTGGTCATAATCATACCAAGTCCATCTATGTACTACAGGCCACAGATGACTTTCAACAAAATATAAACATGAGGATGATGACAATGATATAAGAATTCAATAAAACAAGTTCAAGAATTAAATTATTCAGGAACTAATAACGTCCAAATTGTCAACATGATACTTCTTTGTAGAGTAAAATTCAAGAATGCTCAGAAGAATATTTCCATGAAAAGATACTGGATGAAGCGTAAATATCAAGGATATTCCACTAATTTCATGGAGTATAGAAGTCAAAACTTTAATCAACTGAGTATAATAAAGAATGGAATAACAAAAGAGATCACCATGTATGCAGATTGTGACATAAAAGTTATTCCAATGTAATAATAAATAACGGAACCAGTCGCGAAATTCAAGATCGACAGGATGTTTCAAATGTAATAATAAAGAATGGAATAACAACAGAAATCACCATGCATGCAGTATTGCATGGACAAAGTTATTCCAATAGAATAATAAATAACGGAACCGAGTTTACAGAAAACGCATGCATACGATATTCCAATGTAATAATAAAGAATGAAATAACAACAAAAATCACCATGCATGCGGTACTTCACATAGACAGGTTATTCCAATAGAATAATAAATAATGGAACCAGGTCCGGTGTAAAACGCACAGATAGGATATTCCAACAGAATAATAAAGAATGGAATAACAACAGAAATCACCATGCTTGCGGTGCCGGATAGACAAAGTTATTCCAATGTGAATAATAAATAATGTAACCTGTGTCCGGTAAAACGCATGCATGTGATATTCCAATGTAATAATAAAGGCAGAAACCAGTCCCACAGAAACGCATGCATGTGATATTCTAATGTAATAATAAAGAATGGAATAACAATGTAAATCACCATGCATGTGGTACTTCACATGTACATGTTATTCCAATGTAATAATAAATATCGAACTGTGTCCGGCGTAAAACGCACAAGCAGGATATTCCAAATGTAATAATAAAGAATGGAATAATAGAAGAATTTCACCAAGTATAGGGTAGGATCAGATATAAAAGTTATTCCAATGTAATAATAAAGAATGGAATAACAGAAGTTCTCTTCATGAATATGAAAAAAATAATACCCCTTACAGGTACAACAAAATAATATCCCTTACCTTATAAAGAAGAAACTGGATATCGAAGTAGTGAAGTAGCAGAATACTCTTCTTCTTTCTCTCTATAATTTCTCTCTCTAGAGTTTCAGTGAATTCGTAAGAAATAATGAAGGAATGAGCTTCTATTTATAGGAGAATGGATTAAATAGTAACTAATTCATGAACGATCCAGATTGATTTACTTTTAAACGGACGGTCCAGATTGATTTACTATTAAAACTTAAAGCAACGGTTCATACTGATTCACTATTAAAACTTTAAACCAGCGATTCATACTAATTCACTATTAAAACTTTAAACCAGCGATCCATACTGATTCACTATAATAAATTCAACCAACGGTCTAAAAAATTAGCATAACTCCTCATGGAATAATATTGTACCCAAAAATAATTTGGACCGAAAAGAAATATATTGTTCGGGTGAATAGAACTCATAAATAGTAACTTATAAATAGTAACTCGTGAATAGTAACTCATGAATAGTAACTCGTGAATAGTAACTCATGAATAGTGACTCGTAAATAGTAACTCATGAATAGTAACTCGTGAATAGTACTCCAACACGAAAAGTGTCCCGAATACCCGATTGAACAACATAACCTCTAGACATCAATTATCATCGGAATAGATGTCGATTTCTACTAACACAAATAATCCCAACACAATGAAACTATCAAATTCATCTTTAATCAACACGAACTTATTCATCATTAATATTATAACTCACAATATTTAACAACCGTGTTGTTCCTAGAAAGAGGGGCTTTCCAATAAGGATTTCTCCCTATCATGTAATTGATTAGGTGACCAAACCTCTCATCGATGTAACTTCTAGACATATTAAATATTATAATTTAATAATATAAATAACTTTGTTGTCTCAATTATTGATTTAATAATATAACATATATTTTAGATGATACAGTGACAATAATCGAATCAATAATATGAGAGATATGATGCAGCAATTACTGTAGCAATAATTGAGTATAATCGAGTGATTTCTCACGTAAGAATCAATAATCAATCTTTGTGTGCTACTATGCAACCACGCCAGACATATTCATTACTTTTACTACCGAAAGTAGTTCAACAAGATTAACGTTAAAACTTTCGCCGTTATTTTCATAAAAATATTTTTGTCATTTTCTTAATCCGACAATAATTCCGTTGCGGGGTCCACCAATGATTGTGCAGTCGTACAAATATTCCCTGTTAAAACGAATATTCCCCGACCAATCGAATATTATATAACAACTTGCATACATTATAAAATTTATAAATACTACCCACAACTATAATATTATCTCAAATTCACACCATAATTTTCAAAAAAAATATTTCGAGAAATTTAAATCTTTATTCATAAAATCTGGAGTCTCATAGCACCTCCACTAGCATTTCCCTTGCTTCCATTTGTCTCACCAGATTTCTTCTTTGGACACTCGCGAGCAAAATGATCCTTCGACCCGCAGGTGTAACAAACATTCTTCTTGGGTTGAGTGCAATTTGGGGCAATGTGACCCTCCTGGCCACAGTTAAACCATGCCCGCTTCCTCCTTAAGCACATACCTGAGTGAAACTTCTCGCATGTAGCACATGCTTCAATCTTCTTCCTTTGCTGGTTACCTTACTGATTTCCATCTCCCACATTTGCATTCCATTTCATCTTCAAACTGTTGTTGCCATTTCCACCATTACTACCTCCACCATTTTTAGCTTCCCCTTCATTCTTCTTCTTCCTATGCTCTTGGTTGTGCTTTGTTACAGCCTCGCCTCCAGTTTCAGCGAGGATTACTTTCTCAAGCACCGCTACAAATGTCTTTTATTTGAGTAGGAAACCTGTTTGACAACCGTGGCTTCAGTCCCCCCGTCAATCTCCTTGCCTTGCGTTCATCCGTATTCACTTGATATGGCGCAAACCTTGCTAACTCGTTGAACCTTGCTGCATATTTCAACATTGTCATGTTGACCTGCTTCAGCTCTAGAAATTGTACCTCCATCTGATTCTTCAAACTTTTTGAAAAATAGGTCTCAAAGAATATTTCCTTGAACCTTTCCCAAGACATTACCCCTTGACCTCCTTGGGTTTTATTGGCTTGCCACCAATAACTCGCCTATGCTTTCAACATAAATGTTGCAAAAATAGTCTTCTAGTTATCCCCTACCCTAGCAACATCGAAAACCTTCTCTATTTCCATGATCCAGGTCTGTGCTTCAACCGGATTCATGGACCCATGGAATTCTAGTGGCCCAACTGCCTTGAAATCCTTAAAAGTCATAACTTGATTCTATGGCTGATTCTATAATGCTCCCATCAGTAGAGTTACGAATTGCTGAACTGGATTATCCTCAGCATTGTTGTTATTCTCAGGGTTCCTTTGTCGTGGTTGGCGTCTTGGAGGCATTTTCTATTAAAATACACCCATTAGATTCTATTCAACCTTTTAAGTATTTCGTACTTAAGTTACACATCATAAAAGATTATCACATAACACATAACACATAACACTTTGAATAAAATAATAACTTTATTCATTCATAATCTTTTATGAAACATCAAAACAATAGCATCACTGCTATTTACATTACTTTCCTGAACTACAAAAGTTACAGGATTTCTTCATCATCATCACATCCCACTGGTTATATCATACCTGGGATTTACATCTTATTTACTCACTAATCACATAATAATTACATTTATGACGTTCTATTAAAATGCTGCATAGCCTTACGACACTCTTTTTCCATAATTCAGAACATTGTTCGGCGATCTAATATGTACGATGGTAGTGTTTCGAACTGAATTGGATAACACATGACCCGATCTTGAGCTCAATTGATCACGGTGTTGAATATGTTATTCATCTCTTTCATCTTCATCCTCTTTGCTTGTCAAGGCCCTCTCTCGCTATTCCGCCGTTGGTAAGTAAGCTTCGTCTGACGCTGCCTTCTTGGCTCTTGCCCTCTTTGTAGCTTCTTCTTTCAACTTGTTCTTTAACTCTGCAATCTTTGCTATCATTCGCTCGTTCTCTCCTTCAGTGTGAACAAGCTTCTCTTCAACGTTATTCAGACGTTCCTCTTGATCTTGGATCTCGTCGTACTTTTGTGCCATCGAGGTTTGTTGTTTAGCTACTATCTCTTGCAACTCCTCGACGGTATCTTGAAGTTCCACATTGCGGTCATACACCTCGTCGTACATACGGGCGGTAATCGAATTAAGTGGGATCTCTTCCTCCTCGTCCTCCTCATCCTCCGACTGTGGCAGCTCAACGTGGTCCTCCTCATCTGTCTCTATCTCATCATCCTCATCAGGTATTCTCTCCTGCTCAACTACTGTGACCAACAGAGTTGCTTCTCGCGGAATTAGTTGTTCCCACACCACCTGAACATCTCGAGACTTCTCCTTTCTAGGCATCTGGTATCCTTCCTCCCTAGCCTGACTGGATCCTCCTATATTAGCCATCCTGTCAACCAAATTTTAAGTTTTAATTACTAATCATTACTATTCGACACTCACGAGCACATAAGTTATAATCACATAATCACATAAGTATTTTATTACTTCTTCCTTAAAACTCGATAAGAGTTTATCATCACTATCTTTTCAAAGGTTACTTCCTAAGGCTTTTCCCCACCTAAGGTTCATAACCTAAGGCTTTGATACCAACCTGTGACACCCCCAAATCTAGGTATTTCATTTCCACAAGACTTGGTGTTCACTTTCCATTCATTCATATCTATCTACCCAAATATAATAAAATTAAATCATAAATCCTCCCTAAAAATAGGGTTACATCATTTAATCCAAAAACATCCCAGGTTGTCTAACCTTAACATCAATCAAGTGGGGAAATAAAATTATTACATCACATCATTAATTAAAAGTCTATCATTATGTCAATAAATAAAAATTACAAGTCTTCATCACTTGTACATTTTTCCCTTTCCTTTGCTAGTTGAAGGCTCATCTACCTTCTCAACTTTAGCTGTAACAATTATATTTAAGCAAGACTGAGCAAAACAATTGCTCACTAGATATAACAATGAATCAACAAGATAATAACAACTGCCAATGAATAGGCTCATCAAAACTGAATAGTACTCTATCAATGATAACCAAAAACTGGAATCAAAATATGGAATATATATTTGAGGGTCATAAGACCACGAACTATGTCCACAGTTACAAGTAATCTTTCAACTTCAACTTTAACAGTCATAAGACTATAAGGACTCCTCGGACTTAGGGGGATCAGCCCTTCGTACAATGTATTGTGCACAAATATTTCAATGCTAAGCATAAATTATCCCCTAATAATAATAGGGTTGTTCATCTCAGTATTTAGAGTACAAGTCCGCACCAAAGAAAGTTTGGTTTGGATAAGCTTTCAAGGGTAATTTGAAGTTCAACGATTATCAACTAGAGGACTAGTTGAATCAATAGTGTTTGATAACACAACAGTTGATCAATAATAACATAATATGGAACAATGAATAAGTGTAAACGAACTAACTATATCTTGAACTCATGCTTAGCAACAACTACAAAGCCTAAGTGTTGAATGACAATAAACCTTGCTTGAATAATATTAAGCTAGGACTATGAATTATTGAATATACCTTAAGTAATAGCAAACTGAAAATAAAGCTTGCTCATTATGAGAATAGCTTGTGTCAAGTAAATGAGATAAGATAATTCAACATTAGAAATTAGAATTCAAGAAAATTGCATTCATAATTCATGAATGACAATAAAGAAACTTGTCCAACAATAAACAAGTTAGAATACATCAATAAACATTAGAATTCAAAGCTTGTTTGAATAAAGTTAAAGTAATAACTAGCTTGCTCAAATAATGATTAGGATTACAAGAGTTTGATTAATGAAAGTTTAAAGTAAGAAACTTGCTTAATGTAAAAAGATAAGGTTTAGAAACTTGCCTCGAGCATAAGCTATAATATTAAACTCACGTTCACCTACACATAGGTTTAGAACCACAATATCTCTTAGACATACTAAAATACCATAACATATGCATTTCTAGTTAGACTTGTTATTTTCGTATAAGTCTTATACTACCATATACATTTCAGAATTTCCAAGTGTTAAAATCACAACACTTATCTAACATTCATTGTATAAACTAAGTTATAACATAACACATTCATAACTTATAATCATTTGAAACTTATCTAGCACGATTCTGTTTTTACCATGTTATTACATGTTTGACACCTTAACATAACCTTAGACCAAGCTATAGGGGTGTTTCAAGGTCTGCAGTAGCAGCACAACAAACTATCTCAGGACAGGGTATGGCTTAGCTGCGCCATACACAAGCCTCGGGACCTACAAGTTGTGCTTTTTTTTTGCCTTGCATCCCAAGCAATTGCCACGGCATGTATTAAAAGCGTAAACTGGCTATGAACAAGAGTTTCGAACTTTAGCCCAACAAACACGAATTTCACCCACTAAATAGTAATACTAACATGTACAATTGATACAAAACCATCATAAACATGTTTGCTAACATATTCCTCAACATAGAACAATTTAACAGCAATTATACTAGTTTAATTTCCTCAAATTCCATATTTTCATATAAAACTCAATTTTTGAACTCCTTCACAAAAATTCACACTGTGATTTCAGTTCTTCACCAAGTCACGTTGTTAAAACAACATTTTCTTCGTTTCTTAATGAACTAACATATACAAGACTTAATTCATAGTTTAGCATACAAATTGACTAACAAAATAGGTACTTACACAAGCCATATGAGAAAATATTCATAAAAACATACACTGTAATTATCTCTCCTACCTTTAACTGTAATTAGCATGCAAATTCCTTGTTTAAACATAATTTCTAGCATAACAATGCGATAATACAGTCACATAGTAACAATTCGAAAATATGGAATTCTCAGAGTTTGAAGCTTCATGCCGTAATTTCATATATGCATACATACATATATATAAACTAAAGTTATGTAAAAATACCTTTAATTTGCTTGCAATCCTTGCTATCACCACTGATAATCACTATGAAAATTCTCAGGTTTCCTCTCAACTCTCTCTCAATTCTCTGTAAACCTTCTTCTCAGACTTAGCAAATAGCCAAAAACCCAACTGATATGCGTAGTAATACAAAAACTGATATAACCTTAATACGACTACTAATTGTAATATCAGTTACAAACTAATATATATATTATAAATATATTATATTTATTATTTTAATTTATTTTATTTATTTAATTTACTTTATTTTTAATTCAAAATTCAAAAATTAATAATCCAAAAGCCATAAGGCTTTGTTTGGCAAAACCTTTTAAAATTTAAAGACTTAATATTTTAAGCCTTGTTTGGCAAAACTAAATTAAACTCCTTTAATTTTTTTTATAAACAATTTAGTTTATAATTTATAATTACATCTTATATATTTGGATTTCCATATCCAACATTAACCAATTATATTAATCATATACTATATTTTAATTAAATATAACATTTTAACAAATATCACCAAATTATAATTTTCATTATAATTTTATTTAATAATTAAACACATCAACTTAAATTATTAATTCAAAACAAAAATATAACATCTCATGTCATATTACAATTCTCTAAATTATAAATTAATTTAATTTAGAATATTATCTAATAAATTTAGATTCATAAATATTTATTAACAACCATCACATCAATAAATATTTAATCAATAATAAACACCTCAAATAAATATTTATATAATTCAATAAATATTTAAATTACAATTTGAAATTTCGGATTGTTACATCCTTCTCTCCTTACAAGAATTCTGTCCCCAGAATCACAACTCAAGCAATCAAATCGTCACAGTAAGCTCTTAACTTGTCCTTCATTTGATGCTCCATTAAGTTATTTTAGGGAAATTTTTGGGGATGAATGGGCTGGGGAATGGAATAATGTCAAAAAAGACGTGGTATTTCCTTTGTTTGGTTGCATCAAAATTTTTCTAAGTGCCAAAACAATGCAAGTAGAGATATGGTTGGTATGTATACAAAGGCATATGTACTTTGGCTATGCGGGGGGTTTTATTTCCCACAAGGTCAAAAAATATTGTACACCCTAGGTATATGTATTTTATTTATGATTCAAATAAGACAGCCAAATATTTGTCATATTTATATTGGGGTCTGTACACAACATCTATGAAAGAGAGTAATTATGTTAATGGTTGTGTGACCTTGTTACAAATTTGGGCATACGAGCGTTTTTGGGTTGGAAGGCCTAACCCTAGGCTAAATTCTTTATTTTGGGTCCCTAGAGCAATAACATGGGCATACTTCGCCAAACATCAATATAGTGATAGGCAAAACGATCCCCATCACCATCTATCTTTCTATCGGGGCAAATTTGATAGGCAACCTCAGTGGAAGGTAGTATGGTGGCCATACCAGCGATGAGATGATGATTGGAGGTACTATAACTATGAGGCTTGATTGGCAGGATCCGGTCGGGTCCCATTGATTTATTTTGATATTGTCGAGTATCAAATGCTCAACCAGGTAATGGGGCAATATGAGTATATCCAAGGCATTTCGTCCCCGACCGAGAGAAATGATGCTTTGAGACAACTCATGGAACAGTCATTTGAGCCAACAAATTATATACAAATGAGAATAAAATAAATTAATGAGTGAGAGCTATATATGGAAAGTTTTGAGGGAGAAGTCTAGGAGGTTGCAAAAACTATCTTTATGGATACGTAATTCAAGTGGTACAAAAAAATTACTCGACGACACTTGCACCACCCTCTACGGGAAGGAGATCCCAACACTACCTACGAGACTCGTTCTGTATATAATCAACATCGTATGGTTAGCATGGTAAGAAAGTTAAAGTTTTACAAATTATGAAATTGATATAATATATTGCTTGTTTATTTGATATAATCTGTTGTATTCTTCGATATTAATTTATTTTGTTTGTTTTCTTATTTTATGTTATTTTTTGCATAGATCGAGGGCGGAAAATCTCTCCTCGACAAAATTTTCAAGTTCAAGCAAGACTTTCATCCCGATACAATCACATGAAAGAGGGTTGGGATCAACTGTATGAGTTGTACGATGCGGATGTCAGGGATGAGGGGAGGAGTATATGCGTGATGAGCAGACAGAGAGGCCCACCCCTGCACTTGAGCTCGACATGTACATCCCTACCACCCAGGTTCCTGGTGATATGTCCTAACTTAATCAGCTTACGTACAAGGGTGGTTCTTCGTTTATTGGGGATGATGTTCTAGTAGAAGCATATGGACCCAAAGGGTCTATAACAAAAAGACTCCATGGGCAAAAGATTAGAATGATCAATGAGAACTTCTTTTCCCTAACTCCCCCCAATCATCTTCAAATTCCCATTGAGCACCCCCAACTTTGGTATACGTTAACTCACAAAGATATGAATTTTTTGCAACCCGAAATTTGGCTATACGAGCATGTGATGGACACATATATGTGTCTTTTGCGGGATCGGGAAGCTAAATATCAGCTCGATGGAATATAGAGATGGGCAAAATTTGGCTTCATGCCCTCCTTCTTCATGCATTTGGGGAAAGGTTCCTTGTCTATTGGAGCAAATTTGTGGAGATCTTTTCTGCCAGTCATATGCTACACCTCAAGTGGGACCACCGATACATCAGTGCGACATTAATTATCTTTAGGTTTAGGAAGTCCTAACACTCAATAATGATTGTGCTTGTCATGGTTAGTTTCGAATCCACATATTACACATTTTTCGGTGAGACTTACAACCCACAAATCTTTCAAGGGCACTTTTTAATCTTGATTGTTTTTTTCGGCCCTTTGTTTGAGAAGAAATTGGTGGAAAATACTCTTGTTCTTCCTCATCAACCTTATACTCATCATCATCATCATCATCATCATCATCTTGCAATCCCATATCCTGAGCTGCTTATTCTTTTACACGGTCATTATCATCATCCAGTATGTTTGTCTCATCTGGGTCATATTGATCAACAAGGGCTTTTGCCCGTGCATTTTGTTGTAGTATTGCCTTGTAGCCTCGAATTAAGTAAGCAACTTTACTAGCTAACTCTTGAAAATCACTCATCAAATAATTGTACCGCATTGATTGTTTTTTTTAAAGATTGCACTCATTGGAGAAACCATTTCCTCTTCACCATTACTCTTATTAGCATCTCTTGTTCATCGAGGAATGATCATGCCAGCAGGTATTCGTGCAATACTCTTGAAGCTTAAGAATATCATTATATGCTTGTAAATCTGACCAGAATGTGAGAATATTTGACAAGTACATGTTATCGACCCCCTTGACAATTATTGATAACTTGTCGATATCTCTGACTATTTTTGATTGCATCTTCCCTGTACACTGCATAGACCTTTATATCAATAATGCATAACTCACTAACTTTTTTGATGTTCTACTTTAAAGAATCCACGAGCTCTTTTTGAAAACGTCTAAACATCTCTTTTGTATAACATTCAGACGCATGTACTTCCAACGATGTTCCTAAAACCAAACTACATTTTTGATGCTTTGTTACGTAATCAACCTTTCTCTCTTTGTTGATTTTTTTTTTCAATAGCCTTACGAGTCTTGACTATAAAATCTTTCATGCCTGTTGAAGCATTCACATATGAATCAAAAAAATGATTCATACATTCGTTTCTTCTGGTGGTTGTCATTCCCGCAGCAAAATATCTCTTTGTATATGCACTTATCCATTTCTCCTTCACATTATACAAACTTATGAGCCATTCATTTTTGAGACAAATCATATTCTCTCATAAGTATTTCCCAACACTCTTAAAACTCACCGATGGAATATGAATTATACACACATTTGTTAAAATCGTCTCTGAACGATGGGTGTTCCGCATAAACATGATGTAATTGTTCTGGATATTTATTGCTAATATGCCAAGAACACAATAAATGATGAGTGGATGGGAGTACCCTACCAATAAAATTGTTCATGGCTTTATCTTGGCCAGTGATGATGGTTATAGGAGCCTTGTAGTCCATGGCTTCAAACCACGTCTCTAAGACCCAACTGAAAGTGTCTTCTATCTCATCCCTTAAGAGTGCAAATCCAAATAAAATAGAGTGATAATAGTGGTTGACCCCGTTAAATGGAACAAATGGCATACTATACCTATTTATCCTATACGTAATGTCAAATGTAACAACGTCTCCGAAACGTTGATACATAAATCTTGATCAGGTGTCTACCCACAAGATATAAGCTATGTGATTGTCTTCACCTGATTTGACACGAAAGAAAAATTTACTCGCACTGCTAGAATCAATTTTTTTTAGATAATTGACTGCTGCTTGTGCATCATTTTCATCCTCCGAGTCAGGCCTTAAATCCCTAACTACATTACGAACATCTTTTGTCACTAAAACCTATATTTTGCATCCCTCCACCCATTATGCTCAAAACATTCATCATCCTACTTGGTCCAATACCCGTCTTATTTAATGTGTTAATTAATTTTCTTGCTACCGATGTAATATTTCTATGTGTCTCAATCAAATCTACTTTGATAGGTGTCACTAAATGATGATTGTGATCCAACTCAATAATTGAAATACGCCAGTTATCTTCTTTCTTACCGTGGACAACATACATTCTAGCTTTACATAGTGTTCGACCAATTGTGTCTCATTGTCTTATTTTCTTATCGTTATCAGATTCATCATCTAATGAATTCTTTACAACAATTTGTCTACCAACTTTTTTACATATATATAACCAATTTTATTTTATTTAAACAACTGCAAATTGTGATTTTCTAATTAAGACAACTAAATTAATCAATTTAAAACTTAATTACTCTAAAATTAATTCAAATAAATAAAGGTAAAGACTAAATGAATGAATTCAGATAAATAAAGGTTAAGACTACAATATCTCCAATTATGAACTATAAACCAATTATCCAAATAATCCAATTACTATGCCTAATGAATTGTTAACATGAATTCTAAATGTTAAAAGCCCTTTCCCAAGTGATTAGTTAATTTTTATTCAATTCAATTAATCTTGCGATATTCCTATGCAAAATAATTAAAGTAAACCCATTAAGTTCCAATTCCCAATTTGTTACATGCAGTGAACAAATATTCCTATTCAATTCATGACCTTAGTTCGTCTCATGAAAATAATCAAGCATACATGTTATCATATCCATTTCTAACCCTAAATTTCATCTCCTTAATCCTTCTAGAGTAACACGGTAATTAATGGCCAAATAATTAATCAATACGCACAAGACATGATAAACAATTCACATTGGCATAAATAATTGGAATAAATTAAATAATTAATTTATAGACATAAAAGGTTCAATTTGTAGTCTTTATAAAAGAGTTAGTTCATAACGAAAAATAAAACCAACAATCTCATGAAAATCATCTTGAAAGAATTACACAATTAAAAATAATAAGAAGAAGAAACTCTAAAAGAAAATCTCTCAAACTTCAATCTTCAAGTGATTCCTGATTAGTCTCGAATTATGCTTGATGATGATCTCCCTTTTAATTCCAGCTAATTGGCCTTTATATACTCTTTTCCCTCTTGTACTAATCCTAATCCAAGTCAACATCTAAGCACCTTCTAACTCCAAGTCAAACTATTGGTCCACGCCTGCACCTCAGTCAACTAAAACCGGGCTACAGCTCCCCGACGCTGAGATTAGAGCTGGGAGTAGCGCCTCGGCGCTAGAAGTCCAAAAATTTACAATTGTGCCATTAAATTGCTCAAAACCCCAACTTGCCCCTGCATCTCCTCAATCTACAAAATAATAAATAATCACAGTAAAAATTCTTCTAAAAGACTTGAGAATACAATAATTTAAGCCCAAGTATATCCAATTCATGGCTATATTACCCAGTCATCAAATACCCCCAAACTTAAATCGTTGCTTGTCCTCAAGTGATAAAACACAATGCAACACAAAAACTAAATAAACCATGCAAATGCACCTATAACTATCTACATGTTTGTAATTTCAGTAATCGAATAGAACACCGTATATTCATTAGGCCTCAGAAAAATCACAATAACACACTAGTACATCATATCAAGACAGATCAATAATATCCCAACAATTAACAAATCTAAACATGTTATTACTGATATCGTGCGTGTGTGCTCAACAACCATTGTAATACCTGAGAATTTCCGCATATTAATAAATAAATATATTAATGGAAATGAATATTTATTTAAATATGAACAATTTTGTGTTATGAAATGAGATAACTCAATTATATTAAATAATTAAATAGTTGAGAATACGTGGAGTTTATGGTAAACTCGTTGAAAGCCTTTTGTGGCATGATGATGGAAATACAAATAGTAATGATAAGCGGCGAAGAAATTATGGGATGAGCAATTAAGTAATATTAATTGTTAAGTGTTGTTGTAGTATATTTAGGGATTTTTAATTGATATGAATAAGGTCGGTTAATATGTGATTATTAATTGTTATTTAATTGATAATGGTTGTGGTGAAATATTAATTTCTTGGCAATTATTAATAATAGGTAATTATTATATAGATAAGTAATGATTATGGAAAACCCATAAATTGTTGGATTAATTAATATTAGTATTAATTAATTAAGGAAGAGCATGGTTATTTAACATAATTAAGTGAGTTATTAATATAATAATATTATATTGATAGTTATGTGCATGTGAACAATAATACAAATATAACTATATAGTATGGTGTGACATTTATGCGACTATATATATTAAGTATTATAAAACCAAATTGAATGAAGCCATGTGATTATGCATATTAAAACTATATGTTAAAAATACATTATGAGATGTGTATGTAACAATATGAATGTGAGTAGACATTTAAAATATGATTATATGAGTGGAAGAAATAATTATAGAACTACCCAGACAATAATATCCGACTGCATTATTTTATTGCGTATATTTAATATACATGGACTATATGATGTGAGTGTATAATTAGTCCCTAAATTCTTAATATGGTAACAATGGTACATTAAGATTACATTGTGGGAATTAAATAGACCAAACAAAGCCTAGATAACAAGATTACTGAGTTTTTCATTTTGTCCCAAAATGAGTGGCACAAGTACATGAACAGTAGCTGAGATTGAAAATACGTCTTCTTCCACAAGGCTAAATCCTAGATGATCATCGCTAGCTATGTAGTTGGTATGGAGTTGTTAAACCACCCTTGAGCAACCATTGTTTCATTGTATTACACCATGAGTTCAAGTTTTGTGTAACACCAATGCCCAGTCCAAAACTCTTCTATAAATAGCAGTCATGTTGATTAATTGGTGTTGCTTGAAATTGTCTGTGAATTTACTAAGTGAGAGTTGAGAGCATACAAGCATTCTTAGAGCTTAGGAGTTCAATTGGAGCAAGTTTCAAATCACATTACAGAGGTATAACTCCTCTTTCCTTGTTGCCATTTTCATTCTCTGTAAAAATGGAGTTTTAGTCTTGAAATTTAAATTCCTGAATTTATAGAATTGTATGTTAATGAGGTTGGATAATGTCCATATAATTGTTATATGATCATATAAGCATGTTGCAATTGGTTTATGAGTGTCTAGAATCCATTTGGTGATTAAATTTTGAGATTTGGCTAGGCAATTCTTCAAGCAGATCGTTTCACGCCTTTGAAAAAGGTAAGAAATGCATGCGCCACATTTAGATTGAGGCACAAAGACACAATTGCCACGGCTGTTCTTGAGTTCGCTTTTTAGTTTACATTTTACAATCTGATATAGTACTATGACTTATAATAGCATGTAAGCATATGTAATGTGTATGTGCATGTATATTATGCTAAGTGGAGCATGTTTTAATAGGTTTACATGATTAACGAAAGTATATGGTTTAAATGGAGATTTGAACCTTATGTTTTAAAAACCAACTATGTTAAAGATCATGTTCTACAAATTGTCAACCTAGTGAGCTATACATGACTGATTTTGCACATATATAAACATGTTGTAGTGTACATAGTCCTTTGAGCATGGTCAAACTTATTAAGCCTAGTGATAGAAATGTTTTCAAGGAAAGACTTAGCCTAGTATACTAACTTGCATGATTTCTACATGTTGTATATTCTGACTTTGCAAAGCATGTTAGTGTGACTTAGAAATGCATGAATAAACCTTTAGCTTGTGTTAATGTGATTAGCAAAGAAACACGAACAAGTTGGACTTACTAGTAAGTTTAGAATATGAAAATTCTCATGATATCTTAAAGACTAGAATCTGACATTTGTGATCATGTTTTATGACACTCTTAGACTCACTCATGTAACATAAACATATATATACCATGCTTGTGTAGCACGTTTCAAGAAAAGCATGAACAAAGCCTATTTTTCAACCAAAACGGTGTTAGTTTCACGTATGTGTTATGAATACACACAATCATGCCTAATATGATTTTTATAACTACCTTGTATGTTTAGAAAGCAAGCATTCTAAACTTTGTGGTTTCATGACCTTGAATGATCTTAAATTGTTGAAATGATCGAACTTAGAACCATGTTATGCAAGAAGGAACCTAGATTGATCTAAGAAGCATGTGAAAGCCTTTAACATGACAAAATATGATTGTGTGTTCAAGCAAAATAAAGACCACAAGGCAACGGCTTCATCTTGGCTTCAGTCGAGGATGGCGCAATTGCTTACGGTCCTAAACTTAGCCATGGCAAGATTCAAGGCCACCGAATCCCGAAAATGAGTTATGATCTTTTGGACAGTAACTTACATGATACTTATGATGCTAAATGTGATCTAAAACCTACTGATATACATATATATGTGTGATGCTTAGTTGATAAGTTGGCGTTGCATTGAAATGAAAAGTCAATGAGTAGGAGGTCTTAACCTTGAGCATTCTTGATTTGCTTGTGAAGTAACTAAGTAGTTAATTCATGATGACTTATAAACTGATTTTGTACCATATGTGCATACTTGTGTCGTGTCAAGCTTGATTAAAGACTGTGTTAGCTAATTAACATGTTGAACATATAATGCGTTATAAATAGGATTCGAAAGTGTTGATTTATTAACGTGGATAAACTACGCTTAAGGCAAGTTTTCTCTAACCTTACCCAAATTTATGTTGTGCAAGTTTCCTTCAACCTTACTTTTATTGAGCAAGTATCCTAAACCCTTGCATTATTATTTGACGAATACTGTAAGCTTATCCCTTTGAATACAAGTTACATTACTTTCTCGTTCAAATGAGTTAGTATGTTAAACCCTTGTGAAAGCTATTATTCATGTTGAAATTTGTATTGCCATTGAATATTGTGAAAGAGTCGATGTCATTTGATTCGGCTAGACTATATGCATGTTTATAAAAAAACTGTCCAAACCAATTGATTGGTGAAAAAATCTTAAAAACTGAGTTGGACAACCCTTTTGGTAAGGGGAGTGTATGTTGTTGGAAACCCCAACACATGAATAAATATTATTGTGGTGTTATGCATAACGTAAAGTATTGTAGACTGATCATCTATAGTATTTGATATTTTTGGTTATCAGTTTAATATTGGTAACTCTAGTGGAAGTTCCATAGTCCTTAGTGACTGCTCAGTATAAATTGCTTATCCAGTTGGATACATTGTTAGCCGTTGAATTCATATATATCTGTTGATTTATATTGAATTGTTATATCCCTTATTCATGATGTTATTCTGACACTTTGAGTTATCCTAGAAATAACCCTTCGATATTTTAAACCTTGTGATATTATATCCTACACCCTTGTTGTATATTACTTGCTGGGCAATTTGTGCTCATCCTTGCTTATTTAAAACCTTTCAGTTAAGGAAGAACAGGGAGGTGTCTCTGGAGCAGACAAGGGCAAGGGCAAGGCTACCGACTAGCTTGTCCTTTTTATGTTTAAAGCTATTATGTTATGTTAAGACTATTTGTGGACTATGTTTAAACTTAAGTAGGATTATGTAATAGGTCTTTATTCGATACTATTATGTAATCTATTAAGTACTGTAGGTTGTGAGACTTGGGGGAATAATTATAATAAATCATTGTATATTATTCTAAAGTAGATTTTCCGTTGTGTATGCGTTATTTTAGTTATTATGGTTTTACCATGAGAACGTGATGAACCGAATTCGAGTGACCAAGTGGAGGTCCGAATTTGGGGGCATCACAACCATGCTAACCGATGAAAAGAAAAATACAAAACATAATAGATTTCTTAGAAGGCATCATATAGTATAAACTCGAAAACTCCTCAAATAAACTGAATCCGGCTATAGTCAAACAATTACCAAAGTCCAAGGGTCAAAGTGGAATACTTATGCTTTATTTCTATTTATTTATTTATTTTAACGGGGGCATTTTGCACTTTTTCCCGTTTTATTCAAAAAAATTTAACCCATGACTGTGCAATGTCTCATTCCATTAGGCTAACAGTGCTACCCCTTAACGAGCTTTCGACCAACGACTCCCAAACCATATAAGACCTTAGGGTGCTAGGTGTAGAGAGACTCCCTCGGGCTTACTTGATCAAGTAACAAAGGCCTTGAAACAAAACTAGCCACGATTTTCCTTTTTTCTTTTCTTTTTTTTAAAGCTTACATAATCCAAATATATCCCCCCAAACTTAATTTCATGTCTACTTTAGCCATCATTAGCTATTCATGTTATTCTTTCATTCAACTAGTATTTTTCCTTTAGAAATCTATAATCTCTCCATTTAAACTTACTAAGCCAACATGGTCGTTTCTTAACATATGCTATCATGATAATATCCGTTTCAAACAGATAAAGATTTAAATCATATCAAGAAAGCACATCACAACTTAACAATCCTTACTAGACTTGTTTATGCAATTTCAGTTTCATCATTTCCCCAAATATACTTAACTAATAAACAGCTGGAATTATGTGAAATCCTAAATGCAACACTTAACAAAAAGTAAAAAACATAATATCCACAAACTACTAGAAACATGGCAGCTACTAATGCAAATAGAAACTAAACTACCCCAAAACTTATAAAGAGCAATGTCCTCATGCGAAAAATATAACAATATAAAATAGAGGACTTCCCTGACGAGCTTATTCCTCGAGCGCATCAGCATCATCCTCTCTCATCTCCTGATTAGAAGGGGGAAACATAGGCAGAATAGGAGTAGTAGGGAAATGGCTAAGATTAACTCCAGGGTACAATTGAGCATACATGGCATTCTGGGTGGTGAAGTAGTCGACTACAAACTTGTATATCACATCTTGACGTTCAGACAGGTAGACATTCTGGGATTCAAGATTATAGAACCAACCATCAATTTCACGCTGGATGACCTAAGGAACAACACCACGGTGAGCTGCAGAGGAATTATAAAACCCAATCCACGAGGGTGGTACGCTCCACCAGTCCACACCCAATACCGGCTGATCAGTTTATGGTCCAACGCTGGCATTGGGGGTTGAATCATCTCATCCGACTTCCATTTGACTCCAAATTTAACACATAAAACACAAATGAGAGATGGATGGGGTAAACCTCCCGTGGTACCTCCTCGTGCAGCTCGCAGAATTGACTGCTGAATGACGAGGCCGACATAAAATTTCAAGCCTTGAATTATGGAATAAAGTAGCACAACCCTCTCCTTGGTGACATGGCTAACATGTGTGAACGACATAATTTTGGCGCATATAAAGGCATACCAAGCATTACCATATAAACTGAGGTGCGAAAGAGGGAACGTCATGCTGCCACATTCATGCATTGTCCATGTTGTACCCGGTTGACAAAGCTCGCGTATTATGGTTTCATAGTCTAGTCCTTGACTCACAAGACTGGCGTACTCATTATGTTGTCCTTCCAATGGTAGCTTATAACACCCGTTAATGTCCTTTTCTCCAAATTCCATTGTCTTACCGAGCACATACACTCCGTAATGGAAGTGCTCAGAAATGTTTGCGTATAACTCTTTAATGATTGCAATCACTGCCGGGTCTGGTTGTTCAGTAAGCGTGAACCAATTCCTCTCTGCAATCATCATAGCCATGTCGCCATCCTTTGATTGGTCTGGCCTTAAACCTCGTTCCAGTGTTAGTGAGCGGGTAGCCATTCGATTATAGCGTTCTTGAGCCGCGTCATTTATGAACCGACGGCTGTCAAATTTTGGCAGAGTCGAGGCTGACCCAGAACCTTCTCCACGTTGACGCTTCGAGGCCATCTATAAAATTCTACATAGAAATCGCATTCAAACGTATTAGAATTGGGCATAAATCTAATATGGACATAAGTACCCATAGCACTACCCCCAGACTTCAAAATAAGTTCATGTTGTGTAACATGGTTGGGGGGTGAGACACATAATAACATGAAAATATAAAATTGACCGAGTAGTCTCATTTTATATTCAAACAGTGCAATTGACAAATGAAGAACAAGGTACGCCCAAAAGATGTAACATTGAGAACAAACTTTATGGCAAAAACTTCATACATTCGGTACATGGGTAGTGGAAAACTATGGACATGACATGTAGGCCAAAATTTCGAGCAAATACGATCAAGTAGTTAATGCATGTGCACATCTGATAAAACAATAGTCCCGTAGAAATATGAACCCGGTGTCGCGCCAATACGCTTTAGCCCCCCCAATCTAAAAATATACCCGTCTAACAATAGACCTATGTTAGTGGGATGGCAAGTATGCAAGTAAATTAAGTGTTGGATAAGTTGTTGTGTGAAATTAACAAGGCAATTGACTCAGACAAAATATCGAACACCTTGTGGGCAGTTTATATTTCTTTTTGAACACCCTTATTATCATAGCAATCCAAACCCCGAGCATTAAATCACCATTGACTACATAAACATATGCGTGACATCCCAATCGAAAGTGATTCACATGCATGCAAAAGGAATTAGCCAAACAGAAGAACGGTAATATGCACCTTTTACATGGAAAAGATGAATCAAGGTGAATATTAACTCACAATATTGTTTTTTTTCTTTTTTTCAATCACCAATATGAAATTAAGAAGATTTGGTGTAGCAAAGATTGGAATGTAATGCAGTACATACCTTGGAGATGGAGATTGTAGACGAAACTTACTTAGCAAGATGATGAAACGGTTGTGAGATATGGAATGGCCTCATTTAAGGAGCAATTACTAGAAGAGAAGGGTAAGGGGTGCCACAGAATTTGAATGCGGGTAGAAGTGTATGGATTGAGAGAGAGCCGAATAGACTTTTAAGCAACATAGCTGCGATCTCAGGTCCAAAGACCGAAGGCTGGAGTGTATATTGACAGAGCGCTGTGGCGCTTATAAAGCGAAGAATGACAAGGTCCCCCAGTGTTTGGGCCTTTGGTTTTGACTTGCACTCGAGCACCGGGGCACTGTGCTTCAGAATACGACAGATGGGCTTAGCGTTGGGGCGCTAGGAATGTGAAGGAATAGAGGCGTCGGTATTTGGGCTTCATGTGAAGCTCTTCATTGCCTAGAGCCCAAGTATTGAGACGCTATGTATTGGGGTACTAGGGTGTCAAGCACGGCCCTTGACCGGTGACATCTTTGTATAACAGATAACCACTGGAGCACATACCTTCCTAGCATTCAAGAAACAAACAATTCACTTCTATTATTGTTATATTAAAATATCCTACTACTATACTGAATGAGTTTAAATACTGAAAAAGAGAAAATAACAAAATAAGATCAAATTCTTGGGGTTGCCTCCCCAAAGTGCCTGGTTTATTGTCGTCAGCCCGACTTTGCTGTGTTTCTCAAATGTCCATTGGATTAGAGAGGTACATGGCCATAGATTTTTGATCGATGGGCCCATTCCAATAATGCTTAAGTTGTTGGCCGTTCACCTTAAAGGTTCACGTAGAATTAGGTTCCTCGACTTCGACATTTCCGTGTGGAGCGACAAATACAACCACGAAAGGTCCGTACCAACGAGATTTCAATTTATCGGGAAATAAACGCAATCTAGAATTGAAAAGAAATACTAGTTGTCTCGGTTCGAACTTCCAATCAATGATTTTCTTATCGTGTCAGGTTTTAACTTTCTCCTTATACAGTTTGGCGTTCTCATATGCATTATGCCGGAATTCATCCATCTCATTTAACTGCAGTAACCGTTTCTCCCCAGCTGCTTGTAAGTCAAAATTCAGTTTCCGAATGGCCCAATATGCACTATGTTCTAATTCAACTGGTAGATGACACGCCTTTTTATAGACCATCCTGTACGGTGACATTCCGATAGGGTTCTTGTAAGCTGTTTGATATGCCCATAGGGCATCATCTAGTCGCATGGCCCAATCTTTTCGTGACAGATTGACCACCTTCTCCAAGATTCTCTTAACTTCCTGATTCGAGACCTCCGCTTGACCATTAGTTTGGGGATGGTACGCGGCTGTAATCTTATGTCGGACCCTATACTTTGTAAGCAACTTAGTGAACTACTTATTACAGAAGTAAGTTCCCTCATCGCTAATTATCTCCCTCGGTGTTCCAAATTTTGTGAAAATATTCTTCTTCAAGAACCGAAGTACCACCTTAGCATCGTTCGAGGATAAGGCTGCAGCTTCTACCCATTTCGAAATATAGTCCACTGCCAACATAATGTACTGATTATTGAATGAGGATGGGAAGGGTCCCATAAAGTCAATTCCCCACACATCGAATAACTCCACCTCCAAAATGGTATTAAGTGGCATTTCATTGTGTTTGGAGATATTGCATACTCGTTGACACCGATCACATTTTAGCACATAGAGATATGCGTCTTTGAATAGGGAAGGCAAGAAAAAACCCAACTGCAACACTTTGGCTACTGATCTATCACCCGCGTAATGCCCTCCGTAATCTGGTGAGTGGCAATGACCTAATATGCTATCCATCTCCTCTTGTGGCACACATCATCTAATCATTTGGTCTGCATAAGCCATAAACAGAAACGGTTCTTCCTAAAAGTATTGTCGGACATCGTGGAGGAACTTTTTCCGTTGTTGCGAGTTCAATTCCGGAGGTAACACATGATTAACCAGATAATTCACGAAATCTGCGTACCAAGGCATGATTGTTATTACTTGAAGAAGCTGTTCATCAGGAAACCTCTCATTAATCATGACTTCATCTTTTTGCTGAACCTCCACGTTTTCTACATGAGAAAGATGATCCGCCACCTGGTTCTTGGTACCTTTTCTATCTCGGATCTCCAAGTCAAATTCTTATAGCAAAAGTACCCACCATATTAACCGCAGCTTGGCATCTTTCTTCTCAATCAAATACTTAATAACAGAATGATCAGTGTAGACAATTACCTTGGTCCCTATGAGATATGCTTTGAACTTGTCGAAGGCAAACACGACCGCAAGTAATTCTTTTTCGGTGGTCGTGTAATTCAACTAAGCATCCGTCAACGTCTTGCTGGAGTAGTAAATAGTGTGAAAAATTTTATCGCGATGTTGTCCCAATATTGCTCCAACTGCGTAGTCACTGGCGTCGCACATCAATTCAAATGGTAAAGACCAATTGGGAGCCACTATAATTGGAGCTGAAACCAATTTTTTCTTCAATACTTCAAAAGCATCGACGCACGACTGATCCATCTTGAACATTATATCTTTCTCCAAGAGGAAACATAAGGGTTTCAAAATTTTGGAGAAGTCTTTAATAAAGCGTCTGTAGAAACCCGCATGTCCCAAGAAGCTCCGTATTCCCTTCACAGATGTTGAAGGAGGTAGTTTCTCAATCGTCTCAATTTTTTCTTTATCAACCTCTAGCCCTGCTGCAAAAACCTTATGCCCCAAAATTATCCCCTCTTGCTCCATGAAGTGACATTTTTCCCAGTTAAGAACTAGGTTCGTCTCCACACATCGCTTCAACACTAAGACCAAATTTTTCAAGCATAAGTCAAAACTATCACCGAACACGGAGAAGTCATCCATGAATACTTCCATGTTTTGTTCTACCATATCTGAGAAGATGGCCATCATGCATCGTTGAAAAGTTATCGGAGCATTATATAAGCCAAAAGACATACGCCGGAATGCAAACATACAGTAAGGGCATGTGAATGTGGTTTTTTTTTTATCTTTCGGTGCTATGGCAATCTGATTATATCCAGAATATCCATCCAAAAGGCAGTAGAACTGATGTCTCGCTAACCTATCCAACATCTGATCAATGAACGGCAAGGGAAAGTGATCCTTGCGTGTGGCTTTATTCAGTTTGTGGTAATCCATACATACTCTCCAGCCTGTAACGGTTCTAGTGGGGATGAGTTCATTAGATTCGTTTTTCACTACCGTCATGCCCCCTTTCTTTGGTAAGCACTATACATGACTTACCCATGAACTGTTCAAAATGGGATAAATAATGTCGACATCCAACCACTTTATGATCTCTTTTTTACCATATCCTTCATAATGGGGTTTAGCCTTCTTTTCTGCTCAATGGTTGGTTTTGCTCCTTCTTCCAATAAGATCTTATGCATACAAAATGACGGACTAATTCCTCAAATATCCGCTATAGTCCATCTGATTGCTGTTTTGAACTCTTGCAATACCCTTAACAGTTTTTCTTTTTGCGTATCAGTCAAATTTATCAAAACAATAACTGGTAGGGTAGCATCTTTTCCCAAATAGGCATATTGCAGATGAGATGGTAGAGGTTTTAATTCCAACACCAATGGCTCTTCTATCGATGGTTTGAACTTTTTCTCTTCCGTTTCAGGCCGATCAATAGTGTCGAATGATTGTTTAATTTTCTTGGCTGTCGGTAATGCATCTAGACATTTGACATACTCAATATCATCCTCAATATTGTAGTTGTCCATCCCGAACAAAACAGATTCTAGTGGGTCCTCTGAATAATTTCCGTTGAACTTGTGATTAACTAATTCATCCATGACATCCACCCGCAAACATTCACCCTTTTCTTTTGGAAATTTTATTGACTTAAATACATTAAAGGTGACCTGTTAGTCTTCAACTCACATCATCAATTTACCTTTTTGTACGTCGATCAACGTTCTCCCCGTTGCTAAAAATTGTTGCCCGAGAATGATGGGAATTTCTCTATCTACTTCACATTCCAAGATAAAGAAATCCGCTGCGAAGATGAATTTATCCACTTTTACTAAAACGTCTTCAACAATACCTTGTGGATATGTAACTGATCGGTCCGCCAACTGCAAACTGATATTTGTTGGTTTTGGTTCCTGAAGTCCAAATTGGCTATAGACGAATAGTGGCATCAAATTTATACTGGCCCCCAATGTAAGACCCCAACTTATTATTAATAAAATTTAATTTTCTCTATTTATTATTTTGAAATAGTAAGGGTTGATGTGATTAATGTGGATAGTTAGGGGTAAAATACGTAAATACTTCAAAATAAGCAAGTGGTTATAAAATATTCATTGTTGTCGAGGAATATTCGTTTGGTCGTGGAATATTCAGATTGCTTGGGAATATTAATTTACCTACAAGTACGACCATGTGTGGGCCCCATAACTGAAAAGCGATTGGATGAAGAAAACGACAAATATAAGTTGGTTAAAAATAACGTAGTAGTTATACTGAAGTTAAGACCGTTGAATACCCGGTGGTTAAAATACGTGATGTCGCGTGGTCGCACAAGAAGATTGCGGTATTGCACAAGATTGTTGAATTATTGATCCTTACGTAAGAAGGCACTACTCAATAATTTTCACACGAGTGAATTCCGCTCAATATTTTATTGATTCAATAATTGCTTGCGTTGATATTTTATATTATTGTTGTTCAATAATTGTCAATCGCACATTATCTCCATTATCGGATCAATAATTCATATTATTTAAATAATATTATTAGATAGCATTATTGGCAATGTCTAGAAAGTTCATCGAGGAGAGGTTTGGTCACCTAATCAAGGCGCCAAGAAGGAGAAATCCTTATTGGAAAGCCCTCTTTCCCGGAACTACCTGGTTGTCATAATTGTGATTCTCGTAATATTATTTGTGAATAATTAATTATTAATTCATATGATAAAGAAATATTTATTTTATGTGGATATAAATGATGGATTTATTTATGAGGTTATAAATGAAGAAATT
The DNA here is from genome assembly GCA_020205615.1 of Panax quinquefolius. NCBI lineage: Eukaryota > Viridiplantae > Streptophyta > Magnoliopsida > Apiales > Araliaceae > Panax > Panax quinquefolius. Next base: position 46,449,628 of record CM035163.1, on the reverse strand, counting down.
AATGTTGAGGTGTTTTATCAAGATTTTATCTCGGATTGGAGGTATTAAAAATCAAATCGGGGTTTTGAGATATATTATGGGGTTATAATTTTTAATCAAACCGTTGGATTGTGGTAATTTTTGGGTATGTTATACATACATAAGTTGAGTATATGTCCACAAATTTTGAACCGTTAAAAATGCACGAATGATTTGTTATGAATTTTAAGAGGTGTCTCGATCTTAAATTAGGTTTATAATTGATTTTGGTGGAAAATTCTAGAATTGAGTGGGCCCCACTTGTGGTTGGTGAAGAAATGTGCTGAATTTTATTTCAAATGTGGTGGGTGGCAATAGTAGTAGGTAAAGCCATCGTGTAAAGAGTCAATTTCGCTTCTACGGCTAACATTTTCCTATAAATAGAGGACTAAGTTAGAATTGAAAATCACACCGTAAACATAAGCTTTTCTCTTTTCTCTCTATATTATTGAGCGTATTTTGTGAGTATTTAGATACTTTGAGAGTTGTTTGTTCAAAGACAAGTTTCATTCAAAGATCACTTCCGACCTTTCATTCCGAAATCTCGATTCTTTTAGGTAAGGGATGTTATTTTCTTCTCAAATGATATTATTTCTTCAATATCATTATCTTTGAAATATTGGTTGGAACTTTTTATCAAATTTGGAACTTTTTCATCGGGGTTACTATTCATGAGTTACTATTCACGAGTTACTATTCATGAGTTACTATTCACGAGTTACTATTCATTTAGTACTATTCATGAAGCGTGAAGATGTTTTTTGTGGAATTTCTATCTTTTGGTGTCGGATTTACTATTCATGTATACTTAAGATTATTCACGATACTCTAAGACTATTCACGATACTTGACTATTCATAGAAAAATAAAATTTCTTCTTTTTGTCCAAAACATCTATTCGGATACTAGCTTTGATTGTATCCATGTTTTGATCATTCTTGAATTTTACACCACTATGATTATTTTTGAGGTATTTTTGACGTGGATAAAACCAAGTACGAATCCTTAATCCTTAATCCTTGTCATTTTGTTTTTCTTTGGATTCGTTTCTTTAAAAATATTTTTCATCATCCTCGCCTTAAATGATGATATTATTGAATATCTTTGGCTTTGTAGTGCAAAGATGAATGATTTTCGAAGAATATCTTTGGCCTGTAGTGCAAAAGATGAAGCAGTGTTTAAATGAAACATGACTAATCGATGAATATCTTTGGCCCAGTAGTGCAAAGATGAATATTTGATTCAGATGTTTATGGATTGATGTTACAGGATAAAAGATGAGCGATGAACTTTTAAATTCATACATAGAAGATAGCAGGTTTGCATTCTCTACTTAACTCTTCTAATGAATTATTACTTCCACTGCGAATATTGATTTAAAATTTGTTGTCTATTGTATTCTATTAAATTTTTCCTCGTTGAAGACTAACGGTAATTTGTTGTATATTATCTTAGTCATAATATTCTTTCTTGAAGCTAGTTGAGCTCACCTTTTCCTTTTTGTTCCATTTTTCTCAAGAGGCGAGAATATAAGCGAAAGTACAGTCTGGGGTATGGAATGAAGGTTTTAGAAAGGATTGTTTAGTAGTCCTCACCATTTTGTAAAATAATGTATCAATAAATGTGATGAGGATTATTTGAGTATAGATATTGTCTCAGAAGATAATATTTGTATTCAAACTCACAGCTTTTCTTGTTGTAATAATAAAGTTGTAGTTGTTTACGCATCATGTATTGACAACTCGTAATAGGTGATGTATACCTATTTTGGGGCGTCACAGTTGGTATCGAGCTTAGGATATGATCTCTGGCGGAGATCGGGGAATAGAACTAGGAGGGGAGAGGCGAGTAAATCCTTCGCTAGTATGTCCTACCTAAGCTTATTTGTTAGTTGGTCAAGATATAGGGATATTATGTGATATATTGATTTCCTTAATTAACCCTTGTTTTATATGAGATTTGAGAATGTCATCGAGAATATTAACAATGGAAATGAGAACGTGGAGACGCCTCAGACTCACCAACGAGGAGAACGTCTAACAACAGTCGGGCAATGTTCCTCCCGTGAACAACACCATTGAAGCGAGATGATGAGCGAGGGGATGTTTAGAAGTTTTTGCGATTCATGCAAAATCGCACGAGGAGACTCGTGTTCAAAATACAGGAGGAAATGATAGCAATTCACGGGTTGTCACGTACCCAAGCAGCTTCAAAGAGTTGGGACCACCAAAATTTAAGGAAAGCCGGATCCGATCACGGCGGAAACATAGGTCAAACAAATTACCAAGATATTCGATGTCTTGGGATGCACAGAAGAACGAAGGTCCCATTCGCCACCTTTATGTTCCGTGTGGCAGGCAGATCATTGGTGGGAGTCTCGTGAAGCGTACTCCATCCAAACAAGACTCAAGCATGTCTTGGGAGACGTTTCAGAAACTATTTAATGACAAATACTTTCCCGAAAGTGTTCGTCGTATGAAGGAAGTGGAGTTTATTAGATCGGAGCGAGAACAACATGACGGTGTCTCAAAGACAAGGCAAAGTTTACAGAGTTATCCAGTTTGCACCTCATTTGGTGGAGAATGAGGAACGATGACGCGGATGTTTCTTAGAGGTTTGAAACCCGGCATACGTCCAAGATCTCATTTCTCATAAATTTTCTCTTTATTCGGATGTTGTAAACAAGGCTCAATTATTAGAGCGAGATAACGAAAATACGGTCAACCGAGGGACCACAATCGGGATCGTACTCAGAGATAAAGCAATCAACAAAATAATGATAACCGGCGAGAAAGAAAGCGAGACGGACAAAAATGGTTACCACTCTGGTGGTAATCATGGTCATGGAAATGTAAGAAGCGAGTCAGAGGAGATTTTAAAAGAGGAGATTTAACAACGACCATGTGAAGACGAGCAGTCTTAAGAAAGAATCGGGTTCTAAGGGAGGAGAACGACCACCCATTATATGTTATAAATGCGGAAAGAGGGACATATCGGTCAAACATCCACAACAGTTCAAGGTATGCTATAATTGTGGAAAGGAAGGACATATCGCTCGAGATTTATGCGAGAGCGAAACCTAGTTCAATGGGGACGGTGACTCAAAAGATCGTCCCGTAAAAGTCAAAGTCAACGATTCCGGAAGAGCGTTTGTTGTCAGGTGGTCATAATGCAAGGAACCCAAACGAGGTGATCACGGGTAAGCTATTTATAAATTTCTTGCTAAGTTTATACCTTACTTGATACAGTGCTACCCATTCATTTATCTCTCCTGCATGTGCTCAACGTTTAAACTTGACTCAGGAGAAATTAGACTTTGACCTATCTCGTGGAAACTCCGTTAGGAGAAACTTTCATCACATCCATCGCTTATAAATCTTGTTTGATTCAAGTTGGCAATCATTACCTTTACCATTGACCTTATCTCTTTAAAGATACTTGGTTTTGATGTGATTTTAGGGATTGATTGGTTAACTACTCATCATGCCAAAATTGATTGTTTTCGTAAGGTTGTTAGTTTTCATATTCCTAACCAACCTCGTTGTATTTAATTCAAGCAACTAAACCATTAAAATCAATCATCGTCATATCTAATCATAAAGCTATTCGTTTATTGAAAAAGCGGATGTCAAGCTTTCTTAGCCCATGTTATGGATTTGAATAAAGACACGCCAAATTTGAATAATATTCTCGTTGTTATTGACTTTTCCGACGATTTCTCAAGAACTTCACCGTCTACCCCTAACGTGAAGTTGAATTCTTTATTGATCTTGAACCTGGTACAAAGCCCATTTCTAAAACCCCATATCGAATGGCTCCTATTGAACTTCAGGAGTTAAAGGTCCAACTACAGGAATTGTTGGACATCGGTTTCATTCGTCCAAGTACATCTCCTTGGGGTGCTCCTGTTTTATTTGTAAAGAAGAAAGACGGGAGTATGCGACTTTGTATTGACTATCGGGAATTGAACCATGTCACCATCAAGAATAGGTATCCTCTACCTTGTATTGATGACTTGTTTGATCATTTAAGGGCACAATTCTTTTCAAAAATCGATCTTCGTTCCGGATATCATCGGTGAAGATTAGAACCGAGGATATTCCAAAGACCGCCTTCGAACTCGGTATGGGCATTATGAATTCTTAGTCATGTCTTTCGGACTAACTAATGCTCCCCGTGGCTTTCATGGATATGATGAACCGAGTATTCAAGGAATATTTGGATCGATTCGTTGTTTGTCTTTATTGATGACATCCTTATATATTCCAAAAGTCGTGAAGATCATGAGCACCATTTGAAGTCGGTACTCCAAAGGCTTCGTGAAAACAAACTATATGCCAAATTGAAGAAATGCTAGTTTCGCTTGAGGAAGTAGCATTCCTTGGAAACACGTGGTCGAAAACATGGAGTATCCGTGGACCGACGAAGATTGAAGCAATAAAAGTTGGGAGCAACCAAGTTCGGTGGATCAAGCACGAGCTTTTGGGCTTATTGGTTATTATCGGAGATTCGTGGAAGGTTTTTCGAATCGCTACTTCATTAACTCAACTTAACTCCTAAGGATACAAAATTCGTTTGGAGTGAAGAATGCGAGAAGAGTTTCCAAGAGCTTAAGAGGAGACTTATTTAAGACTGTTTCTAACAATTCCATCCGGTTCGAATGGATTTGTTATCTACTGCCGATGCTTCGTGCAAAGGGTTAGGATGTGTTCTCATGCAACGTGGGAAAGTCATAGCCTATGCCTCGCGACAACTTAAAGAGTATGAGAGGAATTATCCTACTCATGATCTAGAGTTAGCAAAGATCGTTTTTGCGCTAAAGATATGGAGGCACTATCTATATGGGGAGAAAGTGGAGATATATTCGCACCATAAAAGCCTTAAATATTTCTTCACTCAAAAAGAACTCAACACGCGGCAATGACGTTGGCTCGAACTATTGAAAGACTACGACCACACTATTCAATACCATCCGGAAAAGTTTAACGTGGTAGCCGACGCTGCGTTGAGTAGAAGATCATATGCGGAACGAAAAGCGATGATGTCAAGTATACGACAGAGCCAACTTTAATAGAAAAGTTAAGGTTGCTCAAGCCACCGAATTCGTGAATGATGCGTATGAAGAAGAAAGTACAAGAAGGAGCTATTCCTAAGGGCGAGAATTGATGAAGAAGGAATACTTGAGTCCACTCTAGACTTTGTGTTCCTAACGACTACGATTTGAAGTACAAGATTATGATGGAGGCACACAATACACCATTTGCAATCCATCTGGAAGTACTAAAATGTATCGTGATCTTGACATACATTTTGGTGGAACAATATGAAGAGAGAGATTGCAAAGTTTATCTCAATGTGTTTAACTTGTCAACGTGTAAAGGCGGAGCATCTAGTACCTAAGGGTCCGTTATATAACCACTTGAGATTCAAATGGAAGTGGGAACACATTACCATGGATTTCGTTATGGGTCTTCCTACGATTTCTTAGAGCATCAATGCTATTTGGGTTATTGTTGATAGATTAACCAAGTCTCGCTTTCATTTCTTGCCGACACGGAGACTTATTCACTTGAACGTCTTGCTAGTATGTGACGTAAATGAGATTGTGAGGTTGCATGGCATGCCTGTATCCATAGTTTTGGATCGTGACCCAAGATTCACTTCAAAATTTTGGGTTAGCTTGCAAAAAGCTATGGGCACGGATTTGCGATTTAGTTTCGCATACCATCCCTAAGCAGACGGACAATCGAGAGGACTATTCAAACTCTTGAAGATTTATTAAGACTCGTGGTCCTAGACTTCAAGGGCGGTTGGGATAAGTATTTACCATTGGTGGAATTCTCCCACAACAACAGTTATCAGCAAGTATAGGTGTGGCTCCATTCAAGCATTATATGGACGAAAATGTCGTTCTCCAATATGTTGGGATGAGGGGGAAGCAACATTGTTGGGACCCGAGTTAGTACATATGACTCACCGAAAAGATCCAAATGATTCGAATAACGATACAAATGGCACAAGATCGACAAAAGAGTTATGCGGATCTTCATCGAAAGGACGTGGAATTTAGTGTAGGGATCATGTATTATTACGAGTTGCTCCATGGAAGGGAGTTACAAGATTTGGGAAGAGAGGAAAGCTCAATCCACGATTTATTGGTCCATTTCAAATTCTTGACCGAGTAGGAAATGTAGCCTATAGACTTGCGTTACCTCCAAGTATGTCTCGTGTTCATAATGTGTTTCACATATCTGCATTTCAGTAAATATGTGAAAAACCCGAACCACGTTATAGAGTTAGAACAGGACGAGATAGCCAAGACCTAACGTATGAGGAGGTACCTGTCAAAATTTTGGATAGGAAGGAGCATGTCCTACGCCAAGAAAGGTCATACCACAAGTTAAAGTTTTGTGGAGGAATCATGCTATAGAGGAAATGACACGGGAATTGGAACGGAAATGAAAGTGAGGTATCCTCACCTTTTGAAACACCAGTATCGCACATCAATTTCGAGGACGAAATTTCATAAGGAGGGAGGTTGTAAGACCCAAACTTATTATTAATAAAATTTAATTTTCTATTTATTATTTTGAAATAGTAAGGGTTGATGTGATTAATGTGGATAGTTAGGGGTAAAATACGTAAATACTTCAAAATAAGCAAGTGGTTATAAAATATTCATTGTTGTTGGGAATATTCGTTTGGTCGTGGAATATTCAGATCGTCGGGGAATATTCGTATTTACCGGCAGGCCAAATGCAATGTGGGCCCCATAACGGAAAGCGATTGGATGAAGAAAGCGACAAATATAAGTTGGTTAAAAATAAGCAGTAGTTGTTATTCCGTTAAGACATTGTTGAATACCCGGTGGTTAAAATACGATGTCTGGCGTGGTTGCACATAAAGAAAGCACACCAGTATTGCACAAAGATTGTTGAATTATTGATCCTTACGTAAGAAGGCACTACTCAATAATTTTCACAGTGAATTCTTTATTCAATATTTTATTGATTCAATAATTCTTTGCGTTGATATTTTATATTATTGTTGTTCAATAATTGTCATCGCACATTATCTCCATTATCGATCAATAATTCATATTATTTAAATAATATTACTAGATAGCATTATTGGCAATGTCTAGAAAGTTACATCAAGGAGAGGTTTGGTCACCTAATTGCGGCGCCAAGAAGGAGAAATCCTTATTGGAAAGCCCTCTCTTTCTGAGGAACTACCGGTTGTCATAATTGTGATTCTCGTAATATTATTTGTGAATAATTAATTATTAATTCATATGATAAAGAAATATTTATTTTATGTGGATATAAATGATGGATTTATTTATGAGGTTATAAATGAAGAAATTAATGTTGAGGTGTTTTATCGAGATTTTATCTGATTGGAGGTATTAAAATCAAATCGTGGGTTTTGAGATATATCATGGGGTTATAATTTTTAATCAAACCGTTGGATTGTGGTAATTTTTGGGTATGTTATACATACATAAGTTGAGTATATGTCCACAAATTTTGAACCGTTAAAATGCACTTAATGATTTGTTATGAATTTTAAGAGGTGTCCGATTCTGGAAATTAGGTTTATAATTGATTTTGGTGGAAAATTCTAGAATTGAGTGGGCCCCACTTGTGGTTGGTGAAAAATGTGCTGAATTTTATTTCAAATGTGGTGGGTGGCAATAGTAGCGAGTAAAGCCATCGTGTGGCGAGTCAAGTCCGCTTCCATGGGCTAACATTTTCCTATAAATAGAGGACTAAGTTAGAATTGAAAATCACACCGAAACATAAGCTTTTCTCTTTCTCTCTATATTATTGAGCGTATTTTGTGAGTATTTAGATACTTTGAGAGTTCATTATTCAAGACAAGTTTCATTCAAAGATCACTTCCGACCTTTCATTCAAGAAATCTTGATTCTTTTAGGTAAGGGATGTTATTTTCTTCTCAAATGATATTATTTCTTCAATATCATTATCTTTGAAATATTGGTTGGAACTTTTTATCAAATTTGGAACTTTTTCATGTCTGGGGTTCTTATTCATGAGTTACTATTCACGAAGTTACTATTCATGAGTTACTATATTCACGAGTTACTATTCACGAGTACTATTCATGAAGCGTGAAGATGTTTTTGTAGAATTTCTATCTTTTGGTGTCGGATTTATTATTCATGATATGCGGTCTTATTCACGATATCAAGACTATTCACGATACTCTGCACTATTCACCGAAAAATAAAATTTCTTCTTTTGTCCAAAACATCTATTCGGATACTAGCTTTGATTGTATCCATGTTTTGATCATTCTTGAATTTTACACCACTATGATTATTTTGAGGTATTTTGGACGTGCATAAAACCAAGTACGAATCCTTAATCCTTAATCCTTATCATTTTGTTTCTTTGGATTCGTTTCTTTAAAAATATTTTTCATCATCCTCGCTTTTAAATGATGATATTATTGAATATCTTTGGCTGTAGTGCAAAGATGAGATGAATGATTTCAAGAATATCTTTGGCCCTGTAGTGCAAAGATGAGCAGTGTTTAAATGAACATGACTAATCGATGAATATCTTTGGCACGTCAGTAAAAAAGATGAACAGTGTTTAAATGAAACATGACTAATCGATGAATATCTTTGGCCTGTAGTGCAAAGATGAATATTTGATTCCAGATGTTTATGGATTGATGTTACAGGGATAAAAGATAGACGATGAACTTTTAAATTCATACATAGAAGATAGTAGTTTGCATTCTCTACTTAACTCTTCTAATGAATTATTACTTCCGCTGCGAATATTGATTTAAAATTTGTTGTCTATTGTATTCTATTAAATTTTTCCCTGTTGAAGACTAACGGTAATTTGTTGTATATTATCTTAGTCATAATATTCTTTACTGAGCTAGTTGAGCTCACCCTTTTCCTTTTTGTTCCATTTTTCTCGGAGGAGAGAAATATAGCGAGTGCAGTCGGGGTATGGAATGAAGGTTTTAGAAAGGATTGTTTAGTAGTCCTCACCATTTTTGTAAAATAATGTATCAATAAATGTGATGAGGATTATTTGAGTATAGATATTGTCTAGAAGATAATATTTGTATTCAAACTCACAGTTTTACTGTTGTAATAATAAAGTTGTAGTTGTTTCTGTACCATGTATTGACAACTCAGAATAGGTGATGTATACCTATTTTGGGGGCGTCACACCCAAATCACACAACGCTCTTCCCGAAAACTGATTACCAATTTCACATGGAATAGTAAAACTACCTGGATCTTTTAGCTTCCGAGGTAACTTATTCTGGATAATTGCGCTGCACTCTTTGTCTAAAGCCACTGTTTCAAAATCACCCAATTTTCTCTTCTTCGACAAAACCTCCTTCATGAACTTGGCGTAACTCGGCATCTGTTCCAAGGCTTCTATAAATGGTATGTTGATATGCAATTTTTTGAAAATATCCAAAAATCTTGAAAACTGCTTATCTAACTTGGATTTTTGAAACCTTTGCGGATATGGTATAGGAGGCTTTATGAGGCTTTGTTCAGGTGCTTTTTGCTCTAACTCCTCATCTTGTCATTTTTCGGTTTCTAAGACTTCCTCTTTTTCCACTCTTACGTTGTCCATCTTTTCCTTGTCCTTGAGTGTCTCTTGTAATTCCTTTCCACTACGTAAAGTCACAGCCTTGCAATGTTCATCTCTGCCCAGATTTATCTCGGTATCACTGGGGAGTGTTCCATGTGGATGGCTATTCAACGCGTGTCTTTATCATCCCATTTGATTTTCCAGATTCTTGATCAAGCTTGACTTGACTTTTCACATTCATATCTACGATTCAATAACTTGTCTTGCTTCATCGATCCTTTTATGCGTAGCTACAATAAATTTTTCAAAGCGTCTTTCAGACTTGTTTTCCTCTCTGGCTGTTGCTGAGTCTGATTTTGAAATTCGGGTGGATTTTGCTGTCTCGGTGCTTGAGCTTGATTATTTCTCCAAGAAAACCCCGGGTGATTTCTCCAACCTGGGTTATATGCATTTTGATTCGGATAAGGTTTGACGAATCAATTATAGCTTCCCACAAACTGAGCTGATTCGGCATTGATGGCACACTGATCTGCAGCATGACTCCCTGCACACAACTTGCAAACCATAGCTACTTGCGGTGCGGATGGTGGACCCCATGTTTCAATTCTCTTAGTTAACGCGGAAACCTGTGCTGCCAATGCTATCACTGCGTCCAATTCTAGCTTTCCTGGTGTTTTTGGGGGGGTTAGATCTAGTCATTAGCCATTGATAGTTATTGTTGGCCATCGTCTTTAATAATTGATAAGCCTCATCGAAATTCTTTGCCATGATTGCTCCACCTGCTGCCGCATCAATACTGGCTCTCGTGGACGAGTGCAACCCATCACAAAATATTCCAACCTGCATCCACTGTGGAATTCTGTGATGCAGACATTTACGGAGCATATCCTTAAATCTTTCCCACGCCTCATATAAGGTTTCTGAGTCTAACTGTGCAAAGGTGTGAATATCATTCCGTAGTTTTGCCGACTTTGCTGGTGGGAAAAACTTAGCTAGAAATTTTTAGGCTAAGTCATCCCAAGCTGTGATTGAACCAGGCGACAATGAGTGTAACCAACTATGAGCTTTGTCTTTCAACGTAAATGGAAACAACCTCAACCTTATTGCATCTTCCGATACATTATTGAACTTGAAGGTGTCGCAAATCTCCTAAAAACTCAAGATGTGCTTATTCAGATCATTTGTTGAACTACCCCTACACTGAACTACATTTTGTAGCATCTGTATTGTTCCCGATTTGATCTCGAAACTGTTTGCATTAATTACCGGCCTCCGAATACCAGACTGTATATCCGTGACTGTGGCGTGGCATAATCCCTAAGCGATTTTTGTTCTTCCCCTGCCATGTTTACTGGTATTTCTTGTGCCGCCAGATCTTCTTCCTCAGGTAATACCTCACTAGTCAACTGTAATTTTTGGAACTTCCTTTCGATATCGCCTGTATAAGGAAAAAGTTCCTTTTTAGCCCTTGATCTAGTGTGCATACACTTACAAAGAATTCTTGCAAACACAAGAAGAAAAATAAATAACGTTTAAATTAAGACCGAATTGATTATAACTAATATGGAATTAATATTAATAAAGAAATCCCTGGCAACGGCGCCAAAAACTTATTAATCGATTTCACAATCAATTATTTATGCAAGTATACACAGTCAACAAGTAATAAAGTGGTAAAATTAAGTGTTGATCCCACAGGGAATTCCAATCAATAAACTCCAACTACTAGCACTATACAAATTCAATTTTATTTAAACAACTACAAATTGTGATTTTTCTAATTAAGACAACTAAATTAATCAATTTAAAACTTAATTACTCTAAAATTAATTCAAATAAATAAAGGTAAAGACTAAATGAATGAATTCAGATAAATAAAGGTTAAGACTACAATATCCCCAACTATGAACTATAAACTAATTATCCAAATAATCCAATTACTATGCCTAATGAATTGTTAACAGGAATTCTAAGTGTTAAATGCCCTTTCCCAAGTGATCAGTTAACTTTTATTCAATTCAATTAATCTTGCGATATTCCAATGCAAAATAATTAAATTAAACCCATTAAGTTCCAATTCCCAATTTGTTACATGCAGTGAACAAATATTCCTATTCAATTCACGACCCTAATTATTCGTCTCATGAAAATAATCAAGCATACATGTTATCATATCCATTTCTAATCCTAAATTTCATCTCCCGAATCCTTCTAGAGTAACACGGTAATTACTGGCCAAATAATTAATCAATACGCACAAGACATGATAAACAATTCACCTTGGCATAAATAATTGGAGAAAATTAAATAATTAATTCATTGGCATAATAGGTTCAATTTGTAGTCTTAATAAAAGAGTTAGTTCATAACGAAAAAGAAAACCAACAATCTCATCAAAATCATCTTGAAAGAATTACACGATTAAAAATAAGAAGAAGAAGAAACTCAAAGAAAATCTCCCAAGCTTCAATCTTCAAGTGATTCCTGATTAGTCTACAATTATGCTTGATGATGATCTCCCTTTTAATTCCATCTAATTGGCCTTTATATACTCTTTTCTCTCTTGCACCAATCCTAATCCAAGTCAACGTCTAAGTACCTTCTAACTCCAAGTCAAACTATTGGTCCACGTATGCACCTCAGTCAACTAAAACCGGGCTACAGCGCCCCGACGCTGAGATTAGAGCTGGGAGTAGAGCCTCGGTGCTAGAAGTCCAAAAATTTACAATTGTGCCATTAAATTGCTCAAAACCCCAACTTGCCCCTGCATCTTCTCAATCTGCAAAATAATAAATAATCACAGTAAAATTCTTCTAAAAGACTTGAGAATACAATAATTTAAGCCCAGGTATATCCAATGTAACGATCGAGAAATTTGTAATTTAATATAAATATTTATTGAATTAAATAAATATTTTAAATAATTTATTTATTGAGGAAAATAAATAATTGATGAAATGTGGTGCATCAATTTAGTAACTAAATTGATTAATGTTAATTAAATTAATTAATGGTAATTTTATTTGAAGGATTTAATTTAATGAAATAATTAAATTAAATGAATGGTTTAATATTAAAGAAAATAAATAAATTAAATAAAGTAATGTTTAAATTTAATTTATTAATTAAATTAGATATATATAATTTTTTATTAATTATAAGTATAATTATAATAAAAATTATTATGAATACTACTGTAAGTTATTTAAAATTAACTAAACTAAAGTTATTTAAATTAACTAAATTAAGGTGTGACACATGAAACTATATAATATAATATTATTAAAATAATCTAGTTTGGGGGAATTGGTGTGTGGCCAAACAAGGCCTTGTGGCCTTTGGTCTAATTTAACTGACGCATACGTTATATTTCTTTAACTGATGAATTTGGGAGAAAGCCATATCATTTGTTTTGTGCGTATAACCTAAAGCCATGAGAGAAAACAGAGTGTGAGAAGAGGAAAACACAGAGATTTTGAGAAGGAAGAATCACAGTGGTTTTGAGAGAGGGTCACCATCTCTTGCTAGCATTCAACTAGGGTTTTAAAGGTATATTTTACTTCTAATATGATGTTTTGAGTTTTCATGATCATTCTCTATAAATTGCTAATTCATGTTGGATTGAAATATATATGTATATATGGTGTTACAATCTGTCAATCATCTTACGTGAGTGCAATTTGATGATTAGAATACAAGAAATTGGTTTGTAGGAAGAAAAAAAATAAATAACAGTGTTTTTACTTGAAAATTGACTTTAGAAAGTACAAAATTTCATGGTCAATACTTGTTATAATTTACGAATTGATGTTGGATTATATTAGTATGTTAAGAAATGAAAACGGCGTAGTTTAAATCATGTCAATTGGTTAAGAAACGAGTTCGCGGCGATCGAATTCGCTAAAAGTATCAAAATTGAAGAAATTTGGAAAATAGTGGTTTTGATTCCTCAAATTTGTGTATATGTAATGTTTTGTATATAGAATGATGAATAGCATGTGTAACTATGTTATTACAAAGTTCTAGTTGCTAGGTTTATGAATTTCTATGGTTATTGGAATGATTTTGGTGGTAGTGCGATAGTCAGCTGCTGTATGCGGTTTACATACTGGGTATGGCGTGGCTTGTTATTACCTGCAGAAATGGCTCAAATTGCGCCATTAGTTTTCACAGACGAGGCGAGCACTAAGCAAGCAATTTACTGGTGTTGGGCATGGCATGGACAACAATTTCTTTGTGGCGCCCCAAAATAGGTCCACACGACCCATTCTAAGTCGCCAGATATCATACTATAAAAATCAAATACAAACTTCATTTATACAACTGTTGAACTATCATACAGAATAATAAAGAATGGAATAACATAAGAATTTCACCATGTATACGGTAGTCCGCGTATATAGGTTATTCCAACAAAATAATAAGGAATGGAAAAACAATAGCTCTCTTCATGAATATGAAAGAAATAATACCCCTTACCATAATAATAATATCTCTTACCTTAGAAGAAACTGGATATTAGAATAGTGAGGTAGCAGACTTCTCTTCTTCTTTCTCTCTATAGCTTCTCTCTCTATAATTTCTCTATAATAATTGCTCTTGTGAGACTTAGTGAATTGGTGAAAAATAATGAAGGAATGAACTTCTATTTATTGGAAAATATAGTTTCAATAATTGCACATTTTGGGGCTCAAAATGTTATAGTATAATACTTTCATATTTTCCTTCATTTTTAATTTAGTCATTCAAGTATTATCAAACTTGCACCACCTCCCCTAATAGTAAATTATGTGAATCAATAGTAAATCATGTGACTCAATAGTTCTAAACATGTGAAAAAATTAATTATAGTATAGTACCTTCAACTATACCTCCATTTTTAACTTAGTCATGCAAGTATTATCAATCTTGCACCAACTCCCCTAATAGTAAATTATGTGAATCAATAGTACACACATGTGAACACATAGTTATAAGCATGTGAATTAATAGCAATTAATTGCTCATTTATCCGATTAATTACCCGATTGGTCAATATAACCTCCAGACATTAATTATTATCGAAATAAATATCGATTTCCACTAACACTAATAATTCCCACATAATGGAACTATCAATTTTATCTTTAATCAACACGAACTTATTCATCATTAATATTATAACTCACAATATTTAACAATCAGATCGTTCCCAGGAAAGAGGGGGCTTTCCGATAAGGATTTCTCCTTAATGGCGCGCAATTAGGTGACCAAACCTCTCTTTGACAGAACTTCTAGACATTGTCAATATTGTAAATAATAATATGAATAACTTTGCCGTCTAAATTATTGATTTAATAATATAAATAATGCAAATGATACTGTGACAATAATTGAATCAATAATATAAGAGATATGATGCAGTAATTACTGTAGCAATAACTGAGTGACTTCTTACGTAAGCATCAATAATCAATACCGTAGCTACTATGTACAACCATGCCAGACATCGTACTTTTACTACCGAGTAGTTCAACAATTTTAACGGTAACACTTTCGCCGTTATATTTATAAAAAGATAATTATGTCGTTTTCTTACTACGACAATACTTCCATTGTGGGGTCCACCAATGATTGTGCCGTCGTACGGATATTCCCCGACAAAAAAAATATTCCCCGACCAAACGAATAACAACTTGCTTACTTTGTAAAATTTTCAAATATCACCCTTAACTTTAACCCTTTCTCAATTTAACCATTTACTTAATAAAATAATAATAAAAAAATTGAATACTTTCATTTCATAAAATTCGAGGTCTCACAGCTACACCGTGCCCTGAGCCCAGGCAATGACTTCTGCATATTTGTAGGTCATGAGTAATGGACTTAAATTAGTTAAGCATTCATATTAATGATGTTAAGACTTAATGTAGACTACAACAACTGTTTGTAATGCAAAGTGTGAAAATTTTAAGTAATTATTTAAATAAGTTAGGAAATGAAACCAAATGTGATGTTTTCAAAAGTTAAAGATAAATGATAAGGTTTATGTTGATTATTGTGTGATTTCAGATTCGTTAGGGTGTTAACCAACATGGTTAGATGTTAGGTTAGGGTTATGACCTAAATGATGGTTTAAACCCCTAAAGCTAATATTCATACAACTAATTGTTGTTTCAATTTCAATGATATATGCAGGGTAATTGGAGAATATTTTACACTTGTGTAGCTTACATATAAGGCAAGTTTCTAAACCTTACCTCTTTACAATTGAGCAAGTTTCTTATCCTAAACTTTTATTGAGCAAGCTTTCTAACTTCATTCTTTTATTAATGAATGCAAATTCCTAAACTTTTATTGAGCAAGACTATTGATTATATCCTCATATATGATTGAATAAGCTCTTGTAACCTAATTCGTTACATCGAATGAGTTTCACATTCTCATTTCTTGTTATTATTATTCAAAATGTATATTGATTTAATACATTGATTCAAAGGAGATTGTTTTAATTCTTTGAATATAGTACTTTGCATGTATATCATGTTTATTCAATTACATATTGTAGATATTCGATCTTTGACTTTGATAGCTTTGTTCAGTTACACATTCTTGTATTAGACCTTCAAGTAGTATGTAACAATCCGATATTTATATACAAATAAATCAGAAATTTTGCATATATTTTTTTTTAAATATGGGGATTATGTGCCAAGACAATGTGTATATATATGTATGTGATAAATAAAAATTTATTTATTACGTTAATTATTGCAAATAATTTTATTTTAGAATTATTGGTTATTATAAATTATATTCTTATAATAATTAATTTTATAGTTGAAATGTTTCTATTAATTATTTTCCATGAAAATATATAAAATTAGTTTTAGAATAATTATAATAATTATTTTATTATATGAATTTTAGTATGATTATTAAGTTAATTATTTTAACTTAATTAATAGTATTACGTATTATGGCGACTAAATCAGATATAGAATCCAAACCCTAATTTTGGATTTTGATAAAAGAATGAGAATAATAATATAATATTAATTATATTTTGATTTTTCAGTGCTATAAATATGCACTGTATGTACATATTGGTAATGATTGGTTAATTATGGTGCAGTATTTGAAAACCCTAGTTTTACTATGGAAAACCCTAATTTGACACTCAATTGTGAGTTTAAGACTATTATATAACTATATTATATGATTTTATGATTAATTAGGACAACCCTAATTAACATTTAGATATATTAATTTTTAGAAACCCTAATATTGGAATTATAAACCCTAATTATGGTTTAGTAACCCTAATTACCAAAATTATAAACCCTAATTGCTAAATTAGCAAGGATAATTATAATTAGTATATAATACACTAATGTTCATGTATAATTAGAACCCTAATCTAATTAAGAAAACCCTAATTACAAATTTTAGAAACTAAAATTTTTATTTTGTACAAACCCTAATTAGAAATCCTACAAATGTTATGCGCTAAACCTTAGGGTTAAACCATAAGGGTCAAACCCTAAAGGTTTGCCAATTTACAAAATGGCCATTAAAAATGCAAGCAAAAAGACTAAAATGCCCTTCTTGAATTATTTAAGATAACTTTTTTATATAGACATATATTGAGTTGGTAATCTACTACACCAAACCCATGTGACTTAAAGCAACATGTATCAGCCATATTTGATCAACCAATTCAATGAATCCCACATATATATAGATTGGGAGAGAGAAAATGTTACATTAAAGCCTCATTTGATCACCACATTCATCCTAGAGCTTCTCTCTCTAAAACCCACGAATTTCATAAGTGTTTCAGTCCCCAATCCAAGCCCCACTATTACCTTTAACAAAATCAGAAGCTAGAATCAAGATTAAGCCAAGAAAGGTATAAAACCCTAGCTTTAATCTGGTCTTGATCTGCATGTTAGATGTTAGGATTTATTGTTAAAACATGTTATATATAGTTTATAATGATGATCTGGGTTGCTAGATGTTAGATCCATAACATCTAGAGGCTCGAATTTAAAGTTTTGCAAAATCTGGAAAAAGTTTGTTTTGTGGTCTGACAATGAATGTAAGTGGCAATTGATCTCTGCATGTTTTTGATTTTTGATGTTTTAAAGTTGTAATCTGTAGCTTGTTATGTGATCTTTAATCTGAAAGTGGAACCACTGTGATTACATGTTTAAATCGTAAGTTATTCTTGGTCAAAACCCGTTGACCGGGCATGACCAGAGGAAATCTGGGTAACCCAGAAAGTAGTTTACAGCGTCTGACAAGATTTGCTAAGCATTAGATCTGACATTACTTTGATGTTCTGTTATGGATCTTGAGTCTAAGTTGTAGTATGTTATGTTAACTTTTTATTCATGCTTTTAGAACCTCTATATATCAAATACACTGGATTTAGTGGTTGGTCAAAGTAGGTAGCATGATCACGGATCCGATTTTCTGGGCAACCCAGAAAACCTATGTCTGTGTGTTCTGACATGGTTTGACTGGAGATTTGAAGTATATTATGTTGATGTTTTATTGATGTTTTAAGTTAGATCGCTTCATTTACATACTGGCTACACACTGCAGCTTATAGATCATAAAAACAATATACGGATTGCAAGTTGTGGAAGCCCAAAACATACGTCTTGAATTGAAATGAAGAAACGACCTCGATCGACGACTCTGTAGGCTCTTAGATCTCCTTTGTTATGCATGTTATGATTATGTTTGTTGTTGAATGTTGTAGTCCTGCACTAGAACTTTAATATCTGACCACAAGCATGCCTTGAATCATCATAGATTAAGATTAATAGTTGGTCAAAGTAGTAACCATGATAGCTGCATATGAGTTCTGGGTTTTCTTGATAAACGTGAAGAACACCTATAGCGACAGTTGCTCGTCAGCTATAGGTGGTCTTTAATGTTTATATTATTTATAAAATTATATTTTTATTAAATAATTATAAAAATTAGTTTTAATTATTAAAAATACAAATTAAATTATTAAAAATATTTTAAAGTCTAAAAATTAGTTTTTAATTATTTTTAATATATTTCATAAATATTTAATATTTTGAAATATTAAAGGTATTTAATTTATTTAATTATTATATTAAATAAATTATTTAAAATGATTTTAATACTTGAAAAATCATTTAAAATTATATAATGATATAAGAAAATATTTTAAGTTATTTTTAATGACTTTTAATATTTTGTGATGAAATTTATTAATAAATTAATATTAATGATAATTAAGTTATTTAATAAATGAATTAAATAAATAAATTAAAAATGATTTTATTATTTGAAAAATCATTTTAAATAATAATAAGGTATGTAAAAATATTTTAAGTTATAAAATATAACTTTCAATATTTAAAGGTAAATTTCATTAATTAATTATTATTAATGATATTAAATTTATTTAATAATTATATTAAATAATTTAGTTTGAAAATGATTTTAATATTATAAAATTTATTTTAAATGAAAATAAAATGTCTAAAGATATTTGAAGTTATAAAATATAACTTTTAATATTTAAAGGATAATTTCATTAATAATTTAATATTAATAATAGTAATTTAATATTAATGATATTAAATTTATTATATTAAATAAATGGTTTAGAAATGGTTTTATTAATTTAAAATCATTTAAAAGGATATAAATGAATTAAAAATATTTTAAGTTATACTTAATGACATTTAATATTATGAGAAATAGTACATTAATATTTTAATATTAATGGTAATTATTTAAAAATAATTTTAAATGTTTTAAAAATCATTTAAAGGTAATATTAATATTTTAAAAATATTTTGAGTTATTATAAATAACTTTAATATTTTGGCAATGGTTTCATTAATACTTTAATATTAATTAAATATTAATGATAATAGAATTATTTGATATTTAAATCATTTAATAATGATTCTAGTGTTTGAAAATTCATGATAAATTATAATAAATGTTTAAAAATTATTATTAAGTCATTTAAAATAATATGACTGATACTTACAAATGTTGAACTACAGAATAGAGTCGTAGACTCGATAATTACCCGATAAAGCTGTCAGTACACCAATATGTTTCAGAAATTGATCTGGACTTAGATATTTTGATTGTGTTAATGTTTGTTTGTGATTCAATGACTGTTGAACATGTGTGATAATGTGATTAGGTTATGTGTTGACTGCGAAATGTAGTACTATGTGTTATAGTATATTGTTCTAGTCGAATGAATGATCTGATTAATGATAAGTCGTGATATAAAAGATAAAACTAAGTTGCATTTTGTAAGCAGCAGATCAGGCAAGTATCCTACCTTTGCATTTTTTTTATGCAATGGACATGAGTAAGAATGTTTTGTAATTATATTATTCTGTATGCATTATTAACCCTATTGTTGTGTGTGTGTATATATATATATATATATATATATATATATATATATATATATATATATATATATATATATATACGCTCATTGATTATCAACATGTTAGTATATGGTAATTCAGATATATATTCTGTTCATTAATTTCTATAAATGGTTATACAAGTGTCCCCACTTGGATAATCATTGTATTTAATCACATGTTGATACACCTTTGTTAATTACCCTTATATATATGTGTGTGTGTTGAATTATAGATTATTGTTGAACAAGATAAAACCTTATTATTATCCAACTGAATTGCTTTGGTTTGAAACCCAGACAAGTATGAACATCTCTTACACGGGAAAACTTTTTATGCACCTAACGTGGACAGAGTGAACGATAACATCGTTCTTGCATGTAGTATTGATCAATATAGGTACAAATGGGTGATCATCCCCTTGTTCAGTAAGTTATGACAGTTCTGAGATGAAGTTCATTTAACCTTTTCGAAAATAAAAATAATGTTCATAGTATGTCACCTTAACCCTATTTATAGTCAGTACGTAGTTTTAAAAATTTGAAAGAGGGTTGTTATGTTATTATTATCGGTTCAGATTACTTCACAACTATTGATTTGTTGTAGAATGATAGTATAAAGAAAACATTTAAATTCTTTCAGCTTATATATATATAATTGTTAATACTTGCTGGGCACTCAAATGCTCATCCTTTCTTAATTTAAATGTTTTCAGCTAAGTGTGAAAAACTAGAAGGCTCATGTAGAAACAAAGGAAAAGGAAAGCAAACCAAATAAGATTTGTGGTAGTTTATGTAATAGTTTGATATTATTAAGACAATAATATATATTATCTATCATGCTATGTAATGAATGATTAAAGGTTACGTACTTGGGAGCTAGACTCTGATAATTATGTAAATTATGTTTGTTATTTATACAATTGTTATTATTATTAGTATTATTCCGCTCATAGAAATGGTATCGTGAAGCACCGAGTTCGGGTTTCAAGTACCTGGATTTGGGGGATTTACATAGTAAACAAACTCTTATTGATTAAATTAATCTATAATTGAATAGTGTTCTAAAATTATAGAAACACTGATAAGCTAGTTCTAAATTAAACTTTCTTTAGAGCAGAAATTCTAAATTCAAGTTGAGACGAACAACCCTAACATAGGGGATTTTTGTAAGACCCCAAAATTTTTTTAAATAAAAAGGAATTTCCTTTATTTATTATTTTGAAATAGTAAGGGTGGATTTGATTAATGTGGTTAGTTATGGGTAAAAAAATCATAAATATTTTAAAATAAGCAAGTGGTTATAAAATATTCATTGTTATTTGGGAATATTCGTTTTGGTCGTGGAATATTAAATCTTGTCGGAGAATATTAAATGCGGCCAGTAGCGACCATGTGTGGGCCCCATGAAAGCGATTGGATGAAGAAAGCGACAAATATAAGTTGGTTAAAAATAACGGCGTAGTTATTACCATTAAGATCATTGGAATACCGGTGGTTAAAATACGATGTCGCATGGTGGTTTGAGTATTACCGGTATTGCATGCAGTATTGTTGAATTATTGATCCTTACGTAAGATGGCACTACTCAATAATTTTCACAGTGAATTCTTTATTCAATATTTTATTTTATTGATTGATAATTCTTTGCGTTGATATTTTATATTATTGTTGTTGATAATTGTCCTTTGCATAGTATTTCCCATTATCGGATCAATAATTCATATTATTTGAATAATATTATTAGATAACATTATTGGCAATGTCTAGAAAGTTACTGTCTAAGGAGAGGTTTGGTCACCTAATAATTGCGCTTGATGAGGAGATCCTTATTGGAAAGCCCTCTTTCACAGGAGCTACTTTGGTTGTCATAATTGTGATTCTATAATATTATTTGTGAATAATTAATTATTGATTCATATGATAAGAAAATATTTATTTTATATGAATATAAATGATGGATTTATTTATGTGGTTATTAATGAAGGAATTAATCTTTGAGATGTTTTATTTGTATTTTGTCGGATTGGAGGTATTAAAAGATCAAATCGGTGTTATTATAGCTTTATTGTGTGAGTTATAATATTTAATCAAATTGTTGGATCGTTGTAATTTTTGGATATGTTATACATATATAAGTTGAGTATATGTCCACAAATTTTGAGCCGATTAAAATGAAGCGAATGATTTGTTATAAATTTTGAGAGGTGTCCGATTAGGAAATTAGGTTTATAATTGATTTTGGTGGAAAATTCTAGAATTGAGTGGGCCCCACTTGTGGTTGGTGAAAAATGTGCTGAATTTTATTTCAAATGTGGTGGGTGGCAATAGTAGCGAGTAAAGCCATCATCGGTGGTGGTCAAGTCTCGCTTTTTGAGGCTAACATTTTCCTATAAATAGAGGGCTAAGTTAGAATTGAAAATCACACGAGAAACAAAGTTTTCTCTTTCTCTCTCTATATTATTGAGCGTATTTTGTTAGTATTTAGATACTTTGAGAGTTCTTTATTAAAGTCAAGTTTCATTCAAAGATCACTTGAGACCTTTCCTTAGAAATCTTGATTCTTTGAGGTAAGGGATGTTATTTTTTCTCAAATGATATTAATTCTTCAATATCATTATCTTTGAAATATTGGTTGGTACTTTTTATCAAATTTGGAACTTTTTCATATCGGGGTTACTTTATTCATGAGTTCTTATTCACGAGTTACTATTCATGAGTTACTTATTCACGAGATTCTTATTCACGAGTACTATTAATGAAGCGTGAAGATGTTTTTTGTGGAATTTCTATCTTTTGGTGTGAGTTACTTATTCACGATACGGCCTTTATTCACGATATCTGACACTATTCACGAATACGGCACTATTCATAGAAAAATGAAAATTTTCTTTTAGTCCTAAAATATCTATTACGGATACTAGCTTTGATTGTATCCATGTTTTGATCATTCTTGAATTTTACACCACTATGATTATTTTTGAGGTATTTTTGGACGTGGATAAAACCAAGTATGAATCCTTAATCCTTGACATTTTGTTTCTTTGGATTCGTTCTTTAAAAATATTTTTTCATCATCCTCGGTCTTAAATGATGATATTATTGAATATCTTTGGCTGTAGTGCAAAGATGAATGATTTCTGAAGAATATCTTTGGCCTCAGTGCAAAGATGAGCGGTGTTTAAATGAACATGACCGATGATGAATATCTTTGGCTGTAGTGCAAAGATGAATGATTTGAAGAATATCTTTGGCACATAGTGCAAAAGATGAGCAGTGTTTAAATGAACATGATTGGATCGATGAATATCTTTGGCCTTTAGTGCAAAGATGAGCAGTGTTGAGATGAACATGACCGATTGATGAATATCTTTGGCTGTAGTGCAAAGATGAATATTTGATTTGAGATGAATATTGATTGATGTTACTGAGGATAAAATATTGATGATGAATTTGTTAAATTCATAGATTATAGTAGATTTCATTCTCTACGTAACTCTTCTATGAATTATTATTTCCACTGCGAATATTGATCACGAAACTTGTTGTCTATTGTATTCTATCGATTTTTCCTGTTGGAGACTAACGATAATTTGTTGTATATTATCTTAGTCATAATATTCTTTCTTTGGGCTAGTTGAGCTCACCCTTTTCCTTGTTGTTCCATTTTTCTTCTCGGAGGCGAGAATGTAGCGAAGTCTTTAGTCGGGTATGGAATGAAGGTTCTAGAGAGAGTTGTTTAGTAGTCCTCACCATTTTGTAAAATATTGTATCAATAAATGTGATGAGGATTTATTTGAGTATAGATATTATCTAGAAGATAATATTTGTATTTAAACTCACAGTATATATTGTCGTATTTCACACGACATTTGTATTATTGAAGTTGTAGTTTGCTTCTTATACCATGTATTTGGCGACTCAGAATGGGTTGGATGGAATGGACCTATTTTGGGGTTGTTACATTTGGTATCAGAGCTTAGGGATATGATCTCTGGCGGAGATCGGAGAATAGAACTAGGAGGGGAGAGAGTAAATCCTTATGCTAGTGTGTCCTACCTAAGCTTATTTGTTGGTGGTCATATATCGGGATATTATGTGATATGTTAAGTTGTTAAATTAACCCTTGTTTTATGACAGTATTTGAGAATGTCGACTGAGAATATTAATAGTGGAGTAAATGAGATCGTGGAGATGCCCGCACTTAACAACGAGGAGAACGCAGCAACAGTGGCAATGTTCCTCCCGTGAACAACACCTTGAAAGCGAGATGATGAATGAGGGATGTTTAGAAGTTTTTTGCGATTCATGCAAAATCGAGACGAGGAGACTCGTGTTCAAAAATAGGAGGAAATGATAGCAATTCACGGGTGGTCACGACCCAAGCGATTCAAAGAGTTGGGACCACGAGAATGCAGGAAAGCAGATCCGATCATGGCGGAAACATGGGTCAAGCAAATTACCAAGATATTCGATGTCTTGGGATGCACGAAAGAACAGAAAGTTCCATTCGCTACTTTTATGTAAAAGTGGCGGGCGGATTCTTTGGTGGGAATCGTGAAGCGTACCCATCCATACTTGACTCGTATGTCGTGGGAGACGTTTGAAGCAGATTCAATGACAAGTACTCCACGAAAGTATTCGTCTATATATGAAGGAAGTGGAGTTTATTAGATGGAGCGAATAACATGGCGGTGTCGATCGAGGCGAAGTTTGCGGAGTTATCGAGTTTGCACCTCATTTGGTGGAGAATGAGGATTATGGCGGATGTTTTCGAGAGGTTTGAAACCTAAGATACGTCGGTATCTCATTTCTCATAAATTTTCTCTCTATTCGGATGTTGTAAATGGAGGCTCGATTGTTAGAGCGAGATAACGAGTACGTTCAACCGAGGGACCATAACCGAGGATCATACCAAAGATAGCGATCATCGAATAACGATAACCGGTGGAGAAAAGAAGAATACGGACAAATGCGGTAACCACTCTGGTGGTAATCGTGGCAATGAAAATAGAAGAAGCGAGTTGGGAGGAGATTTTAAAAAGAGGAGATTCAACAACGACCATGTGAAGACGTCAGCGCCTTGGTGGCAAACGGTTCCAAGGAGGAGAGAAAGACCATCGGTCGTATATGTTACAAATGCGGAAAGAGGGACATATCATTAAGCGCCCTAACAGTTTAAGGTATGCTATAATTGTGGAAAGAAGGACATATCGCTCGAGATTAGACGATATCGAAACCCGATCCAACAGAATGGTGACTCAAAAGGATGTCCCGAGAAAAGTCAAAGTCAGCGATTAGGAAGAAGCGTTTGTCGTGACCAGGGTCAAAATACGAGGAACCCGAACGAAGTTAGCATGGGTTAGTTAATTATAAATTCTTGCGAAGTTTATACCTTACTAGATACTGGTTCTACCCATTCTTTTATCTCTTTGCTTGCGCTCAGCGTTTGAACTTGACTACGGAGAAATTAGACTTTGACCTATTTATGGAGACTCAGTTAGGAAAACTTTCATTACATCCGTTGTTTAGAAATCTTGTTTGATTCGAGTTGGCACTATCACATTACCGTTAACCTTATTTCTATAGAGATATTTGCTTTTGATGTGATTTTAAGGTTAACTACTCATCATGCCAAATTGATTGCTTTTTGTAAGGTTGTTAGTTTTCATATTCCTAAGCAACTTTGTTATTGAATTCAAGCAATCAAACCATTGTAGTCAAACATTTTCATATCAAGCCATGAAGTCATTCGTTTATTATGGATGTCAAGTTTTTTTGGTCCATGTTATGGATTTGAATAAAGACACGTCAGATTTGAATAATATTCCTGTTGTTATTGATTTTTCCGGGCGTATTTCCTGAAGAATTTCTTGGCTTACTCCCAAAGCCTGATATTAAATTTTGTATCGACTTTGAACCCGGTACAAAACTCATTTCTAAAATCTCATATCGAATGGCTCCTATTGAACTTGAGGAGTTAAAAATTCAACTATAGAATTTGGTACTGAGCCTTTATCGGTGACTTCCTTTGTGGAATGCACCGGCGAACTCCGTGGGGACACCATATTCGTGCGATAGTTAAGCGATAGGTGTCATTGTAACGTGTTATCCAAGGTTGGGATATGAGTCGCGATTGAGAACAACCTAAGTCGATAATCGAAATACGTAGCTTTAGGCTTAGTTGGTTATTATCGAGAGATTCGTTGAAGGATATTCTCGAATCGCTATTCCATTAACGTGATTGACTCGTAGAGATACAAAATTGAATGGAGTAAAGAATGTGGGAAGAGCTTGAAGAACTCAAGAGGAGACTCATTTCAACACATGCGTTCGACCATGCCATCCTGGAAAAGCGAGCGTGGTAGGCGGCGTGTTGAGTAGAAGATCGTATATCTGATGCTGAGTACGATATTGTCAAAGACTAATTTCAGTATAATTTACAAATAATAGAGATGGAGATGAAAACTCTAGGTACCCACGTGATGATATCTGATACGTGATGATATACGAGTATAATCGACTTTAATCGATAAAGTTAAAAGTTATTCAAGCTACACACCGGGAGTCGTGATGAATTTGAAGAAGGAGGTGCAAGAAGTTGTTATTTCAAAAGCGAGAATCGGTGAGGTGAGGAAAGCTCAAACCTTCGATTTATTAATCCGGTTGAAATTCTCGATCGAATAGAAGCGTGGCCTATAGACTCGTTTTACCGCCAAGTAGTGATGCGTGTTCATAGCGTTTTTTCGTGATCGATGTTACGTAAATATGTGAACGACCGAACTACGTCATTGAGTTAGAACCGGACGAGATAGCCGAAGACTTAACATACGAGGAGATACCTGTCAAGATCTTGTAGAGGAAAGAACATGTCCTATGTACTGAGGTTATACCATAAGTTAAAGTTTTGTGGAGGAATCATGCTATAGAGGAAATGACCTGGGAATTGGAAACGAAAATGAAAGTGAGGTATCCTCATCTTTTGAAACACCAGTACGTCACGTCAATTCGAGGACGAAATTTCATAAGGAGGGAGGTTGTAAGACCCGAAATTTTTTTAAATAAAAAGGAATTTCCTTTATTTATTATTTTGAAATAGTAAGGTGGATTTGATTAATGTGGTTAGTTATGGGTAAAATCATAAATATTTTAAAATAAGCAAGTGGTTATAAAATATTCATTGTTATTAAGGGAATATTCGTTTGGTCGTGGAATATTAAATCTTTGTGGGGAATATTAAATGACAATGGTAGTGACCATGTGTGGGCCCCATAACGGAAAGCGATTGGATGAAGAAAGCGACAAATATAAGTTGGTTAAAATAAGCAGGCGTAGTTATTCTGAATTAAGGCTGTTGGAATACCCGGTGGTTAAAATACGATGTCGCATGGTTGCTTGCGATAGCATACGGTATTACGCAGTATTGTTGAATTATTGATCCTTACGTAAGATGGCACTACTCAATAATTTTCACGTGAATTCTTATTCAATATTTTATTTTATTGATTCAATAATTAACTGCGTTGATATTTTATATTATTGTTGTTCAATAATTGTCCTTTGCACGAAGTATTTCCATTATCGGATCAATAATACATATTATTTGAATAATATTATTAGATAACATTATTGGCAATGTCTAGAAAGTTATGTCTAAGGAGAGGTTTGGTCACCTAATTGCGGCGCCCAAGAAGGAGAGATCCTTATTGAAAGCCCCTCTTGAGGAGGAGCGGCTGGTTGTCATAATTGTGATTCTATAATATTATTTGTGAATAATTAATTATTGATTCATATGATAAGGAAATATTTATTTTATATGAATATAAATGATGGATTTATTTATGTGGTTATTAATGAAGGAATTAATCTTTGAGATGTTTTATTTGTATTTTGTAGCCGGATTGGAGGTATTAAAAGATCAAATCGATTGTTATTATAGCTTTATTGTGTGAGTTATAATATTTAATCGGATAGTTGGATCGTTGTAATTTTTGGATATGTTATACATATATAAGTTGAGTATATGTCCACAAATTTTGAACGAATTAAAATGAGCGAATGATTTGTTATAAATTTTGAGAGGTGTATACGATTAGGAAATTAGGTTTATAATTGATTTTGGTGGAAAATTCTAGAATTGAGTGGGCCCCACTTGTGGTTGGTGAAAAAATGTGCTGAATTTTATTTCAAATGTGGTGGGTGGCAATAGTAGCGAGTAAAGCCATCGGTAGCAAGTCAAGTCCGCTTGGTACGGCTAACATTTTCTATAAATAGAGGGCTAAGTTAGAATTGAAAATCACACGAAACAAAGTTTTCTCTCTTTCTCTCTCTATATTATTGAGCGTATTTTGTGAGTATTTAGATACTTTGAGAGTTCTTTATTTAAAGACAAGTTTCATTCAAACATCACTTGAGCCTTTCCTTAGAAATAATCGATTCTTTGAGGTAAGGGATGTTATTTTCTTCTCAAATGATATTAATTCTTCAATATCATTATCTTTGAAATATTGGTTGGTACTTTTTATCAAATTTGGAACTTTTTCATATGGGGTTACTATTCATGAGTTACTATTCACGAGTTACTATTCATGAGTTACTATTCATGAGTTCTTATTCACGAGTACTATTCATGAAGCGTGAAGATGTTTTTGTGGAATTTCTATCTTTTGGTGTGTCTGAGTTATTATTTATTCACGATATACGGCAGACTATTCACGATATCTGACACTATTCACTTATCACGACACTATTCATAGAAAAATGAAAATTTTTCTTTTTCGTCTAAAATATCTATTACGGATACTAGCTTTGATTGTATCCATGTTTTGATCATTCTTGAATTTTACACCACTATGATTATTTTTGAGGTATTTTTGGACGTGGATAAAACCAAGTATGAATCCTTAATCCTTGACATTTTGTTTCCTTTGGATTCGTTCTTTAAAAATATTTTTTCATCATCCTCGGTCTTAAATGATGATATTATTGAATATCTTTGGCTTTGTAGTAAAAGATGAATGATTTCGAAGAATATCTTTGGCACTGTAGTGCAAAGATGAGCGGTGTTTAAATGAACATGATGCCAAGTGATGAATATCTTTGGCTGTAGTGCAAAGATGAATGATTCTGAAGAATATCTTTGGCCTGTAGTGCAAAGATGGCGCGGTGTTTAAATGAACATGGTGATCGATGAATATCTTTGGCCTTTAGTGCAAAGATGAGCAGTGTTGAGATGAACATGATCGATTGATGAATATCTTTTGCTTTGTAGTGCAAAGATGAATATTTGATTTGAGATGAATATTGATTGATGTTACGAGGATAAAATATTGATGATGAATTTCGTTAAATTCATAGATTATAGTAGATTTCATTCTCTACGTAACTCTTACATGAATTATTATTTCATTGCGAATATTGATCCGAAACTTGTTGTCTATTGTATTCTATCGATTTTTCCTGTTGGAGACTAACGATAATTTGTTGTATATTATCTTAGTCATAATATTCTTTCTTGGGCTAGTTGAGCTCACCCTTTTCCTTGTTGTTCCATTTTTCTTCTCGGGAGGCGAGAATGTAGCGAGTCTTAGTCGGGGTATGGAATGAAGGTTCTAGAGAGAGTTGTTTAGTAGTCCTCACCATTTTTGTAAAATATTGTATCAATAAATGTGATGAGGATTTATTTGAGTATAGATATTATCTAGAAGATAATATTTGTATTTAAACTCACAGTATATATTGTCGTATTTCACACGACATTTGTATTATTGAAGTTGTAGTTTGCTTCTTGTACCATGTATTTGGCGACTCAGAATGGGTGTTGTGTATACCTATTTTGGGGGGCGTCACAATTTTGTACGTGTAACGTTTAGATATTTGTGCACAATACATGGTACCAAGGGCTGACCCCCCTAAGTATGATAAGAAGGGTCTGTATAGTCTAAATGAGTATTAAGGTTGAGGTAATAATACCTAAATACCAGAGACATAGTTCGTGGTCTTAAGACCCTCAGATATTAAATTCAAACTTGTTTTCTATTTTTGATTCGTAGAACAAGTTCATTATTGTTCAGCATTTGTTGTTCATTCTCATGTTGTTATCATTACTACTATCTATATCAGTGAGCAATTGTTTGATCACTCTTGCATTTAACATTGTAGCTAAAGCTGAGAAAGTCGATGAGCCATCTACTAGCAATGGAAAGGGCAAAATGTCCAAGTGTTGAAGACTTATGAGAAATTTATTTAAATGAACTATGTTATAAGACTTGTTTTATTTTATGATGTATTTCGCAAACTTATGTAATAATTTTAAGGTTAGATTACCTGGGATTATTTTTGAGATGATGATGTAACCCTTTAATGGGAAAGATTATTGTTTAAGTTATTTAAATTATGTCTTTATCCTTTATGATGGGTAGTTAGATGTAATGGTTTTGGATAGTGAACACCAAATTTTGTGGGAATGGAGTACCCAAATTTGGGAGTGTCACATCCAATTCATGGCTATATTACCCAATCATCAATTTCCCACATATATATATATATATACATATATAGGAGATAAACATACCTTTTCCTTCAAACCAAATATGTTTATCTTCAAGACGAAGGCGAAGAGCAATTCGTGCTGATAACGTATTATAAAAGTATACTAAATATTAAGAACAACGATGATTAGGGGAAGAGAGAGTGTAAGACCCCAAATTTTATGAATAAAGATTTAAATTTCTCAAAATATTTTTTTATTAATATTATGGTGTGGATTTGATATAATGTTATAGTTGTGGGTAATATTTATAAATTTTGCAAAGTAAGCAAGTTGTTATATAATATTCAATTGGTCGGGGAATATTCATTTTAACAGGGAATATTAAATGCGATGGCACAATCATTAGTGGACCCACAACGGATGTATTATCGTAGTAAGAAAATGACATAATTATCTTTTTATAACTTGGCGAAAGTGTTACCATTAAAGCTGTTGAACTACTACCGGTAGTAAAAAAATGCGATGTCTGGCGTGGTTGCATAGTAGCAGTTATTGCGGTATTGATTATTGATGCTTACGTAAGAAGTCACTCGGTCATACTCAATTATTACTACGATAATTCTTTGCATCATATCTCTCATATTATTGATTCAATTATTGTCCGCGATTATCATCATATAATATGTTATATTATTAAATCAATAATTGAGATGGCAAAAGTTATTCATATTATTATTTGCAATATTGACAATGTCTAGAAGTTACTGTCGAGGAGAGGTTTGGTCACCTAATTGCGGCGTGATAAGGAGAAATCCTTATCGGAAAGCCCCCTCTCCTAAGGAGCGATTTGATTATTAAATATTGTGAATTATAATATTAATGATGAATAAGTTCGTGTTGATTAAAGATGAAATTGATAGTTCCATTTGTGTTGAAATTATTAGTGTTTGTGAAAATCAACATTTATTTTGATAATAATTGATGTCCGGAGGTTATATTGATTAATCGGGTAATTGCTTAGGATAAATAAGCAATTAATTGCTATTGATTCACATGATTATAACTATTTGTTTCATGTGTGTACTATTGATTCACATTCATTTACTATTAGGGGAGTTGGTGCAAGATTGATAATACTTGCATGACTAAGTTAAAAATGGAGGTATAGATGGAGGTACTATACTGTAATTCATATTTTCACATGTCTAGAACTATTGATTCACATGATTTACTATTAGGGGAGGTGGTGCAAGTTTGATAATACTTGCAGGACTAAATTAAAAATAAAGGAAAAGAGGAAGGTATTATTTTGTAATATTTCGAGCCCCAAAATGTGCAATTATCGAAACTATATTTTCTTATAAATAGAAGCTCATTCTTCCTTCATTTTTGGACCAATTCACTAAAGCTATAGAGTAACTATTATAGAGAGAAATTATAGAGAGAAAGAAGAAGAGAAGTCTGCTACCTCACTATTCCAGTATCCAGTCTTCTTTTGAGGTAAGGGGTATTATTCTTTCGTATTCATGAGGAGAGTTATTTTCTTTCAATGCTCATAAGGGTTGTTATTCCATTCTTTATTATTATGTTGGAATAACTCCGCATACATGCAAAGTACCGCATACATGGTGAAATTCTTACATTATTCCATTCTTTATTATTACTGTTGGAATAACACATGCATCTTGATCTATCGCATGTACTGGTGAATTCTGTTGTTATTCCATTCTTTATTATTACATTGGAATACTCCATATCTTGTCGGATCTATCGCATACTAGTGAATTCTATTGTTATTCATTTTTATTATTATTACATTGGAATATCACATGCATGCGGATTACGCATGACCTAGTTCCATTCTTTATTATTACATTGGAATATCACGTGCATGCGGATTACGCATAACCTAGTTCCATTCTTTATTATTACATTTGGAATAACTTTGTCATGCAATGCGATTCTATCGCATGCATGATGAATTCTTACATTATTCCATTCTTTATTATTCTTTTGGAATAACTTTTACATGTGGATTACCGCATGCATGGTGAATGATCCTTCGTATTTATTCTTTATTAAATTGTGGAAATGATCATCTCACGTGGATTACCGCATGGACGAAGAAAATCCATTTGAGTTTTGTATATTCTATTATACTCATCTAGGATATCATTTCTTTTGTACTAAATGTCATGAAATATCGTTTTTTCTTTGGTATTTTTTACATTACGAGTTACTATTCACGAGATTTACTATTCACCCGATTACTATTCATTCTAGTATTATTCACTTCGGATATATTGGGGTACTTTTCATCTTGAGTATTATTCATGAAGTTACTATTCACCCGATTACTATTCACTCTAGTATCATTCACTCGGGTATTCGAGGACACTTTTCCGTGTTTGGGTACTATTCATGTAGGGGACTATTCGAAGTACTATTCATGGGTACTATTTACCTAAAAAAATATATTTCTTTTACATCCAAATTATTTTGGTACATGAATATTATTCTTGAATTTTACTCTACAAAGCGATATCGTGTTGACAATTTGGATATTTTTAAACTCGGATAAATTTAAAGTCTTTAATATTTATCCTTGATTTTATTTGATTTGATTTCGATTGATTATTACTTATATCATTGTCATCATCCTTATGTTTATATTGTGATGAAAGTCATCTTTGGCTTACGTGCATAGATGGACTTGGTATGAATATGACCAGGGATTATTCGGTATAATCATGACCGTAATGTAACGAATGATGTGGTAAAAGTCCTCATTGGCCTGTAGTTCAATATTGATGGACAGTTGTTGGTATGATTATGACCAGGGATTATTTGGTATAATCATGACCATTGATGATTACATGAATATCCTTGGCCGTGAGTGCGGGGATGATTCAATTTTATTTATTAAAGGTGAGTCTCAAATGATAAAGTTGATGAAAAACTTTTAAATCATAGAAGATAGTAGATTTTATGCTCTACTTGACTCTTCTAATGGATTGCTTATTTCACTGCTGAGTTGTTGATCTAAAACTTGTTGTCTATTTTATTCTATCGGTTGTTATCTTTGTTAAAGGCTAAGGATAATTTATTACGCATTATCTTAGTCATAATATTTTTTTCTTGGGCTAGTTGAGCTCACCCTTTCTTTCATTATTCTCTTCAGGAAATGAGAATATAGTTGGGACGAGTCGGGGAATGGAGTGATGGTTTAGGATAAATAGCTTTAGTAGTCCTCACTATTCTACGGAATAATGTGATAATAATTGTAATGAGAACACCATTGAGAGTGGATATTGTTTAAAAGACAATATTCTTGTTTAAACTCTCACATTATGTTTTGTCATATTTTTATACGATTGTATAATTAAGTTTGTATTTGATTTTGTACCATGTATTTGGCGACTCAAGATGGGTGATGTATACCTATTTTGGGGGCGTCACAGTTGGTATCAGAGCTTAGGGATATGATCCCTGGCTAAGATGTGAGACAAGAACTAGGAGGGGAGAGGCGGGGAATTCTCGCCGCTAGTATGACCTACCTAAGTTTATTTGGTATTTAATTGGTCGATCAGAGTATAGGGATAATATGAGATATGTTAATTAACCCTTGTTTTGTGATAGTGTTTGAAAATGGCATCTAAAAATGTTGAGATCAGCAATAAAGCACATGAGACCGTTGAGTCACCAACGATCAATACCCAGGATAATGTGTAACAGGAAGATAATAATCCTCAGGTAAATAACAACACCGATCAGATGATGAACGATGAGTTGTTCATAGTCTTTATGCAATTCATGCAATATCAGGTGAGAGAGACTCCTGTTCAAAATGCAGGTGGAAACACTGACAACTCTCGGATGGTCACCGCTAAGCAGTTCAAAAAGTTGGGACCACCGGAGTTTTTGGGAAAGCCAGAACCACTTAAGGCAAAGACGTGATTAAAGCAGATCACCAAGATATTTAATGTCTTGGGATGCTCCGAGGAGCAAAAGGTTCCCTTTGCCACCTTTATGTTGCATGAAGAGGCGATTCTTGGTGGGAATCAGAAAAAACATACCGTACTGACTGGCGACTCAAGATGTCTTGGGAGAAGTTCCAAGAGCTGTTCAACGAGAAGTACTTTCCCGAAAGTATTCGTCACATGAAGGAGGTGGAGTTTATCAAGTTAGAGCAAAACAATATGACCGTGTCGCAATACGATGATTAATTTGCAGAGTTATCCTGGTTTGCATCCCATTTGGTCGATAATGAGGAGCAAATGACGCGAATGTTTCTAAGAGGTTTGAAACCCGAAATACGTCAATACCTCATTTCTCAGAAATTGTGTTTGTATTCAGATGTTGTGAATAGGGCTCAGTTATTAGAGCGCGATAATGAGTCAGCACAACCAAAAGGTAATGACCAGCAACACGATAATAATAATCAATGCGGGTAGCGACCATCGGAATAATGATAACCATCGTGGAGGAAATTATCATGCCGAGATTGGTAACCACTTTGGTGGTAACCATGGCCAAGATAATAGGAGTGGAAATTTCAAGAAGAGAAGGTTTAACAATGATGGAAAGATAGCAGCACCAACACCCATTTTTAAATAAGGAGAACGACCACCAATTGTATGCTTCAAATGCGGACGGGAGGGACATATCAGTCCAAACTGCGTGATGCAGCCCAAAGCATGTTATAATTATGGAAAAGAAGGTCACCTAGCCCGATTTTTGTCGTGCACCAAAGTTAAGTCCAGCTGGGACAGTGGCACCAAAGGCGGATACGAACAAAACAAAGTCGGTGGTTTCAGGAAGAGCGTTTTTCGTGACTTCTCAAAAACCAAGTAACCTGAACGAATTTAGCACGGGTTAGTTAATTATAAATTATTGCGAAGTCTATACCTTATTAGATACCGGTTCTACCCATTCTCTTATCTCTCTTACTTGTGCTCAACATTTAAATTTGACCCTAGAGAAGTTAAACTTTGACTTATTGGTTGAAACTTCATTAGTAGAAACCTTCGTTACCTCCACTGTTTATAAATCTTGTTTGATTCAAATCGACACTTTTACGTTACCTGTCGATCTTATCTCTTTGAAAATACTGGCCTTTGATGCGATTTTAGGAATCGATTGGTTAACTACTTATCAAGCTTTTCATAAGGTTGTTAGCTTTCATATTCCTAACCAACCTATTATACGAATTCAAGCAACTAAACCACTAAAGTTAATCATTATCATATCAAGCCATAAGTAAGAGCCCCGAGCTCTTCGCTGGTGACTTCCAAGTCTTGGAATACACCGAAGCTAGAATATCCGTAGGGGACATCATGAATAACGGTGGCAAGTTGATAGATATCAATGTGACGTGTTATCCAAGTCTTGGATGAGAGTCACGATTTTGAATGTTATTTCTATTGTCAATAAATTTCCTGACGTATTCTTGAAGACTTCTTAGCCTACCCCTAGATCGTGAAATCAAATTTTGTATTGACCCAAGTACAAAACCCATTTCTTAAACTCTCAAATATTTCTTCACCTAAAATGATCGTATAATGTGCCAAAGACGTTGGCTCGAGTTGTTGAAGATTACGACTATACCATTCAATATCATCGTGGAAGAGCGAACGTGGTAGCTGACGCATTGAGTAGAAGATCATATGCGTTTACGAGTGCGATGTTGTTAACACAAAAACCCATTTCGTATAACTTACAAATGATGAAGATAGAGTTAAAGACTCTAGGGACCCATGTGAAGATAACAAATATACGATTAGAATCAACTTTAATCGATAAAGTTAAAGCCGCTCAAGCTACACACTCAGAGCAGATGAATGTGAAGAAGAAGGTTTAAGAGGGCGTTATTCTAGAAGCAAGAATCAATGAAGAGAGGAAATCTCAACCCTCGATTTAATTGGCCCATTTGAAATCCTCGATGGAGTAGGAACTATGGCTTATAGACTCGTTTTACCACCAAGTATGTCGCGTGTTCATAACATTTTTCATGTATCGATGTTACGTAAATATGTGGATGACCCGAACCACGTTATTAAATTAGAACTAGATGAGATAGCAGAAGATTTAACGTATGAGGAGATACGTGTTAAAATCTTGGATAAGAAGGATCATATTCGACACTCAAAGGTTATACTTCAAGAGATGGAATATGAAATGAAGTCAAGGTATCCTCACCTCTTTGGCATACAAGGTACGTACGTAAATTTTGAGGGCAAAATTTCATAAGGAGGGGAGGTTGTAAGACCCCAAATTTTATGAATAAAGATTTAAGTTTCTCAAATTATGTTTTTTAATATTATAGTGTGGATTTGATATAATGTTATAGTTATGGGTAATATTTATAAATTTTGCAAAGTAAGCAAGTTGTTATATAATATTCGATTGGTCAGAGAATATTCGTTTTAACAGGGAATATTCGTACGACGGCACAATCATTAGTGGACCCCACAACGGATGTATTGTCGTAGTAAGAAAATGACAAAATTATCTTTTATAAAATGGCGGCGAAAGTGTTACTGTTA
The DNA here is from genome assembly GCA_020205615.1 of Panax quinquefolius. Lineage (NCBI taxonomy): Eukaryota > Viridiplantae > Streptophyta > Magnoliopsida > Apiales > Araliaceae > Panax > Panax quinquefolius. Next base: position 46,412,551 of record CM035163.1, on the reverse strand, counting down.
GTTAAAACTATTGAACTACCTTTAGTAAAAAAATACGATGTCTGGCGTGGTTGTAGTAGTAAAGTAGCATTACGTAATTGATTATTGATGCTTACGTAAGAAGTCACTAAGTTATACTCAATTATTGCTCTGATAATTCTTGCATCATATCTCATATTATTGATTCAATTATTGTCACAATATCATACGTATAATATGTTATATTATTAAATCAATAATTGAGACAACAAAGTTATTCATATTATTATTTGCAATATTGACAATGTCAGAAGTTACATCGAGGAGAGGTTTGGTCACCTAATTGCGCGCCAATAAGGAGAAATCCTTATCGGAAAGCCCCCTCTTTCCTAGGAACGACCTGATTATTAAATATTGTGAATTATAATATTAATGATGAATAAGTTCGTGTTGATTAAAGATGAAATTGATAGTTCCATTGTGTTGGAATTATTAGTGTTAGTGAAAATCGACATTTATTTCGATAATAATTGATGTCGGAGGTTATATTGACCAATCGATTAATGCTTAGGATAAATGAGTAATTAATTGATATTGATTCACATGATTATAACTATTTGTTCACATGTGTATACTATTGATTCACATTCATTTCCTATTAGGGGAGTTGGTGCAAGATTGATAATACTTGCATGACTAAGTTAAAAATGGAGGTATAGATGGAGGTACTATACTATAATTTATATTTTCATATGTCTAGAACTATTGATTCACATGATTTACTATTAGGGGAGGTGGTGCAAGTTTGATAATACTTACAGGACTAAATTATAAATAAAGGAAAAGAGGAAGGTATTATTTTGTAATATTTTGAGCCCCAAAACGTGCAATTATCGAAACTATATTTTTCTATAAATAGAAGATCATTCTTCCTTCATTTCTCAACAATTTACTAAAGCTATAGAGCAATTATTATAGAGAGAAATTATAGAGAGAATGAAGAAGAGAAGTTTTCTACCTCAATATTCTAGTATCCAGTCTTCTTTTGAGGTAAGGGGTATTATTCTTTCGTATTCATGAAGAGAGTTATTTTCTTTCAATACTCATAAGGGTTGTTATTCCATTCTTTATTATTATGTTGCAATAACCCGTCTATGCAAAGTACCGCATACATGGTGAAATTCTTCTGTTATTCCATTCTATATTATTCTATTGGAATAACTCATGCATGCTTGATCATCGCATGCCTTGTGAATTTCGTTGTTATTCCATTCTTTATTATTTTATTGGAATAACTCATCAATGCGGTCTATCGCATGCTGGTGAATTCTCGTTGTTATTCCATTCTTTATTATTCTGTTGGAATATCACATGCATGCGAGATTATACATGACCTAGTTCCATTCTTTATTATTCTATTGGAATATATCATGCATGCGGATTATGCATGACTGGTTCCATTCTTTATTATTACATTGGGAATAACACATGCATGCGATCTATCGCATGCATGGTAAATCTTTTTGTTATTCAATTCTTTATTATTACATTGGAATAACTCATCATGTGGATTATGCATGCATGGTGAATGATCCTTTATATTCATTCTTTATTAAATTGTGGAAATGATCTATCTACGTGGATTACCGCATGGCGGGTGAAAATCCATTTGCAGTTTCGTATATTTTATTATACTCATCTAGGATATCATTTCTTTTGTACTCGTCATGAAATATCGTTTTCTTTGGTATTTTTCTGTTATGAGTTACTATTCACGGGTTACTATTCATTTGGTTACTATTCACTCTAGTATTATTCACTCGGTTATTCGGGGTACTTTTCGTGTCAGAGTACTATTCACGAGTTACTATTCACGGGTTACTATTCACCCAATTACTATTCACTCTAGTATCATTCACTCGGGTATTCGGGACACTTTTCGTGTCGAGGTACTATTCATGGGGTAATATTCCCGAAGTACTATTCACGGGGTACTATTTACCCAAAAAATATATTCCTTTCTGTCCAAATTATTTTTGGTACACGAATATTATTCTTGAATTTTACTCTACAAAGTAGTATCATGTTGACAATTTGGATATTTTTAAACTCTGGATAAATTTAAAGTCTTCAATATTTATCCTTGATTTTGTTTAATTTGATTTCGGTTGATTATTTCTTATATCATTTTCATCATCCTCATGCTTATATTGTGATGAAAGTCATCTTTGGCTTACGTGCATAGATGGACTTGGTATAATTATGACCAGGCATTATTCGGTATAATCATGACCGTAATGTAACGAATGATGTGGTAAAAGTCCTCATTGGCCTGTAGTTCATTGATGGACAGTTGTTGGTATGATTATGACCAAGGATTATTCGGTATAATCATGACCATTGATGATTACATGAATATCCTTGGCCGTGGTGCAGGGATGATTCGATTTTATTTATTAAGATGAGTCTCATCGATAAAGTTGATGAAAAACTTTTTAAATCATAGAAGATAGTAGATTTTATGATCTACTTGACTCTTCTAATGGATTGCTTATTTCCACTGCAGTTGTTGATCTAAAACTTGTTGTCTATTGTATTCTATCAGTTGTTATACTGTTGAAGGCTAAGGATAATTTATTCTACATTATCTTAGTCATAATATTTCTTACTGGGCTAGTTGAGCTCACCCTTTCTTTCATTGTTCTCTTCAAGAAATGAGAATATAGCTGGGACGAGTCGGGGAATGGAGTGATAGTCCAGGATAAATGGCTTTAGTAGTCCTCACTATTCTATGGAATAATGTGATAATAATTGTAATGAGGATACCATTAAGAATGGATATTGTCTATAAGGCAATATTCTTGTTTAAACTCTCATCTATGTTTTGTCGTATTGTACACGACAGTTGTATAATTAAGTTTGTATTTGATTTTTTACCATGTATTTGGCGACTCAAGATGGGTGATGTATACCTGTTTTGGGGGCGTCACAGAGAGAACATTATTTTTTCATATAAGTTGTAGTTGTATTTGTGTTTTACATGAAAAGGAATAAATATAGAATAAGTTCATAATAAGACATAGTTTATTATTATTATTATTATTATTATTATTATTATTATTATTATTATTATTATTATTATTATTATTATTATTATTATCATTACTACTACTACTACACAATCCTTTACATTAAATAAGCCAACATGGAAGGAAGAAAAAAATACATCGAAATATATTAGCATAAGAGAAATAGAATTAAAGGATTAACATAATTCTGAACTAATTATTTTCATTACAAGAAATATTGACTTTCTCATCATCTTGCTCAAAAAAATCTGCAACGTCAATTAAGGTGCGTCATATCCAAAAGGTCAAAATAAATATCATCATTATCTTGATGCGGGTGAGAAAATTTTATTTCTATGTTCTTCTCCTTTACTTTCAATGAGGACTGATATAAATCAATAAGATGTTTGGTCGTGCGACAAGTACGAGACTAATGTCCTTTCATTCCACACCGATAACATATATTTTCTTCCTTCTTGGTATCTCTACTATGTATATTCTTCCCCTTTTCTTGTTTTTCCTTATTCTTTGAAGGTTTTTTAGAATTTACCAAATTACAACCATCATAGTTTTGGTAATGAAATTGTCCTCGCCCATGGCCACGTCCACGACCTCTATTATGACCACGACCATAACCACAACCACAACCACAACCATAATTATTATTATATCTCATAGCATTCACCTCAGGGAATGGAGCTGAACCAGTCGGTCGTGATTCATGATTTTTCATTAAAAGTTCATTATTTTTTTCAGTCACAAGGAGACATGAAATCAGTTCAGAGTATTTCTTAAAACCTCGTTCTCTATATTGCTGCAAGAGCACATGCAAGGCATGAAAAGTTTAGAATGATTTTTCTAACAAATCTTCATCAATGATATTATCTTCACATAATTTCAATTTAGAACCGATTTTAAACATTCTAGAATTATATTCACTTACTGATTTAAATTTAGGGTTGCATGACGATCTGAACTTTATGCGAACCGATTCAGTTCGAGTTTGGTTCGGTTCAAATTCGACTTGCTCGCTGAAAGTCTAATAATATTCTAGAAGGGAGGTTGAATAGATTATTACAGGTTAAAAATTATATTAGGCCTTTTTGAATTTTTAGTAATTAATTTGCAGTTTTAGTAATTAGCATCCAAGATAATAAAAATTCAATCACACAATGCACAAAGATTTATCTGGTTCACAACATACACCCCTTGGTATGTTGTTACGTCCAGTCTCAAGTCCCTACTTGGAACTTGAGATCCTATTACTATCAGTAATAAAAACTCCTTTAATAGGCGGAGAAGCCTTTACAAAGTTTTATAGACAAACTTCTAACTATTCAACTATTCTATCTTGGACAGCAAGCTCCCCGCTCCCTCCTCAAGTTTAGTTGTTTCTCCTTTTGAGTTCAGTTCTATTCTATGATCTAGTCTTGAGACAACATCTTCTTCCTCACCTCACAAGTACATTAGAGACCCAACTTCTTGCTGACCTCTCTAAGACTCTGGTCTTGGTCGAAGAATTACTTGCCTTTCTCACAGGTACATAAAATAAACTAACTCTGATCTTTTCTCTTTTTACAAAAAAAAATAACAACAATGTGCTTCTCAAATAAGCAGATATTGATTTAAGAACAAATATATATTTATAAAAGTTTAATGACTTTTATATAAAAATGTGTTCTTTGAAAGCAGATAGAAATTTATGTTTAGATCAAATGATGCTTCTGGTTAAACAAATATATAAAATATGCACAGTTATAAAAGTTGAAGTAACTTTTATGTTTTCAAGAAATGCTTCTTGAATAACCAGATAAGTCAATTTTATCTTTAGTTCAGTAATGTTTCGGTTTAAGCAGATATATAACGTTAATGTACTTTATAAAGAATTATTAACTCTTTAAAATAAAGAGTTTTTTTCTACGGATTAAATAAAATTGTTTCTCAAATAATCTTTAAAAAGTACTATATGAAAGATGTTTATGTATCAATACTTGTATGTAAAGAATAAATCAATTCAAGCAATATTTATCAAGTATAATATTTAAATCAATTAAGCACAAACTGATATAGCAAATATTATTGTTTAACTCAGATAATATATAAGAATATTTTATCTATTATGTGAACTTTTATAGATAATGTCACTTAGTACTATAAGGAATCGTATAGTTTGAATTCCTCTTGGTAGAGGTGTATCTCCGTAGACTTGCGGTGTCTAAGTACGACAAAATTTATGATTTTCATAATTGATATTTATATAAATATTTTTAATGGATCACTACGATTCTCAAATCCAGTTCGGATGACTTCTCTTTTTGGAGTAGTATCTCAGTGTCGTTTTAAGCTATCAAGTGTCATATCTATTTTATGATATTTATATAAATAATATCGATAAAAGGTTACTGAAGACAATAAAGAATTGTGCGGTTTGAATTCCTCTCTGTAGAGGTGTATCTCCGTAGCCTTGGGGCACCCAAGTATTGTGATGCCCCCAAATTCAGGTACTTAAAACTCGAACTCGATGCTTCACGATACCATTTCTATGAGCGGAATAATACTAATAATAATAACAATAATATATATACCAAACTTAATTTACATAATAGAGTGTAATCCCAGGTACACGACCTTTAAACATTCATTACAGTACATGATAGATAATATATATCATCCTTATCTTAATAAAGTCAAACTATTATATAATATAACACCAACTTATTCAACAACCATTCCTTTCCCTTAGTTCTTGGCATAGCCTTCAGATTGTTCACACTTAGCTGAAAACATTTAAATTACGCAAGGATGAGCATTTGAGTACCCAGTAAGTAATAGCAATCAATAACAGTTAGCTGAAGAAAGTAAATGTTTTCTTAAAATGATACTTCTACAACGAATCAATAGTTGTGAAGTAAGATGAAACAATAATAACAATATATCAATTCTATATCAAAATTTTAAAAATATGTACTTACTATAAATGGGGATCAGTCGAAAAACTATGAACATTGTTTTCTATTTTCGAAAAGGTTAAACAGAACTTCATCTGTAAACCGTCATAACTTACAGGCACGAGGGTGATCAGCCCGTTATACCCTATATTGATCAATACTACATGTTCGAACGATATTTTCGTCCAGAATATCCGCCTTAGGCGTATAAAAGTTTCCCAGATTCGGGATGTTCATACTAGTCTAGAATGCGAACCAAAACAACTCAGTTGGATACAATAAAGTTCTATCTTGTTCAATAATATTTTTAAATCTCTGTCTAGCTGAATCAAATAGCTTAGACGGCTTTTAAGTTAATGTATACATACTGGAAACCAATAAGTATGTATCAACATGTGATAAAATATAATGATTATCCAAGTGAGGTCACTTGTATAACCATGCTTAGAAATTAACGAACAGAATATATATCTTGATCTATAATAACAGAATTAATGAACTTGTACAATAGATTATAATCTAATAACTTACTTATACAAAATCATTGCATAAGTATATACAAAGGTTAAGATATTTGAACAATGAAAAAGAATAGTTCCAATATTTGCTTACGCATGTCCATTGCATAAAGTAATTGCAAAGATAGGATACTTGCCTGATCTGCTGCTTACAATTATGCAACTTAGTTTTATCTTTTATATCAAGCCCTACCATTAATAAGATCATTTATTTGATTAGAATAACATACCATATCACATAGTACTGCTATTTGTAGTTAGCACATAACCTAATCACATTGTCACATATGTTTATCAGTCATTGGATCACAAACAAACACGTATACAGACAAATTATATAAGTCTTGATCAATTTCTGAAATATTTTGGTGTACCGACGACTTTATCGAGTAATTATCGAGTCTAAAACTCTATACCGAAGTTCAATATAACTTAAACATCGGTCAAATTATTTTTTAAATGACTTATAATATTTTTTAAACAATTATTATAATTTATCATGATTTTTCAAACAACAGAATCATTATTAAATTATTTAAATATTAAATAATTCTATTATCATTAATATTTAATTAATATTAAACTATTAATGAAATCATTGTCAAAATATTAAAGTTATTTATAATAACTAAAAATATTTTTAAAGTATTAATATTACCCTTAAATGATTTTTAAAACAATTAAAATTATTTTAAATAATTACCATTAATATTTAAATATTAATGCATTATTTATCAAAATATTAAATGTCATTTATTATAACTTAAAATATTTTTAATTCATTTATTTCCTTTTTAAATAATTTTAAATCAATTAAATCATTTTTAAACTATTTATTTAATATAATTAATAAATAAATATAATATCATTAATATTAATTTATTAATGAAATTTACCTTTAAATATTAAAATGATTTTTAATATTATTAAAATCATTTTTAATTAATTAATTTAATATAATTTAAATAAATCTAAATATCATTAATATTAAATAATTAATTTAATGTAATGTAAAATATTAAAAGTTATATTTTATAACTTAAAATATTTTAAATACCTTATTATCATTTAAAATGATTTTAATATAATAAAATTATTTTTAATTAATTTATTTAATGCATTTATTAAAAATTAAATATCAATAATATTTAAATTAATACTAATATTTATGAAAAATATGTCAATTTATTAAAAGTTAATTTTTATAACTTAAAATAATTTTTAAAACTATTTTTGGAATTTTTATAAATTAATTACTATTTTAAAATATTTTTTAGAAAATAAATTAAATTAAATTAAATAAATTGTCGCTATAGCCTTTAGCAACAGAAAGTGTAGCCTTTGGTGTTCTTGAGCACCAAGAACATCCAATGTCAGTTACCAAGTGAGCTACTTTGACCAGCATTAATTCGTTGTGTATTGTGATTCTCGGCAATATAATGGTCAGATCTTGTAGAACTAGTGCAATACTACAAGATCCAACAACAAACAAAGTCATACTGCGTCACAATAAAGAGATCTAAGCCTTCAATGTGACTATCAGAGCTGTTCTTCATTTTCTAGGTTACCTAGAAATGAAGAATAGTTCGATCAGTCCACTTTGGGCTTCCACAACTTGCAATCCTTGCATTGTTTTAGTGATTAAAGAGTTCCAGATTGTAGCCAACATAGAAGACAACAAATCTATTACATAAAAAATAGTATAACAACAATGGATCAAGCAGATCTATGTCGGTCAAACCATGTCAGACGACATGTTCAAGCGTTTTCTGGGTTACCCAGAAAATAGCTTTCATAATCGTCCGGCTTGGTTTGACCGTCCACTATGATCCACCTGTTTGATGTTTAGGAGATTTTAAGGCATAAACATGTAGTCCATATACCAAACTATAACCTAGATGCAAAGACCAACACAGATCATCAAAACAATGTCAGATCCGAGCCCATGAAGATCTTATCAGAGCCTTCTGGGCACGATCTGAGTTTTCCAGAAAATTGAAAGTCATGGTCGGTCAACTATGTTTGACCACCAATAACTTTTAATCTATAACAAATCTAACTCTGAATCAAGTTCCAGAGTAAAGACCTTACAACATACTACAAATACAATCCTTTAAACAACCAAAAACATAAATAGACTGAGATCTATGGGACCTGACATTTGGTTGTCAGACCATATTTCTCAGTTTTACAGATTTTAGAAATCTTTCATTTTGAGCATCTAGATGTTATAGATCCACTTTCTACTAACCCAGATCATTGATTAACACTATATAATACATATTTAAACACAAAAATCTAACATCTAACATGACATTCAAGATCAGATTTCTTGGTTAGGGTTTATACCTTTAAGAACAAATTCTTGATCTTTGGCTTCTGATTTGTTATGAGTGTTAGTGGGGCTTGATTTTGTGACTGAATTGGCTTAGGATTTCGTGGGCTTTAGAGGGAGAGGGTCTTGGATGAGTATAAGTGAGCAAATGGGCTAAAATATGAACTTTTCTCTCTCTAGATATATTTATAATTTGGTGCAATGTATTGGTTGATATAATGTGGCTTGTGTGCTGATTATTTAGAGCACACGGCAAATCAAGAGTTGTTCAACAACTCCAATTTGACTAGATTTGTAAGTTACCTCAAATAATGCAAGAGGGGCAAAATAGTCTTTTGGCTTTTGATTTTAATGGCAACAATGTAACTTGGCAAACTCTTAGGGTTTGACCCTAAGGTTTTCAAAAATTTAATTAATTTCTAGGATTTTTCAAATTAGGTTAAAAATGAAAATTAAAGTTTTTAAAATTCAAAATTAGGATTTCTTAATTAGCATAGGTTATCTAATTACAATAGACTTGAAATTAGGTTTAGGCTTTACAAATTATAATTAAGATCGCTAATTTAGCAATTAGGGCTTACAATTTTATAGTAAGGGTTTCTAAATAACAATTAGGTTTAATTAGTAATTAGGATTTTCTAGGTAATAATTAGGGCTTTCCCTAATTAATACTAAGCTTCATACTTTAGCGATTAGGGTTCTAGTTTAGTAATTAGGGTTTCTAATTATCTAATTAGGGTTTATAAATTCGAAGTTAGGGTTCCTAATTTAGAAATTAGGATTTCTAATCATTAGGGTTTTTTTCTAATTAAGATTAGAATCTATAATACTAATCATTAATCACATAATACAGTTACTAAACAGTCTTGAACTTGTATTTAAATTTCAAAATAGGGTTTAACAAATTAACGCTAGGGTTTGGTCATGATACAATATAATTGACCAACCAGTATCAGTCCACACATGTACAGTACATATTTATAGCACTGAAATAAAAATAATATTATATTATTAGTCTCATTCCTTGATCAAAATCCAAAATTAGGGTTTGGATTCCATATCTGATTTATCTTGCATATATAGCACTATCAATTAAGTTAAAATAATTAACTTAATAATCTGAACTAAAATTCATTTAATAAAATAATTATTTTAACAATTCCAATAATCATTTCACATATTATTTAAATAATATATAATCATATGTTCATGGAAAATAAATAATAAAAATATTTTTACTACAAAATTAATTATTAAAATATAATTTGTAATGGTCAATAATTCTAAGAAATTTATTTGAAATTATTCATGTAATAAATAAATTTTATTTATACATATAATTTACCTTGCATGTATTCCCACCTTTAAATAAAAAAAAATTTATTTACTAAAAATTTACGATTTATTTATATAAAAATATCGGTTTGTTACAAGTATCCTTTTATTTGACAAATAGAAGAAATATAGATATATAAAATTGTGTATAACAATGCATATTCGTATATCTATAGATAAAATACAAGTAAGAAATAATTCAACAAAAATTAAAGTTATCTCAATACTTGGACCAATTTTGTCTTCTAAAAAATAATCAGAACTTTTGTAAGAAGAGATATAAAGCTTTTAGAGAGAATGTAGGCAAGGAAAGTATGCTTTGCTTTTCACTGAATTGGTAAAAACCAAATGAATGAAATACTACCTATTTATAGATTTTTGAAATTGAGGGCAAAAATGTAATTTTGAAAAACTAATTTTGAATGCACGGTTGGATGAAGAATTTTTGGATTGAACAGTCCAGATTGGAACAGATTTTACGCGGAAGTACTTCATTTTTCGCCCGGGCAATACTTCACTTACCTATCATTTATTATCCATTTTGACCAAATGTGAAAACATGCCAGCACATGAAAACATGCAAGCACACGGTTTAAGTCCCAAGTTGGGTGTCACACACATACACGGTTTTTTTGAAATAATTGCCAAGACACATGTATTGTATTAATATATATATATATATATATATATATATATATATATATATATATATTGACACATAAATATAAATATATAATATTATATATAAATATAATATTATATTGATACATATGATTTATGTATATATGCATGCAAAAATATTTTTGCCCAACTTTGATTTTTGAAAAGATACATAGGATTTCCTCGCCTTAAGTATTATATGAATTAATTTATTTAACATTTGACATTTAAATTATCAAGGTCAATAAAATTAATTCAAGTAAAATCAAAAAATAGTTTAGATAAAATAATAAGATAAAATAATTAAACAATTAAATAATTACATATTTAATTAATTACAATATAATTGTTATCAACAAAATAAAATAAAATTATACCTATCAATCTCCCCCTTTTTGATGATGACAATTATTTAAAAATATTTTTATCCCTTCAAAAGTTCCCCCTTAAATTATGAACACTTTTTAATTCCAATCTCATAGCAGTTTGTATTCAATCTCATAGCAGTTTAATTCCAATCTCATAGTAGTTTATATTCAATCTCATAGCAGTTTATATCCAATCTCATAACAGTTTATAGTAGTTTATATCCAATCTCATAGAAGTTTATATTGACAGTTATATCAGTTATTAATATTTTTCTTCTCCCCCTTTGTCATCATAAAAAAATGATGGGGTAAAATAAAATTTGAAATCTGCAGAAAATATTTAGTTAAGTAAAACTTGCACAAAGAGTTAGTAACAGAAAATATATAAAACTAGCAAAGATATGTCAAGTAGTAGTAGTAGTAGTAGTAGTAGTGTAGTAGGAGAGAGGGGTTTAGGGGAGTTAAGTTTACAATCATTCGAATGGTTAGACAAGTTAGTCAAAATAGTTAGATTTCCTCTAGATTTAGAGGAGAGAAGTGAGAAACTTCAGCAATGTGAACATCAGCAGCTTTAGGGAATGGTGGTGGCACAAGATCAACTGGTACCTCATTGACAGTAGTGTTAAATGGGTAAGGACCCATAACCAAGCTATTAGTCTCCATTAGACAACATACCATGGCCTTAACAACATGTAGAGTTGACTGTACATCTTTTAATTTTTCTAATAACAGAGTTTGATTATGTAGAAGAAGTTGATTCATACTGTTAAGCGAATCAATCTTAGTGGCCATGTTTATGTTAGACTCAATCACCTCATGACCATCAGGTTTAAAAATAATTAAGGGTTGAGGTGGCAGATTTAAATGGGAGACAATGTTACTGGTGGGAACCAGTTGTGACTGATGTTGTGACACATGTATGTTTAGATAATTGAAAATGTGAGTGAGTAGTAAACCAAAACCAAGGCAGTTATTATGAAAATAGAATTCAAAGGATGATAACAAGAAGTAGGCTAAATTATAGGGCATGCACTCATTTAAAATACTTTTTATGACTTCCAAATCAAAGGGCAGCAATTTTTGATCATCTCTTACAGGCATGAAATTGTTTCTTAAGATTTTTCCCAAAAACTGACACTCAGCAGTGAGAAATTTTAAACCAATTTTGCAGGGATAGTCAAAGAAGAGAGCTGACACCATTTGATCAGTTACTACAGACATATTATGCTTAAATAACATACATTCTTCTATAGATATACCTGATGGATGAAGATAGGAGTTAATCCTAGGTAATTCTAGAGTGGAGGGATGTAGTTGAAGTGCATGTACAAGAAATAACTCATCAATTGTGTAGGTTTGACCTTGAATGCAAGTAGTGATGCTCTTTAATAAACCAGAAGAATTAGTAGAAAATTCCATATGAGAGTAAAACTCGGCTATAAGATGAAGATAAATAGATTTATCATAGAAGGTTACTAAGCATTCCCACCCAACATTTTTAAATTTTTTGAACAAGTCTAGAAAATTATGAAAAGTAATAACATTTCCTGGACAAAGATTGTGTCTCATAGTTCTATACTTAGACTGGGCAGAGACAATGGTAAGGTGAGGGACAATATTAGAAAATTGTAACTCAGAATGTAGAGGAAGTGTTTTTCGTTTGGATGAAAATAGATTAGACATTATTAGTAAAGAGGTAGGAAAGATAGGTGAGAGAATTTAGCTAAGTAAAGACTAGACATATGAATGCACCATTTTTGAAAGACCTTATATATATAGATAGAGAAAAGAGTAATGATATGCTGCAGGAATATAGCCCTTATACTCAGTTAAGACTTATCAGTAAATATGACTACACAAATAACTGTAGTTATCAGAACACATTTAAGGAAAATAGTAGTTTAGATAGAGGTTTTATTTAAAAAGATAGAGAAAATTGTAACATAAGATAACCACATGTCACATAGAGAACATAGCGAATGAGTAATTTCAGTCAACTTCAAGAATGATTACAAAAGATAGCAATATTTGTCATTTAAAACATTTTTAGTATAACTCGGCAAGGTATTGATTCACAGAGAGGGATGGACCCTAATTATGGCCGAAGACACAGGACTGACATTGAAAGAAAAATTCATAGAAGTAGGTAGTATGTAAAATAGAGCAATTATGACACATCTCATAAAAATTGATCAAAGACCAGTTAGTGCCATAAATAAACCTAGTGGACATCAGTATCCACACAATTTATATAAGACAGTCAAAAATAAACCCAACGGACATCAGTATCCACACAATTTATATAAGACAGTCAAAAATAAACCCAGTGGACATCAGTATCCACACAATTTAAAAAAAATTAGAGGTTTATACCTGAGTCGGCAACAAAAATATACCAGTTTCATAGAGAAGGTCAGTGTGACAAGCTCATCCTTATGCAGTTTTCTCAATGAAAACATCAGTTACCCAAGCAAAGGTGCACAAACACACGTATATATATATATAGCCAGATATATAAAATAAAATGTACCTATTTTTAGCCAAAATGGAATGAAGTTAAAATAGGTTTTAGTTTAAATAAAATGTCAAAAAGCAACTCTGATTTTAAAAAAATTGTTAAGATTTTTAGGGTTTTAAAATGTTTTTAGGAAAGTGATCCCTAAATCACGTACTTCTCGGATTTGACAGAGGGTTAAAAAAAATTTTGACCCAAAAAAAATATGATTCAGTGGAGGCTTTAGACCAAAACTTGTTGATTTGAAGAAAAAATAAACTTGGAAGAACAGTTAGAAATTTATTTATTTTTGGTGAAGCCCCAAAGACATAAATGTTTATAAAAAAAATATAAGAAAGATATTTTTGAAAATGAACAGAAGAAAAGAAATTGTTAGAGACAAGAGAATCAATTAGTTTTTGACTGAAACCCTAATAGCTTCTCAGATCATATATACTTCAGAACAAAGAAAATAAAATTAGAGATTCAAAAGTTGATGGGTTCAAATAAAAGTCAAAAGAACTTCAGGTGTTCTAAAACATTGCTGACAAATTTTACCGAAACGCCAAAAAAAAACTTTTTCTAGTTAGGTTTAACTAAAAACCCTAAACATAGATTTGTGAATCTTTTGATTTAAACGAGAAGAAGAAAACACTTTATATTTTTGTAGATAATTGAACATCAGAAGTTTCAAAAACAAAAAAATGGACAGTTAAAAAAAATTGGTTTTGAAAATCGAATCAGAAATGAATTTGAGTAGAAACCCTAAAAGTTTAATGGATATAACGAAGAAAATGATGATCTTTTGATTCAGGCAAGAAGAGAAACAAATTTTAGTATCTGAAAACCCTAGAACAAAAAATCTCAGATCTAAACCCTAAAGGGATTTCAAGAACTGTGAGTTTATACGATTAATAATATCGATTAACCATATTTTCAACAATGTATGTATACCGTAGAAGCATTTGATAGAGAAGTAGAAGAACAGACATCGGAGATGAAGATCAGAGAAGGAGAATCGGTGAGAGGGAAACTAGAGGTGTGTGAGAGATTAGAATCAGTATTGATGAGGTATTTGATTTCAACATTCTTGATGTGAATATTTATGATTTAAGAACTGCATTACATGATATAATCTCTAATCTACATCTATATATGAAATGGTTCAGAGTCTTATCAAAAGACAATTCTCTTCTTTAACAAGAGAAAGAGAAAGTTCAAGTAGATCTGGAGACAGTTCTGCTAAGCACTTCCTCTCTCACAAATCTTGAAGTTGAGAATAAGAATTTGAAATAGACAAATGAGCTAAGTGCACAAAGAAAGTTGAACCTAGCTTCTAAGATCAAGGAATTAGAAAAGACGATCTAGATGTGGAATAAGTCTTCCTCATCTATGGACTCTCTGATCTCTAGTCAGAGGAATTCTTCTGACTGATCAGGTCTTGATTTTGAGGACTCTTCCTCAAAATCAAATGTGGAAAAGTCTTTGGAAACTAACACTAGCAGTGCTTCTAATCTCAATATAGGTATTACTTTTGTGAAATCCACACAAAGTGCAGAGCCTATGAATCCTTGCTCTTATGATCCAAGTAATGTCCCTAGACATAACGGATCCCATGCTAGTCTAGGATTCAGAAAAATTAAGAGTAAATCAATTTCCACTCTTCAACCTTGAAGGATCGTGGGGTCAAATAAAACCAGCTTCATGAACCAACTAGAAAGGAATCGTAGACTTGAGATGTACTCTACAAAATTTATGAATCATAAAATAGTATGGAAAAAGAGAATCAGCAGAAGGATATGGCTACCTATCACCCACATATGTCCAGGATAAGAAATAATCCATATACACACACAAGCATGAATCATACTAGATGTTTTATATGTAATAGATATGGTCATAAGTATGAAGCATGCTATTATAATCATATAAATCATAGACCTAAAATCAAGGAGATATGGGTCCTCAAGGGAACTAACAGGGAAGGACCCAAGCAAGTTTGGGTACCAAAATAAAAGCTAAAATTTACTGCAGGTAGAAAGCTCTACTATGAAAACTTGGTACCTTGATAGTTGATGCTCAAGGCCTATAACTAGAAACAAAGCTCTTATCTCTAACTTCAAAGAAAAAAAGGGTCCAACAGTCATTTTTGGTGACAACGGCTCTGGCAAAACTAAAGGACATGGCTCAGCTGGAAATGGTGATGTGTCTTTCAATAAAGTAGCTTATGTTGAAGGTCTGAAACACAATCTCTTAAGCATCAGCCAACTTTGTGACAAAGGACATTAAGTCACCTTCCTCAACAATCAATGTCAAGTCAGAGATTTGAAGACCTCTTCTCTAAAGCTCACTGGAACCAGAAAAGGAAATGTCTATATTGTCAACCTTGCTAAGTTAAATCCTGATGAGACAATATGTTTCCTTGCCAAAGCCTCCGAAGAAATCAGTTGGTTATGGCATATAAGACTGTCTCATCTAAACTTCAAAGGCATGTCAAAACTGGCCTCCAAAGACCTTATAGCAAGATTACCAAAATTCAACTTCGTCAAAGAAAGACCCTGCAAAGCATGTCAGCTAGGAAAGAAAACAAGGAGCTCATTCAAAGGCAAAGCAGTCAACTCTATTAATAAGCCCTTGGAGTTACTTCACATGAACCTCTTCAGAACAAAATGGGGTAGCTGAGAGAAAGAACAGAACCTTAATTAAGGCAGGAAGAACACTACTGGAAGCAGCTCTCCTACCTGATTACTTCTGGGCAGAAGCTATCAACATGTTTTGCTACACCCAAAATAGATCTATTACTCATCCTACGCTCAAAAAGACCCCTTATGAGCTATAAAAAGGAAAAAAAGGAAAATGTTAGCTATTTCCATGCTTTTGGTTGTACTTGCTACATTCTCAACAATGGAAAATAATATCTAACTAAGTTCCAACCAAATTCAGATGAGGGAATCTTTCTTGGGTATGCCACAGATAGCAAAGCCAACAGGGTGTTCAACAAGAAAACTATGAGTGTTAAAGTCTCTACACATGTTATCTTTGATGAGACAGACTCATCAGGAAAGTCTATACCACTCAACTCCATGACCGATGAACCAGACAACACAATCAAAGTGGTTGAGCCAGTCACCACGATCGTAGGCTTAGAAGAAGGAATTGTGGAGCATGAAGAAGCAATCTTAGAAGATACTGCTCTAGATAATGAGCATCTACAACAAGAAGCTGAAGTCAATCTTAAAGAATTCAGACAAGAAGGCACAAGAACTGACATTCCAACACGAAGTAAATGGGCGAGAGATCACACACAAGAATTGATTATTGGAGATCCAAATGCAATAATCAAGACTAGGTCAGCTACTTAAAATGAGTGTTTTTATCTGAGCTTTATGTCCCAGATGGAACCTAAGAAGATAGAGGAAGCCTTGGATGATTCAAGCTAGATTAAAGCTATGTAGGAGGAACTAAATCAATTTGAAAGAAGTAAAGTGTGGAGACTAGTTCCAAGACCAAATCACCAACCAGTCATCGACACCAAATGAGTATTCAGAAATAAGATGGATGAAGATGGAGTGATCACAAGGAACAAGTCAAGAATTGTCACAAAAGGTTACTCTCAAGAAGAAGGCATCGACTATGATAATACCTTTGCTCCTGCTACCAGACTAGAAGCAATCAGAATATTTCTTGCCTATGCTGCACATATAAAGTTCAAAGTCTTTCAAATGGATGTTAAAAGTGTATTTCTGAATGGAGAACTTCAAGAAGAAGTTTATATGGAACAACACCCGAGTTTTATCAATCCAACCTTCTCTAATTATGTTTATAGATTAGATAAAGCATTATATGGACTAAAACAAGCACCTAGAGCATGGTATAAAATACTAACAAACTTTTTAATTGAAAAGGGATTCTCTAGAGGAAGAGTATACACCACACTATTTCTTAGGAAGTACAAAGATAAAGATCTATTAGTATAAATATATATAGATGACATTATATTTGGCTCTACTGATAAAACGCTATGTGAGAGATTTGCCAAGCTTATGCAGAGTAAAATTTGAAATGAGCATTATGGGTGAACTAAATTTCTTCATTGGACTTTAAGTGAATCAAACTGATGAAGGTACCTTTATTAAACTAGCCAAGTATATCAAAGACTCACTTAAAAAGTATGGCATGGAATCATCTTCCCACATGAGAACTCCTATTGCACCAGCCACTAATGTGTCGCCCCCAAAGTAGGTATACATCACCTATTCTAAGTCGCCAAATACATGGTACATAAATCCAAATACAACTTAATTATATAACAGTCGTGTAAAATACGACAAAACATAATCTAAGAGTTTTAATACGTATATTGTCATCTAGACAGTATACAAACTCAATGATGTCCTCATTACATTTATTATCACATTATTTAACAGAATAGTGAGGACTACTAATATTATCATCTGGACCGTCACTCCGTTCCCCGACTAGTCCCGGCTACGTTCTCATTTCCTGAAGAGAACAGTGAAAGAAAGGGTGAGCTCAACTAGCCTAGTAAGAAATATTATGACTAAGATAATGCAGAATATATTATCAATAGTCTTCAACAATGTTAAACTGATAAAATACAATAGACATCAAGTTTAACTGCAGCGGAACAAGCAATCCATTAAAAGAGTCAAGTAGAGAATAAAATCTACCGTCTTTTATGATTTAAAAGGTTTTTCATCACTTTTATCGCTGGGACTCAGCTTAATAAATAATCCACATCATCCCTGCACTACGGCCAAGGATATTCATTAGTATCACGACCACAAATAATCCATGCACTACGGGCCAAGGATATTCGTGTATTCATCAATAGTCATGATCATGCCAACAACTGTCCATCAATGCACTACGGGCCAATGAGGACTTTTACCACATCATTTGTAACATTACGGTTATGATTACACAGAATAATCCCTGGTCATAATCATACAAGGTCCATCTATGCACTACATTCCACAGATGACTTTCAAAAAAAATATAAACATGATGATGATGACAATGATATAAGAATTCAATAAAAGAAGTTCAAGAATTAATTTATTCAGGAACTAATAACGTCCAAATTGTCAACATGATACTTCTTTGTAGAGTAAAATTCAAGAATGCTCAAAAGAATATTTTCATGAAAATATACTGGATGAAGCGCAAATATCAAGGATATTCCACTAATTTCATGGAGTATAGAAGTCAAAACTTTAACCAACTAAGTATAATAAAGAATGGGATAATAACAAAAATCACCATGCATGCGGTGCTTCGCATAGATAGGTTATTCCAATAGAATAATAAATAACGGAACCAGGTTCGGCGTAAAATGCACAGACATGATATTCCAACAGAATAATAAAGAATGGAATAACAACAGAAATCACCATGCATGCGGTACTTCGCATAGACAGGTTATTCCAACAGAATAATAAATAACGGAACCGGTCCCCGTAAAATGCTGAAGGTATGATATTCAATGAGAATAATAAAGCATGGAATAACAACGAAATCACCATGCATGTGGTACTTCAGATGTAGACGAGTTATTCAATAGAATAATAAATAACGGAACGAAGTAAGGCATAAAAGATAAAGCGTATAGGCGAGGATATTCCAATGAGAATAATAAAGAATGGAATAACAACAAAATCACCATGCATGCGGTGCCAGCATGTAGGCGGAGTTATTCCAATAGAATAATAAATAACGGAACCGGTCCGGCAGTAAACGCGCATACATACATGATATTCAAGCAGAATAATAAAGAATGGAATAAATGAAGAATTTCACCAAGTATAGGGTAGAGCCAGCGTATACACGTTATTCCAGCCGAGAATAATAAAGAATGGAATAATGAAGTTCTCTTCATGAATACAAAAAATAATACCCCTTACGAGTACAACAAATAATATAAACACCTCGAGAAGAAATTGGATCTTTGGAATAGTGAGGTAGCAGGCTTCTCTTCTTCTATAGATTTTCTCTCTATAGCTTCTCTCTATAATAATTGTTCTATAGCTTTACTGAATTGGTGAGAAATGAAGGAAGAATGAGCTTCTATTTATAGAAAAATATAGTTTTGATAATTACAAGTTTTGGGGCTCAAAAAATTACAGTACAACACCTCCAACTTTTCTTTAATTTTTAATTTAGTCCTGCAAGTATTATCAAACTTTCATCACCTCCCGTAATAGTAAATAATGTGAATATATAGTTCAATCATGTGAATCAATAGTTATAATCATGTGAAAATACGAATTACGATATAGTACCTCCATCTATACCTCCATCTTTAATTTAATCATACAAGTATTATCAATCTTGCACTAACTCCCCTAATAGTAAGTGAATGTGACTCAGTAGTACACACATGTAAACAAATAGTTATATAAGCATGTGAATTAGTAGCAATTAATTGCTCATTTATCGGATAAATTCCCCGATTTATCAATATAACCCTCAGACATCAATTATCATCGGAATAGATGTCGATTTCCACTAACACTAATAATCCCAACACAATGGAGCTATTAAATTCATCTTTAATCAAAAAGAACTTATTCATCATTAATATTATAACTTATAATATTTAACAACCAGGTCGTTCCCAAGAAAGAGGAGGCTTTCCAATAAGGATTTCTCCCTATTGGCGCGCAATTAGGTGACCAAACCTCTCCTTGACAGAACTTCTAGACATTGTAAATATTGCAATTTAATAATATGAATAACTTTGTCGTCTTAATTATTAATTTAATAATATATCATATAATGCAGATGATACTGTGACAATAATCGAATCAATAATATGAGAGATATGATACAACAATTACTGTAGTAATAATTGAGTATAACTGAGTAACTTCTCACGTAAGCATCAATAATCAATACCGTGTGCTACTATGCAACCACACGTATTACTGTACTTTTATTACCGGGTAGTTCAACAGTTTTAACGGTAACACTTCCGCCGTTATTTTATAAAAAGATAATTCTGTCATTTTCTTACCACGACAATACTTCCGTTGTTGGTTCACCAATGATTGTGCCGTCGTACGGATATTCCCCGATAAAAAGAACATTCCCCGACCAATCGAATATAATACAACTTGAGTACTTTGAAAAATTTATAAATATTACCCACAACTATAAAATTATATCAAATTTACTCCATAATATTCAAAAAAAAATTCAAGAAATTTAAATCTTTATTCATAAAATCTGGGGTCGCATGATCTCCCTCTAATGAAATTTTCGCCCCCAAAAATTTATATACGATGCACTGGTATCTTAGAAGAGGTGAGGATACCTTGACTTCATTTCATATTCCAAATCTTGAGGTATAACCTTGAATACCTTTATCATCGAAAACATTATAAGTTGCATATGTGCATGCCTGATGTCCTCTGATTGCCTCTGAATGCACATTAGTCCCTAAAATAACCATTTTGGGCCTTGATACCGACCTCAAATATCAAAATATAAAGAATGAAAGTTATAGGTCTACTCGTTATCTTTCCGAATCATCCTGAATCACCTTAATCGGAGTTCGTATGAAAACGTTATGACCAATTTACTAAAGGACGTCCGGACAGATTTTGGCTTAACACTCGACCAATGCCTAGGCGCCCAAATTTGGCCTTGGGCAAGCGCCTAGGCGCCCAAGAACAGAATGTGAGCACCGAGTCTAGCGCCTAGGCATTAAACTCTTGGCACATAACTCCAATTTTCCAGATTTCGCAACTTTTGACGCACATATACTTTAAATCTTCATAACTTCTTCATTCGTTAACGGAATTAGTCCATTTTCGAGGCTATGGAAAGCTTGTAACATGCTCTATAAAACCCCCATGATTTCATAATTTTTTAGATTCAATAATTATTCTGAAATTTGTCTCCAAAGTCCCCCACGACTAAGTTTTTACTAACAACGATACGTGAAAAACGTTATGAACACGCGACATACTTGGCGGTAAAACGAGTCTATAGGCCACAGATCCTACTCGATCGAGGATTTCCAATGGGCCAATTAAATTGAGGGTTGAGATTTTCTCTCTTCATCGACTCTTTATTCTAGAATAACGCCTTCTTGAACCTTCTTCTTCACATTCATCAGTTCTGAGTATGTAACTTGAGTGGCTTTAACTTTATCAATTAAGGTCGATTCTACTTGTATATTCGTTATCTTCACGTGGGTCCCTAGAGTCTTTAACTCTATCTTCATCATTTGTAAGTTATATGAAATGGGTCTTTGTGTTAACAACATCGCACTCGTAAACAAATACGAACTTCTACTCAACCCATCAGCTACCACGTTCGCTCTTCCACGTTGATATTGAATGGTATGATCGTAATCTTCAACAGCTCTAGCCAACGTCTTTGGCACATTATACGGTCGTTTTGGGTGAAGAAATATTTAAGGGTTGAAGAAATGGGTTTTGTACTGGGGTCAATACAAAATTCGATTTCACGTTCTGGGGTAGGCTAAGAAGTCTTCAAGAATAAGTCAGGAAATTTATTAACAATAGAAATATCATTCAAAACTGTGACTCTCATCCATGACTTGGATAGTACGTCACATTGATACCTACCATCTTGTCATCGTCATTCACGACGTCGCCTACAGAAGGTTTGGCTTTGGTGCATTCCACACAAGGAAGTCAACAACAAACGGAACGGGGCTCTTTACTTATGGCTTGATATGACAATGATTGACTTTAGTGGTTTGGTTGCTTGAATTCGCATAACAGGTTAGTTAGGAATATGAAAGCTAACAACCTTATGAAAAGCATGATGAGTAGTTAAACAATCGATTCCTAAAATCACATCAAATGCAAGTATTTTCAAAGAGATAAGATCGACAGGTAAAGTGATAGTGTCGATTTGAATCAAATAAGATTTATAAACAGTGGAAGTAACGAAGGTTTCTGCTAACGATGTTTCAACTGATAAGACAAAGTCTAATTTCTCCGGAGTCAAATTTAAACGTTGAGCGCAAGAAAGAGAGATAAAAGAATGGGTAAAACCGGTATCTAATAAGGTATAGACTTCGCAAAAAATTATAATTAACTAACCCGTGCTAACTTCGTTTGGGTTACTCGCTTTTTGAGAAGTCACAAAAAAATGCTCTTCTTGAAACCACCGACTTTGTTTTGTCCGTATCCGCTTTTGGTGCCACCGTCCCAGCTGGACTTGACTTCACCATACGATAAAATTAAGCTAAATGACCTTCTCTTCTTGAAATTTCCACTTCTATTATCTTGGCCATGATTACCACCGAAGTGGATACCATTCCTGACATGATAATTTCCCCCACGATGGTTATCATTGTTCCGATAGTTGTGGCCACCGGTACGATTATTATCGTGTTGTTGGTCGTTACCTTTTGGTTGAGTTGACTCAACGGTCTCACGTGCTTCATTGCTTATCTCAATATTTTCGGATGTCATTCATGATTATTTGTCACAAAACAAGGGTTAATTAACATATCATATATTATCCCTATAGTCCGTGAGACCAATTAAATACCAAATAAACTTAGGTAGGTCATACTAGCGAAGGAATTCCCCATCTCTCCCTCCTAGTTCTTATCTCACATCTCACCTGGGATTATATCCTAAGCTTTGATATTAATGTGGCGCCCCAAAATAGGTATACATCACCTATTCCGAGTCGCCAAATACATAGTACATAAATCCAAATACAACTTAATTATACAACGGTAGTGTAAAATAAAAAACATAATCTAAGAGTTTTAATACGTATATTGTCATCTAGGCAAATTATACAAACTCAATGATGTCCTCATTACATTTATTATCACATTATTTAATGAATAGTGAGGACTACTAATACTATCATCCGGACCGTCACTCCATTCCCCAGACTAGTCTATTGCCACGTTCTCATTTCACAGAGAGAAACGGTGAAAGAAAGGGTGAGCTCAACTAGCCCAAAGAAGAAATATTATGACTAAGATAATGCGAGAATAAATTATCAATAGTCTTCAACAATGTTAAACCGATAAAATACAATAGACATCAAGTTTAAGCTGCGGTGAGGAACAAGCAATCCATTAAAAGAGTCAAGTAGAGAATAAAATCTCCTATCTTTTATGATTTAAAAGGTTTTCATCACTTTTATCATTTGGGACGTTTTAATAAATAATCCACATCATCCATGTACTACTGACCCGAGGATATTCATTAGTATCACGACCACAAATAATCCATGCACTACGGGCGAGGATATTCGTGTATTCATCAATGGTCATGATCATGCCAACAACTGTCCATCAATGCACTACGGGCCAATGAGGACTTTTACCACATCATTTGTAACATTACGGTTATGATTACATCGAATAATCCCTGGTCATAATCATACCAAGTCCATCTATGCACCTACTGCCCCTGAGATGACTTTCAAAAAAAATATAAACATGAGAATGATGACAATGATATAAGAATTCAATAAAACAAGTTCAAGAATTGATTTATTCAGGAACTAATAACGTCCAAATTGTCAACATGATACTTCTTTATAGAGTAAAATTCAAGAATGCTCATAAGAATATTTCCATGAAAAGATACTGGATGAAGCGCAAATATCATGGATATTCCCCTAATTTCATGGAGTATAGAAGTCAAAACTTTAACCAACTGAGTATAATAAAGAATGGAATAATAAAAGAAATCACCATGCATGCGGTATTTCAGCATGAGCGGAGTTATTCAACGAATAATAAATAACGGAACCAGTCTCGGCGTAAAAGCATGCATGAGCGAGGATATTCAACAGAATAATAAAGAAAGTAATAACAACAAAAATCACCATGCATGCGATTACTTAGCATGAGGCAGGTTATTCCAATGAGAATAATAAATAACGGAACCCGGTCCACAGTAAAAGCATACGAGATAGGATATTCAAATGAATAATAAAAATGGAATAATGTAAGAATTTCACCAAGTATAGGGTAGACCGCGTATACACGTTATTCCAACAGAATAATAAAGATTGGAATAACAGAAGTTCTCTTCATGAATACAAAACAAATAATACCCCTTACAGGTGCAACAAATAATATCCCTTACCTTAGAAGAAACTGGATACTGGAATAGTGAGGTAGCAGGCTTCTCTTCTTCTATAGATTTTCTCTCTATAGCTTCTCTCTACAATCTCTCTCTATAATAATTTCTCTATAGCCTTACTGAATTGGTGAGAAATTAAGGAAGAATGAGCTTCTATTTATAGAAAAAAATAGTTTTGATAATTGCACGTTTTGGGGCTCAAAAAATTACAGTACAACACCTTCAACTTTTCTTTCATTTTTAATTTAGTCCTGCAAGTATTATCAAACTTGCACCACCTCCCCTAATAGTAAATAATGTTAATCAATAGTTCAGTCATGTGAATTGAGTTACAATCATGTGAAAATATGAATTACGGTATAGTACCTCCATCTATACCTCCATCTTTAATTTAATCATACAAGTATTATCAATCTTGCACCAACTCCCCTAATAGTAAGTGAATGTGACTCAGTAGTACACACATGTGAACAAATAGTTATATAAGCATGTGAATTAGTAGTAATTAATTGCTCATTTATCGGATAAATTCCCTAATTTATCAATATAACCCTCAAACATCAATTATCATCAGAATAGATGTCAATTTCCACTAACACTAATAATCCCAACACAATGGAACTATTAAATTCATCTTTAATCAACAAGAACTTATTCATCATTAATATTATAACTCCTAATATTTAACAACCAGGTCGTTCCCAGGAAAGAGGTGGCTTTCCAATAAGGATTTCTCCCTATTGGCGCGCAATTAGGTGACCAAACCTCTCCTTGACAGAACTTCTAGACATTGTAAATATTGCAATTTAATAATATGAATAACTTTGTCATCTCAATTATTAATTTAATAATATATCATATAATGCAGATGATACTGTGACAATAATCGAATTAATAATATGAGAGATATGATACAACAATTACTGTAGTAATAATTGAGTATAACTGAGTAACTTCTCACGTAAGCATCAATAATCAATAATTGTGTGCTACTATGCAACCCACACGTACATCGCACTTTTTATTAATGGGTAGTTCAATAGTTTTAACGGTAACACTTCCGCCGTTATTTTATAAAAGATAATTGATGCGTTTTCTTACCACGATAATACTTCCATTTGTCGGTTCACTAATGATCATGCTTGTCGCATTCGGATATTCCCAAACAAAAAAGAATATTCCCCGACCAATCGAATATAATACAACTTGAGTACTTTGAAAAATTTATAAATATTACCCACAACTATAAAATTATATCAAATTTACTCCATAATATTCAAAAAAAATTCAAGAAAATTTCGCATTTATTCATAAAATCAGGGGTCTCACAATCTCCCCTCCTAATAAAATTTCGCCCTCGAAATTTATGTACGTACCTAGTATGCCGAAAAGGTGAGGATACCTTGACTTCATTTCATATTCCAACTCTTGAGGTATAACCTTGAATACCTTTATCGTCGAAAACATTACATGTTGCATACGTGAATGCCCGATGTCCTCCGATTGCCTCTAAATGCACATTAGTCCCTAAAGTAACCATTTTGGGCCTTGATACCGACCTCAAATATCAAAATATAAAGAATGAAAGTTATAGGTCTACTCGTTATCTTTCCGAATCATCCTGAATCACCTTAATCGGAGTTCGTATGAAAACGTTATGACCAATTTACTAAAGGACGTCCGGATAGATTTTGGCTTAACACTCGACCAGTGCCTAGTCGCCCAAATTTGGCCTTGGGCAAGAGCCTAGGTGCCCAAGAACAGAATGTGAGCACCGAGTCTAGCGCCTAAGCATTCGACTCTTGGCACTTAACTCCAATTTTCTAGATTTTGCAACTTTTGACGCACATATACTTCAAATCTTCATAACCTCTTCATTCTTTATCGGAATTAGTCCGTTTTCGAGGCTATGGAAAGCTTGTAACATGCTCTATAAAACCCCCATGATTTCATAATTTTTCAGATTCAATAATTATTCTGAAATTTGTCTCCATAGTCCCCCACGACTAAGTTTTTACTAACAACGATACGTGAAAAACATTATGAACACGCGACATACTTGGTGGTAAAACGAGTCTATAGGCCACGATCGAGGATTTCCAATGGGCCAATTAAATCGAGGGTTGAGATTTTCTCTCTTCATCGACTCTTTATTCTAGAATAACGCCTTCTTGAACCTTCTTCTTCACATTCATCAGTTCTGAGTATGTAACTTGAGCGGCTTTAACTTTATCGATTAAAGTCGATTCTACTCGTATATTCATTATCTTCACGTGGGTCCCTAGAGTCTTTAACTCTATCTTCATCATTTGTAAGTTAAACGAAATGGTTCTTTGTGTTAACAACATCGCACTCGTAAACGAATACGAACTTCTACTCAATGCGTCAGCTACCACGTTCGCTCTTCCACGATGATATTGAATGGTATGATCGTAATCTTCAACAGCTCTAGCCAACGTCTTTGGCGCATTATACGTTCGTTTTGGGTGAAGAAATATTTAAGGGTTGAAGAAATGGGTTTTGTACTGGGGTCAATACCAAATTCGATTTCACGTTCTGGAGTAGGCTAAGAAGTCTTCAAGAATACGTCAGGAAATTTATTAACAATAGAAATATCATTAAAAACTGTGACTCTCATCCATGACTTGGATAGTACGTCACATTGATACCTACCATCTTGCCATCGTCATTCACGACGTCACCTACAGAAAGTCTGGCTTTGGTGCATTTCACACAAGGAAGTCAACAACAAAAGGATCGGGGCTCTTTACTTATGGCTTGATATGACAATGATTGACTTTAGTGGTTTGGTTGCTTGAATTCACATAACTGGTTAGTTAGGAATATGAAAGCTAACAACCTTATGAAAAGCATGATGAGTAGTTAACCAATCGATTCCTAAAATCACATCAAAGGCAAGTATTTTTAAAGAGATAAGATCGATAGGTAACGTGAAAGTGTCAATTTGAATCAAACAAGATTTATAAACAGTGGAGGTAACGAAGGTTTCTGCTAACGAAGTTTCAACCGATAAGTCAAAGTCTAATTTCTCCGGAGTCAAATTTAAACGTTAAGCGTAAGAAAGAGTGATAAAAGAATGGGTAGAATCGGTATTTAATAAGGTATAGACTTCGCAAAAAATTATAATTAACTAACCCGTGCTAACTTCGTTTGGGTTACTCGCTTTTTGAGAAGTCACAAAAAAAATGCTCTTCTTGAAACCACCGACTTTGTTTTGTCCGTATCCGCTTTTGGTGCCACCGTCCCAGCTGGACTTGACTTCACCATACGATAAAATTGAGCTAAATGACCTTCTCTTCTTGAAATTTCCACTTCTATTATCTTGGCCATGATTACCACCGAAGTGGATACCATTCTTGACATGATAATTTCCCCCACGATGGTTATCATTGTTCCGATGGCTGTTGCCACCGGTACGATTATTATCATGTTGTTGGTCGTTACCTTTTGGTTGAGTTGACTCAACGGTCTCATGTGCTTCATTGCTTATCTCAATATTTTCAGATGTCATTCGCAAACGCTGTCACAAAACAAGGGTTAATTAACATATCACATATTATCCCTATAGTCTGACCGACCAATTAAGTACCAAATAAACTTAGGTAGGTCATACTAGCGAAGGAATTCCCCATCTCTCCCCTCCTAGTTCTTATCTCACATCTCAGCCAGGGATCATATCCCTAAGCTTTTATACCAACTGTGGCGCCCCCAAAATAAGTATACATCACCTATTCTGAGTCGCCAAATACATGGTACATAAATCCAAATACAACTTAATTATACAACAGTCGTGTAAAATACGACAAAACATAATCTAAGAGTTTTAATACGTATATTGTCATCTAGACAGTATACAAACTCAATGATGTCCTCATTACATTTATTATCACATTATTTAACAGAATAGTGAGGACTACTAATACTATCATCTAGACCATCACTCCATTCCCCGACTAGTCTCGGCTACGTTCTCATTTCCTGAAGAGAACAGTGAAAGAAAGGGTGAGCTCAACTAGCCCAGTAAGAAATATTATGACTAAGATAATGCAGAATAAATTATCAATAGTCTTCAACAACTGCAGCGGAACAAGCAATCCATTAAAAGAGTCAAGTAGAGAATAAAATCTACTATCTTTTATGATTTAAAAGGTTTTTCATCACTTTTATCGCTAGGACTCGACAATAAATAATCCACATCATCCACGCACTTTACTGACCAAGGATATTCATTAGTATCACGACCACAAATAATCCATGCACTACGGGCCGAGGATATTAGTGTATTAAATCCAATAGTCATGATCATGCCAACAAGCTGTCCATCAATGCACTCACGGGCCAATGAGGACTTTTACCACATCATTTGTAACATTACGATTATGATTACACAGAATAATCCCTGGTCATAATCATACAAGGTCCATCTATGCACTACATTCTACAGATGACTTTCAAAAAAATATAAACATGAGGATGATGACAATGATATAAGAATTCAATAAAAGAAGTTCAAGAATTAATTTATTCAGGAACTAATAACGTCCAAATTGTCAACATGATACTTCTTTGTAGAGTAAAATTCAAGAATGCTCAAAAGAATATTTTCATGAAAATATACTGGATGAAGCGCAAATATCAAGGATATTCCACTAATTTCATGGAGTATAGAAGTCAAAACTTTAACCAACTAAGTATAATAAAGAATGGGATAATAACAAAATCACCATGCATGCGATTGCTTCAGCATAGATAGGTTATTCAATAGAATAATAAATAACGGAACCGAGTTGGCGTAAAATGCATGTATATGATATTCCAATGAATAATAAAGAATGGAATAACAATGAAATCACCATACATGCGGTAGATGCAGCCAAAAGAGTTATTCCAACAGAATAATAAATAACGGAACCGATTCCGGCGTAAAATGCTGTGAGACATGATATTCCAAATGAATAATAAAGAATGGAATAACAATGAAATCACCATGCATGCGTTACTTTGCATGGCAGGTTATTCAACAGAATAATAAATAACGGAACGTGTCCGGTAAAAACGCATGCATGTGAGGATATTCAACGAATAATAAAGAATGGAATAACAATGAAATCACCATGCATGCAGAGACTTAGATAGCATAAAGTTATTCCAACAGAATAATAAATAACGGACCCGAAGCGTAAGAAACGCATGCAGACGAGGATATTCAATGAGAATAATAAAGAATGGAATAACAAAAGAATTTCACCAAGTATACTAGAGATCAGCGTATACACGTTATTCCAACAGAATAATAAAGAATGGAATAACAGAAGTTCTCTTCATGAATACAAAAGAAATAATACCCCTTATAGGTGCAACAAATAATATCCCTTACCTCAGAAGAAACTGGATACTGAAATAGTGAGGTTGCAGGCTTCTCTTCTTCTATAGATTTTCTCTCTATAGCTTCTCTCTACAATCTCTCTCTATAATAATTGCTCTATAGCTTTACTGAATTGGTGAGAAATGAAGGAAGAATGAGCTTCTATTTATAGAAAAATATAGTTTTGATAATTGCACGTTTTGGGCCTCAAAAAATTACAGTACAACACCTCCAACTTTTCTTTCATTTTTAATTTAGTCCTGCAAGTATTATCAAACTTGCACCACCTCCCCTAATAGTAAATAATCTGAATCAATAGTTCAATCATGTGAATCAATAGTTATAATCATGTGAAAATACGAATTACAGTATAGTACCTCCATCTATACCTCCATCTTTAATTTAATCATACAAGTATTATCAATCTTGCACCAACTCCCCTAATAGTAAGTGAATGTGACTCAGTAGTACACACATGTGAACAAATAGCTATATAAGCATGTGAATTAGTAGCAATTAATTGCTCATTTATCGGATAAATTCCCCGATTTATCAATATAAACCTCAGACATCAATTATCATCGGAATAGATGTCGATTTCCACTAACACTAATAATCCCAACACAATGGAACTATTAAATTCATCTTTAATCAACAAGAACTTATTCATCATTAATATTATAACTCATAATATTTAACAACCAGTCGTTCGAGGAAAGGGGCTTTCAATAAGGATTTCTCCCCTATCGCACGCAATTAGGTGTCCAAACCTCTCCTTCGATGTAACTTCTAGACATTGTAAATATTACAATTTAATAATATGAATATAACTTTGTCGTCTCAATTATTAATTTAATAATATATCATATAATGCGAGATGATCTTTGTGACAATAATCGAATCAATAATACGAGAGATATGATACAATAATTATTGTAGTAATAATTGAGTATAACTGAGTAACTTCTCACGTAAGCATCAATAATCAATACCATGTGCTACTATGCAACCACGCGTATTACTGTACTTTTACTACCGGGTAGTTCAACAGTTTTTACGTTAACACTTCTGTCGTTATTTTATAAGAAGATAATTCTGTCGTTTTCTTACCACGACAATACTTCCGTTGTTGGTTCACCAATGATTGTGCCGTCGTACGGATATTCCCCGATAAAAAGAATATTCCCTGACCAATCGAATATAATACAACTTGAGTACTTTGAAAAATTTATAAATATTACCCATAACTTTAACATTATATTAAATTTACTCCATAATATTCAAAAAAAAATCAAGAAATTTAAATCTTTATTCATAAAATCTGGGGTCTCACAACTAAGCTTGACAAAGATAAGAAAGGTAAATGTATTGATATTACTCAATACAGAGGTATGATAGGTTCTCTTCTTTACTTAACTGCTAGTATACTAAACATCATGTTTGCTACATTTATATGTGCAACATTTCAAGCTAACCCTAAGGAATTATATTTAACTGTTGTGAAAAGGATTTTCAAGTATTTCAAATGCACACCTCATTTGGGGCTTTGGTATCCCAAGGAATCTTCATTTGAATTAACAGGATACTCAGATGCTGATTTTATATGTTGTAAAATTGATAGAAAGAGTACTGTTAGAAGATTACATATTTAAATTTGATATTGAAAGTCAATATTCATGATTATATGTAAAGTCCTTCAAGGATCATATGTACAAGGACTTAGTGGTAGATCAAACTTGTTAGGTTGATCTGAGTTTTAATGTTTATCATTCTGTAAATGAATGTATAGAAGAAAAGATCAAAGTTGTTAGGTTGATCTATATCTTGAGATGTAATAGATAGGCTTCAGCAGAATCGTAGTCTATCAAGCTGATCAAAAGATTGCAGAAGCCAAGGCAGAATCATAGAGCATCGTGAATCGTAGTTTGTCTTCTTTGGAGGGACTCTCATGAAATCGTAGAGTGGTCCAAACGCCTGCCGAATCAAACTCAAGAATCATAGAGTGCTCTCGGAAGCGTAGAGTCTGCAAGACAAGCAAGTGAAGATCGTAATGTACCAGTACTTAAGAGAAATCGTAGTGTTCTTATCCATCAGTACCAGATCAAGCTCCAAGGTGGCAAGACACCACAATCAAGATCATAGTGTATCATCTGTCTGCATCAGAAGAATTGAGTCGTGTCAATTGGTTTAAGAATAAAAGTCAACAAATGTGGAATCACTACAAAAAAATAGGCCTTTAGCAACGATTTTTCGGGCAACGACTTTATAAGTCGTTGCTAAAAGTATATGTTTAGCAACGAAATTTGTCCTTCGTTGCAGATTGTGTCAGGCTTTTACTTTTTGCAACGAAATTCATAAGTCGTTGCAAAATTTGGAAACAAAGTTCATTAGAAATTCGTTGCAAAATTTCTAACCACTTGATTTCTCCTCATCATGGGCAACGAAAGTTTTTTTATTGCTATATTTCGTTGCCTAATATGGACTACATTCATTGGCAACAATAACAGTAATAATAATAATAGTACTACTACTACTACTACTAATAATAATAATAATAATAATAATAATAATAACATTCATAATAATAATAGTAATAATAATAATAATAACAATAACAATAACAATAATAATAATAATAATAATAATAATAATAATAATAATAATAATAATAATAGTCATAATAATAATAATAATAGTACTAATAGTAATAATAATAACAATAACAATAACAATAACAGTAATAATAATATGTGGCAGAGCTGACGTGGTATTTTATATTATAATTTGACATGCGTTAGCTACTGACGTACGTTGCGTTTGTTAAATTTTTTCCAAAAAAATGCCTCTCCTCATATTCGAACTTGCAACCTCTTAATTGGAACATTGGTCATATGACCACCCAAGCACCACAGGCCTAGTTGTTAGTAATTTGCAAGGATTAATATTTATATCAAAACATGAGATTGAATGTATATATTTCCTATTCAAAGCAGAGTCATATTATACATTCAATCAATGGGGGACTCTTGTTTTATGTTATGGGAGTGAGTTTTTTTTATAAAAAAAATAGAACATAATTTTAAGTTAAAAAGAAAAAACATAATTACCCTTGTATATAAAGAGACTAAATAAATAAATAATATTTTAATGCATAAAATATTGGTTTTTAATAAAAAAAAATTAAAAAGAAAAAATACAAATAAATAAGATTTTAATGAATAAAATATGATACTGTATCTTAAATTCATACCATCAATACAAGACTAAATACTCTATAATTTAGTAAATACAGAAATAATATGTCCTTAAAATTCATAAAATTTGCTAAAAAGTTTACATTCCGCAACGAAAGCAAGCTTAAGCAACAATTTTCATAATTTACTGCAATGAAAAATGTCATTGCAAAATGGTGTCAATTGCAACGAAAATGCATGGTCGTTGCAAAAAAAAAAAGAGTTCATTTCGTTGCCAATTAGAAGGCTTTTGCAACGAAATGGGCTTTTTAGCAATGAAAGTTTAATTATTCTGCAACAATACATTTTGTTGCTAAAGGATCGATGTCTCTGTACGAAAGCCAATTTTCGTTGCAAAATGTATTACTTTTGGCAACGAAAAAAATACGTTCGTTGCGAAACAATTAGCAACGCTCATTGCGCAACGAAAGATGCAACGAAAGCAAAGTCGTTGCCAAAACCCTTTTGCAACGAAATTTGGCACCTTTAGCAACAAAAATTGGTTGTTGCTGAAGCCCCATTTTTTTGTAGTAAATGGATTATAGACGTTGAAACTATCGAGAGTCCCAATGACACAACAGTCATCCTTAGTATGTAACAAATAAACGTAT
Source organism: Panax quinquefolius (assembly GCA_020205615.1). Classification (NCBI taxonomy): domain Eukaryota; kingdom Viridiplantae; phylum Streptophyta; class Magnoliopsida; order Apiales; family Araliaceae; genus Panax; species Panax quinquefolius. Next base: position 46,378,517 of record CM035163.1, on the reverse strand, counting down.
TAAAGAAGCTAAGGAAAGTAATATGGGTCAGCAGAAAACACCTTTTCAGGTGTTAGGTGATGTAATGAATAAATTTATCGAGTCGTGATTCTGGGGAGAGAATCCTTTTAAGGGGGGAAGGATGTACCGATCGAGAAATTTTGTAATTAAATTTAAATATTTATTGAATTAAATAAATATTTTAAACAATTTATTTATTTAAATAAATAAATAATTGATGAAATTATGGTGCAATAATTTAGTTAAGTGTGTGTGTTAACTAAATTTATTATGGTAATTTTATTATTTGAAGATTTAATTTAATGAAATAATTAAATTAAATGAATTATTTAATATTTAAGAAAATAATTAAATTAAATAAAATGATGTTATAGTCTAATTTAATAATTAAATTAGATATATAATAATTTATTAATCATAAGTATAATTATAATAAAAATTATAATTATTATAATTATAATTGTAAGTTATTTAAATTAGTTAAATGTGTGACAAGTAAAACTATATAATATAAATATTATTAAAATAAACTAGAATGGGGAGTTTGAATAGCCAAACAAGGCCTTTTGGCCTTTGGTTTAATCTAACTGACGTAAACTTTTTGGGTTCTTACCTGAAGAGTACGTGGGGGAGAGGGAGGCTAGTATATGTTACGCGTATTTTTCCTAATGGCTAACTAAGAGAACAGATGTTAGAGAAGAAAAACTAGAAAGAATTACAGAGGATTGAGAGTTGGAGAAGAAGAATTTTTGGGAAGGGTTGCTATCATCTTTGCTAAAATAGAACGAGGATTAAAGGTATATGTGACGCCCCCAAAATAGGTATACATCACCTATTCTGAGTCGCCAAATACATGGTACAGAATACAAATACAAACTTAATTATACAATCGTCGTGTAATATACTACAATACATATGTTGTGAGTTCTAATACAAAAAATTGTCATCTAGACAATATCCACACTCAATTGAGTCCTCATTACATTTATTATCACACTATTTAACAGAATAGCTAGGACTACTAATGCTATTATCTGGACCGTCACTCCGTTCCCCGACTAGTCCCTGCTACATTCTCATTTCCTGAAGAGAACAATTAAAGTAAAAGGGTGAGCTCAACTAGCCCAGTAAGAAATATTATGACTAAGATAATGCAGAATAAATTATCATTAGTCTTCAACAATGTTAAACTGATAAAATACAATAGACATCAAGTTTAACTGCAGCGGAATAAGCAATCCATTAAAAGAGTGAAGTACAGAATAAAATCTACAATCTTTTATGATTTAAAAAGGTTTTTTATCACTTTTATCATTTGGGACTCACAATAAATAATCCACATCATCCACAAGACTACTGACTAAGGATATTCATTAGTATCACAACCACAAATTATTCATGCACTACGGTCAAGGATATTCGTGTATTCACCAATGGTCATGATCATGCCAACAACTGTCCATCAATGCACTACGGGCCAATGAGGAATTTTATCACATCATTTGTAACATTACGACCATGATTTACCGAATAATCCACGGTCATAATCATACCAAGTCCATCTATGCACTACAGGGCCTGAGATGACTTTCAAAAATATATAAACATGAGGATGATGACAATGATATAAGAATTCAATAAAACAAGTTCAAGAATTAATTTATTCAGAACTAATAACGCCCAAATTGTCAACATGATACTTCTTTGTAGAGTAAAATTCAAGAATGCTCGGAAGAATATTTCCATGAAAAGATCTTGGATGAAGCGCAAATATCAAGGATATTCCACTAATTTCATGGAGTATAGAAGTCAAAACTTTAACCAACTGAGTATAATAAAGAATGGAATAACAAAAGAAATCACCATGCATGCAATAATTCGGATGACGGGTTATTCTAATGAATAATTAATAACGAGAACTGTGTCAGCGTGTAATACGCATCGACAGGATAGTCCAACAGAATAATAAAGAATGGAATAACAACAGAAATCATCATGCATACGGTACTTCACATAGACAGGTTATTCCAATAGAATAATAAATAACGGAACGGTCCGCAAGTAACGCACGCATGCATGTGATATTCCAACAAAATAATAAAGATGTAACCAGTCCCACGTAAAACGCATGCGTGGATATTCCAATGTAATAATAAAGAATTGAATAATGAAGAATTTCACCAAGTATAGGGTGATCACAGATTATCAAAGTTATTCCAATGTAATAATGAAAAAATGGAATAATAGAAGTTCTCTTCATGAATACGAAAGAAATAATACCCCTTACCTTAGAAGAAACTAGATATTGGAATACTGAGGTAGCAGACTTCTGTTCTTATTTCTCTCTATAATTTCTCTCTATAATAATGGCTCTAAAGCTTTAGTGAATTGGTGATAAATGAAGGAAGAATGAGCTTCTATTTATAGTTCTGATAATTGCACGTTTTGGGGCTCGAAAAATTATAGTACAATACCTCCAACTTTTCTTTCATTTTTAATTTAGTCCTGCAAGTATTATCAAACTTGCACCACCTCCCCTAATAGTAAATAATGGGAATCAATAGTTCAATCATGTGAATCAATAGTTATAATCATGTGAAAATACGAAATACAATATAGTACCTCAATCTATACCTCCCTTTTTAACTTAGTCATGCAAGTATTATCAATCTTGCACCAACTCCCCTAATAGTAAGTGAATGTGACTCAATAGTACACACATGTGAACAAATAGTTATATAAGCATGTGAATTAGTAGCAATTAATTGCTTATTTATCCGATAAATTACCCGATTTATCAATATAACCCCCAGACATCAATTATCATCGGAATAGATGTCGATTTCAACTAACACCAATAATCCCAACACAATAGAACTATCAAATTCATCTTTAATCAACATGAACTTATTCATCATTAATATCATAACTCACAATATTTAACAATCAGGTCATTCCAGAGGAAGAGGGGCTTTCAATAAGGATTTCTCCCTATTGGCGCGCAATTAGGTTACCAAACCTCTCCTCGACAGAACTTCTAGACATTGTAAATATTACAATTTAATAATATGAATAACTTTGTCGTCTCAATTATTAATTTAATAATATATAAAATATTATGAGATGATTATGTGATAATAATCGAATCAATAATATGAAAAGATTTAATGCAACAATTACTGTAGCAATAATTGAGTATAATTGAGTGACTTCTCACGTAAGCATCAATAACCAATACCGTGTGCCACTACGCAACCACAGCAGACATCGTATTACTTTACTATGGGGTAGTTCAACAGTTTTAACGGTAAAACTTCCGCCGTTATTTTCATAAAAATATTTCTGTGGTTTTATTACTACGACAATACTTCCGTTGTAGGTTCACCAATGACTCGGCCGTCGTATGGATATTCCCGACAAAAAGAATATTCCCCGACTAATCGAATATTATATAACAACTTGCGTACTTTACAAAATTTATAAATATTACCCACAACTATAACATTATATCAAAACCACACCATAATATTAAAAAAAATATTTGGAGAAATTTAAATCTTTATTCATAAACTTTGGGGTCTAATTTGTAGTTTTATAATTTCTATTTTCTGTAATTGGGATTAATGTTGAAATTGTTGTTATAAGATATGGGCTATATGTGTGTATAGTCTTGTAGAGTTTGTTAGTTGTTGTCTATAAACAATTGTTAGTAATCAAATACGTGAAATTGGGTTTTGAGTAGTAAATTAAAGTAATAGTGAAATTGGGTTGTCAAAAAATTCATGTTCAATCCTTGATATAATCAGTAAATTGATTGTAGATTGTGTTAGTATATCAAGAAACGAAAACAACACAACTGAAATTGTGTATTTTGGTTACGAAACAAGGATTTGGAGATGGAATTCGCTAAATGTGTTGAAAAGTGGAAAAAACAACAAAAGCATGGGTTAAATCCTTATAATTTGGGTATTTTGGTGATTAGAAGTGTTATGATATGCCTAGAGTTGTTGTAGTAAACTTATAACTTTTGGGTTTGGTGAATTGCTGTAGAAATTAGAAAAAAATGGGTGGTTAAAGTGTATGAGGCTCTGCTGCGGTTTCACAGTACAGCGTCTCAAGCAATGCCACTTTACCATGAGTAGAAGCAGTAGCAATTGCTACCGTTAATATTCGAGTCGTGCACCGGTAGCAATTTCACCGATGCTGAGCTAAGGCGTAGCAATAAGCCTACACTGCTCCTCGATCGATGGCGATGAGTTACGATTAATTATAGGCTATAATACTAAGACCCAATCTAGTTTGGTAGGCATGATAAAGATGTCAAATCATAACATAAGTTACAATAACATATGGTTACGTGTGGTAATACCAAAAAGTGAAAATTTTAAATGATCACTTAAACAAGTTACATAATGAATGAAAATTGATGTTTTTAAGAGTTAAAGGTGAATGATGAAGTTTATATTATGCGATAGTGAGATTTCAGATTCGTGAGAGTGGTTAACTAACATGGTTAGACATTAAGTTAAAGGTTATGGCTCAGGTGGTGGATTGAATTTATAAAGCTAATGATAATATAACTAATTGGTGTTCCGATTTCAATAGTATGTGTAGGGTAATTGGCAAACGTTATTGTACTTGTGTAGCTTACACACGAGGAAAGTTCCCTAACTTCATTCTCTTTGTAATGAATGCAAATTTCATAATTATGTTTATCCTTTGTTGTCAAGCAAGCTTTCTAAACCTAATTTATCATTATACAAGTTCTCAAATCCTATATTTAAGTTGAGCAAGCTTATTAATTCCATCTTGTTATGATCATGCAAGCTCTTGTATTCTAATTCTTTACATCGAGCGAGTTTCACACACCAGACTCTTGTTCTTGTTATTCAAGGCATATACTGTTTAAATTCATTGATTCAAATGAGATTGTCCTAACTCTTTTGAATGTAGTACTTTGCATATATACCATGTATATTCAATTGTATATTGTTGTTATTCAATCTTTAACTTAAATAACATTGTTCAATTCTATATTATCGTGTTGAACCTTTAAATAGCAAGCAAACTCTTGTTGGTTGGACTAATCTATAATTGAATAGTGTTTTAAAATTCTAGAACCACTGATAAGTTAGTTCCAAACTAAATTTTCTTTAGTGAGGAAATCCTAAATTCAAACTGAGATGAACAACCCTGATATAGGAGATTATGTACGTGTTAACGTTTAGATGTTTGTACACAGTACATGGTACAAAAGGCTGATCCCCCTAAGTATGTAAGGAAGGGTCTGTATAGTCTAAACGGCTGTTAAGGTTGAGGTAATAATACCTAAATACCGGGGACATAGTTCGTGGTCTTAAGACCCTCAAATATAAATCTTGAACTTGTTTTCTATTTTTGGTTGAAAGAACGAGTTCACCATTATTCAGCATTCGTTGTCCAAACTCATGTTGTTGTTATTATTATTCCTTATAATAGTTGGCAATTGTTTGCTCACTCTTGCAATTAACACTGCAGCTAAAGTAGAGAAATTCGATGAGCCATCTTCCAGCAAAGGAAAGGGCAAGATGTCCAAGTGATGAAGATTTATGTGAATTTATTTAAATGAATTGTGTTATAAGACTTATGTTACATTGTGATGTATTCTGAAGACTTATGTAATAGTTTGGTTAGATTACCTGGGATTGTTTTAAATTGATGTAACCCTTTAATGGGAAAGATTATTGTTTAAGTTATTTAAATTATGTCTTTATCCTTTATTATAGGTAGTTAGACGTAATAGTTATGGATAGTGAACACCAAATCTTGTGGGAATGGAGTACCCAGATTTGGGGGTGTCACATGTGAAATAGCAGTCTACAGTGTCAGTGGGCCAGACGGCTGGACAGAAGATTTCCAAAAAGTCACCATTAGTGCTCAGAAATGTCAAATGCAATTAATGCTTCAACGAATGTCTTCAAGCGGATATATTTCAAAGGCATCATATATGCAAAACACAAGCAGATGTAAAGATCAAGGAAGCAAAAGAACGAAAATGCTGAAGAACACTCAACGCTCAACTCTATGATCTGAAAAGAAAGCTTGCTCAGCTACTCAGTTCTTTTGAACTTAAGCATAACAGCAACTGAGTAGCACCATTCAAGAACTCAAACTATTATCAAGTGAAGTAAGAAGTTCCAAGTCAGAAGGACTTGAAGAGTTCTAAGTGAACTGAGAAGTACCAAGTCTGCTGGACTTGAAGAGTTCAATAGTGAACTAAGAAGTTTAAAGACTGCTGGTCTTGAAGGAATCTGTGAGATTCAAAGATTGTAAAGATATCCTTAGTGGATTTCCTACTCGAGGAGTAGAAGAGTGGACTAGGAGCTTTGAGTGCTCTGAACCACTTAAAATCAATGTGTCTCTTATATTCTTGCCATAACTGACATATCTGCTATAACTGCTTATATCCTACTAACTCTCTTTATCTTAAAGGGAAAACAAACAAATCTCAAACTCCGCTATACTTAAATCATTATCAAATTTGACAAGTATTTTGAAAAAGAAATTTTAAAATATCTATTAAACCCCCCTTCTAGATAACGTTTGTGCCTCTAGGAACTAACAATTGGTAACAGAGCAGGTTCTATCAAACAGCTTACAAAGTTTTAGTAGATCCAATGGCATATCTGATAAGCGAATCAAAGACTGGAGGAGGCAGCAAGCCACCTATGTGCAACAAAGATAAATTCGCCAACTAGAAAGTTCGTATGCAAGCCTACATGGATTCAATAGATGAATATCTATTTAAAACTGTTCAGAATGGAACCTACATTCTTACAAAGGTTGCACCAACTTCAGACGATCCAAACAGAATTCAGATCAAGGTTAAAGCAGAATGGACTGACAACGAAAAGAAAGTTATCCAACTCGACAAAAAGGCCAAGAAAATTTTGTTCCAATCTTTAGAGGATGGCCTGTTTGAAAATGTGGTCAACAACAAAACAGCAAAGGAAGTATGGGAAGCATTGCTCATCATGCATGAAGGAACAGAAGAAGTCAGAGAAAATAAGCAATATCTTCTGACTCAATAATATGAAATGTTTTGCCCACGTTCCAGGAGAAAATGTCACTTCCACCTATAAAAGATTCAATGTTCTGCTTAACTTTCTTTAAGCCTTTGGAAAGATTTATCCAAATAAAGATCTAATCATAAAGTTCGTGAGAGCCTTACCTAACAAATAGGACGCCAAAACCACTGCCATCAAAGAATCAAAGAATCTCCATGAAATGACTGTTCAACAGTTATATGGCAACCTTCTTACGTATGAACTAGAGCTGACTCAACGAGCAAAAACTCTTTATGAAGGAAGAAAGAAGGACAAAGGGGTTGCTCTCAAAGGAACAGATAACATTCCCAAAGCTAACACTAAAAATGACTCTGACTATGATGAAGATGATGATGAGGACTTTACAATGTTGGTAAGAAGACTTAAAAGGTTCACGCGTCAATGTAGAAGCAACAAACTGAAGAAATTCAACAACTACAACAGCCAAGAACAGATAAATGACTTATGCTACAACTGCAAGAAGCCTGACCATTTCATTGCAAATTACAACAAACCTCTTAGAGAAAAACTAAAGAGGAAATTAAATTCAAAGAAAGAATTAAAAGGCAACAAGAGGCTCCAGAAGAAAGACAAAGGTCTTGTGGTCGGAGGATCGTGGAGTGACTCAGACAATGACTCAACTCCTAAATCTGGAGACCATGAAGATCCTCAAATAGCAAATCTTTGTCTAATGGACAAACATGCAAAACATCTGATCTGCATCAATACATGAAATGGTTCAGAGTTCTATCTAAAGATTATTCTCTTCTAAAAAAGAAAGAAAATTAGGAAGAAGCTGGAAGCTTGACTCTTCTAAGTACTAACTCTCTCTCCAAATTTGAAGATGAGAATAAACTCTTAAAACAGACCAATTAACTTAATGCACAAAGAGAGTTAAATCTAACCTTTAAGATTAAGAAACTAGAAAAGATAATCTCTACATGGAATAAATTCTCTTCTTCCATGGACTCCCTGATTTCTAGTCAGAGAAGTGCATCTGACAGAACAAGTTTAGGTTTTGGGGAATCTACCTCAGAACTATATGTGGAAAAGATAAAGGAAACTAGCTCTAGTAATATTTCAAATTTTAATAGAAGCATTACATTTGTGAAATTCTCACAGAAGGAAGAACCAGTCCATCTCTACTCTTCTGATCCAATCCATGTCTCAAGACATAATAGATCCCATGCTGGCCTAGGATTCAAAAAAGAGAAAAGTAACTTAGTCACTACTCTCCAACCTCGAAGGATCGTAGAGTCGAGTAAAATCAACTTCACGAACCAACTAGGAAGGAACAGTAGAGTTAAGCTTCACTCCTCTCAAATCGTGAATCATAAGGACACATGGAAAAGGAAGAACCAATATAAAAGAAGGATTGCTAAGAACCCATATAAGTCAAAATGGAGGAAGAATCCACAAACACACACAAGCATACATCATATTAGATGCATTGTATGTAATAAGATTGGTCATAAGGCTGCAATATGCTACTATAATCCTATGCATATGAGACCTAAGGTCAAGCAAATTTGGGTTCCCAAGGGTACTAACAAAGTAGGACCCATGCAAGTATGGGTACCAAAATGGGAGTTTAATCTTACCATAGGAACAGAGCTCCACGATCACAACCTGTTATCTGGACAGTGGATGCTCAAGGCACATGACCGGGAACAAAGCTCTCCTGTCTAACTTCATAGAGAAAGTGGGTCCATCAGTCATCTTCGAAGACAATGGCTCTGGCAAGACAAGAGGATATGGCTCAGCTGGGAATGGTGCAGTTGTGACACCCCCAAATCCAGGTACTTCATTCACACAGGATCTGGTGTTCACTTAATCAAACATTCATATCTAACTACCCAATCACAATAAAACTAGATAAATAAAACCTTTCCCGTTAAAGGGTTACATAATAAAATCTCCCAGGTTATCTAACCTTTAATTACAATCATTCAAATGCAGAAATTAAATAAACTTCATTAAAACCAAGTCTAAGATCATCATAATAAAAATCTAACATCTCAATCAAAGTAAAATTACAAGTCTTCATCACTTGCACATTTTCCCTTTCTTTGCTAGAGCGAAGGTTCATCTACCTTCTCTTCTTTAGTCATGCAATGAGTTTTAAAATATGCAAGAGTGAGCAAAACAATGGCTCACTGGATACAATATGAAATCAACAGGAGTATAGTAATAATAACTACCAATAATAGGCTCATCAACAATGAATAGTACTCTATCATCTATAATCAAAAACGAAATCCAAAATGTGGAATAAATATAACCGAGGGTCATAAGACCATGAACTATGTCCACGATTTATGAGAAACCTTTCAACTCCAACTTTAATGATCATAAGACTATAAGGACTCCTCGTACTTAGGGGGATCACCCTTCGTACCATGTATTGTGCATTAAACATTTAACGCTACGCGTAAGTTAACCCCTAATCATAACATTAGGGTTGTTCATCTCAAGATTTAGAGTACAAGTCCGCACCAAAGGAAGTTTGGTTTGGATAATCTTTCAGGGTAATTTGGAATTCAACGAACATCAAGTAAGGATTAGTTGAATGAAACCAAGAACATTTCACTATAGAATAATTGTGATTGAATCAATCATAGTAAACTAAAGTCATGCTTTAGGAATAATCTAAGAGCATACAATTTGAATAGCTACAACACCTTTCTTGAACAATACTAAGCCAAGGTTAATTAAAATTGAATACTAAGCATGCATAGCATATTTGATTGATAAAAATGTTCAACATTAGAATATATAAATTTTGCATGCTAAACAACAAGTTAAATACAAGAATAACTTGCTCAAGAATAACGTACATCGTTATATCATAATCGAATTGAAAATAGTAGTTTGATTAACATGATAATAGATTAGAAAACTTGCTCAATGTAAAAAGAGAGTTTAGTAAACTTGCTCAAAGAAAATTTAAGCGATTGCACAATTCTAAAAGTAGAGTTAAAGAACTTGCCTTACTCGTAGGCTAAACCAAATCAATACGAATCACAATATCCTATAAACATATGTCATCATGACATAATTAGTCATTACCATCTTACAAACATAACTAAGTACGTTCATCATTTGAAATTGAATTTTTAATCACATAATTGAGTTATAACACAAGTTAATTGTTAATAACATACTTATTCATCACATAACTTTTCTTAAAATTTCGTGTACAAAAAGTACCTTTATCGGAACGATATTCGCTAACTCATGCATTGGCCATAGTTTACACTGTGGGTCGCGTACTTGGCATGATGGTATGGCGTTCTTGGCGCCACAAAGGTACTGCAAGTCCGTGGCCAGTGCACCGAGAATTCTGAGACCTCGGCAGATGACCTCGACAACAAAGATGAAAAAGCCAATTTTGGCCTACAAGCTTGTTTCTAACAGACTAATTAGCACATAAATCATATAGAGACTTCATGTAAACATATTTCAAAAACTCTAAACATGATTCTACCCATACAACAACATAAACAACAAAATTAACACACCCAAAGTCACTGTTTTTGGCTAAAACTCATTTTTTTTTATATTTCAATGAAAATCAACACAGTAACTTTTTTTTTCAACCAAAACCACTAATTCAAAGTGTTTTTATCAATGATTATACATACTCTAACAAATTAAATGATCAATTTATCAACTAAACCACTAATTCACCCTCAATTTCTACTTTAAGCTAAACAATATATTTTCATAAAAACTCTCTGTAAAAATATTTTCTTCACAAACATATACATAACCACAATACATTGATTATAATCATATATATCCTATGAAAATAACCTTACAACACTAGTTTATCACATGAACACACATAAAATCAACAACTATATTAACACAAGAATTTTACAGAGAAATTGGAGAAAGCTAAAACTAAAACTTTTAAAACTAAAAGGGTAGAAGAATACCTTGATAGAAGATGATGGCCAACCCTTTTTGATTCTCAAGCTTCTTCTTTTCTCAATTTCTCTAGACTTCTCCCAATTCTCTCTTGTTTTCTCTCTGTAAGTTTTCTTCTTCTCTTCTACTAAGTCTTTCTTTCTTTCTCTAGTCTAACATACATCTTAGGATTATAACGCATATAAGATATAAAATATATTAATTATATAATATAATATAGATATAACTGATATCAGTTATATAAGTTTTGAAAACCAAAAGCCATAAGGCTTGTTTGGCTAGTCACAAAAAAATAACCAATTAATCTTTAGGCCTTGTTTGGAAAAACACAATTAGAATAAAGACTTAAGCAATAAGCCTTGTTTGGGAAAACTAAATTAAACTCCCTTAATTTATTTTAGTAACTCCCTTATAACAAGGTTATTTGTCACACATTAACTTGATTAAATTAATCGTAATAATAATTTATTAAATCACTTTAACACATAAATCAATATCACAAAATTATAATTTTCTATATAATTATAACTTTATTTAATCAACTAACACATCCTTTTAAATTTACAAATTCCAATAAAAGAATAGTAATTCAATTAATCAAAATTCTCTAACTTAATAATTAAATTAAATTAGCAAAATAATTAATTTTCCTTAATTATTTATTTAACAAATAATTAACCACATCAATTCAAATTTGAACAATTATTTATTCAACAATAAACACATCCATTAAATATTTAAATAATTCAATAAATATTTAATATCATAATTAAAATTCTAGAATGTTACAGCAGTATCCTTCAGTAAAGTGGCCTATGTGGAAGGATTACAACACAATCTTTTGAGCATAAGCCAACTCTGCGACAAGGGTCATCAAGTCACCTTCCTCAATAATCAATGTCAAGTCAGAGATCTGAAGACATCTTCTATAAAGCTGACCAAAACAAGAGAAGGAAACGTTTACACTGTTAATCTTGGCCAACTAAACTCTGACGAGACAATATGCTTTCTGGCTAAAGCATCTAAAGAAATGAGCTGGTTATGGCATAGAAAATTGTCTCATCTTAACTTCAAAAGCATGTCAAAAATGGTCTTCAAGGATCTAGTAGTAGGCTTACCCAAGTCCAGCTTCATCAAAGAAAGGCTATGTAATGCCTGTCAGCTTGGAAAACAGACTAGAAGCTCATTCAAGAGCAAAACTATCAACTCAATTGACAAGCCTCTACAATTGCTTCACATGGATCTATTTGGGCCCATTCCAACAACTAGCCTTGGAGGAAAGAGATACTCATTGGTCGTAGTGGATGACTACACCAAATTCACATGGGTATTTTTTCTAAACTCAAAAGATGAAACAAGCTCCCAACTAATCAAGATGTTCAGACTGGTGATGAACAAGAAAGGGGAGAAAATCAAGGCTATAAGGAGTGATCATGGTAGAGAGTTTGATTTCTCTGAGATGGACCAGTTCTACACAGATAATGGCATCAGTCACAATTTCTCAGCTCCACGAACTCCTCAACAAAACTGAGTAGATGAGAGAAAGAACAGAACATTGATAGAGGCTGGAAGAACTCTACTAGTAGCAACTAACTCGTCTGCCTGAATACTTCTGGGCTGAAGCTGTCAACACTGCATGCTACACTCAGAACAGATCTCTTGTATACTCTACATAAAAGAAGACCCCCTATGAACTGTGGAGAGGAAGAAAGCCAAGTGTCAACTACTTTTATGTATTCGGTTGTGCATGCTATATTCTCAACAATGGAGAACAGTATCTGACAAAGTTCCAACCCAAGTCAGACGAAGGAATCTTTCTCGAATATTCCATAAACAGTAAGGCTTATAGAGTGTTCAACAAGAAGATGCTAAGTGTTGAAGTCTCGATTCACATCATCTTTGATGAAACAGACTTGGACAAAACAGTGTCTCATGACACTATGAACGATAATTTAAACACTATGAACGAGGTTGTCAAGCTCAACACCATGATCGTAGTCGCAAAAAATGAAATCGTTGAGCCAGGAGAGGAGATCGTAGAGAGAACTACGCCAATCAACGAACCTCCACATCAAGAAGCAGAAATTGATCTTGAAGATCTCAGACAAGAAGGCATCATGAAAGATGTTCCAACAGGAAATAGATGGGCAAAAGATCACACTCAAGACCTAATCATTGGAGATCTAAATGTAAGGGTCAAAACAAGAGCTGCAACTCAAAATGAGTGTTTCTATCTAAGCTTTCTGTGTCAAATGGAACCCAAGAAGATAGAAGATGTTATAGAAGACCTCAGTTTGATAGAAGCCATGCAAGAAGAACTAAATCAATTTGAAAGAATCAAAGTATGGAGATTAGTTCCAGGACCAAGAAGCCATCCAGTCATTGGCACCAAGTGGGTCTTCAGAAACAAGATAGATGAAGATGGAGTAATAACAAGGAATAAGGCAAGACTAGTGGCCAAAGGCTATTCTCAAGAAGAAGGCATTGACTACGATGAGACCTTTGCACCTATTTCCAGATTAGAAGCCATCAGGATATTCCTCGCCTTTGTTACTCACATAAATTCAAAGTCTTTCAAATGGATGTCAAAAGTGCCTTCCTGAATGGTGAACTTCAAGAAGAAGTATATGTGGAGCAACCTCCAGGTTTCATCAATCCAACTCTCTCTAATTATGTCTATAGATTAGACAAAGCCTTATATGGTCTTAAACAAGCACCTAGAGCATGGTATGAAACACTAACTAACTTTCTTATTGAAAATGGTTTCACTAAAGGTAGAGTAGATACCATATTATTTCTTAGGAAGCATAAAGACAAAGTCTTATTAGTTCAAATATATGTTGATGACATTATCTTTGGCTCTACTGATGAAAAATTATGTAAGAGATTTGCCAAGATTATGCAGAGCAAGTTTGAAATGAGCATGATGGGTGAAATTTGAATTTCTTCCTGGATTGCGTAAGTAAAGCGGTGATGAAGGAATCTTCATAAACCAAGCCAAGTACATTAAAGACTTACTTAAAAATTATGGCATGGAATCAGCCTCTCCCATGAAAACACCAATTGCTCCAGCAACCAAGCTTGACAAAGATGAGAAAGGTAAAAGTATTGATATAACTCAATACAGAGGTATGATAGGCTCTCTTCTATATCTAACTACCAGTAGACCAGACATAATGTTTGCAACATGCGTTTGTGCTCGATTCCAAGCTAATTCTAAGGAATAAGACTTAACTACCGTAAAAAGGATTTTCAGGTATCTCAAAGGCACACCTCATGTAAGACCCCAACTTTTATGAATAAAGATGAATTTTTCTATAAATATCATTTTTGAATATTAAGGTTTCAATTTGTTATAATGTTATAGTTGTGGGGTAATATTTATGAATTTTGCAAAGTAAGTAAGTTGTTATATAATATTCGATTGGTCAGGGAATATTCATTTTAACAGGGAATATTCGTACGACGACACAATCATTGGTGGACCCCACAACGTAATTATTGTCGGAATGAGAAAATGACAGAAATATCTTTTTATAAAAATAACGGCAGAAGTTTTACAGTTAACTGTTAAAATAACCAGTGTTAAAAGTACAGTAATACGCATGGTTGCATAGTAGCACACGATATTGATTATTGATGCTTACGTGAGAAGTCACTCAATTATACTCAATTATTGCTACAGTAATTGTTGCATCATATCTCTCATATTATTGATTCAATTATTATCACAATATCATCTGCATAATATTTTATATTATTAAATTAATAATTGAGACGACAAAATTATTAATATTATTATTTGCAATATTGACGATGTCTAGAAGTTCTGTCAAGAAGAGGTTTGGTCACCTAATTGCGCGCCAATAGGAGAAATCCTTATTAGAAAGCCCCCTCTTTCCTGGGAACGACCTGGTTACTAATATTACGAGTTATAATAATATGAATAAAGGTTGTTAAAAATATTAAGGGAATTTTTATGAAGTATTTGTTATAAATTTTGCTTATTATATGGACCCCCCACCTACTTATTTTTCAAAATAGTGTGTTATGAGTATTATATATATATATATATATATATAAACAACCAATATTAATCTATCAAATATCCCCCCCCCCCCCCGTGAGCCAACAGTTCATATTTAATATATATATATATATATATATATATAAACTTATTTTGGTGGGAATCAAGTTTCTTCATGGGGAGGGAGGAGATGACTTGTTCAAGAGGGAGTGGTAATATTATTATTATTATTATTATTATTATATACATTATAATAAGTTTTGTTTTTTATGAAAAAATAGAATATATTATATTATATATAAAGTTATTTGTTTTACTTGAATTTTATAATATTATTTTTTTTTAAACGGACGTCCTAAAAAAAATTTCTGCCCGTGATGCGTTCGTCCGAATATTAACTATGCATCCGAGATTTCTAAAATTCAAATAGTATCCTTTCCATTCTCCTATAAATAGGATGCTTAGTTAGAATTTAAAATCACACCAGAATCAGAGAATTCTTCTTCTATAATATTGAGCGTATTTCTTTAGAGTTTAAGGAAGCTTTGAGCGTAGAAAATAGTTCAAGTTTTCTTCAAGAATATCCCCGTTATACCAGTTGGAATACTCTTCTTTTCAAGGTAAGGGATGTTATTTTTGTTCAATATTCGCTTGAAATAATATTTTCTTCCATACTCTGTAGTATGTAAGTAATATTATTTCCTTTCAGATTTAGAATTCTATACCCATTTGGTTAAAGTTTTGGCTTGTATACTCCATGAAATTAGTAGAATATCCTTCATATTTGCGCTGCATCCAGTATCTTTTCATGGAAATATTATTCTGAGCATTCTTGATAAGTTTTAACTTTTTCATGCCGGAGTACTATTCACGGGTTTCTATTCCCGAATTACTATTTACGGGTTACTATTCACTCGAGTACTATTCACCCGGGGTACTATTCATGATAAAAATTGATTCGTTTTCGGTCCAAATCATTTTTAGTACAATATTATTCTTGAATTTTACTCCACAAAGCAATATCATGTTGGCAATTTGGACGTTATTGATTTCTGGATAAATTAAAACATAAATCTTTAAAAATTTATCCGTTGCTTTCTTTTAATTGAATTCTTATATCATTTCATCATCCTCATGCTTATATTATGTTGAAAGTCATCTGTGGCCTGTAGTGCATAGATGGACTTGGTATGATTATGACCAGGGATTATTTGGTATAATCATGACCGTAATGTTACAAATGATGTAATATTATAAAATTCAAGTAAAACAAATAACTTTATATATAATATAATATATTCTATTTTTTCATAAAAATACAAAACTTATGCATCCGTGATTTCTAAAATTCAAATAGTATCCTTTCCATTCTCCTATAAATATGATGCTTAGTTAGAATTGAAAATCACACCAGAATCAGAGAATTCTTCTATAATATTGAGCGTATTTCTTTAGAGTTTAAGGAAGCTTTGAGCGTAGAAAATAGTTCAAGTTTTCTTCAAGAATATCCCCGTTATACCAGTTGGAATACTCTTCTTTTCAAGGTAAGGGATGTTATTTTTGTTCAATATTCGCTTGAAATAATATTTTCTTCCATACTCTGTAGTATGTAAGTAATATTATTTCCTTTCAGATTTTGAATTCTATACCCATTTGGTTAAAGTTTTGGCTTGTATACTCCATGAAATTAGTAAAATATCCTTCATATTTTATTTGCATCCAAAGATCTTTTCATGGAAATATTATTACGAGCATTCTTGATAAGTTTTAACTTTTTCATGCTTAGAGTACTATTCACGGGTTTTATTCCGAATTACTATTTACGAGTTACTATTCACTCGAGTACTATTCACCCGGGGTACTATTCATGATAAAAATTGATTCGTTTTAGGTCCAAATCATTTTTAGTACAATATTATTCTTGAATTTTACTCCACAAAGCAATATCATGTTGGCAATTTGGACGTTATTGATTTCTGGATAAATTAAAATATAAATCTTTAAAAATTTATCAGTTGCTTTCTTTTAATTGAATTCTTATATCATTTCATCATCCTCATGCTTATATTATGTTGAAAGTCATCTGTGGCCTGTAGTGCATAGATGGACTTGGTATGATTATGACCAGGGATTATTTGGTATAATCATGACCGTAAAAGTCCTCATTGGCCCGTAGTGCATTGATGGACAGTTGTTGGCGTAATCATGACCATTGATGAATACACGAATATCCTTGGCCCATAGTGCATGGATAATTCGTGGTCGTGATACTAATGAATATCCTTGGCCATAGTGCAGGGGTGATTCGATGATGTGTATTATTTATTAAGTTGAGTCTCAGCGATAAAAGTGATGAAAAATCTTTTAAATCATAGAAGATAGTAGATATCATGCTCTACTTGACTCTTCTAATGGATTTCTTGTTCACCGCAGATTAAACTTGATGTTTGTTATATTTTATCGATTCAACACGCATTGAAGGCTAACGATAAATTATTCTCGCATTATCTTAGTCATAATATTTCTTCTAAGGCTAGTTGAGCTCACCCTTTTGCTTTCATTGTTCTCTTCGAGAAATGAGAACGTAAATGGGACTAATCGGGAAGCGAGTGACGGTCGGATGATAGCATTAATAGTCCTCACTATTCTGTTAAATAGTGTGATAATAAATGTAATGAGGACTCCATTGAGTGTGGATATTGTCTAGATGACAATATTCATTTTAAAACTCTCAGATTATATTTTGTCGTATTTTACACGACAATTGTATAATTAAGTTATATTTAAATTTTGTACCATGTATTTGGCGACTCAAGATGGGTGATGTATACCTATTTTGGGGGCGTCACAGTTGGTATCAAAGCTTAGGGATATGATCCCTGGCTAAGATGTGAGACAAGGACTAGGAGGGGAGAGACGAGGAATTCCTTCGCTAGTATAACCTACCTAAGTTTATTTGTTATTTAACTGGTCGGTCAGAATATAGGGATAATATGTGGCATGTCAATTAACCTTTGTTTTGTTGCAGTATTTGAAAATGACATCCGAGAATGTTGAGAATAGCAATGGAGCACATGAGTCCGTTGAATCACAAACGATCAATAACCAGGAACATGTGCATCAGGAAAGCAACAATCCTCATGTAAACAACAACACCGATCAAATGATGAACGATGGAATGTTTAGAGGCTTTATGCAATTCATGCAACATCAGGCGAGAGCGGCTCCTGTTCAAAATACAGGTAGAAACACTGGCAACTCACAGATGGTTACCGCTAAGCAATTCAAGGAGCTGGGACCATCAAAGTTTTGGGGAAAGCCAGAACCACTTAAGGTGGAGACTTGGATAAAGCAGATCACCAAGATATTTGATGTCTTGGGATGCTCCGAGGAGCAAAAAGTTCCCTTTGCCACCTTCATATTGCCAGGAGAGGCAGATTACTGGTGGGAATCTATAAAGCGTACTCAACCTGCCGCACTGAAGATGACTTGGGAGAAGTTCCAAGAACTGTTCAACGACAAGTACTTTCTCAAAAGTATTCGTCACATGAAGGAGGTGGAGTTCATCAAGTTGGAGCAAAACAATATGGTCGTGGTGCAGTACAAAGCTAAGTTTGCTGAGTTGTCCCAGTTTGCGTCCCATTTGGTTGATAATGAGGAGAGAATGACGCGGATGTTTCTAAGAGGTTTGAAACTCGAGATATCTTGATACCTTATCTCTCATAAAGCGTGTTTGTATTCAAATGTTGTGAATAGGGCTCGATTATTGGAGTAGCGATAATGAGTCAACTCAACCAAAGAGAGCAACGGAAAATGATAATACCGGTGGTAGCGATCAAGCAAATGACAACAAACGTGGAGGGAATCAACATGCCAGAAATGGAAACCACTTCGGTTGTAATCATGGCCACGATAATAAAAGTGGACATTTCAAAAAGAGGAGATTCAACAATGATGGAAAGACGTCAGCACCAACACCCGTTGTTAAGGAAGGAGAACGGCCACCTATCATATGCTTCAAATGTGGAGGGGAGGGACACATCAGTCCAAACTGCGTGATACAGTCCAAAGCGTGTTATAATTGTGGAAGAGAGGGTCACCTAGCACAATTTTGTCGTACAGCGAAGACAAGTCCAGCTAGGACGGAGGCACCAAAGGTCGTCCCAGAAAAGTCAAAACCAGTAGTTCAAAGGAGAGTATTTTTCGTGACTTCCCAGAAAGCAAGGAACCCGAACGAGGTCATCACGGGTAAGCTTATCATAAACTCTAGTGAAGTCTATATGTGAGACCCCAAAGTTTATGAATAAAGATTTAAATTTCTCGAAATATTTTTTTTAATATTATGGTGTGGATTTGATATAATGTTATAGTTGTGGGTAATATTTATAAATTTTACAAAGTACGCAAGTTGTTATATAATATTCGATTGATCGGGGAATATTTGTTTTAACAGGGAATATTCGTACGACGACACAATCATTGGTGGACCCCACAATAGAATTATTGTCGGATTGAGAAAACGACAAAAATATTTTATGAAAATATTGGCGGAAGTTTTATTGTTAACTGTTGAAACACCGGTGTTAAAACTACGATGTCTGGCGTGGTTGCATAGTAGTAGCACCAGTATTGGTTATTGATGCTTACGTGATAAGTCACTCGGTTATACTCAATTATTGCTACGATAATTCTTGCATCATATCTCTCATATTATTGATTCGATTATTGTCACAAAGATCATCTCGCATAATATTTTATATATTATTAAATCAATAATTGAGACGACAAAGTTATTCATATTATTAAATTACAATATTTACAATGTCTAGAAGTTCTGACGAGGAGAGGTTTGGTCACCTAATTGCGCGCCAATAGGGAGAAATCCTTATTGGAAAGCCCCCTCTTTCCTGGAAACGACCTGGTTGTTAAATATTGTGAGTTATGATATTAATGATGAATAAGTTTGTGTTGATTAAAGATGAATTTGATAGTTGTGTTGAGATTATTGGTGTTAGTTGAAATCGACATCTATTCTAATGATAATTGATGTCTGGGGGTTATATTGATAAATCGGGAAATTTATATGATAAATGAGCAATTAATTGCTACTAATTCATATGTTTATATAACTATTTATTTACATGTGTGTACTATTGAGTCAGATTCACTTATTATTAGGGGAGTTGGTGCAAGATTGATAATACTTGCATGACTAAGTTAAAAAGGAAGGTATAGATGGAGGTACTATATTGTATTTAATATTTTCACATGATTATAACTATTCATTCACATGATTGAACTATTGATTCACATTATTTACTATTAGGGGAGGTGGTTCAAGTTTGATAATACTTGTAGGACTAAATTAAAAATGAAAGAAAAGTTGGAGGTATTGTACTGTAATTTTTCGAGCCTCAAAACGTCCAATTATCGAAACTATATTTTTCTATAAATAGAAGCTCATTCTTCCTTCATTTCTCACCAATTCACTAAAGTGCGCTCTTTGGAATCTTTGGAAGTCCTACCTACCTCACTATTCCAAAGATCTAGTCTTTCTTTTGAGGTAAGGGTATTATTTCATTCGTATTCATGAAGAGAACTTACATTATTCCATTTTTTTCATTATTACATTAGAATAACTTTGTATCTGTGATCTACCCTATACTTGGTGAAATTCTTACATTATTCCATTCTTTATTATTACATTGGAATATCCTCATGCATGCGTTTTACGCTTGGGACTGGTTAAAATCTTTATTATTACATTTGGAATATCATGTATACATGCATTTTACATGAGACTGGTTACATCTTTATTATTACATTGGAATATCACGTATGCATGCGTTTCTGTGGGACCTGAATTATGTCTTTATTATTCATTTGAATATATATCACATGCATGCGTTTCTACGGACTGGTTCCGTTATTTATTATTACATTTTAATAACTTTCATCATGCTGAAGTACCGCATGCATGGTGATTTACATTGTTATTCCATTCTTTATTATTACGTTAGAATATCCTCGTCTGCATGCGTTTACGCAGGACCGGTTCTCATTCTTTATTATTACATTGGAATAACCTATCTATGTGAAGTACCGCATGCATGGTGATTTATTTTGTTATTCCATTCTTTATTATACTCGATTGGTTAAAGTTTTGACTTCTATACTCCATGAAATTAGTGGAATATCCTTGATTTTTGCGCTTCATCCGTTATCTTCTGTTGAAATATTCTTACGAGCATTCTTGAATTTTACTCTACAAAGAAGTATCATGTTGACAATTTGGGCGTTATTAGTTCTGAATAAATTAATTCGGAACTAGTTTTATTGAATTCTTATATCATTGTCATCATCCTCATGTTTATATTTTTTGAAAGTCATCTGTGGCCTGTAGTGCATAGATGGACTTGGTATGATTATGACCAGGGATTATTCGGTGTAATCTTGACTGTAATGTTACAAATGATGTGATAAAAGTCCTCATTGGCTTGTAGTGCATTGATGGACAGTTGTTGGCATGATCTTGACCATTGGTGAATACACGAATATCCTTGGTCGTAGTGCATGGATAATTTGTGGTTGTGATACTAATGAATATCTTTAGCCGTAGTGCAGGGATAATGTGGATTATTTATTAAGCTGAGTCCCAGCGATAAAAGTGATGAAAAACCTTTTTAAATCATAAAAGATAGTTGATTTTATTCTCTACTTCACTCTTTTAATGGATTTCTTATTCCGCTGCAGTTAAACTTGATGTCTATTGTATTTTATCAGTTTAATATTGTTGAAGACTAATGATAATTTATTCTATATTATCTTAGTCATAATATTTCTTACTGGGCTAATTGAGCTCACCCTTTTACTTTCATTGTTCTCTTCAGGAAAAGAGAATGTAGTAGGGACTAGTCGGGGAATGGAGTGACGGTCCAGATAATAGCATTAGTAGTCCTCACTATTCTGTTAAATAGTGTGATAATAAATGTAATGAGGACTCAATTGAGTGTGGATATTGTCTAGATGATAATATTTGTATTAAAACTCACAGCATATGTATTGTAGTATATTACACGATGGTTGTATAATTAAGTTTGTATTTGTATTCTGTACCATGTATTTGGCGACTCAGAATAGGTGATGTATACCTATTTTGGGGGCGTCATAGTTGGTAACAAAGCTTAGGGATATGATCCCTGGCTAAGATGTGAGACAAGAACTAGGACGGGAGAGATGGGGAATCCCTTCGCTAGTATGACCTACCTAAGTTTATTTGACATTTAATTGGTCGGTCAGAGTATAGGGATAATATGTGATATGTTAATTAACCCTTATTTTGTGGCAGTATTTGAAAATGGCATCCGAGAATGTTGAGAACATCAATGGAGCAAAGGAGTCCGTTGAGTCTCCAAAGATCAATAATCAGGACAATGTGCATCAAGAAGGCGACAATCCTCATGCAAACAACAACACTGACCAAATGATGAACAATGGAATGTTTAGAGGCTTTCTGCAATTCATGCAGCATCAACCAAGAGAGACTCATGTCCAAAATGCAGGTGGAAACACTGACAACTCGCTAACGGTCACCGCTAAGCAGTTCAAGGAACTGCGACCACCGGAGTTTTTTGGAGAGCAAAAACCACTTAAGACAGAGACGTGGATAAAGTAGATCTGTAAGATATTTGATGTCTTGGGATGCTCCGAGGAGAAAAAGGTTTCCTTTTCCACCTTCATGTTGTGTGCAGAGGCAGATTACTGGTGGGAATCTATAAAACGTACTCAACCTGCCACACTGAAGATGACTTGGGAGAAGTTCATAGAATTGTTCAACGACAAGTACTTTCCCAAAAGTATTCGTCACATGAAAGAGGTAGATTTCATCAAGCTGGAGCAAAACAACATGACCATGTCGCAGTACGAAGCCAAGTTCGTCGAGTTGTCCCAGTTTGCATCTCATTTGGTTGATAATGAGGAGAGAATGACGCGAATGTTTCTAAGAGGTTTGAAACCCAAGATACGTCAATATCTTATCTCTCATAAACTGTGTTTGTATTCAGATGTTGTTAATAGGGCTCAGTTATTGGA
Source organism: Panax quinquefolius (assembly GCA_020205615.1). Classification (NCBI taxonomy): domain Eukaryota; kingdom Viridiplantae; phylum Streptophyta; class Magnoliopsida; order Apiales; family Araliaceae; genus Panax; species Panax quinquefolius. The sequence continues at coordinate 46,355,381 of CM035163.1, read as the reverse complement.
GCGCGATAACGAGTCAACCCAACCAAAAGAGCGGCCGACGAAAAATGATAATACTAGTGATACTTGATCATGAGCGGTGACAATAAGCGTGGAGGGAATCAGCATGCCAGAAATGATGACCACTTCGGTGGTATTCATGGCTAAAATAATAAGAATGGACATTTCAAGAAGAGGAGATTCAACAATGATGAAAAGACGTCAGCACCAGCACCCGTTGTTAAGGAAGGAGAACGACCACCTATCATATGTTTCAAATGCGGAGGGGAGGGACACATCAGTTCAAACTGCGCAATGCCATCCAAAGCATGTTATAATTATGGAAGAAAAGGTAACCTAGCCCGATTTTGTCATTCACCGAAGACAAGTTCAGCTCGGATGGAGGCACCAAAGGCGGATACGGATAAAACAAAGTCGGTGGTTTCAAGAAGAGCGTTTTTCGTGACTTCTCAAAGAGCGAGTGACTCGAACAAAGTTAGCACGGGTTAGTTAATTATAAATTCTTGCGAAGTCTATACCTTATTAGATACCGGTTCTACCCATTCTTTTATCTCTCTTGCTTGCGCTCAACGTTTAAATTTAACTCAAAAGAAGTTAGACTTTGACTTATTGGTTGAAACTTCGTTAGCAGAAACCTTTGTTACCTCCACTATTTATTAATCTTGTTTAATTCAAATCGACACTTTCACGTTACCTGTCGATCTTATCTCTTTGAAAATACTTGCCTTTGATGTGATTTTAGAAATCGATTGGTTAACTACTCATCATGCTTTTCGTAAGGTTGTTAGCTTTCATATTTCTAACCAACCTGTTATGCAAATTCAAGCAACCAAACCACTAATGTCAATCATTGTCATATCAAGCCATAAGTAAAGAGCCCCGATCCTTTCGTTGTTGACTTCCTTGCGTGGAATGCACCGAAGTCAGACTTTCTGTAGGCGACGTCGTGAATGACGATGGAAAGTTGATAGATATCAATATGACGTACTATCCAAGTCATGGATGAGAGTCATAGTTTTGAATGATATTTCAATTGTTAATAAATTTTCTAACATATTCTTGAAGACTTCTTAGCCTACCCTAGAGCGTGAAATCAAATTTGGTATTGACCCCAGTACAAAACCTATTTCTAAAACCCTTAAATATTCTTCAACCAAAACAAACGTATCATGCGCCAAGGACATTGGCTCGAAAGTACATTGAAGATTACGATCGTACCATTCGATATCATCGTGGAAGAGTGAACGGTAGTGGTGACGCGTTGAGTAGAAGATCGTATGCGTTTACGAGTGTGATGTTGTTAACATAAAAACCCATTTTGTATAACTTACAAATGATGAAGATAGAGTTAAAGACTCTAGGGACCCACATGAAGATAACAACTATACAAGTAGAATAGACTTTAATCGATAAAGTTAAAGCCGTGCAAGCTACAGACCCGAATCTGATGAATGTGAAGAAGAAGGTTCAAGAAGGCGTTATCTCAACCCTCAATTTAATTGACCCATTTGAAATCCTCAATCGAGTAGGATCTGTGGCCTATAGACTCATTTTACCGCCAAGTATGTCGCGTGTTCATAACGTTTTTCACGTATCGTTGTTAGTAAAAACTTAGTTTTGGGGGACTTTGGAGCTAAATTTCGAAATAATTAATGAATCTAAAAAATTATGAAATCATGGGGGTTTTATAGAGCATGTTACAAGCTTTCCATAGCCTCGAAAATGGACTAATTCCGATAACGGACGAAGAAGTTATAAAGATTTGAAGTATGTGCGTCAAAAGCTGCAAAATTTGGAAAATTGGAGCTAAGTGTCAAGGGTCGAGCGCCAAGGCGCTAGGCTCGGCGCTTAGATTCTGCTCTTGGGCTCCTAGGCGCTTGCCCAAGGCCAAATCTGGGCGCCTAGGCGCTGGTCAAGTGTTAAGCCAAAATCTGTTCGGACGTCCTTTAGTAAATTGGGCATAACGTTTTCATACGAACTCTGATTGAGGTGATTTAGGATGATTCGGAAAGATAATGAGTAGACCTACAACTTTCATTCTTTATGTGCTGAGATTTGAGGTCAGTATAAAGTCCTAAAATGGCTATTTTAGGGACGGATATGCATTCAGAGGCAATCGGAGGACATCGGGCATGCACGTATGCAACGTGTAATGTTTTCGACGATAAAGGTATTCAAGGTTATACCTCAAGAGTTGGAATATGAAATGAATTCAAGGTATCCACACCTCTTCGACATACCAGGTACGTACATAAATTTTGAGGGCGAAATTTCATAAGGAGGGGAGGTTGTGAGACCCCAAAGTTTATGAATAAAGATTTAAATTTCTCGAAATATTTTTTTTACTATTATGGTGTGGATTTGATATAATGTTATAGTTGTGGGTAATATTTATAAATTTTGCAAAAGCATAAGTTGTTATATAATATTCGATTGGTGGGGGGAATATTTATTTTAACGGGGAATATTAAATGCGACGACACAATCTTTAGTGGACCCCAGAAGCGGAATTATTGTCGATTGAGAAAACGACAAAAAATATTTTATGAAAATAACGGCGGAAGTTTTATCGTTATTTGTTGAAACACCGGTGTTAAAAGTACGATGTCTGAGTGGTTGCATAGTAGCACACTGCGGTATTGGTTATTGATGCTTACGTGATAAGTCACTTTCGGTTATACTCAATTATTACTCTGATAATTCTTTGCATCATATCTCTCGTATTATTGATTCGATTATTGTCACAGTATCATCTGCATAATATTTTATATATTATTAAATTAATAATTGAGACGACAAAGTTATTTATATTATTAAATTGCAATATTTACAATATCTAAAAGTTCTATCGAGGAGAGGTTTGGTCACCTAATTGCGCGCCAATAGGGAGAAATCCTTATTGGAAAGTCCCCTCTTTCCTGGGAACGACCTGGTTGTTAAATATTGTGAGTTATGATATTAATGATGAATAAGTTCGTGTTGATTAAAGATGAATTTGATAGTTCCATTGTGTTGGGATTATTGGTGTTAGTTGAAATCGACATCTATTCTGATGATAATTGATGTCTGGGGGTTATATTGATAAATCGGGTAATTTATCAGATAAATGAGCAATTAATTGCTACTAATTCACATGCTTATATAACTATGTGTTCACATGTGTGTACTATTGAGTCACATTCACTTATTATTAGGGGAGTTGGTGCAAGATTGATAATACATGTATGACTAAGTTAAAAAGGGAGGTATAGATGGAGGTATTATACTATATTTCGTATTTTCACATGATTATAACTATTAATTCACATGATTGAACTATTGATTCACATTATTTACTATTAGGGGAGGTGGTTCAAGTTTGATAATACTTGCAGGACTAAATTAAAAATGAAAGAAAAGTTGGAGGTATTGTACTGTAATTTTTCGAGCCTCAAAACGTCCAATTATCGAAACTATATTTTTCTATAAATAGAAGCTCATTCTTCCTTCATTTCTCACCAATTCACTAAAGTCTGCTACTGGAATACTGGAAGTCTGCTACCTCACTATTCCAGTATCTAGTCTTCTTTTGAGGTAAGGGGTATTATTTCATTCGTATTCATAAAGAGAACTTCTGTTATTCCATTTTTTTCATTATTTTGTTGGAATAACCTGTATACGCGGTATACCCTATACTTGGTGAAATTCTTTTGTTATTCCATTTTTATTATTACATTGGAATATCCACGTCAATGCGCTTTTTACATAGGGGACTGGTTCCGTCTTTATTATTCTGTTGGAATATCATGTCTGTGCATTTTACGCCGGACCTAATTCCGTCTTTATTATTCTATTGGAATATCATGTATGCATGCGTTTCTGTAGAACACGGTTACATCATTATTATTCATTGGAATATCACATCTTTGCGCTTTTCTGTGGGACTGGTTCCGATTAGTTATTATTACATTTTAATAACATGTCTCATGCCAAGTACCGCATACATGGTGATTTCTGTTGTTATTCCATTCTTTATTATTCATTAGAATATCCTCACATGCAATGCTTTTTTACGTGGGACTGGTTCTCTATTTTATTATTACATTGGAATAACCTATCTATGTGAAGTACCGCATGCATGGTGATTTATTTTGTTATTCCATTCTTTATTATACTCAGTTGGTTAAAGTTTTGACTTCTATACTCCATGAAATTAGTGGAATATCCTTGATTTTGCGCTTCATCCAGTATCTTTTCATTGAAATATTCTTCTGAGCATTCTTGAATTTTACTCTACAAAGAAGTATCATGTTGACAATTTGAACGTTATTAGTTCCTGAATAAATTAATTCTGGAACTAGTTTTATTGAATTCTTATATCATTCTCATCATCCTCATGTTTATATTTTTTTGAAAGTCATCTGTGGCATGTAGTGCATAGATGGACTTGGTATGATTATGACCAGGGATTATTCGGTGTAATCATGACTGTAATGTTACAAATGATGTGATAAAAGTCCTCATTGGCTTGTAGTGCATTGATGGACAGTTGTTGGCATGATCATGACCATTGGTGAATACACGAATATCCTTGGCCGTAGTGCATGGATAATTTGTGGTTGAGATACTAATGAATATCCTTAAGTAGTAGTGCGGGGGATGATGTGGATTATTTATTGTCGAGTCCCAACGATAAAAGTGATGAAAACCTTTTAAATCATAAAAGATAGTAAATTTTATTTCTACTTGACTCTATTAATGGATTGCTTATTTACATTGTAGTTAAACTTGATGTCTATTGTATTTTATCGGTTTAACATTGTTGAAGACTAATGATAATTTATTACGCATTATCTTAGTCATAATATTTCTTACTGGGCTAGTTGAGCTCACCCTTTTACTTTCATTGTTCTCTTCAGGAAATGAGAACGTAGCAGGGACTAGTTGGGGAACGGAGTGACGGTCCAGATAATAGCATTAGTAGTCCTCACTATTCTATTAAATAGTATGATAATTAATGTAATGAGGACTCAATTGAGTATGGATATTATCTAGATGACAATATTTGTATTAAAACTCACAGCATATGTATTGTAGTATATTACACGACAGTTGTATAATTAAGTTTGTATTTGTATTATGTACCATGTATTTGGCGACTTAGAATAGGTGATGTATACCTATTTTGGGGGCGTCACACTATACCTTATTTGATACCGATTCTTCCCATTCTTTTATTTCTCCTACTTGCGCTCAACATTTAAATTTGACTCTGGAGAAATTAGACTTTAACTTATCTGTTGAAACTCCGTTTGGAGAAATCTTCATTACATCCACTGTTTATTAGTCCTTTTTGGTTCAAATAGGTACCCTCACATTACCTGTCGATCTTATTTTATTGAAAATACTTGCATTTGACGTAATTCTAGGGATTTATTGGTTAACTACTCATCATACAAAAATTGATTGTTTTCTTAAGGTTGTTAGCTTTCATATTCCTAACCAACCTATTACGTGAATTCAAGCAACCAAACCATTAAAATCAATCAATGTCATCTCAAGCCATAAAGCTATTCGTTTATTGAAAAATAGTTGTCAAGCTTTCTTAGCTCATGTCACGGATTTAAACAAAAAATACGTCAGTTTTGAATGATATTTCTATTGTTAATAAATTTCCTGACGTATTCCCTGAAGAACTTCCTGGCCTACCCCCAGAGCGTGAAATTAAATTTTGTATCGACCTTGAACCCGGTACAAAACCCATTTCCAAAGCCCCATATCGAATGGCTCCTATTGAACTTCAGGAGTTAAAAACCCAACTGCAGGAATTGTTAGACATCGGTTTCATTCGTCCTAGTACGTCTCCTTGGGGTGCTCATGTTCTATCTGTAAAGAAGAAAGATGGGAGTATGCGACTTTGTATTGATTATCGGGAGTTGAATCATGTCAACATCAAAAATAGGTACCCATTGCCACGTATTGATAACCTGTTTGACTAGTTACAAGGCGCCAAATTCTTTTTAAAGATCGATCTTCTTCTGAATATCATTAGTTAAAGATTAAAACCGAAGACATAAAAAGACGGCTTTCAGAACTCGGTACGGGCATTATGAATTCCTAGTCATGTCCTTTAGATTGACTAATGCTCCTGCCGCCTTCATGGATATGATGAATCGAGTATTCAAGGAATATTTGAATCATTTTGTGGTTGTCTTTGTTGATGGCATTCTCATATACTCCAAAAGTCGTGAAGATCATGAGCAACACTTGAGGCTGATATTCCAAAAGCTTCGTGAAAATAAGCTTTATGCCAAGTTGAAGAAATGCGAGTTCTGGCTTGAGGAAGTTGCATTCCTTGGGCACGTGATATCAAATCACAGAATATCTGTTGACCCGGCAAAGATTGAAGTAATTCAAAGCTGGGAGCAACCTAAGTTAGTAACCGAAGTACGTAGCTTTTTGGGCTTAACGGGTTATTATCGGAGATTCGTGGAAGGATTTTCTTGAATCGCTACTCCATTAACTAAGCTGACTCGAAAAGATACAAAATTTGGTTGGAGCGAGGAATATGAGAAGAGTTTTCAAGAACTCAAGAGGAGACTCATTTCAAAGACTGCTCGGCAATACCATCGACTCGGAGGGATTTGTCATCTCAAGTGATGCTTCTTCAGAAAAGGTGAGGATGTGTTCTCATGCAACATGGGAAAGTCATAGCCTATGCCTCACGATAACTTAAAGAATATGAGAGGAATTATCCTACTCATGATCTAGAGTTGGCAGCAGTCGTTTTTGCACTAAAGATTTGGAGGCATTACCTGTATGGAGAGAAGGTGGATATCTGTATGGATCATAAAAGCCTCAAATATTTCTTTACCCAAAAGGAACTCAACATGCGGCAACGACGTTACCTTGAACTGTTGAAAGATTATGATCATACCATTCAATACCATCCTAGAAAAGCAAACGTGGTAGCTGACGCATTGAGTAGAAGAGCATATGCAGGTACGAGTACGATATTGTCAACGTAAAGGCCTATCTTGTATGACTTGCAAAGGATGGAGATAGAGTTAAAGACTCCAGGGAACCACGTGATGATGGCAAATATACGAGTAGAACTGACTTTAATCGATAAAGTTAAAGCTGCTCAAGCTACAGACTTGGAGCTGATGCGTATGAAGAAGAAGGTGCAAGAAGGTGCTATTCTGGAAGCAAAAATCAATGAAGAAAGAATACTTAGAGTCAACTCCAGACTTTGTGTTCCTAATAACCCTGATTTAAAGTATAAAATCATGACGGAGGCGCACAACACACCATTTGCAATCCATCCTGGGAGTACCAAAATATATCATGATCTTCGACATACATTTTGGTGGAGCAATATGAAGAGAGAGATAGCGGGGTTTATCTCAAGGTGTCTAACTTGTCAACGAGTCAAGGCGGAGAATTAAATGCCAAAAGGTCCATTGCAACCACTTGAAATTTCGGAATGGAAGTGGGAGCACATTACCATGGATTTCGTTACTGGTCTTCCCAAGGTTTCTCAAGGCATAGATGCGATTTGGGTCATTGTTGATAGATTGACCAAGTCTGCTCATTTCTTACCTATACGAGAAACTTATACACTTGAACGTCTTGCTTGTATGTACATAAATGAGATTGTAAGACTGCATGGTATGCATGTATCCATAGTTTCTGATCGATACCCAAGATTCACTTCACGGTTTTGGGTCAGTTTGCAGAAAGCTATGGGCAGGATTTACGATTTAGTTCGACATATCATCCTCAAATGGACGGACAGTCAGAGAGGACTATTCAAACTCTTAAAGATCTATTAAGACTCTGTGTCCTTGACTTCAAGGGAAGTTGGGACAAGTTCTTACCATTAGTGGAGTTTTCCTACAGCAACAGTTATCAAGCAAGTATTGGCATGGCTCCATTTGAGGCGTTGTATGGAAAAAAGTGTTATTCTCCAGTATGCTGGGATGAGGTGGGTGAGGCAATGTTGTTGGGACCAGATTTGGTACGTATGACTACTGAAAAGATTCAAACGATCCGACAACGTATAAAAACCTCACAAGATCGACAAAAGAGTTATGTTGATCTTCATCGAAAGGACATGAAATTCAATATTGGAGATCATGTGTTGTTACGTGTTGCTCCATGGAAAGGAGTTACGAGATTTGGAAAGAGAGGAAAGCTCAATCCTTGATTCATTGGCCCATTTTTAATCCTCGATCGAGTAGGGCGTGGCTATAGACTCGCTTTATCGCTTAAGTATGTTTTCAGTGTTCATAACGTTTTTCACATATCTATGTTACGTAAATATGTGAAAGACCCGAACCACATTATTAAATTAGAACTAGATGAGATAGCAGAAGATTTAATGTATGAAGAGGTACCTGTTGAAATCTTGGATAAGAATGAACATATTCTACGCTCCAAGGTTATACCTCAAGTCAAAGTTTTGTGGAGAAACCATGATGTTTAGGAAATGACCTGGGAGTTAGAATCTGAAAAGAAGTCAAGGTATCCTCACCTCTTCGTCATACCAGGTATGTACCCTAATTTCGAGGGCGAAATTTCATAAGAAGGGGAGGTTGTAAGACCCCAACTTATATGAATAAAGATGAATTTTTCTATAAATATCATTTTTGAATATTAAGGTTTGAATTTGTTATAATGTTATAGTTGTGGGTAATATTTATGAACTTTGCAAAGTAAGCAAGTTGTTATATAATATTCGATTGGTCGGGGAATATTTGTTTTAACAAGAAATATTCGTACGACGACACAATCATTGGTGGACCCCACAACGTAATTATTGTCGGAATGAGAAAACGATAGAAATATCTTATTATGAAAATAACGACGGAAGTTTTATCGTTAACTGTTAAAATAACCGGTGTTAAAAGTACAGTATTACGCGTGGTTGCATAGTATCACACGGTATTGATTATTGATGCTTACATGAGAAGTCACTCAGTTATACTCAATTATTGCTACATTAATTGCTGCATCATATCTCTCATATTATTGATTCAATTATTGTCACAATATCATCTGCATGATATTTTATATTATTAAGTCAATAATTGAGACTACAAAGTTATTAATATTATTATTTGCAATATTGACAATGTCTAGAAGTTCTGTCAAGGAGAGGTTTGGTTACCTAATTGCGCGCCAATAGGGAGAAATCCTTATTGGAAAGCCTCCTCTTCCTAGGAACGACCTGGTTGTTAATATTGTAAGTTATAATAATATGAATAAAGGTTGTTAAAAATATTGAGGGAATTTTTATGAAGTATTTGTTGAAAATTTTGCTTATTATATGGACCCCCCACCTATTTATTTTTCAAAATAATAGTGTTATGAGTAATATATATATATATATATATATATATATATATATATATATTAAATATGAACTGATTGACTCACGAGGGGGAGGAATGTTTGATAGATTAATGTTGGTTGTTTATATATATATATATATATATATATATATATATATATATATATATAAACTGATTTTGGTGGGAATCAAGTTTGTTCACTAGGAGGGAGGAGATGACTTGTTCAGAGGAGTGGTAATATTATTATTATTATTATTATTATTATATATATTATAATAAATTTTGTTTTTTATGAAAAAATAGAATATATTATATATAAAGTTATTTGTTTTACTTAAATTTTATAATATTATTTTTTTTTAAACGGACGTCCTAAAAAAATTTTCTGCCCGTGATGCGTTCGTCCGAATATTAACTGTGCGTCCGTGATTTCTAAAATTCAAATAGTATCCTTTCCATTCTCCTATAAATAGGATGCTTAGTTAGAATTGAAAATCACACCAGAATTAGAGAATTCTTCTTCTATAATATTGAGCGTATTTCTTTAGAGTTTAAGGAAGCTTTGAGCGTAGAAAATAGTTCACGTTTTCTTCAAGAATATCCCCGTTATACCAGTTGGAATACTCTTCTTTTCAAGGTAAGGGATGTTATTTTTGTTCAATATTCGCTTGAAATAATATTTTCTTCCATACTCTGTAGTATGTAAGTAATATTATTTCCTTTCAGATTTTGAATTCTATACCCATTTGGTTAAAGTTTTGGCTTGTATACTCCATGAAATTAGTAGAATATCCTTCATATTTGCGCTGCATCCAGTATCTTTTCATGGAAATATTATTCTGAGCATTCTTGATAAGTTTTAACTTTTTCATGCCGGAGTACTATTCACGGGTTTCTATTCCCGAATTACTATTTACGGGTTACTATTCACTCGAGTACTATTCATCCGGGGTACTATTCATGATAAAAATTGATTCGTTTTCGGTCCAAATCATTTTTAGTACAATATTATTCTTGAATTTTACTCCACAAAGCAATATCATGTTGGCAATTTGGACGTTATTGATTTCTGGATAAATTAAAATATAAATCTTTAAAAATTTATCCGTTGCTTTCTTTTAATTGAATTCTTATATCATTTCATCATCCTCATGCTTATATTATGTTGAAAGTCATTTGTGGCCTGTAGTGCATATATGGACTTGGTATGATTATGACCAGGGATTATTTGGTATAATCATGACCATAATGTTACAAATGATGTGGTAAAAGTCCTCATTGGCCCGTAGTGCATTGATGCACAGTTGTTGGCGTGATCATGACCATTGATGAATACACGAATATCCTTGGCCCATAGTGCATGGATAATTCGTGGTCGTGATACTAATGAATATCCTTGGCCGTAGTGCAGGGGTGATTCGATGATGTGGATTATTTATTAAGTTGTGTCTCAGCGATAAAAGTGATAAAAAATCTTTTAAATCATAGAAGATAGTAGATATCATGCTCTACTTGACTTTTCTAATGGTTTGCTTGTTCTGCTGCAGTTAAACTTGATGTTTGTTATATTTTATCAGTTTAACACTGTTGAAGGCTAACGATATATTATTTTGCATTATCTTAGTCATAATATTTCTTACTGGGCTAGTTGAGCTCACCCTTTTGCTTTCATTGTTCTCTTCAAGAAATGAGAATGTAGCCGGGACTAGTCGGGGAACGAAGTGACGGTCTAGATGATAGCATTAGTAGTCCTCACTATATTGTTAAATAGTGTGATAATAAATGTAATGAGGGCTCCATTGAGTGTGGATATTGTCTAGATGACAATATTCATTTTAAAACTCTTAGATTATGTTTTGTCATATTTTGCACGATAGTTGTATAATTAAGTTATATTTACATTTTGTTCCATGTATTTGGCAACTCAAGATGGGTGATGTATACCTATTTTGGGGGCGTCACACCTCACTTAGGACTTTGTTATCCCAAGGAGTCCTCCTTTGAACTAACAGGATATACAGATGCTAATTTTACAAGATCGATAGAAAAAGTACCAGTGGCAGCTGTCAATTGCTAGGAAACAGACTTGTATCTTTGTTTAGCAAGAAGCAAAAGTCAGTATGTACCTCAACAGCAAAAGCTGAATACATTATCGTTGGTAGCTGTCGTGCTCAAATCTTATGGATGAAAAATCAGCTAGCAGACTATGGGTTTGATTTTAAATCTATACCTGTTCATTGCTCTAACATAAGTGCCATAGCAATAACACACAATCCTATCATGCATTCTAGGACTAAGCATATAGAAATAAGATTTCATTTCATTAGGGATCATGTTCAAAATAGAACTATATCTTTACAATACATCCCTACTAAAATTTAACTTGCTGATGTCTTTACAAAGCCTCTAGATGAATCCAGATTTAATAAATTGATATGTGAGTTAGGCATGCTAAATCTTCAACCTTAAACTTTGTGCTCTAGTTTATGCTAACCATACAGATATAAAAGGCTTTGTTCAAAATCATAGAGATGACTGAAGAAGGACCACAATCGTAGAACTGCCTCGACATGACAAAGAAGCATCCCGTGATGACAGCATTTTCAACAAATCCAAACAATCCTTCTGATGAGCGCCTCAGGGAAAAACCTAACCCTTAATTCATTCTAAGAGGTTGGCCCTTCCTGAGCTACCTTAACCCAGAAGGAATGTTGATTCAAAGTTAATCACAAGGACCAGGGTAGACAACGTTCATAGAGCAGATTCAGGAGTGAACTTAACAATCGTAGTTCAACCTCAACGATCGTAGTGCAACCCCGACGATCGTAGTCCTCCCAAAGGATACACTAGCTCAAGGAGAGCTAAGGGCAGATCAGTATTTTCCATATCATTAAAAATCGTGGAGCCAAGCTGAACTCGACACATGCTCCATTATGCAAATCGAGAGGAGGGAAGTTACAAGTATAGTTTGAAAAAGTCTTTTTGAAAACGAACCTCAGAAGTTCAAAAAGCTTATTCCTCTCTCTCTCTACCAGCAGAAACCCTAGCTTTCAAAAATGCTAAACCAACCTCAGTGCAAGGAAATCAATTGTGGCTTCAAACGTTATCACTGGTTACCGACTCTGCTTCGACGAGTTCAAGATAGCTTACCCTCAATTTCATAAAATTTTATCTCTGTTGAAGAAAGATGGTCTTGAAGAAGCTCTGGGCACCAGCACATGGATCTACCCGAAGCTGGTGAAGGAGTTCTACAACAATGGAGTTTTTGAGAATGACATCATCACCACAAGGTTCAAGGGAGTACAAATTAAACTCAAAGCTGAAGATATAAACCTAGCCCTAGGATTCAAATCAAAGGGACTTCTATCTATGGAGGTCATCGACTTTTATGAAGGACTGAAGAAGATGCAACACAAAAAGTTTCAAACTGTCAAGGGATACAAGAAGAAAGAGTTTCCCCAAAAGTATGAGTTTTTGGCCGATATTGTTAGGAAATGCATATGCTGTAAGAACTCTGGCCATGACTCTGTGAATGAAGTGCAACTTAAGCTCATGACAACAATCTACTTTGGGATTCACCTCAACTATGGAACCCTACTCATCGATTGAATTGGGAAATGTATATTCAGTTCAAAGAAATCAAAGAGCTCTGGAAAGATTCTCTACAGGCGGTTTATAAGCATCATCCTGCAATCAGCTCTGGGTGACAAAATTGGGGATAATGAAGGAGAATTTATCAATCCTAACAGAAGGATGACTCAACAGCTGTTTCAAAACTAGAAAAGAAATCCAACAGAAAATGTCAGAATGGTGTCTGAATCCAGTGGAAGGACTGGTGAAGCGAAGGAGTCAGGACTTCCAGGGAACTTGTCAGTTATGAAGGAAACTGATGAAGAAGAAGAAATCAATAAAGAAGAACCCATTGCTTTGGTCAGAAAAAGCAAGGGCAAGAGGAAGATGAAAGCTCAGACAATAGAGGAGCCTCAAGGTTCAACCATTGATGCACCTCAAGGAAGTTTAGGCACTGAAACTTTGAAGAAAATGAAAGGGAAGGTACAATAGTCTTCTGAAGAAGAAGAAGATAGAGCTACCATCTCTTAGCTGTTTAAGAAGGGAAAACGCGGCCATAAGTCCAAGAAATCTTCTTTCTGTTCGATCGTAGAGTCACTACCGATCGTAGAGTCCAGACTTGACACCACCCCAGAAGAGGATGTTACAACAGCTTCTCATCCTGATCAAACTTTCAGAGCTGAAGCTAAAGAAAGTACTGAGGCTGTGGCTCAGCTTAAGAAGTCAAAGAGAAAACTTGTTAAGGAATATATTCTTTTCGATGAATGAGTGTTAAAGGAGGAAGACAGAAAAATAGCTGCTAAAAAATAACTACTCGTAGTAAGTAATAATAATACAGCTCGAGCTAAGGAGGAGTTTCCTAAAGTTCTTGCACTAGAGAATGCTCCAGCTGAAGGGGAGCTGCTTGAAGTTCAAATGGATGATCGAATTGAGGGGGAGCCTTATGAAGTCACTATGACAGAGAAGACTTCAACCGAGGAGAAACTGTAAAATGATCATCATGAACCTACCTCAGTTCCTCAAGAGATACTAGTTTCAGAAACTATAGAAATAGAAAGGATTGAAGCTATGGAGGATGAGAGAGCAGAAGAGAAAAGAAGAGAAGTGGAGATGATTGACGTAGTGAAAACTTTAAATGAAGACAGAGAAGAAGAAGAGGATGACGAAGTTAAGATTATTGCAGTGGGTTGGGATGGATATAGGAGAGCCAACTACAATCATTGTTCTCTTATCTACCTATGATGCCTTTTCACAGAGCCCAAATCCTCAACTCCTGGGATCACATGTTATGGACCTTCAAAACCTATCCAGCAATCTCTGTGCTAGCTCATGGATTCCCAGGCAACCTCACTTTTGCCTGAAAGCTAATCACTAATAGTCCCTCTTCAGATAATAGGCGTGAGGTACAATCTATTCCCATCTCATTCAGGTTTAGTCACTGTCCACCATCAACCTTCAACCAATTCTATGAATTACCAAAATGGTTGGAAGTGATACTACATCAACTAAATTAATTTCCAGTTACAGAATCCCAACATTCTGTAACTGATGCACCAAATGTGCCTAATCTTGTATTGATCCAATCTCCTACCATCTCTCACTCTATGATTACTGATCCTAATCCAATCGTTGAGTCACCTGCTCAAATCATAGAGTCACCTCCTCTTGAGACTCAACCTCACACATCTGCTCCTCCATCAGACATCCCTTCCTCATCAACCAATAATAATTTCAATATTGATGTTGCTCTCTACAATATGCAAGATCTGAAAGTAGTATGCACATAAGCCAATCATGATGATGATAAAGCATATACTTTGTAACAATCTTATTCATTAATTAATAAAAAGTATTAATTTATTAAAGGCTTTTAATTATCTATATCATGTTGTTTTATAATATGTGATAAACCCATAGTTTTAAGCAATGCTTTTAGAATAATGATGATGATCATTCTAATGAGATCTAAATTCTTAGAATGCTTAAAACTAAAATAGTTCCTAATCGTTGGATTACTAAATTGGGGATTAGTGAATCTGGATAGATTGGTACATACGTTGCTTGATCATTGGATGAGGATGATTGATCTTATGATCATTTGTGTGGAGACACTAATGCAAGTATGTAGGTGCTTATTAAAGAATAAGTTCACTGAACGTAGCTTGATAAGGAATACCTAATGGAGTTTTACTTGCCTGTCAATAGGAATTCCTATAGTGATAGTAGTACAAGTGATCATTGGACTTGAGATCATCATAGTATCTTGTGTATGATGAGTTATACTTTGACTTATTCCTTAAGACCCTTAGGGTATATCAAAGGGTATGCTTGGGTATAATAAGTTGTACATGGAGATAATGTATGATCAATAAAGAATCTACCACTTCTAGCAAAATAAGAGAAATGTCCTATGTGATTCGATAAATGACAACCCAGTAGTCCTTGTCCAAGGCAGAATGAAATTAGAAAGGAGTTTCTAATTTGCATTATTTGGAGTTGTGCATTTAAGATTTGAAATATATATAATTAAATAAAATAAGACTTGACAGTAATTCCATGTCTTATATTTAATTAGGATATTGTATGGTGGAAGGATTGAATTGTACGGTAACTATTTACTCAAAAGTTCTTTTATGATTAATGTTGAAATCTATATTATCTGGAAAGTCGTTAATCGCTAGGGAGGCTTATACCTATTGTAGAATAAATATTATTTATTTAAATAAATTAATATTTTAATTTATTTATTTAAATAAGATTAGAATTATTCTAATTGATTTATTCACAACCGGTTTAATGTGGAGAACCTAAAGGGTCACACCATAAAAGAAAGAATAATTATTTAAGAAGCAAATGGCATAATCGTAATAATAAGTTAAGTATATTTAATTTAATCTATGATGATAGAATAAATTAAATAACTTAATATTTATTATTTAATATTTTGGAAATATTAAATATAAATTAATAAGAGGAGTCTTATTATTATTATTATTATTATTATTATTATTATTATTATTATTATTATTATTATTTAATTCCTAAAGGAGTTTGGGAATTAATTAATAAAAGTACTCTCATATATCCTAATAAGATTAGGAGGCAAATTAATTAAAAGAGTTTAATTAATTATCCCTAATAAGATTAGGAGCTTAATTAATTAAAGGAATTTAATTAATTAAATAATACTCTGAGACCCCAAAGTTTATGAATAAAGATTTAAATTTCTCAAAATATTTTTTAATATTATGGTGTGGATTTGATATAATGTTATAGTTGTGGGTAATATTTATAAATTTTGCAAAGTACGTAAATTGTTATATAATATTCGATTGGTCGGAGAATATTCGTTTTAACAGGGAATATTAAATGACGAAGCACAATCATTAGTTGACCCCACAAATGTAATTATTATTCGGATCGAGAAAACGACAAAAATATTTTATGAAAATAACGGCGGAAGTTTTATCGTTAACTATTGAAACACCCGGTGTTAAAAGTACAATAATACGCGTGGTTGCATAGTAACACACGGTATTGGTTATTGATGCTTACGTGATAAGTCACTCAGTTATACTCAATTATTGCTACAGTAATTACTGTATCATATCTCTCATATTATTGATTCGATTATTGTCACAGTATCATCTGCATAATATTTTATATATTATTCAATCAATAATTGAGACGACAAAGTTATTCATATTATTAAATTACAATATTTATAATATCTAGAAGTTCTGTCGAGGAGAGGTTTGGTCACCTAATTGCGCGCCAATAGGGAGAAATCCTTATTGGAAAGCTCCCTCTTTCCTAGGAACGACCTGGTTGTTAAATATTGTGAGTTATGATATTAATGATGAATAAGTTCGAGTTGATTAAAGATGAATTTGATAGTTCCATTGTGTTGGGATTATTGGTGTTAGTTGAAATCGACATCTATTCCAATGATAATTGATGTCTGGGGTTATATTGATAAATCGGGTAATTTATCGGATAAATGAGTAATTAATTGCTACTAATTCACATGCTTATATAACTATTTGTTCACATGTGTGTACTATTGAGTCACATTCACTTATTATTAGGGGAGTTGGTGCAAGATTGATAATACTTGCATGACTAAGTTAAAATGGGAGGTATAGATGGAGGTACTATACTGTATTTCGTATTTTCACATGATTATAACTATTGATTCACATGATTGAACTATTGATTCACATTATTTACTATTAGGGGAGGTGGTTCAAGTTTGATAATACTTGCAGGACTAAATTAAAAATGAAAGAAAAGTTGGAGGTATTGTACTATAATTTTTCGAGCCCCAAAACGTGCAATTATCGAAATTATATTTTTCTATAAATAGAAGCTCATTCTTCCTTCATTTCTCACCAATTCACTAAAGCTTTAGAGCCATTATTATAGAGAGAAATTATAGAGATAAAGAAGAAGAGAAGTCTGCTACCTCACTATTCTAGTATCCAGTCTTCTTTTGAGGTAAGGGGTATTATTTCTTTCGTATTTATGAAGAGAACTTCTGTTATTCCATTTTTTTTCATTATTCATTGGAATAACTTTGTATATGTGATCTACCCTATACTTGGTGAAATTCTTACATTATTCCATTCTTTATTATTACATTGGAATATCCTGCATGCGTTTTTTCTGGGACCGGTGCCGCCTCTATTATTACATTGAATATCGTATGCATGCGTTTCTACGACCGGACTGATTTAAATCTTTATTATTCTATGGAACATCGTCTGCATGCGTTTTACGGACTGGTTCCATTATTTATTATTCGTTGGAATAACATACATGCCAATACCGC
This sequence comes from Panax quinquefolius, assembly GCA_020205615.1. Classification (NCBI taxonomy): domain Eukaryota; kingdom Viridiplantae; phylum Streptophyta; class Magnoliopsida; order Apiales; family Araliaceae; genus Panax; species Panax quinquefolius. The sequence goes on along the minus strand of CM035163.1, from coordinate 46,337,648 downwards.
ATGCATAGTGATTTCTGTTGTTATTCCATTCTTTATTATTCTGGTGGAATATCCTGTCTGTGTGTTTTACGCCAGACCTGGTTCCGTTATTTATTATTCTGTTGGAATAACCTGTCTATGCAAAGTATCGCATGCATGGTGATTTCTTTTGTTATCCCATTCTTTATTATACTCAGTTGGTTAAAGTTTTGACTTCTATACTCCATGAAATTAGTGGAATATCCTTGATATTTGCGCTTCATCCAGTATCTTTTCATGGAAATATTCTTCTGAGCATTCTTGAATTTTACTTTACAAAGAAGTATCATGTTGACAATTTGGACATTATTAGTTCTTGAATAAATTAATTCTTGAACTTGTTTTATTGAATTCTTATATCATTCTCATCATCCTCATGTTTATATTTTTTTGAAAGTCATATGTGGCCTGTAGTGCATAGATAGACTTGGTATGATTATGACCAAGAATTATTCGGTGTAATCATGACCGTAATGTTACAAATGATGTAATAAAAGTCCTCATTGACCCGTAGTGCATTGATGGACAGTTGTTGGCATGATCATGACCATTGGTGAATACACGAATATCCTTGGACGTAGTGCATGGATAATTTGTGGTTGTGATACTAATGAATATCCTGGTCGAAGTAGTCTTGTGGATGATGTGGATTATTTATTAAACTGAGTCCCAGCGATAAAGTGATGAAAAACCTTTTAAATCATAAAAGATAGATTTTATTCTCTACTTGACTCTTTTAATGGATTGCTTATTTCTGCAGTTAAACTTGATGTCTATCAGTATTTTATCGGTTTAACATTGTTGAAGACTAATGATAATTTTTATTCGCATTATCTTAATCATAATATTTTTATCGGGCTAGTTGAGCTCACCCTTTTACTTTCATTGTTCTCTTCGAGAAAATGAGAACGTAGCGAGGACTAGTCGGGGGGAGGAGAGTGTGAGTCGAGATAATAGCATTAGTAGTCCTCATTATTCTATTAAATAGTGTGATAATAAATGTAATGAGGACTCAATTGAGTGTGGATATTGTCTAGATGATAATATTTGTATTAAAACTCACAGCATATGTATTGTAGTATATTACACGACGATTGTATAATTAAGTTTGTATTTGTATTCTGTATCATGTATTTGACGACTCAGAATAGGGGATGTATACCTATTTTTGGGACATCACAAATACCTTATTTTCTGATTAGATTAAAAGGGTTAACTGATATCTTTATAAGAGGAGTCTTATATCAGATATCAATATACGTTATTCCAATTGTTGGAGAATACGCTCTTTTTCTATGAGAGAGAAAAAAAAACTAAGGTTTAGCCAACCACCCATCTTCTTGGATCTTTCTTCTTCCTTGGTGGATCACCTCTAGAGGCCAAACATTTGGGTTGCTAACGTTGATCAAAAGAAGGAACCAAACCCGGTGGATTCAAGTTGAACGCGAAAGGATTTGGAGGTGAACTTGTACCTGAGGAAGCTCAAATCTTCAAAGGTATGATTCTTATTCTTTATCTTTTCATTTAATTAATAATTATGCATAAAGGATGATCCGGGTATATAGTTTGTAAAATTTTAAAACTCTGATTTTCCACGTTTTCGCTTATTTTGTGCAATTTAATTGCGTTCATGAATATTACAAACCTAACAGTGGCATCAGAGCCAAATCTTTATACGAATTATTAATTGTTTTGATTTGATATGTATATTGATATGTGTTTAAAACAATAATTTAATTGGGCATAATTTTATTGTATAAAATTTATTAAATTAAAAAAAAATCGCAAAGCCTGTTTTAAAAAACCGATACCGTGATTCATTGAGTCCGTGGATTTTTTTTTTTAATTAATCAATTATGAGCATTGATTTCGTTATCAAAAAAAAGGAAGAAAAAAGGGACTAGTTTGGTTATTATTTTGCGAATCAGGGAGAGTGGTAATCACCAGATTCACGTGACATGAATGAATCCTGCAACATGAGTGATTCCATGTGATCATATATATGGTGCATGATCCGTTTGTAATGGAGCCCGAGTTTAAATATAATAGTTATATTTAAATATTAATTTTTGCACCCCTAGGGTTTGACCTTTTGGTTCACTTGGTGGCTCTAGTGAACTAAACTAGAATAAAAGTCCATAATCAATCCGGGTACAATATAGTATTCTATATGTGCATGCTTATACTATATATATTATATATTATGCAAACATGCTTCGCATGTTAATTAATATGACGCGTATTTTATATAAATATGTGCATGCGTGCTAAACAAGATGAGACAAATTAATATCAAAACCCTCAAATAAATTATATTAAGTTGCAACGTTCAAAGATATTTGGAATATCGAGCGTCGCCTTCTAGCATGATAGAAACAATAGAGTATTGAATATTTAATATGAGTTTGTTGTGCACACACAAGGCAAGTATTAAATATTTAAGATGTTGTTTTTATTACATATGATGTTTATAAGGAATTGAACATTACTGCTTTGTTGTGCACACAAGGGGCCTGTAGTTTTCTCTTCATTTATATGGAAATACTGGGTCTGAATTAACTTAAATCATTTTAGTTCGGATGTGCACACACTTGACCATTATGATTTAAGAGGCAAAATACAAGGAATTACATAGTTGATGTAATTGACAAGAGTCGTCTACCTATTTATTTATATATAGTTTGTTGTGCACACACAAAGCTATATACATTTGAAATGGGATCCTTATTCTCACTAGCATATCTTTAATTAGATATTGTCGAACTATATATATTGAGGGTAATATAGTTTGAAGAAAATAATGAGAAATACCAATTTAAAACAATACCTAATTTATTTTGGTAATTAATAAAAGAATGTATGTTAAAATGTTGTTAATTACAAATTCATTTACAGAATTTTACAATGTCTAATTACTATCACTGTGAAGCATATTAGATGTTATTTAACCGGACCGAATTAAATGGATTGGTTAAGGAAATTAAAAAAAGTTCTCACAGCTGAAAAGCTATATTATGTCCTTAATACGCCTATCCCTGTAATGGTTGCAGACAATGCCTCTGAGGAAGAGATTGCTACTTTTAAAAAGTGGCAAGATGATGCACAGTTGGCTCAATGCATCATGCTCATATCCATGAGTAATAAGCTTTAGCGTCAGCATGAAACTATGGATGCTCCTACAATACTCCTGTACATCAAGTAGTTGATGGTGAGGAAAGTAGGACTAAAAGATATCAGATATCTAAGGAGCTCTTCCGATCTAGAATGACCAACGACACTACCGTACAGACACATGTCCTAAACATGATCAATTTGATTGAACAATTAGGACAACAAGTTTTGTCATGGATGGAGAGTTGAGACAAGATTTGATCTTACAGTTATTCCCGGACTCCTTCTCACAGTTTTTGTGAATTTTTCATATGAACAAGCTAGATATCAGCTTCGTTGATTTGCTTAACATGTTAAAAAATGTTGAGAGTCACTTTCCAACCAAGAAAGACCAAGTCTTATTGGTTGGGCCAAAGGATCTTCTGAAAAGAAGAACAATTCAAAGAAGGTAAATAGAAAGGCAAAAACAAAGGATAATAAGAACAAAATTGATACGGATAGCAAATGAGTTTGCTTCCACTGCAATAAGCCTAGACACTGGAAAGAAACTACGAGAAGCATCTTTTAGAGGCTAATCAGAAGAAGCTTAATGAAGCTTCAGTTACAAATATAGTTTTGTTCATGAATGAAATAAATTTTTCTTTAAGTCAAGGTTCTACTTGGGTATTGGATAACGGCTTTGGTTATCATAAATATAGATTTATGAATGGACCAAGAGGAAGTAGAAAGCTAAACAAAGATAAGTAATCCTATGTGTGGAAAATGAAGCAAAGGTTGCTGCATTTGCCATAGAAACTTATAGTTTAGCATTGCCTACGGGAAAAATCTATTAAGTCAATAAGTTGTTATTGTATTCCAGTTCTCGTTAGAAACATTATTTCCATTTTATTGTTGGACAATGAAATCTTTGGTATTATAATTAAGAACAATTGTTGTTCTATTTATAATAATAATGTTTTATATAGAACTGGAATATTACTTAATGGATTTTGTATACTTGACTTACGTGAAAATAATTTTTCATATTGAACAAATTAGTATAAGAAAAGGAGATGATCATTCAAAGAGTTGAATGTTTGTATTTGACGAAATACAAGTATGAATTATTTGAAAGGTTTAAAGAATTCAAAAGTGAAACTAATTTGAAAAGTATTAAGATTCTTTGATTAAAGGAATAAATACTTGTGCAATAAGTTTCTAGATCATCTCAAATGGTTTTCTCATAATGGACGCCTCCCGATACGCAATAATTGATTGATGTATCTAAAAGAAAAAATTATACCTTGTTGGACATGGTGCAGTCCACAATGATTTTACCGACATTCCAGTATCCTTCTGGGGTCATGCCCTAGAAATCGCTGCATATCTACGAAAATGGTAACCTCAAAATCCGGCCACAAGACTCTATAAAAGTTATGGACAGGAAGGATTCCTAATTTTAAGTAAGTTAAGATAAGGGGTTGTCCAGCTTATGTGAAAAGGTTTCAAAGGATAAGCTTGGGACAAGATTTGACAAGTACAGATTTGTGGGACATCCTAAAGTAAGTTTAGGGTATATGTTCTATAATTCTACTTAGCAAAAGGTGTTTTTTGCGAAACACGCTACCTTTTAAGATAAAGGTGTTTATCGTTAAAGGGGCTAGTGGGAGGATAATACATCTTGAAGAGTTTAAGAACCACAAAACACTATAAGTCAAATAAGAGGAACTTGTAGATAGTCCTATTGTACCACAACCGAATCGTAAATCTGGAATAGTACTGAAGATACCTGGGAGGTATGGATTCATCATAGATGATGATGATGAGGTACGTATCATTGAAGATGATGATCCAGTTACATACAATACGGTAAGAGTTGTAGACACTCAGAGAAATGGATTGAAGCAAGCCTCTCAAATATGGAACATTCGTTTTGATGAGACAATCAAAAGAGTTTGATTTTATCAAAAATAAGAATGAACCTAGTGTGTACAAAAGGGTCAGTGGGAGCGTCGTGACATTCCTAGTATTATATGTTGATATACTACGGATAAGGAATGACATACCAATGCTACAATTAGTAAAGATAAAGTTGTCTAAACATTCCTCCATGAATGATTTGGGAAGAGTATCGTTATTGGGGATACAAATCTATATAGATAGATTTAATAGGATGCTCGACTTAACCCAAGGAACGTATATTCATTTGATGCTAAAGTTGTTTAGCATGGCAAACTCCAAGAGATGTCTCATGTTAATGAGTCATAGAGTGTATCTCTCTTAATAGTCCCCATAGACTCCTGAAAAGAGAGATCGCATGAGTGACAATCATGTATATAATGAAATATACGAGACCTGATGTTGATCAGTTATATTCTGGAGACGATCACTATAAGATAGTGAAAAATATCTTAAAGTACTTAACTGGCACTAAGGATGTGATCATATTCATGGTGGGTCTGATTAAAACTAGAGGGCTTAACAGACTCAAGTTTTTTCAGACAGACCAAGACGATAGAAAATACACTTTAAGGTAAAGCGTTACCTTGAATGGTGGTGCAGTGAATTAGAAAGGTTTCAAATAGCAAAGAGTTGCTAGTTTAGTGATAAAGACAAAGTATATAGCTATAAATGAAGCTGCAAGTTGATTGTTTGGATGAAAAGTTCATTACAGAACTAGGAATAGTTCCTAAGTCTCATCTTGGATCTAAACATGTGTTGTGGCACTTTCATTTGATTATAGGAATAATTGAAAGATGGGAAATCACTATAGAGATAGTGGACTCTCAAAAACAACATTACATATCCATTAACTAAAAGCTTATCCAATCGCATGATAATCGTCACTTAGAGAAGAAGGGTATGAGATACCATGACGATTGGCTTTAGTGCAAGTGGGAGATTGAAAGTAGTATGCACATAATCCAATCATGTTGATGATAAAGCATATACTTTGAAACAATCATATTCATTTATTAATAAAAAGTATTAATTTATTAAAGGCTTTTAATTATCTACAACATGTTGTTTTATAATATGTGATAAACCCATAGTTTTAAGCAATACTTTTAGAATAATGATGATGATCATTCTAATGAGATCTAAATTCTTAGAAAGCTTAAAACTAAAATAGATCCCAATCGTTGGATTACTAAATTGGGGATTAGTGAATCCGGATAGATTGTACATATGTTGCTTGCTCATTGGATGAGGATGATTGATCTAATGATCATTTGTGTGGAGACACTAAAGCAAGTATGTAGGTGTTTATTAGAGAATAAGTTCACTGAACGTAGCTCGCTAAGGAATACCTAATGGAGTTTTACTTGCCTATCAATAGGAATTCCTGTAGTGATAGTAGTACAAGTGATCCTTGGACTTGAGATCATCACAGTATCTTGTGTATGATGAGTTATACTTTGACTTATTCCTTAAAACCCTTAGGGTATATCAAAGAGTATGCTTGGGTATAATAAGTTATACATATAGATAATGTATGATCAATAAAGAATCTACCACTTCTAGTAAAAGAAGAGAAATTTCCTATGTGATTCGATAAATGACAACCCAGTAGTCCTTGGCCAAGGCAAAATGAAATTAGAAAGGAGTTTCTAATTTGCATTATTTGGAGTTGTGCATTTAAAAGTTGAAATACATATAATTAAATAAAATAAGACTTGACAGTAATTCCATGTCTTATATTTAATTGGGACATTGTATGGTGGAAGGATTAAATTGTACGGTAACTATTTACTCAAAGGTTCTTTTATGATTAATGTTGAAATCTATATTATCTGAAAAGTCGTTAATCGCTAGGGAGGCTTATTCATATTGTAGAATGAATATTATTTATTTAAATAAATTTATATTTTAATTTATTTATTTAAATAAGATTAGAATTGTTCTAATTGATTTATTCACAATCGGTTTAATATGGAAAACCTAAAGAGTCACACCATAAAAGGAAGAATAATTATTTAAGAAGTAAATGGCATAATCGTAATAATAAGTTAAGTATATTTAATTTAATCTATGATGATAGAATAAATTAAATAGCTTAATATTTATTATTTAATATTTTGGAAATATTAAATATAAATTAATAAGAGGAGTCTTATTATTATTATTACTATTATTATTATTTAATTCCTAAAGGGTTTGGAAATTAATTAATAAAAGTACTCTCATATATCCTAATAAGATTAGGAGGCAAATTAATTAAAAGAGTTTAATTAATTATCCCTAATAAGATTAGGAGCTTAATTAATTAAAGGAATTTAATTAATTAAATAATACCCTATTTTCTAATTAGATTAAAAGGGTTAACTGATATCTTTATAAGAGGAGTCTTATATCAGATATCAATATACGTTATTCCAATTGTTGGAGAGTACGCTCTTTTTCTATGAGAGATAGAAAAAAAACTAGGGTTTAGCCAACCACCCATCTTCTTGGATCTTTCTTCTTCCTTAGTGGATCACCTCTATAGGCAAAACATTTGGGTGGCTAACGTTGATCAAAGGAAGGAACCAAACCCAGTGGATTCAAGTTGAACGCGAAAGGATTTAGAGGTGAACTTGTACCCGAGGAAGCTCGAATCTTCAAGGGTATGCTTCTTAATCTTTATCTTTTTGTTTAATTAATAATTATGCATAAAGGATGATCCGGGTATATGGTTTGTAAAATTTTAAAACTCTGATTTTCCACGATTCTGCTTATTTTATGCAATTTGATTGTGTTCATGAATATTACAAACCTAACAATATCGATATACAAGAACCTCTCCTCCAAATAATCAGCAACTCCTTGAACTCATATCAGATCTTCCTACCAAAACGGAGTTGTCTAAAGCATCTCAGAAGGTGACCAAGGACATACAAGAAGATCTTGAAGTTCACTCAGACCTTGTTCATCTAAGGCTGACTCATTTGATAGATGTTGCCAACACCCTTCCCAGCAACCTAAGTACTGAGCTTACAAAGAAGCTTAGGGAGATCATAAAGGAAATGATTCAGAGCATCAATGAAAGGGATCAAATTCATTTTTAGGCTACCAAGAAGCATAAGGAAGAAGTTCTCCTTCTGTAAAAGACTCAGGAATCTCAAAATAAGCTTATGATGGAGAGTCTCACCAGTCTACGAACCCAAATGAAAGAATTCCAAGCATTCTCCATGGGTCAAATGCAACAAAAAGAAACTATCTTAGCCATCCTACAAAAGAAAGAGTCTCGAACTGATTCTTTGGTCCTAGAAAATCGTGAAGATATTGCTCACTCCAAGAATCAGCTCCACGAGCTCGTCCAAGGCATGAATCGACTGTCTAAAGACATTCGAACCCTTGATGCTAACATAAAGGGGGAGAATAAAGGGGAGGAAGGAGAGAAAGGCAAAGGAGGCATAAGCAAAAGAAAATTCATTGTTTCAAGTCATCATCAGACTCCACGACCTGAACGGCAATAATTTATAATGACGCAACCACTGAGGAGTCAAGGGCCTTCTCCCAGCTCACAAGGGGTAAGCACTACATGCCTTAATATGCCAATTGGAGATCCTGCATTCATGAATAGACACGATCATTGGGGAAGGCTAACTCAAAGCGAGCTGGAAGATATAGTATGGAGAGACGAAGCCAGCAGGAGAAGAAGAGCTGAAGAGTATGCCAATCCTCCAAGGAACAAAAGGTAGAAGAAATATAGATAAGTTAAAACTCATTTCTTATTGATGTAACTAAGCTTTATTGTAATATCTGTCTTTACAAACATCAATAAATTCATGCTTATTCTCTAGAGGTCAGTTGCTCACTGAAACACTAAGTCATATTTACTTTCTAAGCAATTGCATCTAGAAATTGATAATCATGATACAAATCCCCTTGGTTATGTCAACATCAAATAGGGGGAGATTGTTGGAAGATTGCATTTTTAAATTTGATGTTGAAAGTCAATATTCATGATTATATGTAAAGTCCTTCAAGGAACACATGTACAAGGACTTAGTGGTAGATCAAACTTGTTAGGTTGATCTGAGCTTTAATGTTTATCATTCTGTAAATAAATGTATAGCAAAAAAGATCAAATTTGTTAGGTTGGTCTATATCTTGAGATGTAATAGATAGGCTTCAACAGAATCATAGTCTATCAAGCTGATCAAAAGATTATAGAAGCCAAGGCAGAATCGTAGAGCATCGAGAATCGTAGTATGTCTACTTTGGAGGGCCTCTCATGAAATCGTAGAGTAGTTTAAACGTCTGTTGAGTCAAACTCAAGAATCGTAGAGAGCTCTCGGAAGCGTAGAGTCTGCAAGACAAGTAAATGAAGATCGTAGTGTACTAGTACTTAAGAGAAATCATAGTGTTCTCATCCATCAGTACCAGATCAAGCTCCAAGGTGGAAAGACACCACGATCAAGATCATAGTGTATCATCTGTCTGCATCAGAAGCATTGAGCCGTGTCCATTGGTTTAAGAATAAAAGTCAATAAATGTGGAATGGATTATAGACGTTGAGACTATCGGGAGTCCCAGTGACACAACAGTCATCCTTAGTATGTAACAAAGAAACGTATTGAAGAAGCTAAGGAAAGTACCATGGGTCAACAGAAAACACCTTTTCAGGTGTTAGGTGAAATAGCGATCTGCAGTAATGTCAATGGGCAGCCAATTTACCGATGTAAGATTTCGAAAAGTCACCATCGATTGCTCGAGAAATTTCAAATACAATTAATGCTTCAATGGATGTCTTCAAATGGATATATTTCTAAGGCATCATATATACAAAACACAAGCAAATGCAAAGATCTAGGTAGCAAAAGAATGAAAACGCTGAAGAACACTCAACGCTCAACTCTACGATCTAAAAAGAAAGCTTGCTTAGATACTCAGTTCTTTCGAACTCAAGCATAACGGCAACTGAGTAGCACCATTCAAGAACTCAAACTATTATCAAGTGAAGTAAGAAGTTCTAAGTCAGAAGACTTAAAGAGTTCTAAGTGAACTGAGAAGTACCAAGTCTGCTGGACATGAAGAGTTCAATAGTAAACTAAGAAGTTCCAAGATTGTTGGTCTTGAAGGAATTTGTGAGATTCAAAGATTGTAAAGATATCCTTAGTGGATTTCCTACTCGAGGAGTAGAAGAGTGGACTAGGAGCTTTGAGTGCTCTAAACCACTTAAAATCATTGTGTCTCTTATATTCTTGCCATATCTGCTATAACTGCTTATATCCTACTAACTCGCTTTATCTTAAAGGGAAAACAAAAAAATCTCAAATTTCGTTGTGCTTAAATTATTATCAAATCTGACAAGTATTTTGAAAAAGAAATTTTAAAATATTTATTCAACCCCTCCCCCCTTATAGATAACTTTTGTGCCTTTGGGAACTAACAAGTACAAGTGACACTTGTCAATTGCTAGGAAACAGGCTCGTGTTCTGGTTTAACATGAAGTAAAACTATATATCAACCTCAACAACAGAAGCTGAATACATAGCAGCTGGTAGTTATTATGCCCAACTCCTATGGATGAAAAATCAGCTAGCTGACTATAGGTTTAATTTCAAATCTATTCATGTTCATTGTGATAATACAAGTGTTATAGCTATAACTCATAATCCTGTCATGCATTCTAGGACAAAGCATATTGAGATAAGATATCATTTCATTAGGGATCATATTCAAAATGGAAATATTTTTCTTCACTATATCCCAACTGAAAATCAACTTGTTAATGTATTTACAAAACCTTTAGATGAATCCAGATTTAATAAAGTAATAAGTAAGTTAGGAATGCTTAATTTACAACCATAGTACTATTTTCTTGAAGCTACTAACTTTGCAGATAGAAAGTCATTGACCGATCGTGAAGTAATACTCATCGGTTGTGGACTTCAGAAGGAAACACAAACTCAGGGGGAGCTAAGGACAATATAGTCTTTTCATTCTGACTAAAAGTTAGTGGCCTTACTCAGTAAAAAATTTAAAAAGGGAAGTTTCAAACACTCTTTAAACCATCGTTTCTATATTTTAAACTCTCATCTGAATTTCAAACGCTCTCTCTCTCTCTCCCTCACTAAAAGCCTAGATTTGAGTTACAGAACACTCAGTTAATCTCAATTATTTCAGGAAAATCAAAGAAATCATTGGCATCTTCAACCGTGATTCCTGGACACCAGTTATGCTTTGAAGAATTTAAAGAAGCCGAGCCAAAATTCCATAAGATTCTCTCGTTGCTAAAGAAAGCAGGACTTCGGGAAGCTTTAGGAACCAGCATGAGAATTTACCCCAAATTGGTGAGGGAGTTCTACACCAATGGAGTCTACAAAGACGACGTCTTTACTACAAAAGTTAAAGAAATGACGATTCGACTGGAATCTACTGACATAAATCAGGCCTTAAGTTTTAAATCTAAGGGCCTTACTTCTTTAATCTTCATCGACTTCAACGAGGGACTAAAGATGATGTATCACAAAAAGAACCAGAATCTGAAGGGGTACAAGAAGAAGGAGTTTCCCCAAAAGTACGAGTTCCTGGCTAATATTGTTGGGAAGTATATCTGTTGCAAGAATTTTGGTCACGATTCTGTCAACGAGGTGCAACTGAAGCTCATGACAAAAATCTGCTTTAAGTCTCAGCTAAACTATAGAGCTCTTCTTCTGGAGTGGATTGGAAAGTGGATTCTTAGCTCTAAGAAAGCAAAGAGCACGAGCAAAATGTTCTATAAAAGATTTATCAACATTATTCTCCAAGCAACTCCGGGAGACAATATTGAAGATCGTGAAGGTAAACCTCTAAATGCCAACAAGAGGATGACCCAACAGCTCTTTATAAACTTGAAAAAGAATCCAACTGAGAATGTGAAGAATTATCAATCTGAGTCTAGTGAAAGGACTAGAGAGATAATGAAACCTTTTCTACAGGGAAACTTGTCTGTTGTGAGGGAAGTTTAAGAAGAAATAGACCAGGAACCCTCTGCTATGGTCAGGAGAAGCGAGGGAAAGAGGAAGCTGAAATATGTTGTTCAGATGGAAGAAGAGCCTCAAGGATCAATAACCGAATTACCTCAAGGATCTTATCCAAAGAAATTTCTCAAGATGAAGATCAGCTCAAGAAGAAGAAGAATAAGAAGAAGCAAACTGAAGAAGAAGTTGAAGAAAGGATGACTCTGTCTTAAATGCTTTCAAAGAAAGGAAAATGCAGTCTACATTTGAAGAAGTCCTCCCTGATCACAATCGTGGAGTAAAGAATTGTCAGCCAATCAGAAGAAAATATTAGGACAACGACTCAGCCTAAACAGATAAGTGTTGCTGTAAATGAACAACTTGATGGAGAGATAGCTGAACCTGAGCCTAGAAGAGTGAAGAGAAAGCTAATCAAAAAGGCTGATCTTGAGCTTAAGGAAGCAATGCTGAAGATTAAGGAAGAAGAAATGAGAATGATAGAATAGGAAAAGAGGACTGTGTCTTCAAACTCTAGTTCTTACAATGAGTCCTTTGAAAAAACCAGGATCATTGAAATAGTAATTGCCACCATCAACAATACAGTCAGTCCGACTGCATCAGACCAAATTTTTGTTCCTACTGAAGAGGAACAACAAGAGGATGATGAGTAGAGTCATGCTTTCATCTCGAGGGGAGACCTTCAATTCTTGATCGAGGAAAATGCTCCGGTGAGGTGGAGCAATCGAAACTCATCATCATGAAGCCTCCTCTGCCCCTCAAGAAATGGTGGAGATTCTTGATAAAGAAGATGAAAGAGAAGAAAATCAAGAAGTAGAAATCATTGTTGAATTTAGAAGTGAAGAAAAGAGCATCAACTAAACCTGAATGTTCTCCTACATGCCCATGATGCCTTTCCAAAGAGCCCTACTTCTCAATTCTTGGGATCATATGTTCAGGACATTCAAAGTCCTATCCAACAATATCTGTGCTCGCCCAAGAATACCCAAGGAACCTCAACTTCGCCAAAAAGTTAATTACCAATCATGCCTCTTCTATCCATGAACAAAAGGCATACTTCATTCCCACCTCCTTCAAGTTAAATCATTCTCCTTCATCAAATTTCTATCAATATTGATGAATTTCCTAGGTGGATCAAGGTTATTCCTAACCCGCAAAATCAATTTCCAGTTATAGAGTCCCAACACTCTGTGCCAGATGAACCAAATGAATCACACATTCCAATTGTGGTACATCCTTCTCACACCATGATCGTAGACCTTCTTAACACCACTAAGATAGATCAAAATGACAACTCATCTTTTGACCAACCAATAAATGACTCAATAACTCATTCTGAAGTTCCTTCGTCCTCCAATAACGATTACTTCAATCTAGCTCTAGCTCTCTTAAACTTGCAAAAACAGAAGATAAAAACCTCTCCTTCTGACATTCAAAAAATAATCGACCATCTCTCTCTACTTCCCACCAAGGATGAGTTAACTGAAGTTTCAGAGAAAGTGGCGAAGGAGATGGAAGAAAACCTTGAGGCCCAATCCCTCATTATTCGTCAACTGTTTAACAACTTGATCGATGCTGCTAATACTCTTCCTGGCAATTTAATATATGAGCTCACCAAAAGATTAAGGCGATCATAAAGGAGATGATAGAGAGCATAAAGAAAGGGATCAACTTCACTTCCACTCTACGAACAAACATAAGGAAGCAGTTCTCCTTCTTCAAAACACTCAAGAGGCTCAGAACAAGCTCGTTACTGAAAATCTCATAAGCATGCATTCCTCCCTGACTGAATTTAAAAGTACTCATTAACTTAGATAAGGCAGACATATTATCTTTTCGCCATCATTCATCAACAAAAAGTTAAGACTGACACTTTGGTCAAAAAGAATCGCAATGACATTGCCTAGTCACGCACTCAACTACATGAACTGGTGCAAGGAATAAGTCATCTATCTCAAGATATTCGAACCTTAGATACTGACATAAAGGGGGAGAATACTTGGGAGAAAGATAAAGAGGAAGGGAAACAGATTGCATATTCTTTAAAGAGAAATCCTCTCAATCAGCCTCCAAGAATAGAGCAATACCAACCGATAATAATGGCAACCCCACTTAGGAGTCAAGGCCCTACTCCTTTTAGGCTGTAAGAAGCATCTCGCACTGGCCTAAGCATGCCCATTGGAGATCCTGCCTTCATGAATAAACATGATCAGAATGAACCTCTAGAGCAAAGTGAGCTATAAGAGATTACAAGGCGATATAAAGCAAGCAGGAAAAGGAGGGAATACAAGTATGCACATCCTCCAAGAAGCAAGAGACCAAGAAGATAAGTTCCTTTTTTATTTGATGTATCAATTATGAACTGTAATATCCTTAAAAAACATCAATAAATTCATGATTATCTTCTAAAGATTTAGTTGCTCACTGATCATTAAGTCATGTTTATTTTCAAGCAACTTACATTAGAAATTAATGGTATGATGCAAATCTACTTGGTTATGTCAGCATCAAATAGGGAAGATTATTGGGAGTTGCATATTTAAATTTGATGTTGGAATAAATAAATGTGTGTGCATTATCAAAAGATGTAAAGTCTTTATTAGATAATATGTACAAGGACTTAGATTAAAGATCAAAATTGTTAAGTTGATCTGAGCTGAATGTTTATCTTTTTGTAAAATCTCTTGTAGTAGAAACATAAAACTTGTTAGGTTGATCCTATGAGTTATAATAGATAGGACCAGAACAAAATCATAGTCTGACAAGCAAGCTAGAGATTACAGAAGACAAGGCAGAATCGTAGTCTGCCGAGCAAGCCTCTCGGGATCATAGAAATAGTTTGTCAAGTGCCTATCGAGCCAAGTCAAAAATCGTAGGTGCAGCTCAAAATCGTGAAATCTTCAAGACGTCACTATTTAAAATCATAGTCAGTCAAGCGCTGTCAAAGCTAAAGGCAGAATCGTAGACTACTTTATGATTCTCATCAGAGGCAGTCCAGAGTAAATCGCCTACAAGCACTTATCAACAGATCACGATCGTAGTGTTCATCAGTCAGCATCAGAATCATCGAAGTTCGATTTTCTGATGAACAAAAATGTCTGACAGTAACGATTGATATTTGAACGTTGATGTTTGAGAATCCCAATGCTCTCACCAACATCCTTAACTTAAATCGAAGAGCCAAAAGAAAAAAAAGAAAGGTGACTTCCAACCGGTCTGATGAAAGTGACTTTTCAAAGGTGGTAGGTGAGAAAGCAGTCTGTTGTGTCAGTCAATTCAGAAAATAGTGTTCACATAATCCTAGGATGTCAACATCAAGATCACAGAATATCTGAGGCATTAAATACTTCAACGGAAGCCTCTCAATGGGAAGATTTCAAAGGCTCCTACATAAGGCAAACAGATTGAAGATTACAAACAAGTAAGACAGTACAAATCATTAGAACATCTATCAAAGCCTCATTCTACGAATTTAAAAAAAAGTTTTTCTCAACTACTAAGTTCTTCAGAACTTATGCTTAAGGCAACTTAGAAGCACAACATCAACAAAACTCTCATAACAGAACTGCTAAGTCTGCTGGACTTGAAGAGTACTCAGTGTACTAGTGATCCAAATCTGCTTGGCTTGAAGAGTTCTTAGTGAACAACTGTTCCAAGACTACTGGTTTTGAATGTATCTCAGTGATTTGAAGATTGTATCAATATCCTTAGTGGATTTTCTACTCGTGTAGTAGAAGAGTGGACTAGGAGTCGTAAGTGCTCTGAACCACTTAAAACACTATGTCATTTACTTTCAGTCTCTTTAACTTATATATCTGTTATAAAAGTTATTTAAATTATAACTTCTGTTTTATCTTAAAGGGGATAATTAATTTATACATTCTCCTGTGATTAATTAATTATTTAATTAAAAATCTGTTAAGTTACTCTTTGAAAAGAAGAAGATTTTAAATATCTATTCAACCCCCCCCCCCTCTAGATAACTTTCGTGCCTCCGGGAACTAACAGACTCTTGCCCCGAGCTTAGTATCGTCTTGGAAAAGACTTTGTGACAAGTTCCATGCACGGTTCGACAACAATAAACAAAGAGAAAAGCCAATCGGTTCCCTGTCCTAGATCCAATAATATTCAAACAAAACCTTGGGTCAATCGTGAAAGCAGTTCGCAAGTAGCAATTAGGGTGTCTCGAATTTGAATGACCTTGAAGACGATTGCAATACATTTCAGAATGGATTGGACCTTGTCAAGTCTTAAGTTAGTAAAGGAGCTAATGTTTAACCATCCGAAGAGTTTGGCAGAAACCTTCGACAAGGTCGAGGGTAGTTTAAAGTCGAACTCGTCTGAAAAATCAAAGGAGATAGAAAAGGACAGGGGAAACAACAATAATGACAAGTCAGGTGGCTACCAAAATAAGTATGGCAACAACAATGGTGGGTCGAGTGGAGAAAGCCCTCCGTTCCCGAATTAGAGGGTCAACAAAATTTACATTAAGCTAAACACTGATCAGACTATTATTTTGGAGCACATGAAAGACAAACCGTACTATGAACCACCCAAGTACAATTCGAAGATTGACAGAGGAAATCAGATTAAGTATTGTGAGTACCATGGAAGTGTTGGATGTTGGGTAAAATCTAATTACGCACAACACGCAAGTATACGTGGTCAACAAGTAATAAAGTGTAAGTAGAGTATCGTTCCCACGAGGAATTATTAATACAAATTACCAAATACTAACTCTTAATCAAACTAATTTTATTTAAATAATTAATTTAAGATTATAAATTAAATTATTTAATTACACTAATTCTAATTATCACTAATTAAAAATCGGATTATGGATATTTAAGATCACAACTTCACTTATTGCTTCACTTAAATTAATACACTTCTTATCAATTATGCTCACTATTCTGAATTGTTAATCAAGAACACATAAGTAAATATGATCATCTCTCAATGCATCATACTCAAATCAACTTAAATCCACAGATGATAGAATTAAGAAGAACACCCTAATTAACTAATTCACTATATCTCTAAGTGAATTACAATTAAAAATGATTTAAAGCACAAGTTCTTTATCTAATTACATGCGATGTATAGGTATATCTCTATCCTAAACATAAATTATGTATTCCAATGCCATGCAGAAAATACAATCACATGCTATTATGATCAGATCTAAATCTATAATTCATCTCTCGAGTTCATATAGATTATCATGGTAATTGTTAGCTAGGCAATTAAGAAATTCATCACAAATCATAATAGACAATCCAAGAATAATCACAATAATTAATAGAGAAACATACTAAAATAAACTATGTAATACGATCCATTGTAATCTTAAATAAAAGATTTAGTTCATGATTAATGAATTAAAACTAAGAATCCACAATTGAATAAACATTGAAAGACAAAAAGAAAAGAAGAGAAAAATATAGAATTTGTTGTCTGTAGATTTGATGTTCCCTCCTTGTTTCTACTTTGAGTCTTCAATGGTCTCCAAGTTGCTTCAATCTCCGAATCTCATAAGAACTAGGGTTTTGGTCCTAATCTACTCTAATATAATCTAATGTAATCCTCCTCCAATCCAAGTTATAATCAAGTATTTATAGTTCTAATGGAAACCCTATCAAGTTAGGCAACTAACAATCCTATTATAGCTCAAATTGGACAACATAACACCCAAATCTGCTCTCTCCCCGCCGACCGGCATGCCCAACGCTATTCCAAGGCCAATTTAGGCGCGCCCCACGCTACTGTAGCAGAGAATTTGATGTCCTGGTGTGCCCCATGCCGCTTCTAGTGCGCCCCGTGCTACTCTATTTTCTATAGGGACGTCTATAATTCTTTATATGTGCACACCTAGAGGGGGGTGAATAGGTGTTTAAGCTAAAAGTGAAAAACGGTGAAAACGTTTTGAAATTTTCTTCTGTGAGTTTAAATCGCATGACCACGCCTCATGATCGCTTTAGTGTCTGCTTTAGCTTATGCTCTTTATTTCTTATTATCAGACAGCTAGACCTGTCTGCTTTAGTGTCTGAATAGTATAACTTCAAGCAACGTGATTAACAAAAAAGTGCAGAATGTGAATGATAGTTAAAGAGATAAATAGAAGTAAAAGTCACACTAAGATTTTTACGTGGTTCAGCCTCTATCCTCTAATCTAGTGGCCTAATCCACGTCCAATCACAACTAGGATTGGAGACACTTTTTATTAAACTTAATATTCAATTAAATACAATAAAAAGAACTCCCTATTACAAAGAAGCTTTCCACTAATGGACACCTCTGCCCCTTTTGCACCTCTGCAACCTTTCTCACTACTGAGACCTTTGCACCTCTAACCTTGAAAAACTCTCTTTGAATAGATCCTATCTATTGTTAAATAGACCAAGCCAAACAAGACTTGAACTTTGAATATAATAGAAGAAATTAAAATAGACTTCTTATTTTCTAGCCACAACAAATTAAACATAGTACAATGAATAGCTGGAAATAAACAATGAAAGCTCTCAATAGGATTCTTCTCTGTATATCAACGTGAATTAGCTTCTTGTATCCTCCTATACTTAGCCGTGAAAATAAGACTATATATAAAGAGAGACCCAACAGCTAAAAAATAATTGTTAGCAAAAAACCAGATGATTTAAATCCCATAGCAAGAAATCAGATGATTTAAATCCCATAATATTAGCTACTAATATTGACCAACGAATATGAACATAAGATAGAATTGAAAACTCATATCACAGTTGGTATACCCCATGATATTAACAATTAAAGAGACCAACAAATATATAATCAGCTAACAAAGATTTGGTTCCAACGGATATGTTTACAAGTCAAACCAAAACACCTTAAATAAAGGAACAAAGAGATACTTGATAAAGTTTGTTATTAGCCAATCACTGAATAACACTTACCTTATTTAGTTTCCTTTTCAAATTGGATTGCATATCATTACTAAATTATATTAAATATCTTTTCAACAACATGCAACATGCAAACTTAAATTAAGAAGGAAGATACTAATGGACCATAATTCCAATCTTGGGCCAACAAGAAATCAACATATAATAAATTTAAATCAGCCCAAACAATTTAAATCAAATTCATAAACCCAATAATATTGTCATCATTAAAATCATAAAATATATAACCAACATTCTCCCCCTTTTTTATGATGACAATTTATGCACCAACATGCTCCCCCTAAGTATATGGCTCCCCCTAAATTTATGCATATTAAGGAGCAAAAGAAAATGACTTTATCCAAATAATCATCATTGCATATTCCAGCATAATATAATATCTCAATATCAACATGAATACCAATTCAAACCAATTTAAATATACCCAAATATCTTTCCCCCTTTATCATTATCAAAAAGAAATAAATCATCAAGTTATATCTCTCCCCCTTTGACATCAACAAAATTAATTCATATCACATATAGCAAGGTTATAAGTATATAGAATGACATTGGAGCAAGATTATAACAAAATCACATATAGCAAGTAAACAATATAATCATACCTTTGTGATTTGTTACCTATATATCAACATTCTGTTACCAGTAGAAAGCTTCATAGTTGTGCTTCTTAATGTAGATTTGGATTTTGTATTTTCAAAATCAAAAATCTCTTCAATAGCACTTCTTTTGGCATCCCAATGTTGAGGTCTTTAAAACTCAGGTTAGGAGGATAATTTTTCACTATTTTGGCTGATCTTGGAAGACTGTCATTGGTCATTTGTTCATCTGATTCACTTTCTGGAATATCAGATTTTGCATCAGAATATTCATCTGATTTGCCTTCAAAAATAGAAGGATGGAGCTGTCGGATTTAGGTGTCTGCATGTTTCCCTGGTTAATCTGTTTTTCCTTCTGATGTAGATGGCTTAGGCTGTCTGGATTGAGCTGTTTTCTTTCCAAATTCCAAATCCTTTAACTATTTTCCTACAAAGTCTCCATCCTCTTCTTTTGACAGATCAAGGTCAAAATTATCATATATGAACATATTCCTCAACCCTTTATCAAGATTATCATGTGTATTAAATATGGAGCATTTGACATAATAAATGATGTTATGAACCCTTGTAATACGAAATCCATAGAGTTTTTATAATAATATATCTACTTAAAACTCTATTTAAAAAATAACATGAGGTACTTACGCATTCCGCCAAATAATTTATAGGTAACTTACTCTCTCAAAGTAAAGAATCATCCGTCTCCTTTTTTATCTTGAGACACCTACAAACAAATAGTCTCTATCTTTTTGGTACCCAAATCTTCTTGGGTCCTTTTGGGTTAATAGTATATGAATCACTTTTCTTTACCCAAATTTGTTTTATTCTAATTTTATTACAATTAGAATCAAAATGACCTTTAAAACCACATTTTTTACAAGTAACAAATGGTGAACAATAAAGTGGTTTATGCCTTGATTTACTATTAATCATTCTAATATTATTATTAGTCTTATTTTCCATATTTTTAATAGGATTATACCCAATCCCTTGTTTATCAAGATTGGACCTTTGTGCCCCTAATATAACATTTAGGTTCTCTTCTCCTTACACAAATTTAGCAAGATCATTTTTTAAAGATGTTATTTCTGTATTTATTACATTATCATCATGTTGCATATTCATAATTTTTCCATCATTAAAAGACTCTATGCATACATCTCTCATTTTCAATTTTTCTTTTAAAATTTGATTTTCATTTTCTTTTCTTTCTTCAATAAGTGACTCAACTTCATTCATTAGCTCATTTACGCAGTTCTTAAAATAAGCAGTTTTCTTTTTAAGCTTTTGATTTTCATTTTGTAAAGCAAGATAATCAGATGTAGATATTTCAACATTTTCATGAAAATTCATTACCTCAAGTTTATCATCGTCTTCTAGTCCCATGAAACATAATTGGCCAATTTCTTCATCTTGTTCTGTTTTGGACTTGCTCATTGGAGTTGAGCTACCTTTTTGATTCTTCCTTTCTTTCTTTCTTTGAAGTAGTCTCTCGAGTTTTCTTGAGAGCATTTCAATTTCTTCATCAAAATCTTCATCATTGCATTCTATGTAGCTTTCAGCTTGTAAAGCCAAGGTCTTCTTCTTAGGTGCCTCATCTACTTCATCGTACAATTTTAGTTGGTTTTCAAACTCTTCAAGTTCTCCAAATAAGGTAAGAGTTTCCATTGTGTTGATTGTGACTGAGTCTTAAAGTGTAGTAACCTTTGGTGCGAATCGCTTTGGTATGCCTCTAAGAAGCTTTCGGTTGATTTCCTTTTGATCAATCTTTCGTCCGAGCATGCTTAGAGAATTCATTAGAGTGAGGAATCTTGCTTGGGCATCTCTAATTGATTCATTTTTCTCCAATTTGAATAGTTCGTATCCGTGCATTAGCATGCTCATCTTAACCTCCTTCACTTTAGTAGTACCTTCGTGGCTCATGATGACTGTGTCCCAAATTTCCTTAGTCGTAGTACAAGAAGAGACTATATCTATCTATGACTGAACCATACCACTTAAAAGTGTATTCATGGCCTTAGAATCATAAAATACCATATACAATTCATTTGAGTCCATTTCCATGAGATTCTTTGGCTTGCCTTCATCATGTCGCAGAATGACTGGTCTATTTTCAGCTACCCACCATTCCCATGGGTCACGGTTTAGATAGATCTTTATTCTGAACTTCCAAAAATTGAAGTTCTCACTTCCGAGCAACAGCGGTAGCCTACTTGTGGACTAACCTTCTTGAAAGTTTAGGTGTGCCATAGGATCTTCCCCTATGACCTGCAATGATCAATATTAGTGGAGCCAAGCTCTAATACCAAATAAAATTCTGTGTATGTGCACACCTAGAGGGGGTGAATAGGTGTTTAAGCTAAAAGTGATAAGCGGTGAAAACTTTTTGAAATTTTTTGCAACAGGTTTAAATCAGATAGCTACGCCTGTCTGCTTTAGCTTATGTTCTTCGTTTCTTATTATCAGACAGCTAGACCTGTCTGCTTTAGTGTCTGAATAGCATAACTTCAAGCAACGTGATTAACAAAAAAGTGCAGAACGTGAATGACAGTTAAAGAGATAAACAGAAGTAAAAATCACACCAAGATTTTTACGTGGTTCAGCCCCTATCCTCTAATCTAGTGGCCTAATCCACGTCCAATCCCAAGTAGGATTGGAGACTCTTTTTATTAAACTTAATATTCAATTAAATATAATAAAAAGAACTCCCTGTTACAAAGAAGCTTTCCACTGATGGACACCTCTGCCCCTTTTGCACCTCTGCAACCTTTCTCACCACTGAGACCTTTGCACCTATAACCTTGAAAAACTCTCTTTGAACAGATCCTATCTATTGCTAGATAGACCAAACCAAACAAGACTTGAACTTTGAATATAATAGAAGAAATTAAAATAGACTTCTTATTTTCTAGCCACAACGAATTAAACATAGTACAATGAATAGTTGGAAATAAACAATGAAAGCTCTCAATAGGATTCTTCTCTGTATATCAATGTGAATTAGCTTCTTGTATCCTCCTGTACTTAGCCGTGAAAATAAGACTATATATAAAGAGAGACCCAATGGCTAAAAAATAATTGTTAGCAAGAAACCAGGTTATTTAAATCCCATAGCAAGAAATCAGATGATTTAAATCCCATAATATTAGCTACTAATATTGACCAACGAATATGAACATAAGATAGAATTGAAAACTTATATCACAGTTGGTATACCCCATCATATTAACAATTAAAGAGACCAACAGATATATGATCAGCTAACAAAGATTTGGTTCCAACGGATATGTTTTCAAGTCAAACCAAAACACCTTAAATAAAGGAACAAGGAGATACTTAATAAAGTTTGTTATTAGCCGATCACTGAATAACACTTACCTTATTTAGTTTCCTTTTCAAATTGGATTGCATATCATTACTAAATTATATTAAAGATCTTTTCAACAACATGCAACATGCAAACTTAAATATAGAAGGAAGATACTAATGGACCATAATTCCGATCTTAGGCCAACAAGAAATCAACATATAATAAATTTAAATCAGCCCAAACAATTTAAATCAAATTCATAAACCCAAAAATATTGTCATCATTAAAATCATAAAATATATAACCAACAACGTCTTTTGGTAAAACATGCATAACTTTTGATCCGCTAGGAGTTACGGGACCTGCCACCTATCAAATCGAAGATCAACGAGATCTACAACTTTTGTTCTTTTAGAATTGACAAATTCTGGCCGGATCAAGATCGAAATCGGGCATGAACTTGGTGCTATGTAAATGGCAAGCATGACAACTCTGAGCTTTGATCTTTATTGATAAAAAGGCCATAACTCTCACATCCTAGCTCCAATTGGGATGATTCAAGATGTTCCAGAAAGATAAGAAGAAACTATACAATAAAATCCAAGTTCCAAGCCAAGAACAAGCATCTAACTTGGTGTTATAATCCCTAAATTCTTCCCTTCTTGTATATTTTAGTCCAAAAGATGTTCGAATTGCTTTTCCTTATTTTCTCAATCCAATGTCGTGTCATAGCCTACAAAATAACATAAAATGTATGTAATGCACACATAACACTTAAAAACCAACCAAAAGATTAAGCTAAACGCACTTGATTCTTGAGAATAAAACCCACTCATCATTGGACATCCCACAAAAACTTGTTGGACTCTGAAGAACCTGATCGAGAAGAACATCCAGAATGGGAATTTGGTTTAGTATATTGCAGGATGAGATGCTTTGGGGTTATGGCAAGGGAGTAACATCCTAGCATCGAATCTGACCACCCAGCATAAGAACTAGGATCAGACCTAGGCGGTGCGCCGGGTGGTGGATGTGATCACAGGTGGGTCAATTGGAAAGGTTATTAGGAAGAAGAGGAGAGGGTTTTTGGATGCGATATTGTCAGTATCTGAACAGCGTTCATAGCGTGAAAGACCCTATTCGATTTCGGTGATATCCTTCACTGATGAGGATTTTCTAACAAAGCCAATCGAACCGCATGAGGGTGCATTGGTGATTACTTCACAGGTAGGATTGGTAGATATGAAATGAATGATGATAGATAATGGCTCATCAGTAGATATATTATATGTTCATGCCTACCAGAGGTTGGACTTGGGAGGCAGGAAATTGGAGGTTAGACAGCAGCCTTCTTTTATGGATTCAGCAATGACCCAGTGAAAGATACAAGGACGATCGAGCTATCGGTGATCTTCGAGACAGCCCCTCAGCAAGTGGAGATAGTTTGTAAATTTTTTGTGGTACATGTGGATTCTACTTACAATGCTATATTGGGGAGACCAACCTTGACAACTCTTCAGGCAGTGACTTTGATTCCTCACATCAAAATTAAGTTTCCCGCACAGAATGGAGTTGGGGAGGTGGCAGGGGATCTCGACCTAGCGAGGAGATGTTACAGGAATGTTTTGATCTCTTCAGGGGTAGGGGTCAGTAAGCAGAAGCAGACAATGACGATTGAGATCAAGCCTTTTTCTTACAAAACCTCTGGTTATGCCAGTCGAAGAGACTGAAGAGGTGGAGCTGATTCCTGGAAAGAGGGATAAGATGGTTAGGATCGGGACACGGTTGCAAGAGCCTTTTCGGACCAGCTTGGTTGAGTTGTTGCAATGTTACGCCGACATTTTTACATGGGCTCCCAGTGACATGCCTAGCGTTGATCTAAAGGTAGTTGTGTATAGGCTACATGTGGACCCTTCAAAGAAACCAGTTCGGTAGAAGAGAACAGTGAAAGAAAGGGTGAGCTCAACTAGCCAAGTAAGAAATATTATGACTAAGATAATGCAGAATAAATTATCATTAGCCTTCAACAATGTTAAACTGATAAAATACAATAGACATCAAGTTTAACTGCAGCGGAATAAGCAATCCATTAGAAGAGTCAAGTTTAGCGTGATATCTACTATCTTCTATGATTTAAAATGTTTTCATCAATTTTAATCGATGAGACTCAGCTTAATAAATAAACCATATCATTGAATCTTCCCTGCACTACGGGCCAAGGATATTAAATCATCAATGGTCATGACTAAACCGAATAATCCCTGGTCATAATCATACCAAAAACTGTCCATCAATGCACTACAGGCCACTGAGGATTTTTACCGCATCATTCGTCACATTACGGTCATGACTATACCGAATAATCCCTGGTCATAATCACACCAAGTCCATCTATGCACGTAAGCCAAAGATGACTTTTATCACAATATAAACATGAGAATGATGACAGTGATATAAGTATTAATCAAACGAAAATAAGGATAAATATTAAAGACTTTAAATTTATCCAAATATTATCAATCACTTAATAAACTCATAATCTAATATTATTAATATTATAACAATATTTTAATCACTTCTTAAACTTATAAACAATTTATTTCAATTGTTTACACTTTACCAAATAATGCATTTAATCATTCAAAAATTCCATACTCATAAGATTTCATCACCAATGATCAAATCCCTTATCAAAAATCTGCATATACCCTATATAGAATTCCCAAGCCATAAAATCCTATTTTCCAATTTTGTTACTTCACATAACATATTTAACTCTTTTACTCATAACTAGATTATTTTCATAAAAAATACCAAATCAGTCCCAAAAATATTTCTTTTCTGGGATTTAGCAGAATATAGTCCCATATTTGAACATATATTTTCTCGTAATTTTAAAATTCATTTACTATTTTTCAAAATTAATTTCTAATTAATTCCTTAAGAAATTAGCTACCTCAAGTTTAACTCCAGAAATTCCCAAATCTTGGCGGTGATCTTACACATGTTAACGTGAGCTTAGGTTTAAATTTCATGGTCATCCTGAGTTATAGAACTTTCCGGTTATAGCGTTTTTAAATCGAAAAAACCTAAATATTGAATTGGTCATAACTTGCTTATTTTAAGTCGGAATGAGCTCATTTTTGGACAGGAGGTACTTTATACCATATATTTCCATGTCCTAAAAGGCCGGAATTGTTCTCATAAACTAAGTGGCCGAAAATGCCCTTTTAAACTTCTCGGCAATAGCCTTTTTTGTATTTTCTAGTTTTTGAATCCTTTGCTAAAATCAGTCCACACGAAAATCTACAACACCTTTTCCAGTGATTCCACTTGGATAAGTTAGAAAACTCATAGATCTAACTCTAGAACTTGACCACACTCAAAAATTCAAAATATAATAGAAGATATGGTCAATTGAATTTCATATTCCATTTTCACCAAAATCTAATTTTCAACCCTTTGTGATTTCTAAGAAACTTTCATGTGTTCACATAATAATCAACATAACTCATCATGACAATGACATAATAATTCAATAAAACAAGTTCAAGAATAAATTTTAAAGATTTATAAGTTAATTTATTCTGAACTCAATAATGTCCAAATTGTCAACATGATACTGCTTTGTGGAGAAAAATTCAAGAATGCTCAGAAGAATATTTCCATGAAAAGATACTAGATGAAGCGCAAATATCAAGGATATTCCACTAATTTCATGGAGTATAGAAGCCAAAACTTTAACCAACTGAGTATAATGTAATATATGAAGCGCAAATGGATTTTCACCCGCTTATGCGCTAATCCACGATATGAGATCATTTCCACAATTTAATAAAGAATGAATACAAAGGATCATTCACCATGCATGTGGTAATCAGATAGACAAAGTTATTCCAATGTAATAATAAAGAATGGAATAATGAAGGATTCACCATGCATGCGATAGATCGCATGCAGACGAGTTATTCCCAACAAAATAATAAATAATGGAACCATTAAATACGTGAACGCACCGCTGAGGATATTCCAAAGAATAATAATGAATGGAATAACAATGTAAATCACCATGCATGTGATGTAATCGCATGCATAAAAGTTATTCCAACAAAATAATAAATAATGAAACCAGTCCTGCAGTAAACACACGCATGGGATATTCCGGATGTAATAATAAATAATGGAATCAGTCCCGCAGTAACGCATGAGATAGGATATTCCAACGGAATAATAATGAACGGAATAATATAAGAATTTCACCATGTTTGCGGTACTTCACATAAACAAGTTATTCCAACATAATAATAAAGAATAGAATAATGAAGAATTTCATGTACGATGCGCAGATTGCATAAACAAAAGTTATTCCAACAAAATAATAAGGAATAGAATAACAGAAGAATTTCACCATGTATGCCGTACTTCACATAAACAGGTTATTCCATCAGAATAATAAGGAATGGAATAACAAAAGTTCTCTTCATGAATACGAAAGAAATAATACCCCTTACCTTAGAATAAAGCTGGATACTGCAATAGAGAGGTAGCAGACTTCTCTTCTTCTTTCTCTCTATAATTTCTCTCTCTAGAGTTTCAGTGAATTCGTAAGAAATAATGAAGGAATGAGTTTCTATTTATAGGAGAATGAACTGAATAGTAACTATTTCCTGAATGGTCCAGATTGATTTACTTTTAAATGGACGGTCCATATTGATTTACTATTAAAACTTAAAGCAACGGTCCATACTGATTTATTATTAAAACTTTAAACCAGCGATCCATATTGATTCACTATTATAACTTTCCACCAGCGGTCCATATTGATTTACTATTATAACTTTCCACCAGCGGTCCATATTGATTCACTATTATAACTTCAACCAACAGTCTAAAAAATTAGCACATCTCCTCATGGAATAATATTGTACCCAAAAATAATTTGGACCGAAAAGAAATATATTTTTCGGGTGAATAATACCTCGTGAATAGTAACTCATGAATAGTACTCTGACACAAAAAGTGCCCTGAATACCCGATTGAACAATATAACCTCTAGACATCAATTATTATCGACATAAATATCGATTTCCACTAACACTAATAATTCCAACACAATGAAACTATCAATTTTATCTTTAATCAACACGAACTTATTCATCATTAATATTATAACTCATAATATTTAACAACCGTGTCGTTCCTGAGAAAGGGGCTTTCAATAAGGATTTCTCCCTATTGGCGCACAATTAGGTGACCAAACCTCTCCTTGACAGAACTTCTAGACATTGTAAATATTACAATTTAATAATATGAATAACTTTGTCGTCTCAATTATTGACTTAATAATATATCATATTATGTAGATGATACTATGACAATAATCGAGTCAATAATATGAGAGATATGATGCAACAATTACTGTAGCAATAATTGAGTATAACTGAGTGACTTCTCACGTACGTAAGCATCAATAACCAATACCGCGTGTTATTATGCAACCACGCGTAATACTGTACTTTTACTACCGGGTAGTTCAACAGTTTTAACGGTAACACTTCCGCCGTTATTTTCATAAAAAGATAATTTTGTCGTTTTCTTACTACGACAATACTTCCATTGTGGGTTCACCAATGATTGTGCCGTCGTACGGATATTCCCCGACAAAAAGAATATTCCCCGACTCATCGAATATTATATAACAACTTGCTTACTTTGTAAAATTTATAAATATTACCCACAACTATGATATTATATCAAATCCACACCATAATATTAAAAAAAATATTTCGAGAAATTTAAATCTTTATTCATAACATCTGGTGTCTCACAGATAATTTATCGGATTGCTTTCAGACTGTCCGGCACTTTAAGCTCAGGTTCAATTCAACTAAGTGTACCTTCGGTTTGGGAGCGGGAAAATTTTTGGGGTATCTAATCAGCTAGAAGGAAATAGAAGCTAATCCAGAAAAGATCAAAGCTATTTTGGATATGAAGTCTCCCCATTCATACAAGGATGTTTAGCATCTGGCAGGTCAGATAGCAGCTTTGAAGAGGTTCATGTTTAAATCAGCAGAAAGATGTTTGCATACATTAAAAGAGCCGAAGAACAAGAAGACCTTCCAATGGACTTCAGACTGTGAGGATGCTTTTCAAGGGATTAAGAAATATTTATCTTTGACTCCTTTGTTGGTGAAGCCAGTTCTTGCTGAACCCTTATATTTGTATTTGGCGGTAAGTTCATTGGCAGTAAGAGTTGTTTTGGTGCGGGAGATTGGGGGTAAGCAACACCCGGTTTACTATGTGAACCATGCCCTTAGGGATGTAGAAACAAGGTATCCGAATCTTGAGAAGTTTGCCTATGCATTAATAATAGAAAGTCGGAAGCTTCGACAATACTTCCAAGGTCGATTAATAGTAATATACATGAATCAGCCACTAAAGAAAGTGTTGGGGGAAGCCATATGTTTCGGGTCTGTTAGCCATGTGGACAATGGAGTTTTCATGATTTGTATTGGACTATCATCCTCGAACAGCTATAAAAGGTCAGGCTTTGGCTGACTTCGCGGTGGAGTGTTCGTTCTCCGAGGAGAATAACAGTTTAGTTTAGACAAAAGGAGTGGTTCAGACGGTTATGGATGCTCAGCCAATATCTAGTTCATGGACGTTGTATGCATATGTGTCTTTTACTTTGGAAATCAGTGATTTTGGCGTTATTTTGACGAGTTTGGAGGGGTTTAATGTGCAGCAAGTGATGCGCTTTAGGTTTAAGGCAACCAATAATGGGGCCAAGTATGAAGCAATCCTTGTAGGTTTATGTCTGGCAAGGAGTCTCGAAGTGAAAAAGTTGGTAATTTTCAGTTACTCTCGCTGGTGATCAAGCAAGTTTTAGGGGAGTAAGAAGCCCGGGGGGAAAGGATGGTAAAATATCTGGAAGAAGTGAAGGATCAACTCCAGTACTTCAGTTCGTTTGCTTTTTAAGGAGTGGATAGATCTAACAATTCCATAGCCAATGCTTTGGTAAGGTTGGTTACAACTGATGTGAGCACATTCAGTGGTTCGATTTACGTGGAACTTTTAAATCAACTGAGTGTTCAGCATGCAGAGGTCATGTTTATGGAGCATTCAAATTGTTGGATGGCCTCTTATCCGAATTATTTGGCAGATGGTGTCTTGCCTTTGGATCAGATGTTGGCAAAAAAGGTCAAGCATAGGAGTTCGAATTTTGTGCTCATAGATGGGGATCTATTTCAAAGGGCCTATTCGTCTCCATTGCTTAAGTGTTTGGTTCCCTCCGAAGCAGAGTATGTTCTTTGGGAGGTTCATGAAGGAATTTATGGTGATCATATGGCCGCGAAGGCATTGGCGTATAAGGTGCTTTGGCAGGGATACTATTGGCCTACGATTTATAAGGAAGCGACGGACTATGTGAAGAAGTGTTTGAAATGTCAATTGAATAGTCCTATTACTCATCGACCGCCAGAGGAGTTGTATTCGGTTTTGTCACCAGTTCCCTTTGTTGTATGGGGGGTTGACATATTGGGCCCGTTACCGAAGGTGAAGGGCCAGGTTTATTTTTTGGTAATGGCTATTGATTATATGACTAAGTGGGTAGAGGCGAAGTCCCTTCGGCAAATTATGGAGCAGAAATATTTAAAAATTTTGAAGAAATTTGTAGTTTTCCAGTTCAACATTCCTTTGGTGATGGTTTCGAATAATGGTCGATAGTTTGTAGGCTCAAAGTTTGAGTCATTTTTATAGAAGTTGGGAATTCAACATCGAAAGACTTCGGTGGCTCATCCTCAGTCGAATGGCCAAGTCAAAGTGATAAACAGAACTTTGTTGAATGGGATAAAGAGGAGACTTGATGAGGCAAACAAAAGATGGCCCAAAGAGTTTCTTAGTGTGTTATGGGCTTATCGGACTACACCGAGGACTACAACATGAGATTAGTTGTTCAGATTGGCTTACGGTACTAATGTTTTGGTTCTAGTAGAAATTGGTTCTACTTCGCTTCGGGTTAGCCAGTTCAAAGAATTATATAACGAGGAGGGTATTCGCGTCAACTTTGATTTATTAAAAGAGGTCAGGGAGGCCGCATTGGTAAAGTTGGCAGCTTATTAAAAAGAGTTGCTAGACATTATAACAAAGGTGTTAAGCTCAGAAGATTTAAAATTGGAGACCTTGTTCTTCAGGAAGTGGAAGCCTCTAAGCTTCAGGATCAAGGGAAGTAATTGGAGTGTCGAAACCAGGAACGTATCAACTTCGGGCGATGGATGGAATAGAGATCAAGAACACTTGGCATGCTGACCGACTTCAGAAATATAATCAGTAGAGGTTTCAACTCTGTAATTTTTCTAGATTATTAATAAAATGAGTGTTTGGTTCTTTGAAGAATACTATTTGTTGGGAGATTGCATATTTAAAATTTGATGCTGAAAATTAATAAGTCATGATTATATGTAAAGTCCTTCAAAGGAACACATGTACAACAACTTAGTGATAGATCAAATTTGTTAGGTTGATCTGAACTTTAATGTTTATCATTTTGTAAATGGATGTATAGAAGAAGAGATCAAAGCTGTTAGGTTGATCTATATCTTGGAATATTTGGTTTTAACTGAATCGTAGTCTATCAAGATGATCAAGAGATTGCAGAAGACAAGGCAGAAACATATAGAATTGAGGATCGTAGAGTATCTGCTTTAAAGAGCCCCTCTAAAATTGCAGAGTAGTCCTAACGCTTACCGAGCCAAGTCAGAATTCGTAGAGTACTCTCGGAAGCGTAGAGTCTGTAAGACAAGAAAGTGAAGATCTTAGTGTACCAGTCCTTAAGAGAAATCATAGTGCTCTCATCTATCAGCACCAGACTAAGCACCAAGGTGTCATGACACTACGATCAGAATCGTAGAGCTTCATCTGTCTGTGTCAGAAGCATCAAGCCTCGACCACGTATTTAAAGATTAATCATAACAAATGTGGAAAGAGCTATAGACATTGAAGAACTTGGGATTCCCAATGACACAACAGTCATCCTTAGTATATAATAAAGAAACGTATTGAAGAAGCTAAGGAAAGTACCATGAGTAAGTAGAAAACACCTTTTCAGGTGTTAGGTGAGATAGTAGTCTGCTATGTCAGAGGGCCAGTCTGCTGATCAGAAGTTATGCAAAAAGTCTCCATCAAAGCTCAAAAATTTCAAATACATTTAATGAGTCAACGGATACATTTTCAAAGGCATCATATATACAAAACATCAAAAGATGAAAAAAGTTAAGCAAGCACAAAACAAAAAGTTGAAGAACACTTAACGATCAAACTCTTTGATCTGAAAAAGAGAAAGCTTGCTAAGCTACTCAGTTCTTTTGAACAAAAGCTTAACAACAACTGATTAGTACCATTCAAGAACTCATCAACTACTATCAAGTAAAGTAAGAAGTTCCAAGTCAGAAGGACTTGAAGAGTTCTAAGTGAACTATGAAGAACCAAGTCTGCCGGACTTGAAGAGTTCAAAAGTGAACTGAGAAGTGCCAAGATTGTTGGTCTTGAAGGAATCTGTGAGATTCAGAAAGTGTAAAGATATCTTTAGTGGATTTCCTACTCGAGGAGTAGAAGAGTGGACTAGGAGCTTTAAGTGCTCTGAACCACTTAAAATTGTCGTGTCTCTTACACTCTTGCTATAACTGCTATAACTGTTATAACTGCTATAACTGCCTCACTCTCGTTAACTTACTATATCTTAAAGGGGAACAAACAAATCTTAATTCCGCTATGTTTGAACCATTATCAAAACTAACAAAGCATTTTAAAAGAAGAATTTAAAATATCTATTCAATTGGTATCAGAGCAGGTTCTATTAAACAGCCTACAAAGCTTAAGTAGATCCAATGGCACATCTGATAAGTGAATCAAAGACTGGAGGAGGTAGCAAGCCACCTATGTGCAACAAGGATAAATTCGCCAACTAGAAAGTTTATATGCAAGCCTACATGGACTCAATAGATGAAGATCTATTTGAAACTGTTCAAAATGGGCCCTACATTCCTACCAAGCTTGCTCCTACTATAGACGATCCAAACAAAATCCAGATCAAGGTCAAAGAAGAATGGACTGACAACGAAAAGAAAGCTGTCCAACTCGACAAAAAGGCCAAGAACATCTTGTTTTAATTGTTAGAAGACGATCTGTTTGAAAATGTGGTAAACAGCAAAACATCAAAGGGAGTGTGGGAAGAATTACTCATCATGCATGAAGGAACAGAAGAAGTCAGAGAAATAAGCAATCTCTCCTGACTCAGCAATATGAAATGTTTGCACACATTCAAGGAGAAAATGTCACTTCCACCTACGAAAGATTTAATATATTGCTCAACTCTCTCCGAGCCTATGGAAAGATCTATCCAAATAAAGATCTAATTATAAAGTTCATGAGAGCTTTACCCAGCAAGTGGGATGCTAAAACCACTGCCATCAGAGAATCAAAGAATCTCCATGAAATGATTGTTCAACAGTTATATGGCAACCTTCTCATATATGAATTGGAGCTCACTCAACGAGCAGAAACTCTATCTGAAGGAAGAAAGAAAGACAAAGGAGTTGCTCTAAAAGCAACAGACAACACTTCCAAAGCAAATACTGAGAATGACTCTGACTATGATGAAGATGATGAGGACTTTGCAATATTGGTAAAAAGACTCAGAAGGTGTATGCGTCATGGAAAAAGCAGCAAACCTAAGAAGTTCAACAACTACACCAGCCACGAACAAATAAATGACTTGTGCTACAACTGCAAAAAGCCTGGCCATTTCATTGCAAAAGGCCTCAGAAAAAAGACAAAGGTCTTGTAGTTGGAGGATCGTGGAATGACTCAGACAACGACTCAACTTCCGAATCTAGAGATGATGAAGATCCTCAAATGGCAAATCTTTGTCTAATGGCCAAGCATGATAAGGATAAAAAGAACTCCAACATTCATGAAGTAAGTATAGATGAGGTATTTGACTTTAACTCTCTTGATGTAGACATAGATGATTTAAGAACTGCATGGCATAACATCTGATCTGCATCAGTACATGAAATGGTTCAGAGTTCTGTCCAAAGATTATTCACTTCTTCAAAAGGAAAAAGAGAAAGTTCAGGAAGAACTGGAAACAGCCCTTCTAAATACTGACTCTCTCTCCAAGCTTGAAGCTGAGTATAAACTCTTAAAACAGACCAATGAGCTCAATGCTCAAAGAGAGTCAAGTCTAACCTCTAAAATTGAGGAACTAGAAAGGACAATCTCTACATGAAATAAATCCTCTTCATCCATGGACTCCCTGATCTCTAGTCAGAGAAGTGCATCTGATAGAACAGGTTTAGGCTTTAGGGAATCCACCTCAAAGCCATATGTGGGAAAAATAAAGGAAACTAGCCCTAGTAATGCTCTAATTTTTAGTAAAAGCATTATATTTGTGAAATCCTCACAGAAGGAAGAACCAGTCCAACCCTCCTTATCAGATCCAACCTATGTTCCAAGGAATAAAAGATTTTATGTTGGCCTAGGTTTCAGAAGAAAGAAGAATAACTCTGTCTCTACTCTCCAACCTCGAAGGGTCGTAAAGTCGAGTAAAATCGACTCCACGAACCAACTGAGAAGGAATAGTAGAGTTAAACCCCACTCTTCACAAATCATGAAACACAAGGACACATGGAAAAAGGAAGGAAGGACTGCTAAAAACACACATAAGTCCAAATGGAGTAAGAAGCAACACACACACACACAAGCATGCATTGTATTAGATGTTTTATATGTAATAAGACAGGTCACAAGGCTACAATATGCTACCATAATCCTATGCATGTGAAACCCAGAATTAAGCAAATTTGGGTTCCCAAGGGTACTAACAAAGTAGGACCCATGCAAGTATGGGTACCAAAATGAGAGTTTTATCTTACCACAGGAACCAAGCTCCATGATCACAACTTAGTATCTGGACAGTGGATGCTCAAGGCACATGACAGGGAACAAAGCCCTTCTGTCTAATTACATAGAGAAGGAGGGTCCTTCAGTCATCTTTGGAGACAATGGCTCTGGCAAGACAAGAGTATATGGCTCAGCTGGGAATGGTGCAGTGTCCTTCAATAAAGTAGCCTATATGGAAGGACTACAACACAATCTTCTAAGCATAAGCCAACTCTGCGACAAGGGTCATCAAGTCACATTCCTCAACAATCAATGTCAAGACAGAGATATAAAAACATTTGCTATAAAACTGACCAGAACAATAAAAGGAAATGTCTACACCTTAAATCTTGGTCAACTAAGCTCGGACGAGTCGATATGCTTCCTAGCTAAAGCATCTAAAGAAATGAGCTGGCTATGGCATAGAAGACTATCTCATCTCAACTTCAAAAGCATATCTAAACTGGCTTCAAAAGATCTAGTTGCAGGCTTACCCAAGTTCAGCTTCATCAAAGAAAGGCCTTGCAATGCCTGTCAGCTTGGAAAATAGACTAAAAGCTCATTTAAGAACAAAACTGTCAACTCAAATGACAAACCCCTGCAGCTGCTTCACATGGTCCTATTTGGGCCAATTCCAACAACGAGCCTTGGAGGGAAGAGACACTCACTGGTTGTAGTGGAGGACTACACCAAATTCACATGGGTGTTCTTTTTAAACTCAAAAGATGAAACTAGCTCCCAACTAATCAAAATGTTCAGACTAGTGATGAACGAGAGAGATGAGAAAATTAAGGCTATAAGAAGTGATCATGGCAGAGAATTTGACTTCTCTGAGATGGACCCGATTTCTGCATGAGATAATGGCATCGACCATGACTTCTCAACTTCACGAACTCCTCAAAGAAAGCAGAGTAGTGAGAGAAAGAACAGAATGTTGATAGAAGCTGGAAGAACTCTACTAACAGCAGCCCATCTGCCTGAATACTTCTGGGCAAAAGTTGTCAACACTGCATGCTACACTCAGAACAGATCTCTTGTATACTCTACGTTAAAGAAGACTCCCTACAAACTATGGAGAGGAAGAAAGCCAAGTATCAGCTACTTTCATGTGTTTGGTTGTGCATGCTATATTCTCAACAATGGTAAACAGTATCTGAAAAAGTTCCAGCCCAAGTCTGATGAAGGAATCTTTCTCGGATATGCCACAGACAGTAAAGCTTATAAAGTGTTCAACAAGAAAACACTAAGTGTTGAAGTCTCAATTCACATCATCTTTGATGAAATAGACTTCGACAAAACAATGTCTTAAGACACTACTAATGATAATTTAGACACTACGAATGAGGTTGTCGAGCTCAACACCACGATCATAGTTCCAAAAAATGAGATCGTAGAGCAAGAAGAGGAGATCGTAAATAGAACTACGCAAGACAACGAACCTCCACATCAAGAAGCTGAAATTGATCTTGAAGGTCTTAGACAAGAAGGCATCAGGACAGATGTTCCAATAGGAAATAGATGGGAAAGAGATCACACTCATTACTTAATTATTGGAGACCTCAATGCAAGAGTCAAAACAAGAGCTGCCACCCAAAATGAGTGTTTCTATCTGAGCTTTCTGTCATAAATGGAACCTAAGAAGATAGAAGATGCAATGGAAGAGTCCAGCTGGATAGAAGCCATGCAGGAAGAACTAAATCAGTTTGAAAGAAGCAAAGTATGGAGATTAGTTCCAAGACCAAAGATTCATCCTGTCATTGGCACCAAGTGGGTCTTCAGGAACAAGATGGATGAAGATGGAGTAATAACAAGGAACAAGGAAAGACTAGTGGCCAAAGGTTACTCTCAAGAAGAAGGCATTGACTATGATGAGACCTTTGCACCTGTTGCCAGATTACAAGCCATCAGAATATTTCTTGCCTTTGCTGTTCACATGAAATTCAAAGTCTTTCAGATGGATGTCAAAAGTGCATTCTTGAATGGTGAACTTCAAGAAGAAGTATATGTAGAATAACCTTCAGGTTTCATCAATCCAACTCTCTCTAATTATGTCTATAGATTAGACAAAGCCTTATATGGTCTTAAACAAGCACCTAGAGCATGGTATGAAACATTAACTAACTTTCTTATTGAAAATGGGTTCACAAGAGGTAGAGTAGA
Source organism: Panax quinquefolius (assembly GCA_020205615.1). NCBI lineage: Eukaryota > Viridiplantae > Streptophyta > Magnoliopsida > Apiales > Araliaceae > Panax > Panax quinquefolius. The sequence goes on along the minus strand of CM035163.1, from coordinate 46,300,642 downwards.
CACCACATTATTTCTTAGAAAGCATAAAGACAAAATCTTATTAGTTCAAATATATGTTGATGACATTATCTTTGGCTCTACTGATGAAAAATTATGTAAGAGATTTGCCAAGCTTATGCAGAGCAAGTTTGAAATGAGCATGATGGGTGAACTGAACTTCTTTCTTGGACTGCAAGTAAAGCAGACTGATGAAGGAATCTTTATAAACCAAGCCAAGTACATTAAAGACTTACTTAAAAAGTATGGCATGGAATCAGCCTCTCCCATGAAAACCCTAATTGCTCCAGCAACCAAGCTTGACAAAGATTAAAAGGGTAAAAGTATTGATATAACTCAATACAGAGGTATGATAAAGCTCTTCTATCTTCTTATCGCCGAAGAGACTGCACATAATGTTTGCAACATGTATTTGTGCTAGATTTTAAGCTAATCCTAAGGAATCACACTTAACTGCTATAAAAAGAATTTTCAGGTACCTTAAAGGCACACCTCACTTGGGGCTTTGGTATCCCAAGGAGTCCTCTTTTACATCGACGGGATATCTGAGATCTTTGATTTTTTACAGTCGCAAAATAGATAAAAAAAGTACTAGTGGCATCTGTCAGCTACTGGGAAACAGACTTGTGTCCTGGTTTAGCAAGAAATAAAACTCAAGATTCACATCAACAAAGAAAAGTTTGAATATATTATTCTTTGGTAATTTGTTGTGCTCAAATTTTGTGGATAAAAATCAACCGGCAAATTATGGGTTTGATTTCAAATCCATAATTGCTCATCAGTGATAACACTAGTGCCATAGCAATAACACACAATCCTATCATGCATTCTAGGACTAAGCATATAGAAATAAGATATCATTTTATTAGGGATCATGTTTAAAATGGAACCATATCTCTACAATATATCCCTACTGAAAATCAACTTGCTGACGTCTTTACAAAGCCTCTAGATGAATCCAAATTTAATAAATTAATAAGTGAGCTAGGCATGCTAAATCTATAACCATAAAATCTATGCTCTAGTTTGTGATAACCATGCAGATATAAAAGCTATGTTAAAAATCGTAGACATGACCAAAGAAAGTCCACGATTGTAGAGTTGCAATGACATTAAAGACCACGATCGTAGAGCTTCCTCAACATGACAAAGAAGCATCTAGTGATGACAAACGTTCCAATAAATCCAAGTAATCTCTCTATCAAGCGCCTTAGGGACAAACCTAATCCTTAGTTCATTCTAAGAGATTGGCCCTTCCTGAGCTACCTTAACTCGGAAGAAATGCTAAGTCAAAAGTTCATCACTAAGAACAGAGCAGATAATGTTCATAGAGCAGATTCAGCAGTGGACTCAATGATCACAATGACAACCTCAACGACCGTAGTGCTACCTCAACGATTGTGGTCCTCCCAAAGACTACACTAGCTCAGGAGGAGCTAAGGGCAAATCAGTATTTTCCACACAAATTAAAATCGTGGAGCCAAGCAAAACTCGACACATGTCCCACTATGCAGATCGAGTGGAGGGAATTTACAAAAACCCTAGTCTTCCAAAAAGCTCAATCAACTTCAGTGCAAAGAAATTAATGGCGGTTTCAAGTATTATTACTGGTTACCGACTCTGTTTCAACGAGTTCAAGACAGCTGACTCTCAATTCCACAAGATTATGTCTCTGGTAAAGAAATTTGGTCTTGAGGAGGCTCTGGGCACTAGCACATGGATTTACCCAAAGCTAATTAAGGAATTTTATAGCAATGGAGTTTTTGAGAACAACATCATCACCACAAGAGTCAGGGGAGTACAACTCAAGCTCAAGGCTGAAGACATAAATATGGCCCTAGGCTTCAAGTCAAAGGGACTCTTATCGATAGAGGTCATCGATTTCCATGATGGATTGAAGCAGATGCATCACAAAAAGAATCAGACTGTCAAGGGGTACAAGAAGAAGGAGTTTCCCCAAAAATATGAGTTTTTAGCTGACATTGTTGGAAAGTGCATATGTTGCAAAAGCTCTAGCCACGACTCAGTGAATGAAGTACAACTGAAGCTTATGACAGCAATCTGTTATTGGATCCGACTCAACTTTGGAGCCATACTCATTGATTGGATTGGGAAGTGGATGCTTAATTCAAAGAAATCAAAGAGCTATGGTAAGATGCTCTACGGGCGATTTATAAGCATCATCCTGTAATCAGCATTGGGTGACAAAATTGGAGATAATGAAGGAGAATCCATTAATCCCAATAGGAGGATGACCCAGCAGCTGTTTGAAAACTGGAAAAGAAATCCAGCTGAAAATGTCAGAATGATATCTGAGTCCAGTGGAAGAACTAGTAATGCAAAGGGGACTGGAATACCAGGAAATATATATGTTGTAAAGGAGACTGAAGAAGAAGAAGAAATCAACAAGGAAGAACTCATTGCTTTAATCAGAAAGAGCAAGGGTAAAAGAAAAATAAAGGCTCAACTGGCAGAGGAGCCTCAAGGCTCGATTACTGAGTCACCTCAAGAGAGTTCATGCACTAAAACTCTAAAAAAATTGAAAAGAAAAGAACAGCAGTCTGAGGAAGAAGAAGACAGAGCTACCATCTCTCAGCTACTCAAGAAATAAAAGAAGAGTCATAAGTCTAAGAAGTCCTCTTTCTCTTCGATCGTAGAGTCTCTACCGATCGTAGAATCCAGATTGGACACCACTCCCGAAGAGGATGCTGCAATAGCTTCTCAGCCTGATCAACCATTCAGAGCTGAAGCTGAAGAAAGTGCTGAGGCTATGGCTCAGCCTAAAAATTCAAAAAGAAAACTTGTTAAGAAATACATTCTTGTCAATGAAAAAGCTTTAAAGGAGGAAGATAAAAGGATAGGTGCAGAAAAGGGGCTATCTGAAGCAAGTAAGAAGAGCACAGCTCAAATTGAGGGGGAGCTGCCTGAAGTTCCCACTCTAGAGAGTGCTCCAGCTGAGGGGGAGCTATTTAAAATACAAATAAATGATAAAGTTGAGGGGGAGCATCATGAAGTCCTCATGACAGAAGAAGCTGCTCCTGAGGAGGAACTGCCAAGAGATCATCAGGAATCTCCCTCTATTCCTCAAGAAGTTCTGGCTTCAGAAATTGTAGAAATGGAAAGAAGTGGAGCTATGGAGGGTGAGAAAGAAGAAAAGCAAGGAAGTGCAGTGGAGGTGATTATAGATGTGGGTTGTGATGGTTATAGGAAAGCTAACTACAATCAACTATTCTCCTACCTACCTATGATGCCTTTTCACAGAGCCCAAATTCTCAACTCCTGGGATCACATGTTCTGGACCTTCAAAGCCTATCTAGCAATCTCCGTGCTAGCTCATGGATTCCTAGGAAACCTTAAATTTACCCGAAAGCTGATCACAAATGGCTCTTCTTCAGTAAACAGGCATGAGGTACAAACTATTCCCATCTCTTTCAGGGTTAATCACTGTCCATCATCATGTTTCAACCAATTCTATGAATTACCAAGATGGTTGGAAGTGATTCTTCATCCACTTAATCAATTCCCAGTTAAAAAACCCCAACATTTTGTAATTGATGAACCAAATGTGCTCAATTTTCTTTTGATACAATCTCCTATCATCTCTCACTCTACGATTACTGATCCAAGCCCAATCGTAGAGTCATATGCTCAAGTCGTAGAATCACCTCATCCTGAAGCTCAACCCCACACACCAGCCCCTCCATCAGATGTCCCTTCCTCGTCCTCTAATGAATATTTTAACCTTAATCTTGCTCTCTACACTATGCAAGATCAATACACAAGGACCCCTCCTCCAAATAGTTCGCAACTCCTTGAACTCATATCAGATCTTACCACCAAAACAGAGTTGTCTGAAGCATCCAAAAAGGTGACCAAGGACATACAAGAATAAAGGGGAAGGAGGCAGAGGCACATTCATAGCTCAATCCTCAAGAAGCCCTCCTATAAGACAGACTTAACATCAGACTCCACGATCTAAACAGCAACAAATTATCATGGCACAACCACTAAGGAGTCAAAGCCCTTCTTCTAGCTCACACGAAGTGACCACCACAGGCCTAAGAATGCAAATTGGAGATCCTGCATTCATGAAAAGGCACGATCATAATGAAAGACTAAGTCAAAGTGAGTTGGAAGATATAGCACGGAGAGACGAAGCAATCAGGAGAAGAAGAGCTGAGGAGTATGCAAATCCTCCGAGAAGCAAAAGGAAAAAGAAATAGAGATAAGTTGAAACTCAATTCCTATTGATGTAACTAAGCTTAATTATAATATCTATCTTTACAAACATCAATAAATTCATGCTTATTCTCTAGAAGTTTCAGCTGTTCACTGAAACACTAAGTCATATTTACTTTCTAGCAACTGCATCTAGAAATTAATAATCATGATACAAATCTCCTTGGTTATGTCAACATCAAATAGGGGGAGATTGTTGGGAGATTGTATATTTAAAATTTGATGTGGAAAGTTAATAAGTCATGATTATATGTAAAGTCCTTCAAAGGAACGCATGTACAAGGACTTAGTGGTAGATCAAATTTGTTAGGTTGATCTGAACTTTAATGTTTATCATTTTGTAAATGGATGTATAGAAGAAGAGATCAAAGCTATTAGGTTGATCTATATCTTGGAATATTTGGCTTCAACTGAATCGTAGTCTATTAAGATGATCAAGAGATTGCAGAAGACAAGGCAGAAATATAGAACATTGAGGATCGTAGTGTATCTACTTTAAAGGGCCCTTCTGAAATCGCAGAGTAGTCCTAACGCTTACCGAGCCAAGTCAGAATTCATAGAGTACTCTCGGAAGCGTAGAGTCTGCAAGACAAGAAAGTGAAGATCATAGTGTACCAGTCCTTAAGAGAAATCGTAGCGCTCTCATCTATCAGCACCAGACTAAGCACCAAGGTGTCATGACACCACGATCAGAATCATAGAGCTTCATCTGTTTATGTCAGAAGCATCGAGCCTCGACCACGTGTTTAAAGATTAATCACAACAAATGTGGAATGAGCTGTAAACGTTGAAGAACTTGGGAGTCCCAATGACACAACAGTCATCCTTAGTATATAACAAAGAAACGTATTGAAGAAGCTAAGGAAAGTACTTGAGTCAGCAGAAAATACCTTTTCAGGTGTTATGTGAGATAGCAGTCTGTTGTGTCAGAGGGCTAGTCTACTAATCAGAAGTTATGCAGAAAGTCTCCATCAAAGCTCAGAAATGTCAAATACATTTAATGCTTCAACAGATACATTTTCAAAGGCATCATATATACAAAACATCAGAAGATGAAAGAAGTTAAGCAAGCACAAAACAAAAAGCTAAAGAACACTCAACGATCAAACTCTTCAATTTGAAAAAGAGAAAGCTTGCTCAGCTACTCAGTTCTTTCGAACAAAAGCTTAATGACAATTGAGTAACACCATTCAAGAACTCATCAACTACTATCAAGTGAAGTAAGAAGTTCCAAGTCAGAAGGACTTGAAGAGTTCTAAGTGAACTGTGAAGAACCAAGTCTGCTGGACTTGAAGAGTTCAAAAGTGAACTGAGAAGTGCCAAGAATGCTGGTCTTGAAGAAATCTGTGAGATTCAGAAAGTGTAAAGATATCCTTAGTGGATTTCCTACTTGAGGAGTAGAAGAGTGGACTAAGAGCTTTAAGTGCTCTGAACCACTTAAAATTATCGTGTCTCTTACACTCTTGCTATAACTGCTATAACAATTATAACTGCTATAACTGTCTCACTCTCGTAAACTTACTATATCTTAAAGGGGGAACAAACAAATCTTAATTCCGCTGTGTTTGAACCATTATCAAAACTAACAAAACATTTTAAAAGAAGAATTTAAAATATCTATTCAACCCCCCCCCCCCTTCTAGATAACTGTTGTGCCTCCGGGAACTAACATTATTGTTCTCAATGTTTGTTTGGATGTTAAGCCCTTTGGGCGAACATATTTTTATGGTGTTCTGGTGGATGTTCAGCCTTTTGCGTGAACATATTTTTATGGAGTTTGGTTGGATGTTCAGCCTTTTGGGTGAAAATGTCTTTATGGTGTTTGGGTGGATGTTCAACCCCTTGGGCGAGCTTGTCTTTATGGAGTTCAGTTGGATGTTCAGCCCTTTGGGCGAACATGTTTCATGGTGTTTGGTTGGATGCTCAGCCCTTTGGGCGAACATGTTTTTATGGTGTTCTGATGGATGTTCAGCCCTTTGCACGAATATTTTTTTATGCAATTCGGTTGGATGTCCAGCCCTTTGGGCGAACATGTTTTTATGGTGTTTAGGTGGATGTTCAGCCCCTTCGGTGAGCATATCTTTATGGTGTTTGGGTGGATGTTCTGCCCTTTGGGCGAGCATGCCTTTATGGAGTTTGGTTGGATGTTTATCCCTTTAGGTGAACATGTTTCATAGTGTTTAGTTGGATGTTTAGCCCCTTGGGTGAACATGTCTTTATAGTGTTTGGGTGGATGTTCAACCCCTTGGGCGAGCATGTCTTTATGGCGTTTGGGTGGATGTTCAGCCCCTTGGGCGAGCATGTTTTTATGAGTTCGATTAGATGTTCCGCCCTTTGGGTGAACATGTTTCACGGTGTTTGGTTAGATGTTCAGCCCATTAGGCGAGCATGTTTCAATGGAGTTCGGTTGGATTTTCAGCCCCTTGGGCGAACATGTTTTTTTGGAGTTCAGTTGGATGTTCAGCACTTTGGGCGAACATATTTTTATGGAGTTTGGTTGGATGTTCAGCTATTTGGGCGAACATGTTTTAATGGAGTTTGTTTTAATCTATTCATCTCTTTGGAGCAAACAACATTTTTTATGGATAATGAATCCTTAAATTATTTTGCATACTTGTTTATTTTTTACATGAATTCTTTATCATTTATTATGTGACAAAATGTGAAAAATTGTTCGAAGAAGTTAACGTTTTCATTCATAAATTAATGAGTACATAGTGATGGTTACATTGTATGATTGAGGATACCAAATACAAAATTAATAGTTAATTATGGCTGAGGAGGATCGTCTTCGTTGTTGTCATCTTGTTCGTCCTCGGAAGAGTCCAATATGGTTGGGTCGAGCCCAGGAGCCAGCATCCTTTCCTTGTCTTTGTCTTGAGCACCTTGATACCATCACCGAATTATTGCATGACTTCCTTGGTTAGCTCGGGAGAGATTCGGTACTATTGGCATATTTGTTATCTTTTCTATTTGGTAAGGGGTGGACTAAGGGGTCGGTATTCAGCAAATTCTTTTTCTTTGGTGTTGATAAAGCCAATCAATTAATCTCTTCTTTTCTTCATGCATCTTGTGGACTTGGGTGATCATAAGGTTGGCATTTTTCTTCAGATCTTCATTTTTTTCTTGAATTACCACGTTTTGGGCAAGGACTTTGTAGTGCTCTTCACCTTCGGCTACCTTAGTTTTTCAGCCTTCAACTCATTTTCAAGTTTTTGGCAATAAAACTTTGTGTCAAGGTGATAGTTTTGCTCCTTTTTGAGCCTTGCAACAGCATCATCGGCTCAAAGTTTGGCATGATAAAGGTCATCTTTAAGCAATTTAGCCTCATCTAGTTCGAACTTCAGTTGCTGAATTTCTACTTCAAGTTCTTTCTCCCTAGTGTTAACTTGGTTGAATCGACGGATGATATGACCGAAGACTGCAGTGGCCTAAAGGCAGAAGAATTGGATAGATCAGTTATCATTGTATGAGGGAAGTCAACATGGGGTGAAACATTTCTTACCCGACCCTGATGCATCATGCCGACGAAGTTTAGTTCTTGGATACTGATATCCTTGAATCGGAGTTGGTCAGCAGGTAGAATGAAATTCTCAAACAATTTGTGCGGATATTCTTTGAGTTCGATTGGCCATAGTGTCATTCGGCCTCGGGCCACGTGTACTTGACTAGTGGAGGGGTCAGTTGGTATTAAGGTTTTGGGCAGTGATGAATGTGGTGAGGGTGATTTTGTTCAAGGTTTTTTGGTTAAAAGGGGGTCTTCGGATATTTCTTCGTTCGTTTCTTGATTGAACGTGTTTGGCATGTTGATTTGTTCAATTGTATTAGCTGTTGGGATGGGAGCAATGGTGGATGTTGGTGCATTTGAAGTGACTGTGGTTGTTTGTGTTGATGAGGCTTTGGGTAGAGTTTGGGTGGAGTCGGGAGGTCCGAGTTTTATTGATTTGTTGGCTGGTTTTGTTCATCTTCTTTTAACCCGAAGTAATGTGGTCCTTTCGGATAGAGCCATCTCCAGGGGGCTTATTTCAGTAAAAGCGGGGGTTGGAATTATTGGTTCCTGTGATGAGGTTGTAGATGGGGTTGGTTCAGCTATTGAGGAGGATGGCCCTTAGGCGTCAATGGTTGAAAGGTTGGCTTCGAAAGTTGTTGGGATTGTGGATTTCTCTGGAGCTTTTTCCCCGAGGAAGTCTTAAAGATCTTTTATCTTGATGGAAGTTGGTTTGATAAGAGATACTACAGGTTAGATAATTCAGTTAACAGACAGTTAAGGATTGTGATTCAATGAATGGGGTTCGGGACTTACATTTGTGGTTGAACAGCCATGCCTATTTCGTTAGTAGGTTGAAGTCCCATTCTTTGGTTGGTAGTCTTTCGGTTAGTTTTGCTAACTCCTTGAGTCTATCTGGTGAAGTTTCACCTAAGGAGGCGTTCGGACGGCTGAAAGAGGCCTAGTCAATGATCTGGAGAGTGTCTAATCCTTTAATGTTGAACCAATCTTTATGACATCCTTTGTTTCTTGATGGGGTGGTCATGATGGATCGTTTCTCAATTTTTTGGGTGGGCTTCGGTGGCTTTTTGCTTAAGGTTTTGAAGTCGGGTTCTCGGGATCGGTTGAGTTGGAATAAGGCAAAGAAAAAGTCAATGGTAGGAGGAATACCTACCTCGTGGCAGAAGGCGATGATGTTGATGCACGAATTTGGCACCAGTTGGCTGAAGCCAATGCCAATGAATCCTAGTAGAGTAAGGATAAAGGAGTGAAGGGGTAGCCGAACACCTTTTTCCAAGAGGGTGAGTGGCATGGCAGTCCAACCATCGGTTCGGTGGTACATTTGGTCAGATGGTGATGGGGCTTTAAGTTGGTGGGTGTCGGGAATGTGGTAATGTTGTCTGATTATGGTGAGATCTGCTTTCGTGATTTGGGAAGGTGTGTTGGCATAGGGAAATTTTTCCTCATTAGAGTACTCACGTATCATTTTTTGAAAATCATTTTTGACCTCTGTAGGGTTTTGGGTACGAATGGTGGTGTTGGGGTTGGCAGTAGTGGAGACGATGGTTGAGTCGGTGGCGGTGGCGGTGGCGGTGGACATAGCTCTGACGGTTATTTTTGGAATGTTAGAGGAGGTGGATGTGGTGGTTGTTGGTAAGAGGGGAATGGAGGAAAGGGGCATGGCTCTAATAGGTTTGTCGGTTCGGATCACCCTAATAGATTCGTCGGAACGAGGGGAGGAGGTAGCAGGATTGCTTGAGGATGCCATGGATGGGAGGTTCTAAGAGGTTGTTGTTGGTGGAGAGTAGTTGCAGAGATAAAGGAGAAATCTTGTGGGAGAGTCGGTAGTAGTTTTTGAAATTGGGGGTGTGGTTTTGTTTAAGGGGGAAGCGGAGGGGTTTGATTGATTTGTCTTTTCAGTATTCGCGCGCCTATCGAGGAACATTTATTTAATGAAGGTTTGTGGTTGCAGACGTTTAATGGTGTTGCTTGGTGGGCATTTGAAGGTGTTAGGCTTGCCAGCATTAATTATTAATCATTGGGCTATGTTTGGAGCAGTCTTCCATTTAAATATTTTATTTGAATGGAAGACTGAGGGGCAATGTTAGGACATGGTTACTTGGGCTTAAATCATATGATGGGTCATGGTCCACGTGGAGTTATTTTAACCCATGTAAGATTCTGTTTTGGTAGTTGGAGTACTTTAAGGAATCGAGGATTCCTAATTATATTTCGTTTCTAAATACATAAGGAGGTGTTGGGATTTGCACTAACTAACTTATTTTTGGGAGATCTTATACAATCTCATTAAGGAATTATACTTAATGAGAAACTCTAATCCAATATTGGGAATGACTTTATGGAGGTGGTGAGATCACTATAAATACAAGGTTTTACCCTGATTCTAAGGTACACACACAATTATTATTTTCCAACACTAGAGCATTACGCCTCCATTGTTAACCTTATTCAGCATGTACTTATTCTAACATCGGAGCTATCCTTCGGCGGCCCAAGCCGTCAAGCTTCTGGTGTTTACCCATTTTTGTGCAGGATTGGACGTGCTTTGGTGATTGGAGTACGTAGACGATCTTGGCGTTAACAGTAATAAATTATTATACATTTATTAACAATTTCCCCCTATTTGATGATAACAAAACCATAGTTTCAATCAAGACATCAATCACTTATGTATAAAAGGATGTAAATGTAAGTAAAAATTAAATTATATCTGGTGAGGAACTATATTTGCTGCAAAAAGTTTGAATTTATTGATCGATAAAAATAACATTACAGAGAGCATAAAAATAAAAATTACACAACATTAGCACCTGGAAGAAGGATAATCTTGATTTGTCACGGACGCTTCGATTGTGATCGCCTCTGCCTTCTGTATGGTGGGTCTATCCTCTCTATTTTCACCCTATGATAGTAGGCTTTCCTCTCATGGACCATTCTAAAATCATATTCTTTAGGAGTTTCTCTTGGCCTAAATAAGGTACCAATAGAGGGCTCAACTTGGATAGATACTCCTTGAAGGGCCCTATTGGTGTAGATAGAATCATTCATGCCCTGAAGTCTAGATCTAGTTAGGGTTACCTCATTTCGTCTATGTGGTAGCTAAGCTCCTCTTGGTTATAAAGGAATGATATCAAGAGTATCTTGATGAGAGGCCTTTTCATTATACGATCACTTCTCCACTTTTTTGCAATCATCAACTTTGGGCATATTCAACATTATCTAAGTAAGGGCTTTAATAGCGTCAACAAGTTCATTTAACTGCTCCTTGAAGGAGGAGACGTCATCTTTTAGGTCAATGAACTTGCGATCAGTGTCAATTTATTGTTAATGAGAGGTAACAGGACGATCATCTAGCTTGGTGTTCAACGTTTCAACATTCAAGGTAAGATCTTGGCAGCGCTCCCCAAACATGGTCAAACTAGAGGCCACATAAGTACCCTGCAACACACTTATAACACTGGCATTATTTATGATTGTTTCCTTGCATGTAATGACTGTTTCTATCCTTATCAACTTTAGTGAAAAGTTTAAAATACTTTCATAGATGCCTAGCCACGGTATCTCCAATTTGTTAAAGTACTTTACTGTCTTACCTCTTTGACATTTTTCATGTTATCCACCAAAGAATTGGAGACGACTTCAATACCACCTATGCATTTGTTCTCTCTATTTACCAATAACTTTGTCATTTAAGGTGTAGTGGGAGTAGCACTTATTCTAGAGAGTATTTAAGCTAGTACTACTTTTGTACTTGTACCAGTTGAAATTGAGGTATTAGAGGTTGAGGCATAAGTTGTAAAATGAGATGGTGTATTAACACCATGGATCTTTCAGCATTGGCTGGAGGAATGGTTATTTGGGTTTCTGTTGCGGTTTGTGTTTGGGCTTGGTCCAATGTTTGTGTTGTGGATTGATCGATTGTTTATATAAAAGTGCTTGATTTAAGTAAGGTTTGTGTTTGGCTACCAGGTTGAGTGGGTGGTGATTTAGGAGAGGTGTGGATTTATGGTTCTGTTTGAGTTTTGTCTTGGGTTTTAGCTTGTGGAGGAATGGAAGTTAACTCAACGATTGAAGAGCTATGAAACTCTACAACTGGAGAGTTGGACTTTGTTGGAGTTGTAGTAGTGGGTGGCTCTACGACTAGAGAGTTGTGAGACTCTACGATCGAAGAGTTAGTTGGGTTTGGTTTAGCTCGTGATATGGATCGACGATCATGTGGGCAGGTTCTATGAATGTTTCATAGTTGTCGTTCTTTTCATCAGAGGAAGCAATCATACCAAACACATCCACTATATCAACCTTAAGTGTTGGAGTGCATTTATTAGAAATGGGGAAAAGATTGGAATTTCCTCAACCGATTTGACAGTAGGCATCTTCCTAGCAAACCTTAGTCTGGGATGATGGCACTAAGTAATGATCTTCATGTTTGGGTAGCGTGCCCAACCCACCCAGCAAGAGTCTTGCTGAATCTGAGCTTTGAAAAGCAGCAGTATGGGCAAAAAATGAAATAGAATAAGGTCAAATTATTCATCCCTTGGGGGAGTTACCTCATGGACGTCATCCATATAGGATTCGAAAACATCACTAATGATAACTTTTTAACAAAAAAAAGGTTGCTTTACATTTGCCTTCCTCAAATTTTGTTCCCTTCAGACTTTGAAATTTAGTTTTCCCCAGTTTCTGTCAGTGGCGAAACCAGAACGTAAACATAAGGGGGTCAAAATACATCAAAAAAAAATTATTTATTGACGCTTGAATAGTTTCTTTCGGTTGTACAACTAAGAGGAGGCAACAGAACGTATTTATTGATGTTTTTCGGTTGTTCGACTTGGTAATTGATTATTAGAAGAATCAAAAGTTCTTTGTCGCTTAATCAAGTATTTATCCATAATCTAGTATAAATAAAAACATCAATTGCTAATCAATAATTTCATCAATTTAAACATTTCATAATAATTTCATCATTCATCAATTCAATTATTCAAACATTTCAATTTTCACCATAATTTCATCAATTAACCTAATTTTAGCAAGTCAAGACTCAAGTGATGGAAGACAAATTGCAATTTCAACATAGGCACAAAAATACACATCAAAACATAAGAAGGGACATAATCATAATCCTCTCCTATCCCAAAATCAAGATCAATTTTGACAGAATGTTTTCTCACTGTTCCTTCCTAACCTCATCCCCTGTTTTTATATTTTACAAATATTTTAGATTAATATCAATTCAACCGTAAACAAAAAAAGCTAAAATATTCACATGTTATTATTAACTTATAAATAAATAAATAAACAAAAGGGATACATACATATAACTAAATAACATAGTTTTCTTTTCACTTTTTTATTGTCAATTAATTTTATTTTTTCTTAAATCTTTTTTCTAAAAAAATTCCCAAAATTGATTACTAAACCTTGTGATGTCCCATGGGCACGGAGAATAAAACATTGAAACTGAAGAATTAAGAACATGATAAACTGAAAAATCAAATAAAGAAGTACAAAATTATTACCCAGTGGAAGATAATGGTTGTCTGGCGACTAACGAAGGCTCGGAGCAAGGAAGTAGCGGCGCCGCGGCGGTGATATTGTAATGGGATGAAGCCTAAAGGATGACTGGATGAGGCAGAGATACTTTTACATCCTGCAACGATGGTACAGTTTTATTTGGTAACAATGCAGTCTGCAAAGTAACTGGGATATACACCATCAAAATTAAAATGTTTGATGGGGTTGTCAGAACATTGGGTGATGTAAGGTATATTCCAGAATTGAAGAAGAGTTTGCTATCGGTTGGAGTACTCGACTCTATAGGCTGGAGAGCTTGCTATCGGTTGGAGTACTCAACTCTATAGGTTGCAGTATTTCAGTCAGAGATGGTGTATTGAAAATTACCAAGGGTTCGATGGTAATTATAAAGGACCAGTAGAAGGGCACCCTCTACAAGTTGATAGGGGACACAATTGCTGGTAGAGCAACAATTTCTGTGCAGGATAATTTCAACAGTGATAGCACAGAATTATGGCACATGCGACTTGGTCATTTGAGTGAAGGTGGAATGAAAGAACTTCACAAAAGAAAGTCGTTGAAAGGTGTCAAAACGTGCAGTTTAGACTTTTGCGGTCAGCTTTAAGGCAGGAGCACATACTAGTAAGAATGTACTTGATTATGTACATTCAGATGTGTGGGGGTCGATCAAGCATACGTCAATGGATGGAGAACATTATTTTGTTAGCTTCATAGATGACTACTCCTGAAAGGTGTGGGTGTATTTTATGAAGCAGAAATTCGAGGTTCTCAGTATCTTTAAGCAGTGGAAAGCTAAAGCAGAAAACCAGATCGAAAAGAAGCTAAAGTATTTTAGATCAGATAATGGCACAGAATACAAGGACAGATCATTCCTACAGTTCTGCCAAGATGAAGGTATCACTAGGCACTTCTTAGTTAAAAGAACTCCAGAGCAAAATGGAGTTGCTGAGAGGATGAACAGAACTCTATTAGAACGTGCCAGACGTATAAGGTTGAATGCAGGATTGCCCAAAAGTTTCTGGGCTGAGACACTCAACACAACGTGTTATATGATAAATCGATCTCCTTCAGGTGGAATTGATTACAAAATTCCCAAAAAGGTATGGAGTGGGAAACCAGTTGTTTTTTTTTTTTTTGTGATGAAAATATTTGGTTGTATAGCTTATGCTCATCTGTCGGCCGAGGAACAAAAGTCCAAACTTGATCCAAGGTCAAAAAAATGTATTTTTTTTAAAATACGAAAATAGAGTTAAGAGATATAGGTTATGGGTTCCAGTATCCAAGAAGGTCGTCAGCAACGATGTGGTGTTTACAAATGACAACTTATGGGTCCATAATTCATACATTATAAATGGCCTAATTTTATTTATTTTAATATTTTTATAATTTAATTAATTAATTTTATTTTATTTTATTTTGTAGGAATTAAATAAATGAATGATGTTGAGTTGTTCTACAAGTTTTCTAGTTGATTTTTTGTTTGGAATCCAGTCTCCAATAAGAGACGTGCAATAAAATAATATTTGAAAAATGGAGAAAGAGTTTGATTTTATCTAAAATATTATTCAAAAAAAATCCAAATTCAATGTACCTAGTTTAGTTTGGAGCACAAGTAATCTGTCTTTATAAATAAGGTCCTTTATTTTGAGAATAATGTGAATAATGAATAATGTATTAGATTAGATTATGCATTAGTTTAGGTTTGAAGTAGGACTATATTAAATTATTTTTTATTGTACACTCGTTGAAAAATCTTAAAAAAAAGAAATTTTTTTATTTTATTTTGTGTATAATCTTCTTCTTCTTAATCTTAGTTATTTTATTTATTTTCATATCTAACTAATTTTTAGATCTATAAAATTAAATAATTATTCATGACAATATTTTTCATCTCTTCTATTAATTGCACTTTAACATTTAATTTTTAGATCTAGAATAAAGATAAAATCACATTTTGCGCAAAAGATCTTACTATTTTCGAACGAACTAAAATTCTATCTCTTTTTCATTCCCATTCAAAGAATTCTTATGTGTTTTCACACTCCTTTAAAACCCCTAGAACAAATAAAATTCTTTTCACAGGAACACAACAAGATTGCACAAAAAAATCGATAACTACTGACAGCTTGTAAAAGACACCTACAAACTCGCTCATAAGGAAACTGTCGAGTAGGTCTTTCGAGATTTCAAAAAGAAAGTCGCATTTCTTTTTATGGTAGTACAAAACGCACAATATCATTAAGTTTACCATCACAATTTCCTTCAAAATCAGGCCATCACTATTAAAGTAAACATAGGGAAACATGAACAAAAATGTATCCTATTTGCAAATTTTGAAAATCTTAAAACAACATGCAATTAAAAGCAGAACAGACTTCAAAAATCTTAATACCACCGATTAAACAGACGTAGATTATAGTAATAAATAAATGAACAAAAAGAGTAAAAAAATATTATAGTAATAAATACGTAGAACAAAGAGTATCAAAATATGGCGGCTAACCCCAACAACAACAACAGAGTGGACTTGCAGTAACGAATTTTTAAAAAAAAAAAACCAACAACAAAATATGAAGCATCACTCATATTTTATCGGCAAGGTACCTCACAAGAGAATTAATCGGTTTTGCGTGTTGAACATCTTTCATTCCTCCATGTTTGATTTTGATCCGAGCAAGATAATCAACCGCTATCCAAGGAAAGCTTAACATCACCGTCTCTGTACCACCATCAGGATCTTGCAATTGCAGCGATTTCTTCACCCATTCGGGATGGTACGTGACCTGGTACCATGCTGAAGCTCTGCTCTCGAACGTAGAATTCTTCTCATCATCAGAAAGTTCATCGAATTTCGGGTCCATATGCTCAAAAACTTTCCTAAACTCCTTCTTCAGAGCATTGTAAGCATTTTTCAGTCGCTCTTTCATTTCACCTTGCTTCTTGCTACTATTCTTCGGCATGGACCAAATGTGGCCCGTGACAACCTCTTCTTCCCTGTTCACTTTATACTGGCCTAGAAGACCATTCAACTGCTCGTCATAAGAACACTTAAGGGCCCATGCTTCATCGACAAAAGTTCTGGATCCTGGAATCTCGAGATCTGTGTCATAAGGGATTTCTTTAGGAACAAATTTTATCTCCGGAGAAGCCGTCTCATCTATGTAATAATTATCTGTAATTTGGCGGTAAAGCTTGCCCAATATTTTGTTTGACTTGTAAGACTGAAACTCCTCTTTCCCCATAAAGTCTGGGTACAATTTTGGTTTGAGTTCAGATGGCATGTTCACAATTTTCCCAGTCTTGGGGAAATCAACGGCCGTGGCAGCAAGCTCTGCCAGTTTAATGCAATTCTCATCCAATGCTCCATATTCACTGCTGTCGGCATGAACCACATGAGCGTTGCAGATTGTACCCAGGTTTTCATTAACCATGTTCCGAGTGAAGAACTCTATAATGTCCTGTAAAATCGGTAATATATTATCTAAACGTATCTAAAATAGCAAGACATACATAGTATGCTGGTATAGAGATTTTCTGCAAATTCTCAAAAAAAGGTGTACGCCAATAAAGAATTCATAACTGAAGTTCTGAAATTTCAAAATATAAAAATTAAATAAAGTGAACAAGTCATACCAGTGTTTTTAGAAAGAATTAATGCAAGGGACAAAGCATCAAGAAGATGTATGAAGAGAACAAAAATATAATACTCCCACCGTCCCACTAAAAGAGTCCCATTTGTAAAATTTGCGAATATAAGGATATATTTTTGTTCCATATATATCCCTAAAAATAATAAGTTGTTAGTTTAATAGTGAGGTATGATAATGAAATTATGATGGTTAACTAAGGAGATGGTTTCATTTTGTACTATTATCACTAAAAAGTGAATTGTATTTGGGGGGGGGGGGGGGGGGCAAATGGTACTCTTCGTGTGGAACAGGGGGAGTATAATATTATAATGTTAAAGCAATTTAAATAATCAACTTAAATAATCAACACAGGAGATAGTAACCAAATAAAGGTAGATGATCACCTTATGCTGAACACCACGTGGCAGTTTTCTGACTTCTGGAGGTGCATAGTCCATTGGCAACCAGCTTTTCTTACTAGGTGGAATAAGATTTTCATCCCATGTTACAAAGTAGAGATCACCATCAAGGTCACTTCCCGATGCTTCATTTGTATGCGGTCTATCTCCTTTTTGAGGAAATACCAGGCAATCAAAAAGATGGTGCAAGCTCGGGGCGTCCACTGCCTCCAGAATCCGCACATCGCCAGGGTGAAGGCAAGGGTTCTTTGCCACTACCACGTAGCCCTTGATCACTTCTATATCTTTTTTTGTCTCGGAAAACTTAAAACCATGCTTAGCAAAGCAATTTTCCAGTGAAGGGTTTGACAATTGGATAAAGCACTGGCCTTGTTCAAGTATACCTAGCTCGTCTAAACAACCCATCAACCACCTCCCTGAAGGAACAAACATCCTAGCCTTTTCCCTGAGGTCCCCAAACTGTGCAGCTCGTATGCTCGTTAACATTCCTCGTAGATGAGGTTCAGTTTGAGGCTTAAAACCTGCACTTAACATTATAGCAGCCGTATTTCCTTCTTCAGCACATGAGGCAGTAAGAACATCAAAAGCAGTATCTGCATTTACGAGCATCTGATTCAGTTTATAAACCATAGACTCCTGCATTTCCCAAAATATATCATCGCAGACATTCAGAGCCGAAAGCAATGTTATTATCTGCCTATTCAAGAATCCAGGCTGGAACCGGGTCCAAGAACAGATCTCGAGGATGGTGTGTTTGGACACAAACTTATTCATGCTCAACCGTAAGGAAAGACGAACCCCATCTTTACAGGCTGGCCAACAGGCAACAACACCTTTGCAGCCTGCATATCTTATCTGATATGCACATGGAGGGTTTACTTTCAAATGCAACCTTTCTGCAACTTCCATCGCAAGATCATCTGATATCATACCAATTCCATCAGAGAAAACGTACCCATTTCTCACGATATCTGGAAGCTCTGAATCTACCTCACTATGTGGAACTTCCACCGTCGCATAAGTAGATGAGAAGCACTGGCCCATTCTAGCAGCACACTTTGCGACATTCTTCTCAGAAAAACGCCCCATCCATTTCAGAATGTCAGGCACGCAAGTATTTTTTTCCTCAGCAAAAAACCAGGCAGACCGGTCCCTCAATTGATTAGCTGAGAAGGCCAAAAATGAGTACTTCCGACCACATAAAACAAACCCCTCGCTTAGAATATTCTTCACCCTTCTGAACACTGTGGTTTTCTGGGCATTAGAATTTGACGTGATGTCTCTTACAATAGGAGCAGGATAATAGGTCATTACATTCTTATTTAGTGTTTGCATGCCTTCATCCATAAATGTCACCCTTAAAAACCGATCAGCAACTGATCTATAATTCCTGAGAACCCTATTTGAAAGTTCAACTTCTGGAGGAAGACAGTAAGCTTTTGTCGGGGTAATAACTAACCTCCTAACTTCAACAATATCATCCAACTCTCTAGTTCTCTCAAGAAGCTTAGGATTTTTCATCAACCATCCCTGAACACGTCTCATCCTTTCATAAGCATTAAAATCAGGCCGCTTGGAGGCACAAATGTGTTTTAATGCAGCTACATTGACTTCCTCCGGTTGGGATCTAAGTAGATTAAAGAACTCTTTGGACAACTGGTACTGATTGAATATGCCTTTATGCATCACCGCATTCACCAAAAACAGGATTTTGAAGCTTATACCTTCCTTAAACTGAATACAGAAGAAAGGATATGACATGCGCGTCCCATAATCAGGTTCATCTTTTATTTGGAGTGGTTTTCTCAAGTTCTCGCTAGGTACCCTTCGTTCCGAAAGGTATTTCATAGCCTTCTTCAACTTGATACCATGGCGAGGTGGGATCAGAATTCGATAAGTACTACACCGACCAATGGCACCGCAAAGAGTAAAATCTGTGGTCCGAATCCAAGGATCATCATCATCCAATAAATCAAATGGAACTGATTCTTCAACATCATCATCCGCGGTTCTGTAGTAAACCTGGGGAGATGACTCCAGCTGCAACAAAATGATCAAGTGTGAAGTATCTGTATATTGTTTTATCTCTTTGATGTCTCTAACCAAGAACTCAACCTTATAATTACACTTGATAACGGCATGGTTTCCCGTACTTTTGAAGGAGAAAGCAGTATCCTTTGTGAAAAGAAATTTGCATGTCCCATCAAAGGGGTCCACTAGAAAATCAACACCCGTTGGCAGACCTCTCCAAGCAACAAAGAACTTATCTTTGCTTACCCAGGTTCCAATCTCAACACGCACATCTGATAACTTAAAGGGAGCCTTAGTCCTTCTCCTCTGATTCATGCGATGTGGATTCTCAGGCCCCAAACTGACCTTTAGAGGATTTTTTTCTAGTATAAGCTCTACATGCCCTGCAGCATTGTGAGCTGCCCTAGCTGAATCAGGAAGCACAAAATGCACAAATGCATGGGGCTCCACCTTTTCATATGTGTTCGTTCTTTGGATATTTTCAGTGTTGATCTCAAAGTCTGGGTACGACTCGGGAGGGGTTGAAGAAGTCTTCAATCTACATCTCCAAACACCTCCAATGTTATCTTCGAAGTACTCCAAAAGCCTCTTTGCAGTAATATAATTATCAAAGCCACCAACACTAATTTGAGTAACTATTGTGTCCGTTTCACTTCCTTCTGACCCCATTCTTTTACCCACAAAAGTTACAAAGCCCTGGTCCCAGGTTCAAATTCTACTTAAGAGAATTTTCTGACCTAGCGACCCATGTCCTTCTCCTTAGTTTCTAAATAGCAGTAGTGTGGGTGCCTTACTCTTATGGAATAGCAATTTCCAATATACAGTCTGTTGATATGAGAAGTTGACGAAAGAGTAGCAAATCAGCTGTCATCATCTCCGATGGCCATTTATCTTAACTCAATAGTTAGTCTCAGCATCGGTTATATACAAGCTCAAAATTCAGAGTACCCACTTCCGCCTAACGAAAATGAAAGAGATTAGAACACAGAAACTTTGAACCCCAAGTTCAGCATAACCTTACACACACACCAGAAACTTTCCAATTTTTTTGAAACCAAAAAAAAAAATTAACATGAAACATAAGACTCAAAATTAGATAAACTTCCTTTCCTCTAGGACAGTAAATAACACCAATCAAACTAAGTCATATTAGATCATCAAATGCAAATAAGACCAAAAAGAGAAACATGAGAAAGTTATATTCTTTTCTAATGTTTTGGGTCCTCAATAAACGGATGTAGGCTATACCTATAGTCAATAGCATGGTTATCAGGGGCGCTAATCAACTAGACATGCAGGACAAAATCGAGTATGAGGAACACTATATAAGGTAGAATGCACCAGGCATCTAATCTCTCATACCACAATTCAAAATGATAGTACCCAGTATGCGGAACGCAACCACACAGGATAATAAGTGTTCCCTATAACCCTGGTCTATAGATCAAAATAAGAAGATTACATCATTGACTAATAAGGAAGACCAAATTATACAAAATCTTTCTGAATTTGTCTACAATTTGTCCAAAAGCATGATCACAGAACAATGGATTGCAGAAAAAAGAAAAAGGGGGTGGGGGGATTGGATCACTAACAAAGATTTAGGAGGGTGTATTCAATAATGACTTTTAAATACTTTTTTTAAGTAACAGACATTTGTAGAGTTTGTGGATTTTAATAACATTTAAAGGTTTTTAAAAATTACTTTTAAAGACTATGAAATAAGTGACAAACTTTTATAGACTTTTTATCAAGATTTTGATAGACATTTGTATACTTCTAATATATCTTGCAGCTTATATTAATTGTTAAAAAGTCAACAAAGATCTTATATTTTAGATGAAATGATTACGATATTAAATAATATTAAAATATTTTGACCATGTAACAACCTAATTTGAAATAAAAGGTATTGTTAAAGTTGAATTATTAAATCATACCCAGTCTAAAAAGCATCCAATTTCATAATTTTAATATTTCATACAAAAAGTCATTTTCTACTAATAGTAATATAAAATAACAATTTCGATTTTAAAATTGTTCATTGTTGTTTTCCTATCAAGTAATTATTACTAAACTAACAATTTATAATTTTCAACAAATAACAAAATTAACAAATTTATTACTTTTAAAATAAACATAAAACAAAATGCCTCCTTAATACTTACA
Organism: Panax quinquefolius; assembly: GCA_020205615.1. Classification (NCBI taxonomy): domain Eukaryota; kingdom Viridiplantae; phylum Streptophyta; class Magnoliopsida; order Apiales; family Araliaceae; genus Panax; species Panax quinquefolius. The sequence continues at coordinate 46,279,115 of CM035163.1, read as the reverse complement.
AATATATTAAATGAGATTTTTTATGGGAGAGAAAAAAATATAAAATGATATTAAAATATTTGTTATCTCCATTTATATCATTGGTTCTAGAACCCTTAACATTACTCCCTCTTTTTAACCCCTCATCCTTTTTATCTCTCCTCACCTACTATAATAACTCTCTTCCTTTTTGGGGTTTTTATTTTGAGAAAAAGTGAGACATATATATATATATACATATATATATATATATATATATATATTGTTTTGTTTTCTCTTCTTTGTTTGACCTGCTCTTTCTCTTTCTCTTTCTCCTTTGTTCATCTTTTCCCTTTCTCAAATATTTAGAAGTCTTTGAAAGTCTTTAGAGATGAGGTTAGACTTTGGATATGAGTATCTCTTCTTCTAAAGTCTGTCAAACTCTACCATTTGATAGAAATATGAAAAATCAATGACTTTTTGAATACCAAAATACTTTTATAGATTTTATAAAAGTCTCAATTCAATACCACTTAACTTTTAAAGACATTACAAAAGTTGTAATTGAATATCAGTAAACTTTTATAAACTCTTTAAATATACAATCAAACTTTAAAAGTCTTTAAAAGTCTTAATTGAATACACACTCCTTAGTCAATTAGGCAGCCGCTCAATTTTCTAAAAATTTAATTCATATATTTATGGAAATAAGACAAAAGGGGTAATCCCCACTATAATAACAAATACAAAGAATTAAAACTTCCGATATGAACAACTTCAAAATCAGTCAAATAACCCAAATGGAAATGAATCATGAAGCAAAACCCACAATTTCTCATACATAAAGATAGATTACAAGCATAAATAAACCCACTTTTCTGTTATGTAAAAGAACATAAAGAATTTAACCCCTCATTCATCTCAACCTTAAAAACAACAACCCAGATACTCAAATCAAAGAATTCATTATCCCACTGTTTCTACAGCAACAAACGAATTTCAAAGATAGACAAATTGATCTAGAACATGAAGGTCAATTCTTTACCATCAAAACCAACATAACATACAAAATGAATCCAATTGATGTAAAATTTCAGTAAAATAGATTAAATTTCAATGTTTCGAGAACCCTAATTACCTTTTGGGTCGATTATTCAAACAAACAGTTGATCGCAGACGAGAGAGAAAATCAGAAAGAGAAGCAAAGCTATGAACAAGATGTGTGAAAGGGCAGTGAGGTTTTGAGAGGAAAGAAATGTGTGTTTGTTTTCACGCGGGAAGGTGAAAGTTCCCTTTTGAGGGTGAGACGATTAACTTGCTTTGGGGTGGAGAGAAAAAAATGGGTGTTGGGACCTACGGGTACTTCAACTTTTTTTTTTTGAAAATGAAATTAGGGTAGTAATCTACTCTCTAGTCTCTCCGTACTCAAAACTCAAAAGATGAGTATTAAAAAAATAAAAATAAAAAAAGAGATTAAATAAAGTTTAAAATTTTATTTTTAATGATTTTACAAGATTTATAAAATAATTATTAATTTAATTTTTATATTAATATATTCTATTAAATGACAAAATTACTTTTTATTTTATCTCATCCTTTTGAACACAAAAATAATTATATTTTAATTATTCTTCCGATGACGGAGGAAGTATATATCACTAAAAGAATATGCACACTTATTAAAGATAAAAATTAATGGCTTAATTTTAAGATAAAATGACATTTTATCCCTTATTGAGAAAAAGGTGAGAAAAGAATAATAGTTGATTGATTGTATTAAATATCCTTAAAAAGAATATAAATATGTGTATTATAGAAAAGAGAATTTAAGATTCTCCTAAATATATGAAACTACAATTATTTTAGAATATTCAAAATAAGCTAAAATATTAGATATAATGGAATGGACGGAATATATTTTAGAAATTGATAAATTCACAATATTTTTTGATATTTTTATATAAAAACCGTCACTATAAATCTTATAACGACGGTCTATAGCGACGGTAAAAATCGTCACTATACATCTATAGACACTTTTCATTTCAAAATATTAAAAAAATTGTGGAAATATCAATTTCCTATATTTTATATATACACTCTTTGTCCCTTTTTATTTGTCTTTTTAGAGAGATTTTTTTGTTTATTTTTATTTGTAGTTTGTAGATTTTAAGTAAGAATTAAATGCTTAATTTTCTATATTACCTTTTATGATTAAAGACTAATTTGTTTCTCTCTCATCTTTCCAATAAATTTTAAAAGTTTACTATTGAAATTTTACACTCAATTTAGGCAATAAAAAAACATTATATTAATTGTATTTTTAATCTATATACATACCTTAAAACGCCACTTAAAAGGGTCGGAGAGAGTAGTTAATATAACAAAATGGTCTCTCAAATCTAAAATTTAAGAATGGTCATTCAACTCTAAAATTGAGGAATATAAACCTAAAATTTAGAAAAAGAAACATTTTTTTTCATCTTTTATTTGATTTCAATTTTTTTATCTATATTCTTACTATCATAAATCTTTTTATTTACATTTTACTATCATAATTATCTATTTACTACTATCTCTTATTATCATACATTTTAAATTTAATTAATTAATATACTTTAAAATTCATATTCTTGATAACAATAATATTTTATTATATAACAATTTTTTATTAAATTATATTAGTATACCTATTTCAGTTTGAATAAAAAAAATTAGGATTACATAAATAGATGAATATATAAACAAATAAATCATTAGTTTAAAATGAATAATATCATTTTATATTAGAGTAATGCTAAGAGTCTCAAATTTTGATCTCAAATAACATGCATCAAATTTTTAATGATAATTTATATCATAGTCAATCACATGAGATCTATATATCCAACCAATGTTATATTAACACATCATTTGAGATTAAAAATTTGAATCCCTAACATCACCCTTTATATTATATAATTAGATGAACTATTAGTGTAATTTTTAAATTTATTTAATTTTTCATCAATAATTAGTTAAATATTATTAGTTAAATAATTTATTTAAAAGGAAATAAATTTTTATATAAAATTAGCGTACACAATATTAAAAATCATTGTACACTATTAATATATTATAATAGTATAATACTAAAAAGTATAAACAATACAATAATTTCATAAAAAAACAAAAACTAGTACATACATCACAATATTACCAATTATAATTGTAATTAATTTATGAAATTGATGTTTGCACTTCAAAAATCTCAATTTAAACTTCATAAAACATTTATATTAGTTGTACATAGAGCACAAGGTGTTGTATAATGAAGTTCAAGTGGTAATTTTGAAGTGCAAATATCATTCTCTAATTTTAAATATTCTAGTAAATTAATAATTTTTATACCATAACAATCAATAAAATTATTAAATTATAATATATTACATGCAATATAAAATGCCTTTTTCCTATCTTAAGATCTTAAATATATTTCAAATTCATATTAAGTTTATATCATTATAATTTCCATATATACATTATCTATATAAGTAATTTATAATTTTACCTTTTGATATGAAAATAAACCAACAAAAACAATTATTAATTTATGTTATCTAACTAATTTTAAAAGAAATAAAAGACTTCGTTGAATTTATCTTTTTATACCTTGCTTTTTAATTATGAAAACGAGGAATGAAATTATAATAATGTAGCGAATTAGTGTCATGACTCATGAATGAGAGGAAAAAGAAAGTGATCGGTTTAAGAAAATACTCCCTCCGTGCTGAAAAAAAAATTTGAGTAAAATATAAATTTTACACATTAAGAAAGATAAAAATAGAAGAAAAAGAGTAAATAAAATTCTAAATTTCTCCTTAGTGGTCCTATAAGATTTATAAAATGATGAGTAATTTTATATTAATGAGTTTCACTAAATGACATAATTACCCTTAATTTTATATATTTTATTATAAACTGATATTTTCATAACAAAATCATCGCTATAAATTTTATAAATTTATAGCGATGGTTTTACCCGTTCTATATTTATAGCGACACTTTTATTGTAAATTATAATTTTTTTATAAAAATATCAATTTCCTATGTTATTTTACCTTTTAAAGATAAAAATAATTATATCTTTAGTAATCATTTTGATAACGGTCGGACTAAAGATGGACGTTTTGTTTTGTAATGAATGAGTAGTTTTAGTTTCTTCTATGTGATTTTTGGTACTTCTAAATAATTTTGATTTTATCTTAATATTTATCATAGGACCCCATCATACATTATGTCAACTTTTGTTTGAGATAAGATTAAAATATATTTTCAAATTCAATATTAATATATTTTATCCATTTCATATAATTTGATTATTGTTAATTTTTAATGTCAACTTAAAAGATTTTAAACTTAAAATTGATATATATATATTTTTAATTTTAATCAATACAATGATAATTATTATAAATTATCTAAAAAGTATTACTCATTATAAATTTTATTATTTCATAATTTAAACGAGTTATTTTAATATTGAATTTGAAAATATTTTAATTTAACTATTAAAATTAATAATAATCATATAATTTAAAAAAATATTTTTACATATAAAAATATCAATTCTATTTTTATATATTTTATTTCAGAACCAAAAATATTTACTTGGAGGCCAAGTTTAGACCATGGTCCCTTACCACAACCGAAAGTAAAAAGTACTAGTTAATTTTAAGTATATTCTCCATTCTTCTTCAAAAGTTTGTCTGGGGAGATTATAAAGCCTGCATGAGGCTTGTCGCGGAAGCTTCGTATAATTTATATTTATTTTATTAAATTTTATAATTTTTTTTATTTTATTTCACATAATTTAGACAAATAACTCGTAATTGTCGACCACTAGTATAAAGAAAGGAATTGAATTGCTGAAAAAAGTTGCTTAATTTTTGCTTTTTTAACGTTTCAACTTAAAAGTGATTTTTAAAAGATAGTTTGTATTTGGTAATAGAATTAAGCATTATCAACTTTATTAAGTATTTAAAATGATATTCCAAGTATTTAATAGAATTGAGTATACATATCAAGTATTCTAAATATGTATACTTATTTAGAATTAAGTATACAATATTTATACTTAATTAAGATAGTTTGTGTTTGGTAATAGAATTAAGTATTTAGAATTAAGTATACATTATTGACTCTTTGAAGAAAATTTAAAATATTTTCAAATTAAAAGTTGACATGAATTATTTTAATTTTAGATAATACTATAATAAATATTGTAAAGTATTTAAAATGAATTAATTTATTGTATAATAATTTTTAATAAATTATTTTAATTTTAAATTTAAATATGTTTTAAATTGATTTTTAATAGTCAACAATAACCTTGTAATTTAAAATAATTTTTTTTTTAATTTATGTGAAAATATACTTTTTAACACTTTTTTTCTTCTTTCCTTTCAGGTTAAGTCATGAGCGTCAGGGTCACTATATGAGAGACCACTGCCAGTGGGCAGTGCACTTCATTTTCTCACTCTTTTTTGGAAACTAGTAGGAGACAAGGAGTAAGGACTATACTACTATTATACAAAACTTCCTTAATGCATAAGCAAATAACTATTATACAAAACTTCCTTAACACGAATGGATATATATATATATATATATATATATATATATATATATATATATATAGAGTCCGGTTTCTATCAGAATTCCGAATTTTATTAACTTATGGATTTTTTTTTTAAAAACAACTAAAAAAAAAGTTTAATATTTTATGAAACTGGAATTTTTATATAATACAGTGTTTTGGATGTGATTTGAATACGTATAACAAAACATGCATGTACAGTCTGTGCAGATTGTACATATATTTTTTAGTATAGGTATCCAAATCACGCTCAAAACATTGTATTATGGAAAATTTTTATTTCCATACAATATTAAAAAAAAATAGTTGTTTTAAAAAAAAAAACAAAAAAAAAATCCGTAAGTTAATAAAATCAGGATCCACGATAGGATCCAGTTACAATATATATATATATATATATATATATATATATATATATATATATAGTCTAGAAGCGAAAAATAAAAGCGAGATTCTCTTTGAAATATTGTCTTTACCCAAAAAAATATAAAAAAATAAATAAAAAGTACAAGTTGTATCCAAAAAAATATCTTTTCGAGCTTAAAACATAATAGTTACATTAAGTTTGTAAGGATCACGGTTATATATATATATATATATATATATATATATATATATATATAGTCTAGAAGCGAAAAATAAAAACGAGATTCTCTTTGAAATATTGTCTTTACCCAAAAAAATATAAAAAAAATAAATAAAAAGTATAAGTTGTATCCAAAAAAATATCTTTTCAGAGCTTAAAACATAATAGTTCTGTTAAGTTTGTAAGATTCATGAACGCAATCAAATTGCACAAATTAAGTGGAAGCATGGAAAAATCAAAGTTTTAAAATTTTACAAACTATATACCCGGATCATCTTTTATGCACAATTATTAATTAAACGAAAAGATAAAGAACAAGAATTATACCCTTGAAGATTCGAGCTTCCTCATGTACAAATTCACCTCCAAATTTTTTCACGTTCAACTTGAATCCACCCGGTTTGGTTCCTTCCTTTAATCAATGTTAGTCACCCAGGTGTTTGGCCTCTAGAGGTGATCCACTAAGGAAGAAGAAAGTTTCTAGAAGATGGATATTTGACAAAATCCTAGTTTTTCTATCTCTTATAGGAAATGGTGTACTTTCCCAACTTTTAAAATTATGTATTCACGTGTTTTTGAAAGTGTCAACCACCCTCACCCATAATAAGACTTCTCTTATTTATAGACGTGGGCAACCTTCCTTAACAACTAAGGAATTGAGTTTTATTTTAACTAATTAAACTCCTTTAATTAATTATGCTCCCAATCTTATTAGGAATAATTAATTAAAATATTTTAATTAATTAGTCTCCTAATCTTATTAGAAATAAATGAGAGTACTTATACTAAATTAATTTCCAACTCTTTAGAAATTAAAATAATAATAATTGTAATAATATTAATAAGACTCCCTTATTAATTTATATATTTAATATTTTCAAAATAGTAAATAATAAATATTAAGCTATTTAATTTATTCTATCACCATAGATTAAATTAAATACACTTAACATATTATTATGATTATACCACTAACTTCTTAAATAATTATTCTTCCTTTTATGGTGTGATCCTTTAGGTTCTCCATATTAAATCGGTTGTGAATAAATCAATTAGAATAATTCTAATTTTATTTAAATAAATAAATTAAATAATTATTTTATTTAAATAAATAATATTTATTCTACAATAGGGATAAGCCTCCCTAATAATTAACGACTTTTCAGATAATATAGATTTCAACATTAATCATAAAAGAACCTTTGAGTAAATAATTACCGTACAATTCAATCATTCCACCATACAATGTCCCAATTAAATATAAGACATGGAATTACTGTCAAGTCTTATTTTATTTACTTATATGTATTTTGACTCTTAAATGCAAAACTCCAAATAATGCAAATTAGAAACTCCTTTCTAATTTCATTTTGCCTTGACCAAGAACTACTGGTTGCCATTTATCGAATCACATATGACATTTCTCTTCTTTTACTAGAAGCGATAGATTCTTTATTGATCATACATTATCTCCATGTAAAACTTATTATACCCAAGCATACCTTTTGATATACTCTAAGGGTCTTAAGGAATAAGTCAAAGTATAATTCATCATACACAAGATACTATGATGATCTCAAGTCCAAGGATAACTTGTACTACTATCACTATAGGAATTCCTATTGAGAGGCAAGAAAAATTCCATTAGGTATTCCTTAGCGAGCCACGTTTAGTGAACTTATTCTCTAATAAGCACCTACATACTTGCTTTAGTGTCTCCACACAAATGATCATGAGATCAATCATCCTCATCTAATGAGCAAGTAACGTATGTACCAGTCTATCCGGATTCATTAATCCTCAATTTATTAATCCAACGATTGGAAACTATTTTAGTATTAAGCTTTCTAATAATTTAGATCTCAATAGAATGATCATATATTATAAAGCAACATCATGTACATAATTAAAAGCCTTTAATAAATTAATACTTTTTATCAATAAATGAATAAGATTGTTACAAAGTATATATTTTATCATCAAACATGATTGGCTTGTGTGCATACTACTTTCAATCTCCCACTTGCACTAAAGTCAATCGCCATGGTATCTCATACCCTTCTTCTCTAAGTGACGATTATCCTGCTGTTGGATAAGCTTTAGTTAATAGATATGTAATGTTGTTCTTGAGAGTCCACTATCTCTACAGTGATTTCTCATCTTTCAATGATTCTTATAATCAAATGAAAGTGCCACAACACATGTTTAGATCCAAGATGAGACTTAGGAACTATTTCTAGTTTTGTAATGACCTTTTCATCCAAACAATCAACTTGCAGCTTCATTTACAGCTATATACTTTGTCTTATCACTAAACCAAAGAACTCTTTCTTTGTTTGGAACCTTTCCAATTCAACATTCCCTTTATTCAAGATAACGCTTTACCTTAAAGTAGATTTTCTGTCATCTTGGTCTGTCTGAAAAACTTGAGTCTGTTAAATCCTCTAGTTTTAATTTAGACTCACCATAAATTTTAATCACATCCTTATTGTCGGTTAAGTATTTTAAGATGTTTTTCACTGAGACATGAGACATCTTCAAGGCTCATTAACATGAGACATCTCTTGGAGTTTGAAATGCTAAACTGTGACGCCCCCAAAATAGGTATACATCACCTATCTTGAGTCGCCAAATACATGGTATAAAATTCAAATACAACTTAATTATACAACAGTCGTGTAAAATACGAAAAAATATATGCTGTGAGTTTTAATACAAATATTGTCATCTAGACAATATCCACACTCAATTGAGTCCTCATTACATTTATTATCACACTATTTAACAGAATAGTGAGGACTACTAATGCTATTATCTGGACCGTCACTCCGTTCCCCGACTAGTCTGTAAGACCCCAATTTTTATGAATAAATATGATTTTTCTATAATTATCATTTTTGAATATTATGGAATGAATCAGTTATAATGTTATAGTTGTGGGTAGTATTTATAAATTCTACAAAGTATGCAAGTTATTATATTATATTTGATTGGTCGGGGAATATTCGTTTTAGCAGGGAATATTCGTACAACGACGCAATCATTGGTAGACCCCACAACAAAATTATCGTCGGATTGAGAAAACGACAAAAATATTTTTATGAAAATAACGGCGGAAGTTTTACGATTAATCTTTGTTGAACTACTTGGTAGTAAAAGTGCGATGTCTGGCGTGGTTGCATAGTAACATACGGTATTGATTATTGATGCTTACACGTGAGAAGTCACTTTCGGTTTTGTTCAATTATTGTCGATATTTTATATATTATTAAATCAATAATTGAGACAACGAAGTTATTAATATTATTATTTACAATATTAACGATGTCAGAAGTTACGCGAGGAGAGGTTTGGTCACCTAATTGCGCGCCAATAGGGAGAAATCCTTATTGGAAAGCCCCCTCTTTCCTGGGAACGACCTGGTCGATTAATATTGTGAATTATAATAATGATGATAAATGTTGTTAAAAATATTGAAGAATTTTTTTTTATGAAGTTTTGTTGTAAACATTGGCGTATTATTTAGACCCCCATTTACCCATTTTTCAAAATAATCGGTAGAAAATTATTTAATAGTGGTGGGGCCCATATGTTTATGACTTTTGGTGGAGGTGGGAACTTATGTTTGTCACATGGAATGAAGAAAAGAAAAGGAACGAGGAATGTGGGAATATTATTGTTATTGGATGTATGTATATAATATATAGAATGTGGGTGCATGTGTTTATATTTATGATATATATATATGTCAATGACTTTGGGGGAAGGGGGGAAACAGGTTATCACAGGGGTTTACTAATTATTATTATTATATATATATTATATATATATATTATAATAAGTTTTGTTTTATTTAAAAGATTTTGTTTTATTAGAATATTTTATAGTAAACCAATCTGGACCATCCGTTTAAAAGTAAATCAATCTGGACCGTTCATGGATTAGTTACTATTCAGTCCATTCTTCTATAAATAGAAGTTCATTCCTTCATTATTTCTTACGAATTCATTTGAAACTCAGAGAGAAACTATAGAGAGAAAGAAGAAAAGATTACGCTACTTCACTACTCCTATATCTAGTTTCTTTTACGGTAAGAGGGTATTATTTCTTTTGTATTCATGAAGAGAACTTCTGTTATTTCATTATTTATTATTCTCTTGGAATAACTCAGATACGTGAGCTACCCTATACTTGGTGAAATTCTTACATTATTCCATTCTTTATTATTCGTTGGAATATCACATGCATGCGTTTTTCTTGGGACTGGTTTAAAATCTTTATTATTACATTGGAATATCCATGCATGCGTTTTACGCCGGAATTGGTTAAAATCTTTATTATTCGGTTAGAATATCACATGCGTCATGTGTTTTTACTGTAGGACTGGTTAAAATCTTTATTATTTTGTTAGAATATCACGTCTGCGGCATTTTACGGCGGGACGGTTTAGATTATTTATTATTACATGTGGAATAACTCGCCTGTGCGATCTATCACGAAGCTGGTGATTTCTTTTGTTATTCCATTCTTTATTATACTCAGTTGGTTAAAGTTTTTACTTCTATACTCCATGAAATTAGTGGAATATCCTTGATATTTGCTCTTCATCCAGTATCTTTTCATGGAAATATTCTTCTGAGCATTCTTGAATTTTACTCTACAAAGAAGTATCATGTTGACAATTTGGAAGTTATTAGTTCTTTGTTAAATTAATTCTTGAACTTGTTTTATTGAATTTTTATATCATTGTCATCATCCTCATATTTATATTTTATTAAAAGTCATTTGTAGCCTGTAGTGCATAGATGGACTTGGTATGATTATGACAAGAGATTATTCGGTATAATCATGACCGTAATGTTACAAATGATGTGGTAAAAGTCCTCATTGGCACGTAGTGCATTGATGGACAGTTGTTGGCATGATCATGACCATTGATGAATACACGAATATTCTTGGCCCATAGTGCATGGATAATTTGTGGTCGTGATACTAATGAATATCATTGGCCGTAGTGCAGGGATGATGTGGATTATTTATTAAGTTGAGTCTCAGCGATAAAAGTGATGAAAAACTTTTTAAATCATAAAAGATAATAGATTTTATTCTCTACTTGACTCTTTTAATGGATTACTTATTCCGCTGCAGTTAAACTTGATGTCTATTGTATTTTATCAGTTTAACACTGTTGAAGGCTAATGACAATTTATCCTGCATTATCTTAGTCATAATATTTCTTACTGGGCTAGTTGAGCTCACCCTTTCTTTCATTGTTCTCTTCAGGAAATGAGAATATAACTGGGACGAGTTGGGGAACGGAGTGACGGTCCAGATGATAATATTACTAGTCCTCACTATTATGTAAAATAGTGTGATAATAAATGTATTGAGGACTTATTTTGAGTTTGTGTACTGTCTAGAAGATAATGATTGTATTAAAACTCACAGCTCATGTTGTATATTTAAGATTTTATTTGTATTCTGTACCATGTATTTGGCGACTCAGAATAGGTGATGTATACCTATTTTGGGGGGCGTCACAGTTGGTATCAAAGCTTAGGGATATGATCCCTGGCTAAGATGTGAGACAAGAACTAGGAGGGGAGAGACGGGGAATTCCTTTGCTAGTATGACCTACTTAAGTTTAATTGGTATTTAATTGATCGGTCAGAGTATAGGGATAATATGTGATATGTTAATTAACCCTTATTTTGTGGCAGTATTTGAAAATGGCATCCAAGAATGTTGAGAACATCAATGAAACACAGGAGACCATTAAGTCTCTACAGATCAATAACCATGACAATGTGCATCAGGAAGGTGATAATCCTCATGCAAACAACAACACTGACCAAATAATGAACGATGGAATGTTCTGAGGCTTTATGCAATTCATGCAACATCAGGCGAGAGCGGCTCCTGCCCAAAATGCAGGTGGACACACTGGCAACTCTCGAACGGTCACCGCCAAACAGTTCAAGGAGCTAGGACCACCGGAGTTTTTTGGAGTGCCAAAACCACTTAAGGCAGAGACGTGGATAAAACAGATCAACAAGATATTTGATGTCTTGGGTTGCTCCGAGGAGCAAAAGGTTCCCTTTGCCACCATTATGTTGTGGGCAGAGGCAGATTATTGGTGGGAATCTGTAAAGCGTACTCAACCTGCCGCACTAAAGATGTCTTGGGAAAAGTTTCAAGAACTGTTCAACGACAAGTACTTTCCTGAAAGTATTCGTCACATGAAAGAGGTAGAGTTCATTAAACTGGAGCAAAACAAGATGACCGTGTCGCAGTATGAAGCTAAGTTTGCCGAGCTGTCCCGGTTTGCGTCCCATTTGCTTGATAATGAGGAGAGAATGACGCGAATGTTTCTAAGAGGTTTGAAACCCGAGATACGTCAATATCTTATGTGAGACCCCAAATTTTATGAATAAAGATTTAAATTTCTTGAAATATTTTTTTATATTATGGTGTGGATTTGAGATAGTGTTATAGTTGTGGGTAGTATTTAAAATTTTTGCAAAGTATGCAAGTTGTTATAAAATATTCGATTGGTCGGGGAATATCCGTATGACGACACAATCATTGGTGGACCCCACGATGGAAGTATTGTCGTATTTAGAAAACGACAGAATTATCTTTTTATAAAATAACGGCGGAGGTGTTACTGTTAAAACTGTTGAACTACCCGGTAGTAAAAGTACAGTAATATGCGTGGTTGCATAGTAGCACATGGTATTGATTATTGATGCTTACGTGAGAAATCACTCAGTTATACTCAATTATTGCTACAGTAATTGCTGCATCATATCTCTCATATTATTGATTCAATTATTGTCACAGTATCATCTGCATTATATGATATGTTATTAAATCAATAATTGAGACGACAAATTTATTCATATTATTAAATTGCAATATTTACAATGTCTAGAAGTTCTGTTAAGGAGAGGTTTGGTCACCTAATTGTGCGCCAATAAGGAGAAATCCTTATTGGAAAGCCCCCTCTTTCCTGGGAACAACCTGGTTATTAAATATTGTGAGTTATAATATTAATGATGAATAAGTTCGTGTTGATTAAAGATGAATTTGATAGTTTCATTATGTTGGGATTATTTGTGTTAGTAGAAATCGACATCTATTCCGATGATAATTGATGTCTGGAGGTTATATTGTTCAATCGGGTATTCGGGGAACTTTTCGTGTCGAAGTACTATTCACGAGTTACTATTCATGAGTTACTATTTAAGAGTTATTATTCACGAGTTACTATTCACGAGTTACTATTCACTCACACTAGTATTGTGCATTCGGGTATTTGGGCACAATATTATTCCATGAGGAGATGTGCTAATTTTTCAGACCGTTGGTTGAAGTTATATTAGTGAATCATTATGGACCGCTGGTGGAAAGTTATAATAGTGAATCAATATGGACTGCTGGTGGAAAGTTATAATAGTGAATCTGAAAGTAGTATGCACACAAGCCAATCATGTTTGATGATAAAGCATATACTTTGTAACAATCTTATTCATTTATTAATAAAAAGGTATTAATTTATTAAAGGTTTTTAATTATCTATATGATGCTGTTTTATAATATGTGATAAACCCATAGTTTTAAGCAATGCTTTTAGAATAATGATGATGATCATTCTAATGAGATCTAAATTCTTAGAAAGCTTAAAAACTAAAATTGTTCCCAATCGTTGGATTACTAAATTGGGGATTAGTGAATTCGGATAGATTGGTACATACGTTGCTTGCTCATTTGATGAGGATGATTGATCTCATGATCATTTGTGTGGAGACACTAAAGTAAGTATGTAGGTGCTTATTAGAGAATAAGTTCAATTGAAGCGTGGCTCGCTAAGGAATACCTAATGGAGTTTTACTTTTTGCTGTCAATAGGAATTCTGTAGTGATAGTAGTACAAGTGATCCTTGGTCTTGAGATCATCATAGTATCTTGTGTATGATGAGTTATACTTTGACTTATTCCTTAAAACCCTTAGGGTATATCAAAGGGTATGCTTGGGTATAATAAGTTATACATGGAGATAATGTATGATCAATAAAGAATCTACCACTTAGTAAAAGAAGAGAAATGTCCTATGTGATTCAATAAATGACAACACAGTGAGTCCTTGGCCAAAGGCGAGAATGAAATTAGAAAGGAGTTTCTAATTTGCATTATTTTGAGTTGTGCATTTAAGAGTCGAAATACATATAATTAAATAAAATAAGACTTGTGAAGAATTCCATGTCTTATATTTAATTGGGACATTGTATGGTGGAAGGATTGAATTGTCACAGTAACTATTTACTCAAAGATTCTTTTATGATTAATGTTGAAATCTATATTATACGGAAAGTCGTTGATCGCTAGGGAGGCTTATCCCTATTGTAGAATAAATATTATTTATTTAAATAAATTAATTGTTTAATTTATTTATTTAAATAAGATTAGAATTGTTCTAATTGATTTATTCACAACCTAGGTTTAATATGGAGAACCTAAAGGGTCACACCATAAAAGGAAAAATAATTATTTAAGAAGTTAATGACATAATCGTAATAATATGTTAAGTATATTTAATTTAATCTATGGTGATAGAATACATTAAATAGCTTAATATTTATTATTTAATATTTTAGAAATATTAAATATAAATTAATAAGAGGAGTCTTATTAATATTATTACAATTATTATTATTTTAATTTATAAAAGAGTTTAGGAATTAATTTAATATAAGTACTCTCATTTATTCCTAATAGGATTAGGAGGTTAAATTAATTAAAAGAGTTTAATTAATTATCCCTAATAAGATTAGGGAGCTTAATTAATTAAAGGATTTTAATTAATTAAAATAAAACCCAGTTCCTTAATTGTTAAGGAGTGCTGCCCACATCTATAAATAAGAGGAGTCTTATTATGGGTGGTGGGGGTTGTTGACTTTTACAACATACGTAATTTCAATTGTTGGGAGAGTACGACTCCTTTCTATGAGAGATAGAAAAACTAGGATTTTTCCAAATACCCATCTTCTTGAATTCTTCTTCTTCCTTGGTGGATCACCTCTAGAGGCCAAACACTGGCTGGCTAACGTTGATCAAAGGAAGGAACCAAACCCGGTGGATTCAAGTTGAACGCGAAAAGGATTGGAGGTGAACTTGTACCTGAGGAAGTTCGGATCTTCAAGGGTATGATTCTTGTTCTTTCTTTTTCGTTTAATTAATAATTGTGCATAAAGGGTGATCCGGGTTTATGGTTTGTAAAATTTTTAAACTCTGATTTTTTACACGTTTTCGCTAATTTTGTGCAATTTGATTGCGTTCATGAATATTACAAACCTAACAGTGGTATTAAAGCCAAACCTTTATGCAAATTATTAATTATTTTGATTTGATATGTATATTGATATGTGTTTAGAACAATTTAATTGAGCATAATTTTGTTGTAAAAAAAAAAAAGGAATTCGCGAATTTCCATTTTTTTTATTGCAGGATTCGCTTTGGGTCTTTGATTCCTCGTCGTCTACCTAAGCTGCAGGATGTTAACATATTATATATATATATAATATATATATATATATATATATATATATATATATATATATATATATATATATATAATAAGTTAACAAAAGTTAATTGCAGATTCAAATTGCCCGTAAATGATTCACTTGGAATTAAAGGTTATCACGTGTATGTTCATCCCACTAATGCTTTTTTAATATATATATATATATATATATATATATATATATTTCAAGTTTTATGATTATATATATTATAAATAACGTATTTAATATTATATATATATATATTAATATTTTAATAATTTTATAATTAAAATAAAGAATTTATTTTAATTTTAAAATAAAAAGTTTATTTTAATTTTAAAATTAGATTTCATGCTAACTAATTAGTGTTGGAATTGAATTCCATGATAACTAATTGGAGTTGAAATTGGATTTCATGTTTCCTTAAATAAAAGAGTTTATTTAGATATGAAATAAGATTTCATGTTATTCAAAATAAAAGAGTTTATTTTGAATAGGAAAGAGAATCCTAATTTCCTTAAATAAAAGAGTTTATTTAGATATGGAATAAGATTTCATATTATTCAAAATAAAGGAGTTTATTTGTGAATAGAAAAAGAGAATTCGTGTTTCCTTTAATTAAGAAGTTTTTTTTACATGGAATTGGATTCCATAATTAATTAAAATAAAGGAGTTTATTTTGATTAAAGATTTTGATTAAAATAAAATAGTTTATTTTATTCAAAATTGAATAATTAAAATAAAATAGTTTTATTTTGATTTAAATTTGGATTAAAATAAAGGAGTTTATTTTGATTCAAAATTAGATTTTATACTAACTAAATTTGCCCATTAAATGATATCAATATATATATTGAATGTTTATTATTCATGAGATGAATATTATTTATTGATACATATGGTGATGTATATGATAATAAATGGGATTAATTATGGACTATCGACCAATGTGATTGGATTTTATTTTAGTTGGATGCATGAATGTATGAGTTTTATTAAATGGGGTATGCGTACCCCGTCTTCTCTAAATTTTTCTTAATGTAAATTCTATCTCCCTTCTATGTACTTTCCCTTGACTGCTGATCAAGGTTTCTATTTATTTTAAAATAGTTTTGTAATAGGAATAGTTAGAATTAATTTTGAAGAATTGAAGATCAAGGAGCAAGTAGCGCTTGAAGACCCGTTTGTAATGGAGCCCGGGTTTAAATGTAATAGTTATATTTAAATATTAATTCTTGCACCCCTAGGGTTTGACCTTTTGGTTCACTTGGTGGCTCTAGTGAACCAAACTAGAATAAAAGTTCATAATCAATCCGGGTAGAATATAGTATTCTATATGTGCATGCTTATACTATATATATATATATATTATATTATACAAACATGCTTCGCATGTTAATTAATACGATTATATATTTTATATATATATATGTGCATGTAGCGCTAAACAAGATGAGACAAATTAATAACAAACCCTCAAATTTTTTATATTAAGTCCTAAGCGTTCAAAGATATTTGGAATATCGAGCGTCGCTTTCTAGCATGATAAAATTAATAGAGTATTAAATATTTAATATGAGTTTGTTGTGTCACCACAAGGCAAGTATTAAGTATTTAAGATGTTAATTTATCACATTTGATGCTTATAAAGAAAATTGAACAATATTGTTTTGTTGTGTCACCACAAGGACGATATTTTTCTTTTTGAATATATAGAGTGCTAGGTTGGACTTAACTTGGATCATTTTAGTTCGGATGTGCACACACTTGACCATTATGATCTAAGAGGCAAAATACTGAGGAGTTACATAGTTGATGTAATTTGACAAGAGTTGTCTACCTATTTATTTATATATAGTTTGTTGTGTCACCACAAGGCTATATACATTTGAAATGGGATCCTTATTCTCACTAGCAAATCTTTAATTAGATATTCACGAACTATATATATTGAGGTAATATAGTTTGAAGAAAATAGTGGGAGATACCAATTTAAAACAAGACCTAATTTATTTTGGTAATTAATAAAAGAATGTATGTTAAAATGTTGTTAATTACAAATTCATTTACAGAATTTTACAATGTCTAAATTACTATAACTGCGAAGTATATTAGATGCTATTTAACCGGACCGCATTAAACGCTTTGGTTAAGAAAATTGAGAATAGTTCTCACGGCTAAAAAGCTATCTTATATCCTTAATACGCCTATCCCTGCAATGGTTACAGACAATGACTCTGAGGAAGAGATTGCTACTTTTAGAAAGTGGAAAGATGATGCACAGTTGGCTCAATGCATCATGCTCGCATCCATGAGTAACGAGCTTCAGCGTCAGCATGAAACTATGAATGCTCATACTATATTCCTGCACATCAAGTAGTTGATGGTGAGGAAAGTAGGACTGATAGATATCAGATATCTAAGGAGCTCTTCCGATCTAGAATGACCAATGACACTACAGTACAGACACATGTCCTAAACATAATCAATTTGATTGATCAATTAGGACAACTGGTTTTGTCATGGATGGAGAGTTGAGCCAAGATTTGATCTTGCACTCACTCCCGGACTCCTTTCATAATTGTTGTGAATTTTTCACATGAACAAGCTAGATATCAGCCTCACTGATTTGCTGAACATGTTGAAAAATGTTGAGAGTCACTTTCCAACCAAGAAAGACCATGTCTTACTGGTAGGGGCCAATGGATCTTCTGAAAAGAAGAACGATTCAAAGAAGATAAACAGAAAGGCGTAAACAAAGGATAATAAGAACAAAACTGATATGGATAGCAAAGGAGTTTGCTTCCACTGCAATAAGCCTGGACACTGGAAAGAAACTGCTAGAAGCATCTTGCAAAAGCTAACCAAAGAAGCTTAGTGAAGTTTCAGTTATAAATACAAATTTGTTCATGATTTAAAATAAATTTTTCTTTAAGTCAAGGTTCTACTTGGGTATTGGATACCGACTTTGGTTGTCATAAATATAGATTTATGAAGGGACCAAGCAGAAGTAGAAAGCTAAACAAATATAAGTAAACCTATGTGTGGGAAATGAAGCAAAGGTTGCTGCATTAGCCATAGGAACTTATAGTTTAGCAATGCCTACGGGCAAGTCTATTAAGTTAATAAGTTGTTATTGTATTCCAGTTCTCGTTAGAAACATTATTTTCATTTTATTATTGGACAATAAAATTTGGTATTATAATTAAGAACAATTGTTGTTCTATTTATAATAATAATATTTTATATAGAACTGGAATATTACTTAATGGATTTTGTATACTTGACTTACGTGAAAATAATTTTACAAATTGAACAAACTAGTATATGAAAAGGAGATGATCATTCAAAGAGTTGAATCTATGTATTTGCTGAAATACAAGTGTGAATTATTTGAAAGGTTCAAAGAATTCAGAAGTGAAATAAATTGGCAAAGTATTAAGATTCTTTGATTAGATCAAGGAATAAATACTTGTGCAATAAGTTTTTAGATCATCTCAAATGGTTTTCTCACAATGGACGCCTCCCGATACTGTGATAATTGATTGATGTATCTGAAAGAAAAAAAATCGTACCTTGTTGGACATGGTGCGGTCCATAATGATTTTACCGACATTCCAGTATCCTTCTGGGATAATGCCCTAGAAATGGCTGTATATCTACGAAAAGGTAACCTCAAAATCCGGCCTCAAGACTATAAGAGTTATAGACAGGGAGGATTCCTAATCTTAAGTATGTTAAGATAATGGGTTGTCCAACTTATGTGAAAAGTTTTCAAAGGATAAGTTTGGGACAAAATTTGACAAGTACAGATTTGTGGGACATCCTAAAGTAAGTTTAGGGCATATGTTCTATAATCCTACTTAGCAAAAGGTGTTTGTTGAAAAACATGGTGCCTTCTAAGATAAAGTTTTTTATCATTGAAGGGGCTAGTGGGAGGATAATAGATCTTGAAGAGTTCAAGAACCACAAATCACTATAAGTCAAATAAGAGGAACCTGTAGATAGACCTATTGTACCACAACCGAATCATAAATCTGGAATAGTACCAAAGATACCTAGGAGGTATGGATTCATCATGGATGATGATGATGAGGTACGCATCATAGAAGATGATGATCCAGTTACATACGATGAGGTAAGAGTTGTAGACACTCTCAAAAATGGAATATTCATTTTGATGAAATAATCAAAAGAGTTTGATTTTATCAAAAATAAGAATGAACCTAGTGTGTACAAAAGGGCCAGTGGGAGCGTCATGAAATTTCTAGTATTATATGTTGATATATTACGGATAAGGAATGACATACTAATGCTATAATCAGTAAAGATATAGTTGTCTAAACATTCCTCTACGAATGATTTGGGAAGAGCATTGTTATTGGGGATACAAATCTATATAGATAGATTTAAAAGGATGCTCGGCTTAACCCAAGGAAGGTATATTCATTTGATGCTAAAGTCGTTTAGCATGGTAAACTCCATGGGATGTCTCATGTTGATGAGCCATGGAGTGTATCTCTCTTAATAGTCCCCATAGACTCCAAAAAGAGAGATCGCATGAGTAACAATCATGTATGCAATGAAATATACGAGACATGATGTTGATCAGTCATATTCTGGAGAAGTTCACTTTGAGACAGTGAAAAACATCTTAAAGTACTTAACCGACACTAAGGATGTGATCATATTCATAGTGGGTCTGAATTAAAACTAGAGGGCTTAACAGACTCAAGTTTTTCAGATAGACCAAGACAACAAAAAATCCACTTTAAGGTAAAGTGTTACCTTGTACAGTGGTGCAGTGAATTGGAAAGGTTCCAAACAGCAAAGAGTTGTTGGTTTAGTGATAAAGACAAAGTATATAGCTGTAAATGAAGCTGCAAGTTGATTGTTTAGATGAAAAGTTCATTACAGAACTAGGAAAAGTTCCTAAGTCTCATCTTGGATCTAAACATGTGTTGTGGCACTTTCATTTGATTATAGGAATCATTGAAAGATGAGAAATCACTATAGAGATAGTTGACTCTCAAGAACAACATTGCATATCCATAAACTAAAGCGTATCCAACAGCAGGATAATCGTCACTTAGATAAGAAGAGTATGAGATACCATGACGATTGGCTTTAGTGCAAGTGGGAGATTGAAAGTAGTATGCACATAAGCCAATCATGTTTGATGATAAAGAATATACTTTGTAACAATCTTATTCATTTATTAATAAAAAGGTATTAATTTATTAAAGGCTTTCAATTATCTACATGATGCTGTTTTATAATATGTGATAAACCCATAGTTTTAAGCAATGCTTTTAGAATAATGATGATGATCATTCTAATGAGATCTAAATTCTTAGAAAGCTTAAAAATAAAATTGTTCCCAATCGTTGGATTACTAAATGGGGATTAGTGAATCCGGATAGATTGGTACATACGTTCTTGCTTTCATTTTGATGAGGATGATTGATCTCATGATCATTTGTGTGGAGACACTAAAGCAAGTATGTAGGTGCTTATTAGAGAATAAGTTCCTTTGAACGTGGCTCGCTAAGGAATACCTAATGGAGTTTTACTTGCCTGTCAATAGGAATTCCTGTAGTGATAGTAGTACAAGTGATCCTTGGACTTGAGATCATCATAGTATCTTGTGTATGATGAGTTATACTTTGACTTATTCCTTAAGACCCTTAGGGTATATCAAAGGTATGCTTGGGTATAATAAGTTGTACATGGAGATAATGTATGATCAATAAAGAATCTACCACTTCTAGTAAAAGAAGAGAAATGTCCTATGTGATTCGATAAATGACAACCCAATAGTCCTTGGCCAAGGCAGAATGAAATTAGAAAGGAGTTTCTAATTTGCATTATTTGGAGTTGTGCATTTAAGAGTCGAAATACATATAATTAAATAAAATAAGACTTGACAGTAATTCCATGTCTTATATTTAATTGGGACATTGTATGGTGGAAGGATTGAATTGTACGGTAACTATTTACTCAAAGGTTCTTTTATGATTAATGTTGAAATCTATATTATCTGAAAAGTCGTTGATCGCTAGGGAGGCTTATCTCTATTATAGAATAAACATTATTTATTTAAATATATTCATTGTTTAATTTATTTATTTAAATAAGATTTGAATTGTTCTAATTGATTTATTCACAATAGGTTTAATATGGAGAACCTAAAGGGTCACACCATAAAAGGAAGAATAATTATTTAAGAAGTTAATGGCATAATCGTAATAATATAGTTAAGTATATTTAATTTAATCTATGGTGATAGAATAAATTAAATAGCTTAATATTTATTATTTAATATTTTAGAAATATTAAATATAAATTAATAAGAGAGTCTTATTAATATTATTACAATTATTATTATTTTAATTTCTAAAAGAGTTTAGGAATTAATTTAATATAAGTACTCTCATTTATTCCTAATAGGATTAGGAGGTTAAATTAATTAAAAAAGTTTAATTAATTATCCCTAATAAGATTAGGGAGCTTAATTAATTAAAGGATTTTAATTAATTAAAATAAAACCCAATTCCTTAATTGTTAAGGAGGGTTGCCCACATCTATAAATAAGAGGAGTCTTATTATGGGTGGTGGGGGTTGTTGACTTTTACAATATACGTAATTCCAATTATTGGGAGAGTACGCTCCTTTCTATAAGAGATAGAAAAACTAGGGTTTTTCCAAATACCCATCTTCTTGAATTCTTCTTCTTCCTTGGTGGATCACCTCTAGAGGCCAAACACTTGGGTGGCTAACGTTGATCAAAGGAAGGAACCAAACCTGGTGGATTAAAGTTGAACGCGAAAAGGATTGGAGGTGAACTTGTACCTGAGGAAGCTCGGATCTTCAAGGGTATGATTTTTGTTCTTTCTTTTTCGTTTAATTAATAATTGTGCAAAAAGGGTGATCCGGGTTTATGGTTTGTAAAATTTTTAAACTCTAATTTTTTACACGTTTCCGCTAATTTTGTGCAATTTGATTGCGTTCATGAATATTACAAACCTAGCAGAATCAATATGGATCGCTGGTTTAAAGTTTTAATAGTGAATCAGTATGGACCGTTGCTTTTAGTTTTAATAGTAAATTGATCTGGACCGTTCGTTTAAAAGTAAATCGATTTGGACCGTTCATGAATTAGTTACTATTCAATCCATTCTTCTATAAATAGAAGCTCATTCCTTCATTATTTCTTACGAATTCACTGAAACTCTAGAGAGAGAAATTATAGAGAGAAAGAAGAAGAGTATTCTGCTACTTCACTACTTCGATATTTAGTGTCTTTTACGGTAAGGGGTGTTATTCTTTCTTATTCATGAAGAGAACTTACATTAATCCATTCTTTATTATTACATTGGAATAACTCAGATCTGTGACATACCCTATACATAACTCAGTATCGTGGAATACCACTCAGACTTGGTGAAATCCATATGTTATTCCATTCTTTATTATTCATTGGAATAACTCAGATATCGTGGAGATACCCTATACATAACATGTATCGTGGCGTGGCATACTCATACTTGGTGAAATCCTTATGTTATTCCATTCTTTATTATTACATTAGAATAACTCGTATCTGTGACATACCCTATACATAACCTGTATACGTGGCATACCCTATACTTGGTGAAATCCTTATATTATTCCATTCTTTATTATTCTGTTGGAATAACTTGTATACGCGACATACCCTATACATAACCTGTATACGTGGCATACCCTGTACTTGGTGAAACACTTATGTTATTCCATTCTTTATTATTTTGTTGGAATATCCTCATGCGTGTGTTTTACAGGACACAGTCGTGTCTTTTTTATTATTCATTGGAATATCACATACGTGTGTTTTACAGGACACGGTTACATCTTTATTATTTTGTTAGAATAACCTATCTATGTGAAGTACCGCATGCATGGTGATTTCTTTTGTTATTCCATTCTTTATTATACTCAGTTGGATAAAGTTTTGACTTCTATACTCCATGAAATTAGTAGAATATCCTTGATATTTGCGCTTCATCCAGTATCTTTTTATGGAAATATTCTTCTGAGCATTCTTGAATTTTACTCTACACAGAAGTATCATGTTGACAATTTGGATGTTATTGGTTCATGGACAAATTAATTCTTGAACTTGTTTTTATTGAATTCTTATATCATTGTCATCATCCTCATGTTTATATTTTTGAAAGTCATCTGTGGCCTGTAGTGCATAGATGGACTTGGTATGATTATGACCAGGGATTATTCGGTATAATCATGACCGTAATGTTACATATGATGTGGCAAAAGTCCCTCGTTAGAGTGTATCGAGTGCATTGATGGGCCGATTGTTGGCATGATCATGACCATTGATGAATACATGAATATCCTTGGCACGTGAGTGCATGGATAATTTGTGGTCGTGATACTAAAGAATATCCTTGGCCGTAGTAGTGCAAGGGTGATTCGATGATGTGGATTATTTATTAAGCTGAGTCCCAGCGATAAAAGTGATGAAAAACTTTTTAAATCATAAAAGATAATAGATTTTATTCTCTACTTGACTCTTTTAATGGATTGCTTATTCCACTGCAGTTAAACTTGTTGTCTATTGTATTTTATCGGTTTAACATCATTTGAAGGCTAATGATGATTTAACTGCATTATCTTAGTCATAATATTTCTTCTTTGGGCTAGTTGAGCTCACCCTTTCTTTCACTTTGTTCTCTTGAAATGAGAATATATTTGGGACGAGTCGGAAAGCGGGTGTGATGTCCGATGATGATAGCATTAGTAGTCCTCACTATTCTGTTAAATAGTGTGATAATAAATGTAATGAGGACTGAATTTGAGTTTGTATAATGTCTATGAGGACTCCATTGAGAATGGATATTGTCTAGAAGGCAATATTCTTCATTAAACTCTCATTTTATGTTTTGTCGTACTTTACACGACAGTTGTATAATTAAGTTGTATTTGTATTCTGTACCATGTATCTGGCGACCCAAGATGGGTGATGTATACCTATTTTAGGGGCGTCACAGTTGGTATCAAATATTAAGGATATGATCCCTGGTAAGATATGAGATAAGAACTAGGAGGGGAGAAACGGGAAATTCCTTCGCTAGTATGACCTACCTAAGTTTATTTGTTATTTAATTGGTTGGTCAGAGTATAGGGATAATATGTGATTTGTTAATTAACCCTTGTTTTGTGGCAGTATTTGAAAATGGCATCCGAGAATGTTGAGAACATTAATGGAGCACAGGAGACCGTTGAGTCTCCACAGATCAATAATTAGGACAATGTGCATTAGGAAGGCGACAATCCTCATGCAAACAACAACACTGACCAAATGATGAACGATGGAATGTTTGAGGCTTCATGCAATTCATACGCAACATCGAGCAAGAGCGGTTCTGTCCAAAATGCGGTGGAAACACTAGCAACTCTCGGATCGGCCGCATTAAGCGATTGAGCTGGGACCACCGGAGTTTTTGGATAGCCAAAACCACTTAAGTAGAGACGTGGATAAAAGCAGATCTACAAGATATTTGATGTCTTGGGATGCTTGAGGAGCAAAAGGTTCCTTTGCCACCTTCATGTTGCGCGCTGAGGCGATTCTTGGTGGGAATCAGAAAGCGTACTCAACTCTGCATGACCGAAGATGTCTTGGGAAAAGTTCCAAGAACTGTTCAACGACAAGTACTTTCCCGAAAGTATTCGTCACATGAAAGAGGTAGAGTTCATCAAGCTGGAACAAAACAACATGACCGTATCGCAGTACGAAGCCAAGTTTGCCGAGTTATCCCGGTTTGCGTCCCATTTGGTTGATAATGTGGAGAGAATGACACGAATGTTTATAAGAGGTTTGAAACCCGAGATACGTCAATACCTTATTTCTCATAAAATTTGTTTGTATTCAGATGTTGTTAATAGGGCTTAGTTATTGGAGCGCGATAATGAGTCAACCCAACCAAAAGAGAGCAGCCGACAAAATGATAATACCAGTGATAGTTGTCATCGAATCGGTGACAATAAGCGTGAAGGGAATCAACATGTCAGAAATGGTAACCACTTCGGTGGTAATCATGGCCAAAACAATAAGAATGGACATTTTAAGAAGAGGAAATTCAACAATGATGGAAAGACGTCGACCAAAGACCCGTTGTTAAGGAAGGAGAACGACCACTATCATATGTTTCAAATGCGGAGGGAGGGACATATCGGTCAAAGCTGCAGCGATGTCGTCCAAAGCATGTTATAATTTCGGAAAGAAGGTCACTAGACCGATTTTGTCATTCACCAGAAGACAAGTTCAACTAGGATGGAGGCACCAAAGACCGTTCGGAAAAGTCAAAGCTTAGGTAGAGTGAGGAGAGCGTTTTTCGTGACTTCTCAAAAAGCGAGTAACCCGAACGAAGTTAGCACAGGTTAGTTAATTATAAATTCTTACGAAGTCTATACCTTATAAGATACCGATTCTACCCATTATTTTATCTCTCTTGCTTGCGTTCAACGTTTAAATTTGACTCGGAGAAGTTAGACTTTGACTTATTGGTTGAAAACGTGGTTAGTAGAGAGCCTTCGTTACCTCTCTTCGTTTATAAATCTTGTTGATTTAAATCGACATTTTCACGTTACCTGTCGATCTTATCTCTTTGAAAATACTTTCCTTTAATGTGATTTTAGGAATCGATTGGTTAACTACTCATCATACTTTTCGTAAGGTTGTTAGCTTTTATATTCCTAACCAATCTGTTATGCGAATTCAAGCAACCAAACCACTAAAGTCAATCACTGTTATATCAAGCCATAAGTAAAAGAGCCCCGATCTTTTTGTTGTTGACTTCCTAGTGTGGAATGCACCGAAGCCAGACTTTCTGTAGGCGACGTCGTGAATGAAGATGGCAAGTTGATAGGTATCAATGTGACGTACTATCCAAGTCTTGGATGAGGGTCACAGTTTTGAATGATATTTCTATTATTAATAAATTTCCTGGCGTATTCTTGAAGACTTCCTAGCCTACCCCTAGAGTGTGAAATCGAATTTTGTATTGACCCCAGTACAAAACCCATTTCTTAAACCCTCAAATATTTCTTTACTTAAAATGAACGTATCATGCGCCAAAGACGTTGGCTCGAGCTGTTGAAGATTACGATCGTACCATTCAATATCATTGTGGAAGAGCGAACGTGGTAGCTGACGTGTTGAGTAGAAGATCGTATGCGTTTACGTGTGCGATGTTGTTAACACAAAGACTCATTTCGTATAACTTATAAATGATGAAGATAGAGTTAAAGACTTTAGGGACCCATATGAAGATAACGAATATACGAGTAGAATCGACTTTAATCGATAAAGTTAAATCCATGCAAGCTACATACACAGAGCTGATGAATGTGAAGAAGAAGGTTCAAGAGGGCGTTATTCTAGAAGCAAGAATCAATGAAGAGAGGAAATCTCAACCCTCGATTTAATTGGCCCATTTGAAATCCTCGATCGAGTACGAACTATGGCCTATAGACTCGTTTTACCGCCAAATATGTCGCGTGTTCATAACGTTTTTAATGTATCGATGTTGCGTAAATATGTGGACGACCCGAACCACATTATTGATTTAGAACCAGACGAGACATCGGATGATTTAACGTATGAAGATGTACATGTTAAAATCTTGGATAAGAAGGAGCGTATTCAACACTCAGAGGTGATACCCCAAGAGTTAGAATCTAACGAGGTATCCTCACCTATTCGGCATACCAGGTACGTACGTAAATTTCGAGGGCAAAATTTCATAAGGAGGGGATATTGTGAGACCCCAAATTTTATGAATAAAGATTTAAATTTCTCGAAATATTTTTTAATATTGTGGTGTGGATTTGAGATAGTGTTATAGTTGTGGGTAGTATTTGAAAATTTTGCAAAGTATGCAAGTTGTTATAAAATATTCGATTGGTCGGGGAATATTCTTTTTGTCGGGGAATATCCGTACGACGGCACAATCATTGGTGGACCCCACGATGGAAGTATTGTCGTATTTAGAAAGCTACGTAATTATCTTTTATAAAATAAATGGCGGAGGAGGTATTCTTGTTAAAACTGTTGAACTACCCATTAGTAAAAAGTACGATGTCTGGCGTGGTTGCATAGTAGTAACGGTATTGATTATTGATGCTTACGTGAGAAATCATTCAGTTATACTCAATTATTGCTACTGATAGAATTTCTTGCATCATATCTCTCATATTATCGATCCAATTATTGTCACAAGATCATCGCATTATATGATATGTTATTAAATCAATAATTGAGATGACAAAGTTATTCATATTATTAAATTATAATATTTACAATGTCTAGAAGTTTTGTCGAGAGAGGTTTGGTCACCTAATTCGCGGCCAATGATAGGGAGAAATTCTTATTGAAAGCCCCCCTCTTTCACAGGAACAACTTTGGTTGTTAAATATTGTGAGTTATAATATTAATGATGAATAAGTTCGTGTTGATTAAAGATGAATTTGATAGTTTCATTATGTTGGGATTATTTTTGTGTTAGTAGAAATCGACATCTATTAGATGATAATTGATGTCCGGAGGTTATATTGTTCAATCGAATTATTAGGGGAACTTTTCGTGTCGAAGTACTATTCACGAGTTACTATTCATGAGTTACTATTTAAGAGTTATTATTCACGAGTTACTATTCACGAGTTACTATTCTTGAGTTATTATTCACTCACTCTAGTATTGTGCATTCGGGTATTTGGGTACAATATTATTCCACGAGGAGATGTGCTAATTTTTCAGACCGTTGGTTGAAGTTATATTAGTGAATCATTATGGACCGCTGGTGGAATGTTATAATAGTGAATCAATATGGACCGCTGGTGGAAAGTTATAATAGTGAATCAATATGGATCGCTGGTTTAAAGTTTTCATAGTGAATCAGTATGGACCGTTGCTTTAAGTTTTAATAGTAAATTGATCTGGACCGTTCGTTTAAAAGTAAATCGATCTGGACCGTTCATGAATTAGTTACTATTCAATCCATTCTTCTATAAATAGAAGCTTATTCCTTCATTATTTCTTATGAATTCACTGAAACTCTAGAGAGAGAAATTATAGAGAGAAAGAAGAGTATTCTGCTGCTTCACTACTTCGATATCCAGTGTCTTTTACGGTAAGGGGAGTTATTCTTTCTTATTCATGAAGAGAACTTCTGTTAATCCATTCTTTATTATTCTGTTGGAATAACTTTGTATATCACGACATACCCTATACATAACTTCAGATCGTGGCGGCATAGTGTATTTGGTGAAATCCTTATGTTATTCCATTATTTATTATTACATTGGAATAACTCAGTATATCTGTGACATACCCTATACATAACCAAAGATATCGTGGCATACCCACACGTACTTGGTGAAATCCTTATGTTATTCCATTCTTTATTATTCGTTAAAATAACTCAGTATCTGTGGCATACCCTATACATAACCTGTATACGTGGCATACCCTGTACTTGGTGAAATCCTTATATTATTCAATTCTTTATTATTCTGTTGGAATAACTTGTATACGCGGCATACCCTATACATAACCTATATACGTGGCATACACTGTACTTGGTGAAACCCTTATGTTATTCCATTCTTTATTATTACATTTGGAATATCCGATTCGTGTGTTTTACAGGACACGGTGTAATCTTTATTATTACATCTTTATTATTCTGTTGGAATATCCTGTTTGTGTGTTTTACACCGGACCTGGTTCTGTCTTTATTATTTTGTTGGAATAACCTGTCTATGTGAAGTACCGCATGCATGGTGATTTCTTTTGTTATTCCATTCTTTATTATACTCAGTTGGTTAAAGTTTTGACTTCTATACTCCATGAAATTAGTAGAATATCCTTGATATTTGCGCTTCATCCAGTATCTTTTCATGGAAATATTCTTCTGAGCATTCTTGAATTTTACTCTACACAGAAGTATCATGTTGACAATTTGGATGTTATTGGTTTATGGACAAATTAATTCTTGAACTTGTTTTTATTGAATTCTTATATCATTGTCATCATCCTCATGTTTATATTTTTGAAAGTCATCTGTGGCCTGTAGTGCATAGATGGACTTGGTATGATTATGACCAGGGATTATTCGGTATAATCATGACCGTAATGTTACATATGATGTGGCAAAAGTCCTCATTGGCCGTAGTGCATTGATGGACAGTTGTTGGCATGATCATGACCATTGATGAATACATGAATATCCTTGGCCTGTAGTGCATGGATAATTTGTGGTCGTGATACTAAAGAATATCCTTGGCCGTAGTGCAAGGGTGATTCGATGATGTGGATTATTTATTAAGCTGAGTCCCGGCGATAAAAGTGATGAAAAACTTTTTAAATCATAAAAGATAGTAGATTTTATTCTCTACTTGACTCTTTTAATGGATTACTTATTCTACTGCAGTTAAACTTGTTGTCTATTGTATTTTATCAGCTTAACATTGTGGAAGGCTAATGATGATTTATCCTGCATTATCTTAGTCATAATATTTCTTACTGGGCTAGTTGAGCTCACCCTTTCTTTCACTGTTCTCTTCAGGAAATGAGAATATAGCTGGGACGAGTCGGGAAACGGAGTGACAGTCCAGATGATAGCATTAGTAGTCCTCACTATTCTGTTAAATAGTGTGATAATAAATGTAATGAGGACTGAATTTGAGTTTGTATAATGTCTATGAGGACTCAATTGAGAATGGATATTGTCTAGAAGGCAATATTCTTGATTAAACTCTCAGTTTATGTTTTGTCGTACTTTACAGGACATTTGTATAATTAAGTTGTATTTGTATTCTGTACCATGTATCTGGCGACCCAAGATGGGTGATGTATACCTATTTTAGGGGTGTCACAGTTGGTATCAAAGCTTAGGGATATGATCCCTGGCTAAGATGTGAGATAAGAACTAGGAGGGGAGAGACGAGGAATTCCTTCGCTAGTATGACCTACCTAAGTTTATTTGTTATTTAATTGGTTGGTCAGAGTATAGGGATAATATGTGATTTGTTAATTAACCCTTATTTTATGGCAGTATTTGAAAATGGCATCCGAGAATGTTGAGAACATCAATGGAGCACAGGAGAATGTTGAGTCTCCACAGATCAATAATCAGGACAATGTGCATTAAGAAGGCGACAATCCTCATGCAAACAACAACACTGACCAAATGATGAACGATGAAATGTTTCGAGGCTTCATGCAATTCATGCAACAAGAAAAGAGCGGCTCTCGCCCAAAATGCGGTGGAAACACTGGCAACTCTCGAGATGATCCACCATTAAGCGATTCAAGGAGCTGGGACCACCGGAGTTTTTGTAGAGCCAAAACCACTTAAGGCGAGAGACGTGGATAAAGCGGATCTGCAAGATATTTGATGTCTTGGGATGCTCAGGAGCAAAAGGTTCCCTTGCCACCTTCATGTTGCGTGCAGAGGGCGATTCTTGGTGGGGAATCAGAAAGCGTACTCAACCCGCCATGACCGAAGATGTCTTGGGAAAAGTTCAAGAACTTTTCAACGACAAGTACTTTCCGAAAGTATTCGTCACATGAAAGAGGTAGAGTTCATCAAGCTGGAACAAAACAACATGACCGTATCGCAGTACGAAGCCAAGTTTGCCGAGTTGTCCCGGTTTGCATCCCATTTGGTTGATAATGAGGAGAGAATGAAGCGAATGTTTGTAAGAGGTTTGAAACCTGAGATACGTCAATACCTCATTTCTCATAAACTTTGTTTGTATTTAGATGTTGTTAATAGGGCTCAGTTATTGGAGCGCGATAGTGAGTCAACCCAACCAAAAGAGAGCAGCCGACAAAATGATAATACCAGTGATAGCAGTCATCGAATCGGTGACAATAAGCGTGAAGGGAATCAACATGTCAGAAATGGTAACCACTTCGGTGGTAATCATGGCCAAAACAATAAGAATTGACATTTTAAGAAGAGGAAATTCAACAATGATGGAAAGACGTCGACCAAAGACCGTTGTTAAGGAAGGAGAAGCGACCACCTATCATATGTTTCAAATGCGAGGGGAGGGACATATCGGTCAAAGCTGCGCGATGTCGTCAAAGCATGTTATAATTGTGGAAAGAAGGTCACCTAGCCCGATTTTGTCGTTCATCAAGACAAGTTCAGCTAGGATGGAGGCACCAAAGACCGTTCGGAAAAGTCAAAGCCGTAGAGAGTCTGAGGAGGCGTTTTTTCGTGACTTCTCAAAAAGCGAGTAACCCGAACGAAGTTAGCACGGGTTAGTTAATTATAAATTCTTGCGAAGTCTATACCTTATAAGATACCAGTTCTACCCATTATTTTATCTCTCTTGCTTGCGTTCAACGTTTAAATTTGACTCCGGAGAAGTTAGACTTTGACTTATTGGTTGAAACGTGGTTAGTAGGAGCCTTCGTTACCTCTACTGTTTATAAATCTTGTTGATTTAAATCGACATTTTCACGTTACCTGTCGATCTTATCTCTTTGAAAATACTTTCTTTTGATGTGATTTTAGGAATCGATTGGTTAACTACTCATCATACTTTTCGTAAGGTTGTTAGCTTTTATATTCCTAACCAATCTGTTATGCGAATTCAAGCAACCAAACCACTAAAGTCAATCACTGTTATATCAAGCCATAAGTAAAAGAGCCCCGATCTTTTTGTTGTTGACTTCCTAGTGTGGAATGCGACCGGACTTTACATGGCGACGTCGTGAATGAAGATGGCAAGTTGATAGGTATCAATGTGACGTACTATCCAAGTCTTGGATGAGGGTCACAGTTTTGAATGATATTTCTATTATTAATAAATTTCCTGGCGTATTCTTGAAGACTTCCTAGCCTACCCCTAGAGTGTGAAATCGAATTTTGTATTGACCCCAGTACAAAACCCATTTCTTAAACCCTCAAATATTTCTTTACTTAAAATGAGCATTATCATGCATGAAAGACGTTGGCTCGAGTTGTTGAAGATTACGATCGTACCATTCAATATCATTGTGGAAAAAGCGAACGTGGTAATTGGACGTGTTGAGTAGAAGATCGATGTATGCGTTTCTGAGTGCGATGTTGTTAACACTAAAGACTCATTTCGTATAACTTACAAATGATGAAGATAGAGTTAAAGACTCTAGGGACCCATATGAAGATAACGAATATACGAGTAGAATCGACTTTAATCGATAAAGTTAAAGCCATGCAAGCTACATACTTAGAGTTGATGAATGTGAAGAAGAATGTTCAAGAGGGCGTTATTCTAGAAGTAAGAATCGATGAAGAGAGGAAATCTCAACCCTCGATTTAATTGGCCCATTTGAAATCCTCGATCGAGTACGAACTATGGCCTATAGACTCGTTTTACCGCCAAATATGTCGCGTGTTCATTACGTTTTTAATGTATCGATGTTGCGTAAATATGTGGACGACCCGAACCACATTATTGATTTAGAACCGGACGAGACAGCGGATGATTTAACGTATGAAGATGTACATGTTAAAATCTTGGATAAGAAGGAGCGTATTCAACACTCAGAGGTTATACCCCAAGAGTTAGAATCTAACGAGGTATCCTCACCTATTCGGCATACCAGGTACGTACGTAAATTTCGAGGGAAATCCTTATGTTATTCCATTCTTATCTCTCATAAACTGTGTTTGTATTCAGATGTTGTTAATAAGGCTCAGTTATTGGAGCGCGATAATGAGTCAACCCAACTAAAAGAGAGCAGCCGGCAAAATGATAATACCAGTGATAACAGTCATCAAGGCGGTGATAATAAGCGTGGAGGGAATCAACATGCCAGAAATGGTAACCACTTCTGTGGTAATCATGGCCAAAACAATAAGAATGAACATTTCAAGAAGAGGAGATTCAACAATGATGGAAAGACGTCAGCATCAGCACCTGTCGTTAAGGAAGGAGAATGACCACCTATCATATGCTTCAAATATGGAGGGGAGGGACACATCAACCCAAATTGCGCGATGCCCTCCAAAGCATGTTACAATTGTGGAAGAGAAGGTCATCTGGCTCGATTTTATAGTGCACCAAAGACAAGTCCAGCTGGGATGGAGGCATCAAAGTCGTCCCAGACAAGACAAAACCAGTAGTTCAAGGGAGAGCGTTTGTCGTGACCTCCCATAAAGCAAGGAACCCGATCGAGGTCATCACGGGTAAGCTTATCATAAACTCTAGCGATGTATATACCTTATTTGATACCGGTTATACCCATTCTTTTATTTCTCCTACTTGCGCTCAACGTTTAAATTTGACTCTGGAGAAATTAGACTTTGACTTATCTGTTGAAACTCCGTTGGGAGAAACCTTCATTATATCCACTGTTTATAAGTCTTGTTTGGTTCAAATCGGTACCCTCACATTACCTGTCGATCTTATTTCATTGAAAATAATTGCATTTGACGTAATTGTAGGGATTGATTGGTTAACCACTCATCAGGCAAAAATTGACTATTTTCGTAAGGTTGTTAGCTTTCATATTCCTAACCAACCTATTATGCGAATTCAAGCAACCAAACCATTAAAATCAATCACTGTCATCTCATGCCATAAAGCTATTCGTTTATTGAAAAACGGATGTCATGTATGCGGTACTTCGCATATACAGGTTATTCCAACAGAATAATAAGGAATAGAATAACAGAAGAATTTCACCAAGTATAGGGTAGTTCACATATACTGGTTGTTCCAACAAAATAATAAAGAATGGAATAACAGAAGTTCTTTTCATGAATACGAAAGAAATAATACCCCTTACGAGTACAACAAGTAATATCCCTTACCTTAGAATAAACTGGATATAGGAGTAGTGAAGTAGCAGAATACTTTTCTTCTTTCTCTCTATAGTTTCTCTCTCTAGAGTTTCAGTGAATTCGTAAGAAATAATGAAGGAATGAGCTTCTATTTATAGGAGAATGGACCTGAATAGTAACTAATTCTGAATGGTCCAGATTGATTTACTTTTAAAGCAGACGATTCAGATTGGTTTACTATAAAATATTCTAATAAAACAAAATCTTTTTAATAAAATATAATATATTCTATTTATAATCTAATAAAACGAATAACTTTATAAAAGTATTACATTTTATATAAAAAGATTTTACTATGCAAACACTATGCATATTAAAATATAATATATTCTATTTATAGTCTAATAAAGCGAATAACTTTATAAAAGTATTACATTTTTATATAAAAAAGATTTTACTATGCAAAATACTATGCATAATAGAATATAATATATTCTATTTATAGTCTAATAAAACAAATAACTTTATAAAAGTATTATGTTTTATATAAAAGCTTTTCCATTTTATTACATTAATAATACTAATAAAACAAAACTTCATCATCATTATTATAATTCACACTATTAATCGACCATATCGTTCCTGGAAAGAAGGGCTTTCAATAAGGATTTCTCTCCTATTAGGCGCAATTAGGTGACCAAACCTCTCCTTGGCAGAACTTCTAGACATCGTTAATATTGCCAATAATAATATTAATAACTCTGTCATCTCAATTATTGATTTTATAATATAAAAAAATATCGATAATAATTGAATCAAATAACGTGAGATATGTTGCCTCTTTTTTAGTTCTGATAAAAGAGCTCTAACTCATGCAAGCATACATGTGTCAACAAGTAATACAGAGTAAGTAGAGTATCGATTCCACAGTGAAAGTTGTCAAATTTAAACTGCTATGCATCAATTAAATCACTATATTTATATGCTTAAACTAATGACTATATTGGTGAATTAATCTAACTGCATATAACAACTAAAACAAGAATAATAACGGAATAAACCAAGTCTGGAAATAATGGGATCCTAACTTCATTTAATACTTCATCTAATTACATCTATCATACAAGAATTGCTCACATATCACAGGAAAGTAGCCAAGAGCACTAATAGAGTCATAGCCATTTTTCAATGTACTATGACCTACTTACACAACATCCACAAGCGATAGACTCCATGTAATCAACAATATAACCAAAATCACTATATGTCTATGTGAAATTGCAATTATACTGAATTTAAGCACAAGCCCTTATGTTAACTCATACGGTGAAACAGTATACGCCTATCTGGTTTACAAAATACACAAGCCATACACAACAACCCCATATATGTATGCTATCATGATTACAATCCATACTTGCATGTTCATTGTCAATTCCATACAAGTACTGAAACGAATGGTGATCAAGCATTCATACATGCAAAACAATCATAATAGAAATCCCACATGATATGTAAAACAGCCCTAGCAATCAAGCATGCAACCAAACTATATATTAAAATCCATTAGAATCCCATAATGGAGTTTAGTTCATGACTGAACCAAAAGCCATTATGGGATCAAAGCTAAACATGGTTAATAAGCAAACAATTAAAAGATGGAGGATAGAAACGATCAAACCTAATTGCTGATTATAGACCAAAGTTAACGTTCAAATCCTCATATAAATCCAGCAAAATAATAATGATAATCCACAATGATAGAAAATCCCAAGAAGAATTGGAGAAGTAGGCGTTTAAGCTTCGTTCTACGTTGGAATCTCCCTCAACGTGTAAACCCTAGTTCCTACTATAAAAATACGTAAAAAGTAATCAAAGATATGTCTGACACCAGTCAGATATCGTTTTAATCAATTACAACCCTTTTAATTAAAAATTAAAATAAAACAAATCAGCAGCTTCAGGCATCGCGAGTGGCCGTGCGCCCCTCCAGTGTAATCCTCGCGTGGGCGCGACTTATAAAGATGTGTAATGTTGTCCGGTAGGGTGCTTTGCGTGGGCGGCGTTCCCCCAAGCTTGTCTGCATGGCGCATGGGCTTTTTACAACTTTGAATTCTAGTTCTGCTGCTGCAACTGATCTATTTTGCTGCTCCTTCCTTTGTCCATCCATGTTTAGTCTTCTACTCCACTTGATCCGCATGCCACACATCTCCCAGCTTGTGCCTCGCTTCATGCGTCCATTAGCCTCGTGCCCTTTAATACCACCAAATTAGGCCGTTTCCTGCACTTTTTCACCAAAAGGAGTTTTAATTAAATGAAATGCAAAATAACATGAAATGCAACTAAAAACACATTAAAATGTACTTGCGATGGGCGTAGTTCGCGTGAATTGGTATTCAATAAGTAGGTATAAAACCCACTTATGAAATACCCCCAAACTTGAACTGTTGCTTGCCCTCAAGCAATGCATACTAATGAAAAATGAAAATGCAGTTACATTACTATGCAACTAAGCTATGATGCAAACTAGTCTCACATAGTTCCAACTCTAACAGAATTTCATTCCAAATTGCTTCAGTGAAGTATCCTGATTCAAGATTACCATTTCAAACCAAACTATAGGCATAATATCATACACTCAGATAATTCATATATGCTATAGAGATGCTATGTGTGTGTGTGGTGTTCACCAAAACTTGACTTAAGCAAAGAATACACATGTTACATTGCTCAAAATAGAAAATTATAGTCTAAATCAAAACTCATGTATACTCATGCAACACAGACTGTTTCAACATATCAACACAAACTAAGGTTCAACTGTTTTATTGCTACTCACGAGGGTGATTTTTGCTCTTTCCCGCGGTGTTTATTGCTATTTTTTTTTCTTTTTCTTTTTTTTTTCCACATGACTGTGCAATGCCTTATTCCATTAGGCAACACTGCTACCCCTTAGCGAGCTTTCAACCAACGACTCCCAGACCATGAAAGACCTTAGGGCGCTAGGTGTAGAGACAATCCCCTCATGCGTGCTTACTCAAGTAGCCAGAGCCCTTAAATAAGACTAGCCACGTTACTGCTATTTGATTTTTTCTTCTTTTTTTATACATAGCATACCCATGTTTTCCCAAAGTTTGAATATCAATGCTTCATACAGTTTAAGATCACTTTCCACATATTTCTCTTTTTAAAACTACATTTTCTATCGAGCAATGCAACACATACTTCTTATACCTACAAGTGATTATGAACACATTAAATGCAAACCAAAGCATTTAAACAAAGAATATGAATTTCATCGTGTAAAACATTATATCTCAAATTTCATGTTATCCACAATACTAAAGAATCTTTCAAAAGTCACTATCATCATTGGCTAGACAAAATTTCCATAAAGCTAAACATTGTGAGATATGCAAACTAAAACATACTAGCACAAACAATAATAACTAAAATTTAAAAATTTTCTGCAAAATTTTATCTAACACATAAACATGCAAAATTAAAACTAAACATGCAAAAACTAAATGAAACTATATGTAACTATACTACTACCCCAATACCCCCAAACTTATAATATTCAATGCCCATTGAATGAAGGTAAAGGGTACAGAAAACTCCCCTAATGATCGGCTGTACCACCCTCCTTGGGTGGTGAATCTGGTGGTGGATATGGCACTGCTGTCCCGAACTGAGGCCACTTTAGCATCATTCCTTGCTGTGCAAAAGCCTCGGCCAAGGCCCTCGTGAGTCCCGTAGCAAATGCTCTGAAGTTATCGTACATGGCATCGACTTTTTGCTCCAACCTTCGGAGCTGGCGATCACCATGGGCATCATGTGCTTGTGTTGGTGGGCTGCCTCATCTGTCTGAGGGGGCTGTTGTGATGGCTCAGGAAAAGTGGGTTGGATAATAAAACCTAATCCTCGCAGATGCGGTTCACCACCCGTCTAGTCCTTAAATTTGGCAATAGTAGCATGAGTGATATTGTGGCTCGGGTTCTGCAGTGGCTCGTTATTCCACGGGACTCCTTGTTGGGTACAAAGCATGGCTGCCATATATGCATGCAGAATACTCCCAGTCGTGCTCCCCCGCAAATAACGCAGCATGTTCTGATGAATTAGGTGGCCGACGTCAATGTACTTGCCTTTGATAATGCCCCATAAAATGATAGCCCACTCAGTGGTTATTTCATGCTGGTGAGTTGACAGAATTACTTTGGCACAGATAAACAGATTCTATGCTTTGGCATATCGATTCAAGGCGGACGCTGGAAAATATTTTGGCTCGGTCGTCCCTGCCTTATAATTCCATTTAGTGCCCGGAATGCATAATTCAGAAATCACTAAGTCCAAGTCCATCATCAAATGTGCACCTGAGACCCAATTAGCAGACCCAGTTGGTGGTGTGTCAGTCATCCCAAACACTGCTCTGATGGCTGGGGGGCGAAAATCCACTTGTACTCCTCGAACCAGCGTTATTCCTCCTGTCATTTCCTTAGCATTCGCGTAGAACTCTCGAACAACCCCTATGGGAATAGGCATAGGAGTGGCAGCTAGGTAAACCCAGCCTTTTTCTCGTATCATATTCCATAGTTGGCTGTCTTTCTTCTCAGGTTTAAATCCCCATTCCTTCACAAACGATTTAGCCACGATGCGATAATATTCCTACTGGGCTTCCAAACTGATAAATTTCCTGTGGTCCATGACGTCCTCGTCTTGGTTACTGGAGGATGATTCTGATGATGAAGAGATGGAGATTGAATGTACTCTTTTTGGATCCATGTGCAGATGATAGGTATATAACACAGATGCTCTACTGCAGAAGAGA
The DNA here is from genome assembly GCA_020205615.1 of Panax quinquefolius. NCBI lineage: Eukaryota > Viridiplantae > Streptophyta > Magnoliopsida > Apiales > Araliaceae > Panax > Panax quinquefolius. The sequence goes on along the minus strand of CM035163.1, from coordinate 46,239,692 downwards.
ATACCCCCAAACTCATTTTTGCACAACCCACACAGAAACCCTAGATTTATGCCAGCGGAGAGAGTTGTGGGTATGAACTTTGATGAGAACTGAGGAGTCTTATGATTATGGGAGAACAGAAGAATACACTTCTATTATGTCACGTGAGAGGCCAAATAGACAACGACTCAGTTTTTTAAACCTGTAAAAATTTTCAACGCTTTGGTGCTTGGCAAGGGCTTGTGGCCTTTTAATGGTTTTTCGAACGCGTAGCCATGCGAGTGGCATTCTGATGCGAGATGTGTAGCGTCTTGGTAGCGTGGTTTTGAGCTATAGTCATTGCGTGGCCACGCGACCCTGCTTCCTGTACTGATGAGTTAACTCCCAAACTGCTTATCAGTGAGATTTCACATGAAGATACCTACATCACACCATGTACCCATATCAATGTGTGATCTCTAGAATAAGCATGAATGAACCAGTAGAATCTTTACAATACTAAAACACTGTCCAATGCAGACTCTATTACACACTCACTTATGCTCAACATAGCCATCTATTAAGAATGAAATAAAGATGAACTAGCTAAATACCCTACTGAATAAATAAAAAGGAAAATAGCGATAGAGATAATGGGTTGCCTCCCATCAAGCGCTAAGTTATAGTCAATTAGCTTGACTGTCTCTGAGACTCATGCCGACGAAAGAATAGAGGTGACTTTCTATCTATCCACCTTGCCACCAAAGTAATGCTTCAATCGCTGTCCATTCACCTTAAAAGGCTTGTCCGAAAACTGATCATATACTTCAATTGTACCATGCGGAAAGATAGTTTTCACTATAAATGGTCCTAACCATCTCGATTTCAGCTTTTCGGGAAAAAGTTTAAGTCTGGAGTTATAAAGAAAAACTCTTTATCCCGGTTCAAATGTCCTATCCATGATCTTTCGGTCATGCCATTTCTTCACCTTCTCTTTGTACAACTTCGAATTCTCATATGCCTGTAATCTAAATTCATCCAACTCATTGAGTTGGAGTAGACGTTTCTCCCCTGCAGCTTTCAAATCAAAATTGAGCTTCCGTATTGCCCAATATGCCTTATGCTCTAGCTCCATAGGAAGGTGATAGGCTTTCCATACACGAGTTGAAAATGTGACATGCCCAACGGAGTTTTGTATGCAGTTCTATAAGCCCATACTGCATCATCCAACTTTAACGACCAGTCTTTCCGTGTGGGATTCACAACTTTTTCAAGGATTCTCTTAACTTCTCGATTCAACACTTCAGCTTGGCCATTCATTTGCGGGTGATAAGCTGTAGCAATGCGATGGTGCACCCCACACTTAGCCAACAAAGCTGTAAACTGCCTGTTGCGAAAATAATTGCCTTCGTCACTGATGATAGCTCTTGGAATTCCAAACCTCGTGAAGATGCTTCTGTGTAAAAATATGAGGACGACCTTGGAATCATTTGTCGGAAGAGCTGCCACTTCTACCCATTTCGAGACATAATCCACTGTGATTAAGATGTAGAGATTTCCGCAGGAAGAAATGAAAGACCCCATGAAATTAATCCCCCACACATCAAAAATTTCTACCTCGAAGATCGTATTCAAAGGCATTTCATTTCTTTTGGAGATGTTCCCCACTCGCAGACATCTATTACACTGCTGGACAAAACTGTATGCATCCTTGAAAATTGTCGGCCAGTAGAATCCTGCTTGTAGTACTCTGGCTGCTGTTCTTTCACCACCATAGTGACCTCCATACACAGTAGAATGACACTCCTACAATATCCCCTCGGTCTCGCTATATGGAATACACCTTCTTATCACTTGATCAGAACACTATTTAAACAAGTAAGGCTCATCCCATATATACCATTTGACATCGTGCAGAAATTTCTTCTTTTGATAACCCACCAAGTCAGACGGTACCATCTTACTTACCAGATAATTCGTGTAGTCTGCGAACCATGACACTTCCCCTTTCACCACAAACAACTGCTTATCTGGAAAGGATTCATTAATCATGACTTTGTCGTTTACTTCCCTTTTCAGATTCTCTAGTCGAGATACGTGGTCCGCCACTTGGTTTTCAGTCCCCTTTCTGTCCTTGATTTCCAAATCAAATTCCTGCAATAATAAAATCCATCTGATCAACTGGGGTTTTGCATCCTTCTTTGCCACTAAATGTCGAATTGTTGCGTGATCCGTATACACTATCACCTTTGTGCAAATCAGATATGCTCGAAATTTATCCAAGGCATATACCACTGCCAATAACTCTTTCTCTGTAGTGGTGTAGTTCAACTGTGCATCTGTGAGGGTCTTGCTGGCATAATAGATCACATGAAATATCTTTTCCTTCTGCTGCCCCAAAACAGCCCCTATGGCGTAATCACTGGCATCACACATCAACTCAAATGGCAAAGCCCAATTTGGTGTAGTAATCACTGGTGCTGAAGTTAGTTTTCTCTTTAAGTGCTCAAATGTCAAATCTTGACGCTTGAGCTTCATCAAAACTAAACTGTGCATCCTTCTCCAATAGGCTGTATAGTGGTTTAGTTATTTTGGAGAAATCCTTGATGAATCTCTGGTAGAAACCTGCATGTCCTAGAAAACTACGAACACCTTTTACTGAAGTAGGTGGTGGCAAGTTTTTAATAGTCTCCAGCTTCGCCCTATCCACCTCAAGTCCCTTCTTCGAAACCTTGTGTCCCAATATCTTGGACCATGAAATGGCATTTTTCCCAGTTCAGCACTAAATTAGTTTCAACACATCTCTTCAAAACCATGACCAGATTCTCAAGGCATAAGTCAAATGAGTCCCCGAAGACTTAGAAGTCATCCATAAATACCTCCACATTCTGCTCCACCATGTCTGAAAATATAGCCATCATGCATCTTTGAAAGGTGGCTGGAGCATTGCATAACCCGAAAGACATCCTCCTGAAAACAAAAGTGCCGTATGGGCATGTGAAGGTAGTCTTTTCCTGGTCTTTTGGAGAGATCATAATTTGATTGTAGCCCGAATATCCGTCCAGAAGGCAATAGTACTCATGACCTGCTAATCTATCCAATATCTGATCAATGAATGGGAGTGGAAAATGATCTTTCCTTATAGCTTTGTTGAGCCTGCAATAATCCATGCAGACTCTCCACCCCGTTACTGTTCGTGTTGGAATTAACTCATTATTCTCATTAGTCACGATTGTCATGCCACCCTTTTTCGGAACACACTGCACTAGGCTCATCCATGAGCTGTCTGAGATCGGATAAATTATTCCTGCATCTAACCATTTCAGTACCTCTTTCTTGACCACTTATTTCATTATCGAATTAAGCCTTCTTTGTTGCTCAACTGACGGCTTACTACCAACTTCTATTAGGATCTTGTGCATGCAATACGAAGGGCTGATCCCTTTGATATCTGCTATGGTCCATCCAATAGCTGATTTGAACTCTCGAAGCACTCGTAGCAGTTTTTCTTCCTGAAAAGATGTTAGTGCAGAAGCAATAATCACAGGTAATTTTGAATCTGAACCTAAAAATGCGTACCTAATATGTTCTGGAAGTGGTTTTAACTCCAGCTTTGGAGGTGTCTCAAGAGATGACTTTAACTTTACTAAGGCTTCCCCAACTTTTGTCAATGGCTCAGTAGGTGGTCTGAATTTCCTGAATTGTGGAGTGGTATCCAGATATTGTACAAATTCGTCGAATTCCTAGTCCTCCAAATCTGAGTTCTCATCAATGATATTCCTCAAAGGTTCATAATCCACTAGACTCTATACTTCATCATTTAGAACACGATTCACCCAATCAACTAGGAAACAGTCCTCTTCATCTGCTGGGAACTTCATGGCTTTGAAGACGTTAAAGGTAACCTCTTGATCATGTACACGCATAGTGAGTTCCCCTTTTTGCACATCTATCAAAGTCCTTCCTGTGGCTAAGAATGGTCTCCCCAATATGATCGGTATACTTTTGTCTTCCTCATAATCTAAGATGATAAAGTCAGCCAAAAAGATAAATTTATCCACTTTCACTAATACATCTTCAACAATTCCCCGTGGATACGTGATGGACTGTCTACCTAGTCAAGAAAAATGTTTAATCGGCCTTGGCGTAAACAATAGCAATCGATTAAACACCGACAAGGGCATCAGTTAATACTTTCCCCAAGATCACATAAACACTTTTTGAAGTTTATCTTTCCGATCGTGTATGGAACTGTGAAACTACCCGGATCTTTCAGCTTTGGAGGTAGTTTACGCCAAGAAACCTTGACCGCATTCCTCTGTCAAGGCCACTATCTCAAACTCATCTAGTCTTCTCTTCCTTGACAATATACCCTTCATAAACTTTACATAGCTTGGCATTTGTTCCAATGCCTCAGTGAACGGTATATTGATCTGCAGCTTTTTGAATACCTCCACGAACTTACTGAATTATTGATCTTCCCTTTGCTTATTTAATCTCTACGGATACGGTACTTGAGGGTGAATTGGTGGCACTGAACTCTTGAGCTTCTCCTCTGAACCTGCTTTATCTTTCTCTTCCTGCAGAACCTCAGAATTTTCCAGATTTTCTTCCTCAGCATTAACCTGCTCTGCCTCGCTCGGCCGCGCGGCTTCCTTAGTGTAATCAGGCGCGGGCGCGCGACTTGCAGAGTCTGCAATATTTTTCCCAGATCTCAATGTGATCACTTGACACTGTTCCTGTGATGCCCCAAAGTAGGTATACATCACCTATTCTGAACCGTCAAATACATAGTACAAAATTCAGATACAAACTTAAATATACAACATGAGCTGTGAGTTTTAATACAATCATTGTCTAGATAGGCGATACAAACTCAAAATAAGTCCTCAATACATTTATTATCACACTATTTCACGAGAATAGTGAGGACTACTAATACTATCATACGGACCGTCATCACTCGGTTCCCCGACTCGTTCAGTTATATTCTCATTTCTGAAGAGAACGGTGAAAGAAAGGGTGAGCTCAACTAGCCCGAGAAGAAATATTATGACTAAGATAATGCAGGATAAATTATCATTAGCCTTCAACAATGTTAAAGCGATAAAATACAATAGACATCAAGTTTAACCGCAGTGGAATAAGCAATCTATTAAAAGAGTCAAGTAGAGAATAAAGTCTACTATCTTTTATGATTTAAAAGGTTTTCATCACTTTTTATCATTTGAGACTCAAAACAATAAATAATCCACATCATCATCTACACTGACTACGGCCGATGATATTCATTAGGGTCACGGCCACAAATTATCCATACACTACGGGCCGAGGATATTCATGTATTCATCGAGTGGTTATGATCATGCCAACAAGCGTCCATCAATGCACTACGGGCCAATGAGGACTTTTACCACATCATTTGTAATATTACGATCATGATTACAAGAATAATCCACGGTCATAATCATACCAAGTCCATCTATGCACTACAGGCCACAAATGACTTTCAACATAATATAAACATGAGGATGATGACGATGATATAAGAATTCAATAAAACAAGTTCAAGAATTAATTTAATCAGGAACTAATAACGTCCAAATTGTCAACATGATACTTCTTTGTAGAGTAAAATTCAAGAATGCTTAGAAGAATATTTCCATGAAAAGATCTTTGGATGAAGCGCAAATATCGAGGATATTCCACTAATTTCATGGAGTATAGAAGTAAAAACTTTAACCAATTGAGTATAATAAAGAATGGAATAACAAAAGAAATAACCGGGCATGCGATAGATCGCATGCAGCGAGTTATTCAATAGAATAATAAAGAAGGAACCGATTATTCGGCGAAAGCGCATGCAGACGGGATATTCAGCGAGAATAATAAAAAGGCGGAACCGGTCCCGTAAAATGCATGCAGAGAGGATATTCTAATGCGAGAATAATAAAAAAGGCGGAACGGTCCAGGCGTAATGCATGCAGACAGGATATTCCAACAGAATAATAAAGATGGAATCAGGTCCAGCATAAAATGCACAGACAGGATATTCCTACAGAACAATAAAGGATGGAATAACAGAAGAATTTCCCCAAGTATAGGGTAGCCTGTGTATACAGGTTATTCCAACAGAATAATAAAGAATGGAATAACAGAAGTTCTCTTTATGAATACAAAAGAAATAATACCCCTTACCTCAGAAGAAACTGGATACTAGAATAGTGAGGTAGCAGGCTTCTCTTCTTTTATAGATTTTCTCTCTATAGCTTCTCTCTATAAGTTCTCTCTATAATAATTACTCTATATCTTTAGTGAATTGGTGAGAAATGAAGGAAGAATGAGCTTCTATTTATAAAAAATATAGTTTCAATAATTTACGCGTTTTGGGGCTCGAAAAATTACGATCAATACCTCGACTTTTCTTTCATTTTAATTTAGTCTGCAAGTATTATCAAACTTGCCCCACCTCCCCTAATAGTAAATAATGTGAATTAATAGTTCAATCATGTGAATCAATAGTTATAATCATGTGAAAATATGAATTACGGTATAATACCTCCATCTATACCTCCATCTTTAATTTAATCATGCAAGTATTATCAATCTTGCACCAACTCCCCTAATAGTATAAGAATGTGATTCAATAGTACACACATGTGAACAAATAGTTATATAAGCATGTGAATTAGTAGCAATTAATTGCTCATTTATCCGATAAATTCCCTGATTTATCATTATAACCCTCAGACATCAATTATCATCGGAATAGATGTCGATTTCCACTAACACTAATAATCCCAACACAATGGAACTATCAAAATCATCTTTAATCAACACGAACTTATTCATTATTAATATTATAACTCATAATATTTAACAACTGAGGTCGTTCCGGGAAAGAGGGGCTTTCGATAAGGATTTTCTCCTTATTGGCGCATGATTAGGTGACAAACCTCTCATTGGCGAGAACTTTAGACATTGTAAATATTATTATTTAATAATATGAATAACTTTTTCATCTCAATTATTGATTTAATAATATATCATATAATGCGAGATGATCTTTGTGACAATAATCGAATCAATAATATGAGAGATATGATGCAACAATTATTGTAGCAATAATTGAGTATAAGCGAGTGACTTCTCACGTAAGCATCAATAATCAATACCGTGTGCTACTATGAAACCACACGTATTACTGTACTTTTACTACCGAGTAGTTCAACAGTATTAACGGTAAAACTTCCTCCATTATTTTCATAAAAATATTTTTGTCGTTTTCTCAATCCAACAATAATTCTGTTATGGGGTCCTCCAATGATTGCTCCATTGTACGAATATTTCCTGCTAAAACGAATATTCTCCGACCAATCGAATATAATATAACAACTTGCATACTTTGCAAAATTTATAAATACTACCCACAACTAAAACATTATAACAAATTCATTCCATAATATTCAAAAATGATAATTATAGAAAAATCATCTTTATTCATAAAAGTTGGGGTCTTACAACCTCCCCTTCTTATGAAATTTTGCCCTTGAAATTAGGGTACATACCTGGTATGTCGAAGAGGTAAGGATACCATGATTTCATTTCAGATTCTAATTCCCAGGTTATTTCCTCAACATCGTGGTTTCTCCATAAAACTTTGACTTGAGGTATAACCTTGGAGCGTAGAATATGTTCCTTCTTATCCAAGATTTGAATAGGAACCTCTTCATACGTCAAATCTTCTGCTATTTCGTCCGGTTCTAACTCAATAACGTGGTTCGGGTCTTCCGCATATTTACTTAACACGGATATGTGAAAAACGTTATGAACACGAGACATACTTGGCGGTAAAGCGAGTCTATACACCATAGTTCCTACTCGATCGAGGATTAAAAATGGGCCAATGAATCGAGGATTGAGCTTTCCTCTCTTTCTAAATCTCGTAACTCCTTTCCATGGAGCAACATGTAATAACACATGATCTCCAATATCGAATTCCACGTCTTTTTGATGAAGATTAGCATAACTCTTTTGTCGATCTTGTGAGGTTTTATATCGTTCTTGGGATCATTTGAATCTTTTTTCGTAGTCATACGTACCAACTCTGGTCCCAACAACGTTGCTTCACCCACCTCATCCCGGCATCTGGAGAACGACACTTTCTTCCATACTGGCGCTTGAATGGAGCCATGCGATACTTGCTTGATAACTGTTGTTGTATGAAAACTCCACCAACGGCAAGAACATATCCCAACTTCCCTTGAAGTCAAGGACACAGAGTCTTAATAAATCTTCAAGAGTTTGAATAGTCCTCTCTGATTTTCCGTCCGTCTGAGGATGATATGTCGAACTAAATCATAAATCCGTGCCTATAGCTTTTTGCAAACTAACCCAAAATCTTGAAGTGAATCTTTGGTCTCGATCAGAAACTATGGATACTAGCATACCATGCAATCTTACAATCTCGTTTATGTACATATGAGCAAGACGTTCAAGTGTATAAGTTTCTTGTATAGGTAAGAAATGAGCAAACTTGGTTAATCTATCAACAATGACCCAAATTGCATCTATACCCTGAGAAACCTTGGGAAGACCGATGCTTGAAATCCATGGTAATGTGCTCCCACTTCCATTACGGAATTTCAAATGGTTGCTGATGGACCTTTTGGTACTTGATGCTCTGCCTTGACTCGTTGACACGTTAAACACCTTGAGATAAACAGCGCTATCTCTCTTTTTATATTGCCCCACCAAAATGTATGTCGAAGATCATGATACATTTTAGTACTCCCAGGATGGATTGCAAACGGTGTGTTGTGCGCCTCCATCATGATTTTATACTTTAAATTAGGGTCGTTAGGAATACAAAGTCTAGAGTTGACTCGAAGTATTCCTTCTTCATTAATTCTTGCTTCCGGCATAGCTCTTTCTTGCACTTTCTTCCTCATACGCATCAGCTCCAGGTCTGTAGCTTGAGAAGCTTTAAATTTATCGATTAAAGTTGGTTCTACTCGTATATTCGCCATCATCACGTGGGTCCCTGGAGTCTTTATCTCTATCTCCATCCTTTGAAAGTCATACAAAATGGGCCTTTGCGTTGACAATATCGCACTCGTACCCGCATATGATCTTTTACTTAATGCGTCAGCTACCACGTTCGCTTTTCCAGGATGGTATTGGATGGTATGATCATAATCTTTCAACAATTCAAGCCAACGTCGTTGTCGCATGTTGAGTTCCTTTTGAGTGAAGAAATATTTGAGGCTTTTATGATCCGTAAAGTTCTCCACTTTCTCCCCATACAAGTAATGCCTCCAAATCTTTAGTGCAAAAACGATTTGCGCTTGACTCTAGATCATGAGTAGGATAATTCCTCTCATATTCTTTTAGTTGTCGTGAGGCATAGGCTATGACTTTCCCATGTTGCATGGGAACACAACCTAACCCCTTTGCGAAGCATCGCTTTGTAGATGACAAATCCCTCAAGGCGGATGGTATTGTCAAGAGCAGGTCTTTGAAATGAGTCTCCTCTTGAGTTCTTGAAAACTCTTCTCACATTCCTCGCTCCAATGAATTTTGTATCTTTACGAGTCAATTTGAGTTAATGGAGTAGCGATTCGAGAAAATCCTTCCACGAATCTCAGATAATAACTTGACTAAGTCGTGAAAGCTACATACTTGATCCTTGATTTGGGTTGCTCCCGACTTTGAATAGCTTGATCTTTCTTTGGGTCAGCAGATATTCCATGACTTGATACTACGTGCCCAAGGAATGCTACTTCCTCAAGCGAACTCGCATTTCTTCAACTTGGCATAAAACTTATATTCACGAAGCTTTTTGGAGTATCGACCTCAAGTGTTGCTCATGATCTTCACGGCTTTTGGAATAAATAAGGATGTCATCAATAAAGGCGACCACAAAGTGATCCAAATATTCCTTGAATACTCGGTTCATCATATCCATGAAGGTAGCGGGAGCATTAGTCGATCAAAAGACATGACTAGGAATTCATAATGCCGTCTGGAGGAGTTAAAGCCGTCTTTGGAATGTCATTGGTTCTAATCTTCAATTGGTGATATCAGGAATGAAGATCGATCTTTGAAAAGAATTTGGCTCGTTATGGCGGTCAAATAGGTCATCAATACGTGGCAATGGGTATTTATTTTTGATGGTGACATAGTTGACTCTCGATAATCAATACAAAGTCGCATACCCCATCTTTCTTTTTCACGAATAGAAGCAGGAGCACCCCGAGGAGAAGTACTAGGGACGAATGAAACCGATGTCTAACAATTCCTACGGTTGGGTCTTTAACTCACGAAGTTCAATAGGAGCCATTCGATATGGGGCTTTGGAAATAAGTTTTGTACCGAGGTTGAGGTCGATACAAAATTCAATTTCACGCTCTGGGGGTAGGCGGGGAAGTTTTTCGAGGGGAATCGTCGGAAATTCATTAACAATAGAAATATAATTCAAAAGCGGCATATTTTTATTTAGATTCAGTGACATGAGCTAAGAAAGCTTGACATCCATTTTTCAATAAGCGAATAGCTTTATGGCTTGAGATGATAGTGATTGATTTTAATGGTTTGGTTGCTTGAATTCACATAATAGGTTGGTTAGGAATATGAAAGCTAACAACCTTACAAAAATAATCAATTTTTGCATGATGAGTAGTTAACCAATCAATAACTAGAATTACGTCAAATGCAAGTATTTTCAATGAAATAAGATCGACGGGTAATGTGAGAGGTACCGATTTGAACTAAACAAGACTTATAAGCGAGTGGATGTAATGAAGGTTTCTCCCGATGGAGTTTCAACGAGATAAAGTCAAAGTCCAATTTCTTGAGTCAAATTTAAGCGTTGGCGCAAGTAGGAGACATAAAAGAATGGGTAGAAGCAGAATTATCAAATAAGGTATATACTTCACTAGAGTTTATGATAAGCTTACCGTGATGACCTCGTTCGGGTTCCTTGCTTTACGGGAGGTCACGACAAACGCTCTCCTTGAACTCTCGCTTTTGTCTTGTTTGGGATGACCTTTGATGCCTCCATCCCATTTGGACTTGTCTTGATTGCATGACAAAAATCGGGCAGGTGACCTTCTTTTCCACAATTGTAACATGCTTTGGAGGGCATCATGTAATTTGGTGATGTGTCCCTCCCCTCCACATTTGAAGCATATGATAGGTGGTCGTTCTCCTTCTTTAATGACAGGTACTGATGCTGACGTCTTTCCATCATTGTTGAATCTCCTCTCATTGAAATGTTCATTTTTATTATTTTGGCCGTGATTACCACCGAAGTGGTTACCATTTCTGGCATGTTGATTCCCTCCACGCTTATTGTCACCGCTCGACGATTTGTTATCCTTTGGTATTATCATTTTGTCGGCTGCTCTCTTTTGGTTGGGTTGACTCATTATCGCGCTCCAATAACTGGGCCCTATTAACAACATCTGAATACAAACACAGTTTATGAGAGATAAGATATTGACGTATCTCGGGTTTCAAACCTTTTAGAAATATTCGCGTCATTCTCTCCTCATTATCAACCAAATGGGACGTAAACCGGGATGATTTCGGCAAACTTGGGCCCGTCTTTATGACACGGTCGTATTGTTTTGCTCCAGTTTAATGAACTCTACCTCTTTCGTGTGAGCGAATACTTTCGGGAAAGTACTTGTCGTTGAAGCAGTTCTTGAAACTTTTCCCAAGACATCTTGATCTGGCGAGTTGAGTACGCTTTCTGATTCCCACCGATGTCGCCTCGCCCACAACATGAAGGTGGCAAAGGAACCTTTTGCTCCTCGGAGCAACCCAAGACATCAAATATCTTGTTGATCTGTTTTATCCACGTCTCCGCCTTAAGTGGTTTTGGCTCTTTAAAAAACTCCGATGGTCCCAGCTCCTTAAACTATTTGGCGGTGACCGTCCGAGAATTGCTAGTGTTTCCACCTGCATTTCGGACAGGAGTCTCTCTTGCCAGATTTTACATGAATTGGAGAAAGCCTCTGAACATTCCATCGTTCATCATTTGGTCAATGTTGTTGTTTGCCTGAGGATTGTTGCCTTCCTGATGCACATTATCCTGATTGTTGGTTTGTGGAGACTCAATGGTCTCCTGTGCTCCATTGATGTTCTCAACATTCCCGGATGCCATTTTCAAATACTTCCACAAAACAAGGGTTAATTAACATATCACATGTTATCCCTATACTCTGACCGACCAATTAAATACCAAATAAACTTAGGTAGGTCATACTAGCGAAGGAATTCCCCGTCTCTCCCCTCCTAGTTCTTGTCTCACATCTTAGCCAGGGATCATATGCCTAAGCTTTGATACCAACTGTGACCCGCATCCAAGACTTGGATAGCACCTCACAATGATACCTATCAACTTGCCACCGTTACTCACAGCGTCCCCTATGGAAAGTCTGGCTTCGGTGCATCCCAAGACTTGGAAGTCACCAGATAAAGGCTCGGGGCTCTTTTCTATGGCTTTGATACCAACTGTGACGCCACCAAAATAGGTATACGTCACCTATTCTTAACCGTCAAATACATGGTACAAAATTCAGATACAAACTTAAATATACAACATGAGCTATGAGTTTTAATACAATCAACGTCTTCTAGACAGTACACAAACTCAAAATAAGTCCTCAATACATTTATTATCACACTATTTCACAGAATAGTGAGGACTACTAATACTATCATCTGGACCGTCACTCCGTTCCCCGACTCGTTCCAGTTATATTTTCATTTCCTGAAGAGAACAGTGAAAGAAAGGGTGAGCTCAACTAGCCCAGTAAAAAATATTATGACTAAGATAATGCGGGATAAATTATCATTAGCCTTCAACAATGTTAAACTGATAAAATACAATAGACATCAAGTTTAACCGCAGTGGAATAAGCAATCTATTAAAAGAGTCAAGTAGAGAATAAAGTCTACTATCTTTTATGATTTAAAAAGGTTTTTCATCACTTTTTATATTTGAGACTCGACAATAAATAATCCACATCATCCTCACACTACAACCGAGGATATTCATTGGGTCACGACCATAAATTATCCATGCACACTACGGGCCAAGGATATTTGTGTATTCATCAACGGTCATGATCATGCCAACAACTGTCCATCAATGCACTACGGGCCAAAGAGGACTTTTACCACATCATTTGTAATATTACGGTCGTGATTTACAAGAATAATCCTGGTCATAATCATACCAAGTCCATCTATGCACTACTGAGGCCACAGATGACTTTCAACATAATATAAACATGAGGATGATGACAATGATATAAGAATTCAATAAAACAAGTTCAAGAATTAATTTAATCAGGAACTAATAACGTCCAAATTGTTAACATGATACTTCTTTGTAGAGTAAAATTCAAGAATGCTCGGAAGAATATTTCCATGAAAAGATCTTTGGATGAAGCGCAAATATCAAGGATATTCCACTAATTTCATGGAGTATAGAAGTCAAAACTTTAACCATTTGAGTATAATAAAGAATGGAATAACAAAAGAAATCACCAAGCATGCGATGCGATAATTCCAGCGAGAATGTGATTATTCCAACGAGAATAATAAAGATGGAACCAGTCTCGGCGTAAAACTCATGCAGGATATTCAATAGAATAATAAAAGGCGGAACCGGTCCCGCAAAAACGCATGTGAATAGGATATTCAAGCGTAATAATATAAAGAGCGGAACCAAGTCCGGCGTAAAAGCGCATGTGACAGGATATTCAAGAACAATAAAGGATGGAATAATGGAAGAATTTCACCAAGTATAGGGTACTTACTGGCGTATCTGAGTTATTCAACAGAATAATAAAGATTGGAATAACAGAAGTTCTTTTCATGAATACAAAAGAAATAATACCCCTTACCTCAGAAGAAACTCGATACTAGAATAGTGAGGTAGCAGGCTTCTCTTCTTCTATAGATTTTCTCTCTTTAGTTTCTCTCTATAATTTCTCTCTATAATAATTGCTCCATAGCTTTAGTGAATTGGTGAGAAATGAAGGAAGGATGAGCTTCTATTTATAGAAAAATATAGTTTTGATAATTGTACATTTTGGGGCTCGAAAAATTACAGTATAATACCTCCAAATTTTCTTTTATTTTTAATTTAGTCCTGCAAGTATTATCAAACTTGCACCACCTCCCCTAATAGTAAATAATGTGAATTAATAGTTCAATCATGTGAATCAATAGTTATAATCATGTGAAAATATGAATTACGGTATAGTACCTCCATCTATACCTCCATCTTTAATTTAATCATGCAAGTATTATCAATCTTGCACCAACTCCCCTAATAGTATAAGAATGTGATTCAATAGTACACACATGTGAACAAATAGTTATATAAGCATGTGAATTAGTAGCAATTAATTGCTCATTTATCCGATAAATTCCATGATTTATCAATATAACCCTCAGACATCAATTATCATCGGAATAGATGTCGATTTCCACTAACACTAATAATCCCAACACAATGGAACTATCAAAATCATCTTTAATCAACACGAACTTATTCATCATTAATATTATAACTCATAATATTTAACAACCAGGTCGTTCCCAAGAAAGAGGGGCTTTCCAATAAGGATTTCTCCCTATTGGTAGCATGATTAGGTGACCAAACCTCTCATTGGCGAACTTCTAGACATTATAAATATTGTAATTTAATAATATGAATAACTTTGTCGTCTCAATTATTGATTTAATAATATATCATATAATGCAGATGATCTTTGTGACAATAATCGAATCAATAATATGAGAGATATGATGCAACAATTACTATAGCAATAATTGAGTATAAGCGGTGACTTCTCACGTAAGCATCGATAATCAATACTGGTGTGCTTCTTATGCAACCACGCGTATTCTTTGTACTTTACTAGAAGTAGTTCAACAAGATTAACGGTAAAACTTCCGCCGTTATTTTCATAAAAATATTTTTGTCGTTTTCTCAATCTGACAATAATTCTGTTGTGGGGTCCTCCAATGATTGTGCCATTGTATGAATATTCCCTGCTAAAACAAATATTCTCCGACCAATCGAATATAATATAACAACTTGCATACTTTGCAGAATTTATAAATACTAACCACAACTATAACATTATAACAAATTCATTCCATAATATTCAAAAATGATAATTATAGAAAAATCATCTTTATTCATAAAAGTTGGGGTCTTACAGTTCCTTCCCGTCTCTCTTGGATTTGTCTCTGTATTACTTGGCAATGAACCCTAGGGCCTGTTGTTGAGCATGCTCGCCATTTGCCCCATTTGAGTCTCCAGATTCTTGATAGCCACTGCTTGGCTTTTAATCATAACTTCCATGTTTTCCATGTATTTCAACATCATCTCCTTTATTTCTGATTTCTTTTCTGGCTGTGGTGCAGCTGGAGTGTGATGTTGTTGAGAAAATCCCGGTGGAAACGGTGGTTTTGATGAAAAGCGTGGTCAACATTGGTTAAAATTTGGCCGATTCTCACCGATTTCTTGGTTATTTGACCAATTAAAGTTTGGATGGTTTCGGTTGTTGGGGTGGTATGTGTTCTGAAACTATCCTTGATCTTTCCTGTAATTTCCCACATACTGTACCGACTCCGAACTGATAGCACATTGATCCGTCGAGTATGACCCTGCACAAATCTCACATACAAAAGAAACTGTTTTCACTTTGCTCTCTGTCAGTGTATCTATCTTCTTTGCCATCGCTGCCATCTGTGCGGACAACTGGGTAATAGCATCTACCTCCAACACACCTACAACTTTGGGTTGTGGCATCCGAGATGTAGGATTCTGGTAATCATTTGCATCCATAGTCTCGATAAGTGTATATGCCTCATCATAGCTCTTTGCCCATAATGCCCCTCCTGCAGCTGCATCCACATTAGGTCTCGACTGCCATCCCAATCCATTGTAAAATGAGTTGATCACCATCCAATCTGTGCTAAGTCCTCCCATGTAGTGATTGAACCTGACGGCAAAGAATGTAGCCAACTTCTCGCCTTATCCCTCAATGAGAATGGGAATAGCCTAAGTCTGATAGCATCCTCCGTCACACCGTTGTATCTGAATGTATCGCAAATCTCAATAAAGCTCAATAAATGTTCATTCGGATCATCCATAGCAGCACCCCCAAACTGTACCGAATTCTGCACCATTTGAATAGTGCCCGGTTTTATCTCAAAAGTATTAGCTGCTATCGCCGGTCATACTATGCTAGACTGTAGTCCATTTATATTTGGCATGGAATAGTTCCTTAGAGCCCGGTGCTTTTCTCTTTGCTCAATTCTCTGTTCTTCTGCCATACCAACTATAGTACTCTCTAACTGAGCTTACAAATTTCTTCGCACACTAGCTTTCTAACCTCTTCCGTTAATGTTATCCTGTGCTGGTGTTAATTCTGAGTTGGATGATCGAATGTGCATAAAAATCTACAAGTACCTGGAACCAAAACAAAACAAAATTAGAAATGAGAAACGATCAGAATTATCTAAGTCATACAATATAGCTTGAAACTGATGATAATTATTTAAATTAAACACCTTTCCCCGGCAACGGCGCCAAAAACTTGTTGCCTCTTTTTCAGTTGTAATAAAAGAGCTCTAACTCATGCAAGCATACATGTGTCAACAAGTAATACAGAGTAAGTAGAGTATCGATTCCACAGAGAAAGTTGTCAAATTTAAACTGCTATGCATCAATTAAATCACTATATTTATATGCTTAAACTAATGACTATATTGGTGAATTACTCTCACTGCATATAACAACTAAAACAAGAATAATAATGGAATAAACCAAGTCTGGAAATAATGGGATCCTAACTTCATTTAATACTGCATCTAATTACCACTATCATACAAGAATTTCTCACATATCACAGGAAAGTAGCCAAGAGCACTAATAGAGTCATAGCCATTTTTCAATGTACTATGACCTACTTACACAGCATCCACAAGCGATAGACTCCATGTAATCAACAATATAACCAAAATCACTATATGTCTATGTGAAATTGCAATTATACTGAATTTAAGCACAAGCCCTTATGTTAACTCATACGGTGAAACAGTATACGCCTATCTGGTTCACGAAATACACAAGCCATACACAACAGCCCAATATACGTATGCTATCATGATTACAATCCATACTTGCATGTTCATTGTCAATTCCATACAAGTCTTGAAACGAATGGTGATCAAGCATTCATACATGCAAAACAATCATAATAGAAATCCCACATGATATGTAAAACAGCCCCAACAATCAAGCATGCAACCAAACTACATATTAAAATCCGTTAGAATCCCATAATGGAGTTTAGTTCATGAGTGAACCAAAAGCCATTATGGGATCAAAGCTAAACATGGTTAATAAGCAAACAATTGAAAGATGGAGGATAGAAATGATCAAACCCAATTGCTGATTATAGACCAAAGTTAACGTTCAAATCCTCATAAATCCAGTAAAATAATAATGATAATCCACAATGATAGAAAATCCCAAGAAGAATTGGAGAAGTAGGCGTTTAAGCTTCGTTCTACGTTAGAATCTCCCTCAACGTGTAAACCCTAGTCCCTACTATGAAAATACGTAAAAAGTAATCAAAGATATGTCTGACACCAGTCAGATATCGTTTTAATCAATTACAACCTTTTTAATTAAAAATTAAAATAAAATAAATCGTGACTTCAGCATCGCAGCGGCGCATGCGCCCCTCGATGGAATCTCTCGGCGAGGAACGCGACTTGCAGTGTGTAATGTTGTCCGGCCGGTGTGCTCATGGCAGGCGCGTGTTCTAAAGTTTATCTGCCAAGGCGGCCATGCGACTTCTGCAACTTTGAATTCTTGTTCTGCTGCTGATATTTCTATTGTTAATGAATTTCCTGATGTATTCCCTGAAGAACTTCCTGGCCTACCCCCAGAGCGAGAAATTGAATTTTGTACTGACCTTGAACCCGATACAAAACCCATTTTCAAAGCCCCATATCGAATGACTCCTATTGAACTTCAGGAGTTAAAGACTTAATTGCAGGAATTGTTAGACATTGGCTTTATTCGTCCTAGTACTTCTCCTTGGGGTGCTTCTGTTCTATTCGTGAAGAAGAAAGATGGAAGTATGCGACTTTGTATTGATTATCGGGAGTTGAATCATGTCACCATCAAAAATAGGTACCCATTGCCACGTATTGATGACCTATTTGATCAGTTGCCAGGCGCTAAATTCTTGGGGGCGTCACAGATGGTATCAAAGCTTAGGGATATGATCCTTGACTGAAATGTGAGAGAAGAACTAGGAGGGGAGAGATAGGGAATTCTTTCGCTAGTATGAGCTACCTAAGTTTAATTGGTATTTAATTGGTCGGTCAGAGTATAGGGATAATATGTGATATGTTAATTAACCCTTGTTTTGTGGCAGTATTTAAAAATGACATCCGAGAATGTTGAGAACATCAATGGAGCACAGGAGACCGTTGGGTCTCCACAGATCAATAATCAAGATAATGTGCATTAGGAAGGCGACAATCCTTAGGCAAACAACAACACTAACCAGATGATGAACGATGGAATGTGCAGAGGCTTTATGCAATTCATGCAACATCAGGCAAGAGCGGCTCCTGTACAAAATGCAGGTGGAAACACTAGCAACTCTCGGATGGTCACCGCTAAGCAGTTCAAGGAACTGGGACCACCAGAGTTTTTTGGAGAGCCAAAACCACTTAAGGCGGAGACGTGGATAAAGCAGATCTGCAAGATATTTGATGTCTTGGGATGCTCCGAGGAGCAAAAGGTTCCCTTTTCGACCTTCATGTTGCGTGCAGAGGCAGATTACTGGTGGGAATCTGTAAAGCGTACTCAACCTGCCGCACTGAAGATGTCTTGGGAAAAGTTTCAAGAACTGTTCAACGACAAGTACTTTTCCGAAAGTATTCGTCAAATGAAAGAGGTAGAGTTCATCAAGCTGGAGCAAAATAACATGTCCGTGTCACAGTATGATGCCAAGTTCGCCGAGTTGTCCCAGTTTACGTCCCATTTGGTTGATAATGAGGAGAGAATGACGTGAATGTTTTTAAGAAGTTTGAAACCTGAGATACGTCAATATCTTATCTCTCATAAACTGTGTTTGTATTCAGATGTTGTTAATAAGGCTCAATTATTAGAGCGCAATAATGAGTTAACCCAACCAAAAGAGAGCAGCCGGTAAAATGATAATACCAGTGATAACAGTCATCGAAGCGGTGACAATAAGCGTGGAGGGAATCAAGATGCGAAATGGTAACCACTTGGTGGTAATCATGGCCAAAATAATAAGAATGGACATTTCAAGAAGAGGAAATTCAACAATGATGGAAAGCGTTAGCACCAAAGACTAGGTTGTTAAGGAAGGAGAACGACCACCTATCATATGTTTCAAATGCGGAGGGGAGGGACACATCAGTCCAAACTGCGCGATGCCGTCCAAAGCATGTTATAATTATGGAAGAGAAGGTCACCTAGACAGATTTTGTCATTCACCGAAGACAAGTCTAGCTAGGACGGTGGCACCAAAGGCGGATATGGACAAAACAAAGTCGGTGGTTTCAAGAAGAGCGTTTTTTGTGACTTCTCAAAAAGCGAGTAACCCGAACGAAGTTAGCACAGGTTAGTTAATTATAAATTCTTGTGAAGTCTATACCTTATTAGATACTGGTTCTACCCATTATTTTATCTCTCTTGCTTGCGTTCAACGTTTAAATTTGACCCTAGAGAAGTTAAACTTTGACTTATTGGTTGAAACTTCGTTAGTAGAAACCTTCGTTACCTCCACTGTTTATAAATCTTGTTTGATTCAAATCGACACTTTCACGTTACCTGTCGATCTTATCTCTTTGAAAATACTTGCCTTTGATTTGATTTTAGAAATCGATTGGTTAACTACTCATCATGCTTTTCGTAAGGTTGTTAGCTTTCATATTCCTAACCAACCTGTTATGCGAATTCAAGCAGCCAAACCACTAAATTCAATCATTGTCATATCAAGCCATAAGTAAAGAGCCCCGATCCTTTTGTTGTTGACTTCCTTGTGTGGAATGCACCGAAGCCAGACTTTCTGTAGGCAACGTCGTGAATGACGATGGCAAGTTAATAGGTATTAATGTGACATACTATCCAAGTCATGGATGAGAGTCACAGTTTTAAATGATATTTCTATTGTTAATAAATTTCCTAACGTAGTCTTAAAGACTTCTTAGCCTACCTTAGAGCGTGAAATCGAATTTTGTATTGACCCCAGTACAAAACCCATTTCTAAAACCCTTAAATATTCTTCAACCAAAACAAACGTATCATGCGCCAAGGACATTGGCTCGAAAAATTTCAAGATTACGATCGTACCATTCAATATCATGTGGAAGAGAGAGCGTGGTAGTGACGCGTTGAGTAGAAGATCGTATGCATTTATTCTGATGCGATGTTGTTAACACAAAGACCCATTTTGTATAACTTACAAATGATGAAGATAGAGTTAAAGACTCTAGGGACCCATGTGAAGATAACAAATATACGAGTAGAATCGACTTTAATCGATAAAGTTAAAGCCGCTCAAGCTTCACACCCGAATCTGATGAATATGAAGAAGAAGGTTCAAGAAGGTGTTATCTTAACCATTGATTAAATTGGCCCATTTGAAATCCTCGATCAATTAGGAACTGTGGCCTATAGACTCGTTTTACCGCCAAGTATGTCGCGTATTCATAACGTTTTTCACGTATCGTTGTTAGTAAAAAACTTAGTCTTGGGAGACTTTGGAGCCAAATTTCAGAATAATTAATGAATCTAAAAAATTATGAAATCATGGGGGTTTTATAGAGCATGTTACAAGCTTTCCATAGCCTCAAAAATGGACTAATTTCGATAACGGATGAAGAAGTTATGAAGATTTGAAGTATGTGCGTCAAAAGTTGTAAAATCTGGAAAATTGGAGCTAAGTGTCAAGGGTCGAGCGCCTAGGTGCTAGGCTCGACGCTTAGATTCTGCTCTTGGGCGCCTAGGCACTTGCCCAAGGCCAAATCTGGACGCCTAGGCGCTGGTCAAGTGTGAAGCCAAAATCTGTCCGGACATCCTTTAGTAAATTGGGCATAACTTTTTCATACGAACTCCGATTGAGGTGATTCAGGATGATTCAGAAATATAACGAGTAGACCTATAACTTTCATTCTTTATATTTTGAGATTTGAGGTCGGTATTAAGGCCTAAAATGGCTATTTTAGGGACTGATGTGCATTCAAAGGCAATCAGAGGATATCAAGCATGCACGTATGCAGCGTGTAATGTTTTCGACGATAAAGGTATTCAAGGTTATACCTCAAGAGTTGGAATATGAAATGAAGTCAAGATATCCACACCTCTTCTTGACATACTGTGTACGTCACGTAAATTTCGAGGGCAAAATTTCATAAGGAGGGGAGATTGTGAGACCCCAAAGTTTATGAATAAAGATTTAAATTTCTCGAAATTTTTTTTTTTTAATATTATGGTGTGGATTTGATATAATGTTATAGTTGTGGGTAATATTTATAAATTTTGCAAAGTACGCAAGTTGTTATATAATATTCGATTGGTGGGGAATATTCATTTTAACAGGGGAATATTTGTACGACTACATTAATAATCATTGGTGGACCTACAACGGAATTATCGGTTTGATTGAGAAAGCAAAAAAATATTTTATGAAAATAACGGCGGAAGTTTTATCATTAACTATTGAAACAATCCGATGTTAAAAAATGCAGAATACGCGTGGTTGCATAGTAGTAATACGGTATTGATTATTGATGCTTACGTGAGAAGTCACCGGTTTTGTTCAATTATTGCTTCAGTAATTGTTGTATAGTATCTCACGTTATTTGATTCAATTATTGTCGATATTTTTTTATATTATTAAATCAATAATTGAGATGACAGAGTTATTAATATTATTATTGGCAATATTAACGATGTCTAGAAGTTATGCCAAGGAGAGGTTTGGTCACCTAATTGCGCGCCAATAGGGAGAAATCCTTATTGGAAAGCCCCCTCTTTCCTGGGAACGACCTGGTCGATTAATAGTGTGAATTATAACAATGATGATGAAGTTTTGTTTTATTAGTATTATTAATGTAATAAAACAGAAAAGCTTTTTATATAAAACAAAATACTTTTATAAAGTTATTTATTTTATTAGACTATAAATAGAATATATTATATTCTATTATGCATAGTGTTTTGCATAGTAAAATCTTTTTATATAAAATGCAGAATACTTTTATAAAGTTATTCATTTTATTAGACTATAAATAAAATATATTATATTTTAATATGCATAGTGTTTGCATAGTGTTTGCATAGTAAAATCTTTTTTATATAAAAGCAGAATACTTTTATAAAGTTATTCGTTTTATTAGATTATAAATAGAATATATTTTATTTTATTTAAAAGATTTTATTTTATTAGAATATTTTATAGTAAACCAATATGGACCATCCGTTTAAAAGTAAATCAATCTGGACTGTTCAGGAATTACTTACTATTCAGTCCATTCTCCTATAAATAGAAGCTCATTCCTTCATTATTTCTTCCAAATTCACTGAAACTCTAGAGAGAGAAACTATAGAGAGAAAGAAGAAAAGTATTCTGCTACTTCACTACTCCTATATCCGGTTTGTTCTAAGGTAAGGGATATTATTTGTTGTACTCGTAAAGGGTATTATTTCTTTCGTATTCATGAAGAGAACTTCATTATTCCATTCTTTATTATTTTGTTAGAATAACCAAAGATATCGTGAACTACCCTATACATGGTGAAATTCTTACATTATTCCATTCCTTATTATTACATTGGAATAACTTTGTATATGTGAAGTAATCACGCATATATGGTAAAATTCTTTTGTTATTCCATTCTTTATTATTATTTTGGAATAACTTTGTCATCGAAATACCGCATACATGGTGGAATTCTTACATTATTCGATTCTTTTTATTATTACATTGGAACATCACATACATGCGTTTACGCGTGACACTGATTCCGATTATTTATTATTCTGTTTAAACATCCCTGTCGGTTGAATTTAGCGACTGGTTCCGTTATTTATTATTACATTGGAATATCACATACGTGCTTTTTACTTGACATGACACTGGTTCCGATTATTTATTATTACATTGGAATAACTTTATGCGTGTAATTATCGCGTGCCTTGTGATTTCTTTTGTTATTCCATTCTTTATTATACTCGGTTGGTTAAAGTTTGACTTCTATACTCCATGAAATTAGTGGAATATCCTTGATATTTGAGCTTCATCCGATATCTTTTCATGGAAATATTCTTGAGCATTCTTGAATTTTACTCTACTAAAAAAAGTATCGTGTTGACAATTTGGGCGTTATTAGTTTACGGATAAATTAATCCTTGAACTTGTTTTATTGAATTCTTATATCATTGTCATCATCCTCGTGTTTATATTATGTTGAAAGTCATACATGCCTGTAGTGCATAGATGGACTTGGTATGATTATGACCGAGGATTAATCGGTATAATCATGGTAGTAATGTTACAAATGATGTGGTAAGAGTCTCATTGGCGTGGTGCATTGATGAATGGGTTGTTGGCAAGATTATGACCATTGATGAATATACGATTATCATTTGCCGTAGTGCATGGATAATTTGTGGTTGTGATACTAATGAATATCATTGGTAAGTAGTAGTGCGGGGATGATGTGGATTATTTATTAAAATTTGAGTCCGTGATAAAAGTGATGAAAACCCTTTTAAATCATAAAAGATAGTAGATTTTATTCTCTACCTGACTCTTCTAATGGATTACTTGTTCCGCTGCAGTATAACTTGATGTTTGTTATATTGTATCAGTTTAACACTGTTGAAGGCTAACGATAATTTATTATGTATTATCTTAGTCATAATATTTCTTACTGGGCTAGTTGAGCTCACCCTTTTACTTTCATTGTTCTCTTCAGGAAATGAGAACGTAGCATGGACTATGTGACGCCCCCTCAAAATAGGTATACATCACCTATTCCGAGTCAACAAATACATGGTACAGAATACAAATAAAATCTTAAATATACAACATGAACTATGAGTTTTAATACAATCATTATCTTCTAGACAGTACACAAACTCAAAATAAGTCCTTAATACATTTATTATCACACTATTTAACAGAATAGTGAGAACTACTAATATTATCATCTGGACCATCACTCCGTTCCCCGACTCATCCCAGCTTTATTCTCATTTCCTGAAGAGAACGGTGAAAGAAAGGGTGAGCTCAACTAGCCTAGTAAGAAATATTATGACTAAGATAATGCAGGATAAATTATCATTAGCCTTCAACAATGTTAAACTGATAAAATACAATAGACATCAAGTTTAACTGCAGTGGAACAAGCAATCCATTAAAAGAGTCAAGTAGAGAATAAAATCTACTATCATTTATGATTTAAAAAGTTTTTCATCACTTTTATCGCTGAGACTCAGCTTAATAAATAATCCACATCATCCCTGCACTACGGCCAATGATATTCATTAGTATCACGACCACAAATTATCCATGCACTACGGGCCAAGGATATTCGTGTATTCATCAATGGTCATGATCATGCCAACAACTGTCCATCAATGCACTACGGGCCAATGATGACTTTTACCACATCATTTGTAACATTACGGTCATGATTATACCGAATAATCCCTAGTCATAATCATACCAAGTCCATCTATGCACTACAGGCCACAGATGACTTTCAACAAAATATAAATATGAGGATAATGACAATGATATAAAAATTCAATAAAACAAGTTCAAGAATTAATTTAACCAAGAACTAATAACGTCCAAATTGTCCACATAATACTTCTTTGTAGAGTAAAATTCAAGAATGCTCAGAAGAATATTTCCATGAAAAGATACTAGATGAAGCGCAAATATCAAGGATATTCCACTAATTTCATGGAGTATAGAAGTAAAAACTTTAACCAACTGAGTATAATAAAGAATAGAATAACAAAAGAAATCACCAGGCCTGCGATAGACCGCACAGGCAAGTTATTCCAACAGAATAATAAATAACGGAACCAGGTCCGGCGTAAAACGCATGCATGCGAGGATATTCCAATGTAATAATAAAGAGGCGGAACCAGTCCCGGCGAAAAACACATGATGAGGATATTCCAATGCGAATAATAAAGAATGGAATAACAAAAGAATTTCACCAAGTATAGGGTAGTCTCAGCGATATCTTTGGTTATTCCAACAGAATAATAAATAATAGAATAATGAAGAATTTCACCAAGTATAGGTAGTTCAGCAGATATAAAAGTTATTCCAACGAGAATAATAAAGAATGGAATAATGAAGTTCTCTTCATGAATACAAAAGAAATAATACCCCTTACAAGTAAAAGCTGGATATAGAAGTAGTGAAGTAGCAGAATACTTTTCTTCTTTCTCTTTACAGTTTCTCTCTCTAGAGTTTCAGTGAATTCGTAAGAAATAATGAAGGAATGAACTTCTATTTATAGAAGAATGGACTGAATAGTAACTAATCCATGAACGGTCCAAATTGATTTACTTTTAAACGGACAGTCCAGATTGATTTACTATAAAATATTCTAATAAAATAAAATCTTTTAAATAAAACAACCACGCATCTCCCAGCTTGTACCTCGCTTCATGCGTCCATTAGCCTCTTTCCCTCTAATACCACCAAATTAGGCCGTTTCCTGCACCTTTTCACCAAAAGGAGTTTTAAGTAAATGCAATGCAAAATAACATGAAATGCAACTAAAAATACACTAAAATGTACTTGAAATGGGCATAGTTCGCGTGAATTGGTATTTAATAAGTAGGTATAAAATCCACTTATCAAGATACTATGCAACAATTACTGAAGCAATAATTGAATAAAACTGAGTGACTTCTCACGTAAGCATCAATAATCAATACCGTGTGCTACTATGCAACCACGCGTATTCCTGTACTTTTAACATCGGGTGTTTCAACAGTTAACGATAAAACTTCCGCCATTATTTTCATAAAATATTTTTGTCGTTTTCTCAATCTGACAATAATTCCATTGTGGGGTCCACCAATGATTGTGCCGTCGTATAAATATTTCCTGTTAAAATGAATATTCCCCGACCAATCGAATATTATATAACAACTTGCATACTTTGCAAAATTTATAAATATTACCCACAACTATAACATTATATCAAATCCACACCATAATATTCAAAAAAAATATTTTGAGAAATTTAAATATTTATTCATAAACTTTGGGGTCTCACATAAACAACTTTAGCATTAAATGAATATACGTTCCTTGGGTTAAGCTGAGCATCCTTTTAAATCTATCTATATAGATTTGTATCCCCAATTATGATACTCTTCCCAAATCATTCATGGAGGAATGTTTAGAAAACTTTATTTTTACTGATTTTAGCATTGGTTTGTCATTCTTTATCCTTAGTATATCAACATATAATACTAGGAATGTCACGACGCTCCCACTGACCCTTTTGTACACACTAGGTTCATTTTTTGTTTTTGATAAAATCAAATTCTTTGATTGTCTCATCAAAACGAATGTTCCATATTTGAGAAGCTTGCTTCAATCCATTTCTCTGAGTGTTTACAATTTTTACCTCATCGTATGTAACTTGATCATCATCTTCTATGATGTGTAACTCATTATCATCATCTATGATGAATCCATACCTTCAAGGTATCTTCGGTACTATTCAAGATTTACGATTCGGTTGTGGTATAATAGGTCTATCTACAAGTTCCTCTTATTTGACTTATAGTGTTTTGTGGTTCTTGAACTCTTCAAGATGTATTATCCTCCCACTAGCCCCTTCAATGATAAACATCTTTATCTTAGAAGGCAACATGTTTTGCAACAAACACCTTTTGTAAAGTAGGATTGTAAGACCCCGAATTTTATGAAATGAAAGTATTCAATTTTCTTATAATTATTATGTTATTTAGTAAATGGTTAAATTGATAAAGGTTAAAGTTAAGGGTGATATTTGAAATTTTTGCAAAGTAAGCAAGTTGATATAAAATATTCGATTGGTCGGGGAATATTCGTTTCAACAGGGAATATTTGTACGACGACACAATCATTGGTGGACCCCACAACAGAAGTATTATCGTAGTTAAAAAACGAAAGAATTATCTTTTTATAAAAACAGCGGCGAAAGTGTTACCGTTAAAACTATTAAACTACCCGGTAGTAAAAAATACGAGAATACGTGTGGTTTCACAAGTAGTAACACAGTATTGATTATTGATGCTTACGTAAGAAGTCA
Source organism: Panax quinquefolius (assembly GCA_020205615.1). NCBI lineage: Eukaryota > Viridiplantae > Streptophyta > Magnoliopsida > Apiales > Araliaceae > Panax > Panax quinquefolius. The sequence goes on along the minus strand of CM035163.1, from coordinate 46,212,305 downwards.
CTCATTTATACTCAATTATTGCTACGAAGAATTCTTTGCATAATATCTCTCATATTATTGATTCAATTGTTGTCACAAGATTATCATCGCATAATATTTTATATTATTAAATCAATAATTGAGATGACAAAGTTATTCATATTATTATTTACAATATCGACGATGTTCAGAAAGTTCTATTGAGGAGAGGTTTGGTCACCTAATCAATTGCGCATGATAGGAGAAATCCTTATCGGAAAGCCCCCTCTTTTCTGGAAACGACCTGGTTGTTAAATATTGTGAGTTATAATATTAATGATGAATAAGTTCGTATTGATTAAAGATGAAATTGATAGTTCCATTGTGTTGGGATTATTAGTGTTAGTGGAAATCGACATTTATTTCGATAATAATTAATGTCTGGAAGTTATATTGACCAATCGGGTAATTAATCGGATAAATGAGCAATTAATTACTATTAATTCACATGCTTATAACTATGTGTTCACATGTGTGTAATATTGATTCACATGTATGTACTATTAGGGGAGGTGGTGCAAGATTGATAATACTTGCATGACTAAATTAAAAATGGAGGTATAGATGAAGGTATTATACTGTAATTATTTTTTTACATGTATAGAACTATTGAGTCACATGATGGTACTATTGATTCACATGATGTACTATTAGGGGAGGTGGTTCAAGTTTGATAATACTTGCAGGACTAAATTTAAAATGAAGGAAAAGATGAAGGTATTATCTTTGTAATATTTTGAGCCCCAAACGCGTGCGATTAACTAAACTATGTTTTCCTATAAATAGAAGCTCATTCTTCTTTCATTCTCACCAATTCACTAAGACTCACAAGAGCAATTATAGAGAGAGAAGCTATAGAGAGAAAGAAGAATAGTAATCTGCTACTTCACTAATCTAGTATCCAGTTTTCTTCTAAAGTAAGGGGTATTATTTATTTCATATTCTGAAGAGATATTATTTTTCGTATTCATATGAATATTATTTTCGTTCAATATTTGTAAGGAATATCATCTTCGTTCAATATTCGTAGGGATATTATTTTTCGTTCAAACAGTCGTAAGGGGTATTATTTATTTCATATTATGAAGATATATTATTTTTCGTATTCGTATGAATATTATTTTCGTTCAATATTCGTAAGGAATATCATCTTCGTTCAATATTCGTAGGAATATTATTTTTGTTCAAACAGTCGTAAGGGGTATTATTTATTTCATATTTTGAAAAGATATTATTTTTCGTATTCTTATGAATATTATTTTCGTTCAATATTCGTAAGGAATATCATCTTTGTTCAATATTCGTAGGAATATTATTTTCGTTCAACAGTCGTAAGGGGTATTATTTATTTCATATTCTGAAGAGATATTATTTTTCGTATTCGTATGAATATTATTTTCGTTCAATATTCATAAAGAATATTATCTTCGTTCAATATTCGTAGGAATATTATCTTCGTTAAATATTCGTTGAAATATTATTTTCGTTTAACAGTTGTAAGGATGTTATTTTTGTTCAATATTCGTTTGAAATAATATTTTCTTCCATACTCTATAGTATATAAGTAATAATATTTCGTTTTCGATTTTGAATTTTATACTCATTTTGTTGAAGTTTTGGTTTCTATACTCCATGGAATTAGTAGAATCCTTGATATTTCTGCTTCATCCAGTATCTTTTCATGGAAATATTATTCTGAGTTTTCTTGATAATTATTGATCTTTTTATGACAGAGTACTATTCACGAGTTACTATTCACTGGTTACTATTCACCAGTTACTATTCACTCAAATATTATTCACTCGGGTATTCGGGGCACTTTTCATACCGAAGTACTATTCACGGGTTACTAGGAGCTGTCGTTTACACTCCTAAATTAACCTCACTTTTACTTTACAAATTCAAACAATTAGCACAGTAGTAAGCAAGGATCGATCCCACAGAGAGTGATTTGTTTTATATTTATTCTATTATTTTGATAGAAAATAAAGATTGGAGATTTTTTGAAAGTTGTTTTGAAACTAAGAAAACAAGAATTAATGATGAAGTTAATCAAAAATGTAAAAACTTGATTAAGTAGATTCGATTTCACCAAGTACAACAATCAATTAATCAAGTTATTATTATTTTTCCTTCAATGAAACTATTAGCCCTAGATAACAATAAGCTCTGCTATCCGAAATTCTCCTTAGATTATCACTGTATGAAATAAGCTCTCCACCAGATTCTAACTAGCATACAACCTAGAATAAGCTCTCTAAATTTAATATGATAGAAGCATTAAGAAATAGAGAATTAGTCTAATCCAAGCAACAAACACATAAGCTCGATTTGTTTAACTTGTTTTCTAATAATCTTAGCAATACACAAAAGCTTGTCCACAATTAGTATTACCAAGTTGCTACTTGTGATGAAGAAAGATATCAATTACACGTAATACCAATCTTAATCTAGCAGATGATAATGATCAAATTAACTCAATTGGCCATATTAAATCAATTAGATCAATTAGCATGCAATCAATGAAAACAGAATATCAGAAGAAATTTCATACAAGAAGGAATAAATAATAATACTCAATTAATCAATTACTTGTAACAAGGATTCACCTCCCTTTAGAACTGAATAAAAAGAACTAGCCTGACATGCTCTTGAGTCTGCACTCTAATAGATGATAGTTAATAGTTGAATGAATAAAACCCTAACTCTCATCCTCTATTTATAGTGCTAGACAAAGTCCTAAATCCTATAGGAAGTAGAAATCCAAATCCTAAAAGGAATTACAAATCATAACTAGTTTCCATAAAAACTAGAATCAAATTTGGAAATAAATCTTAGTCTAAAGATATCCTAAATCTAATAGAAATATCAATCCAATTCCATGTAGAAGTCTACCAAAATTTGCATTTAGAAACTTTTCAAAAATCCAAGATTTCTCAATTTTCCCTCTCAAATTCGCTGGGGCGAATTTCCATTTCTTCCTGCGACGTCCTTTGGTAAAATGAGCATAACTTTTGATCCGAGAGGAGATACGGGGCCTGCTACCTATCAAAACGAAGATATCGACGAGATCTACAACTTGTATTCTTTGACAATTGACAGAATCGTTATAAATCAAGGTTGAAATCGGGCTCCAAGTGACTGCTGTGTAAATTAAAACTTCCAAACTTTGAGGTTCAACGTCCGTTTAGTAAAAATATCATAACTTTTTCATATGAACTCAGTTTTGGACGATTCAAGATGTTTTGGAAAGCTAAGGAAGAGATCTACAATAAAATCCAAGTCCAAAGCTAATACCATGCATCCAACGTAATGTTAAAAACCCTGCAATTTTTCCTTTTTCCTCATTTCAGCTCTAATTCTTCCTGAAATCATTAAACACCTTAATACGCTCATATACACATGAAACATGCAATAAAACTAAACATAATGGAAACAAAATAAATGAATACTATTCACTCATCAAATTCCCCCACACTTAGCCTTTTACACGTCCTCGTGTAAACCAAAAGTTTGATTTCTAGAAAAATTCTATTCAACCATCATGTCAAAAGATTTCAAGGTACAAATCATGATTATCAACACTAAATTTGCAAAAATCTAATCAATGCCTTATCAGTTAACTCACAATGAACAACCTTACTATTTCACCAATGAATTTTATTAAACCAAATTGTAGCCACATAAGTAACTTTCGTACAATCCATATACTTACTCAACTTGGTTATTATGGAACAAAAACCGTGCAAACTGACTCATAACTAGGAACAAATTTTTCCTTGCTTTTTAATTTTTTTTATAGAACCTTCTCTTTAGCACAAATGAATGTTTTTTCATGTTTTTCTCGTATTTTTTCTTTTCTTGACATGTGCAATGTCTCCTTTTCTTAGGCTTTTTAGAGTTACCCATTAGCGAACTTTCCACCAACGACTCCCAAACCAGATGATCTTAGGACGCTAGGTGTAGAGACACCCCTAAGGCTTATTTATTCAAGTAACAAAGGCCACAAAAGTTGACTAGTCAAGCTGCTTTTATCCATCGCACTTTTCAGCGTGAATACAGATGCTTCTCAAGGCTTAGATACCCAGTTATTTCGCACAATGGACATTGAAGCAGATTTTCAATTTTCATTTTTTTCCTTATTTTTTTTTCATTCATCATTTTTTTCACATGGTTCTGCAACAACATAAGTAAGTTAAACAGTTCTAAGTTGTGAAATCAGTGCACATAGACAACTCCATAAATAACTTAGCCAAATAAACATGCTTCTCATATTCAAGTACTCATGTATCACAAATTCAATTCAAATCAATTACTATGGATCATGGCTTAGTTGTCATCATTCATTAAAAAGATAAGCACTAAACAGATTCTGAATTTTAGCATCAATTTTCAATCTTTGACTTTAACCTTCGAACACATTGGCAAATAAAATCATGAAATCCAAGATTTTCAAAAATTTCAAAAGCATTATTTTTTTCAAGTTCCCCATCAAAATCGGATCAATATCCCCTAATAAAATAAAAACCTAAATCTTCCCCCCACACTTAAACCTTACCATTGTCCCCAATGTAAGAAAATCATGCAAAGAAGAAAAAACTACATGCAACTAAAAAAACTAATAAGTAAAGGGATAAAGAGATCAAATCTGAGTTCTTGGGTTGCCTCCCAAGCAGCTGCCCTTGTTTATTGTCATTAGCTTGACATCATCCTTCTCATTTTATGTAATCGGACTTGTGTACTTCAAGTGGACTGGTAACAGTTTCAATTCATTAGGAGCATCCTTCATATCATGATTTTGCTCCATTCCAGCCCTCAAATAATTCTCGTATAATTGTATTTGATCAAAAGATTCCTGCACTATAGAGTCAACAACATCAGTAGAAAAAATAAAATCAACAATACCAAGATACCTTTTAGTCTCATATGTGTTGAACTGGACATGTGCCTCATCCAATTCCATAGTTAAGGTCCTATGATATGTATCATGTAGTGTTTTTGTTGTTTGCAACACTGTATCACCTATATCATCTTTGTAAAGATCTGCAAAACTTATCCAATTCTTCTCCTCTTCTTCTTGTTCATCCTTTTCAGACTTTGAATACCTGATTTCTTCTTCAAATTTAGTAATAGCCTCAAGCACTTCTAACTGGTTTCCACTAGTGAACTCCTCATCATCTTTAAGTTTTTGTTCCCTATTCGCCATTTCTTTCAGGAATTTTTCATTAGACTCTATATACCACGTTGAATTCTTTCCAACTTTCAAATTCCTTGTTAGAACTTGTGGAAAAGGTAGTTTCGGTTCATAAGCTGAAAAAGGTGGAAATTTGTGCTTGAGTACATCACTGCTGCCTTTTTCACTATTGTCGGACTTGCTTTGTATTGAATTTCCTTTTTGCTGATCCTCTGCACCACATCTCAATGTTATAGAACTTACATTTTCAATAGTTTGAGAAAGTGACCTTCCTACTGTGGTTGCAAGCTGACCAACTTGGTCCCTTAGATCTTGAACAAAAGTTCTTGTCTCCTGCTGGAATTGTTGTGTCTGACTCATGAACTGTTGTGTTTGGTTCATGAATGCCTTGAACATATCCTCCATAGATGTCCCAGAATTGACATGTACTTCTTGGTTTTTTATGTGGTACTGAGGTTGAGCTTGCTGAAAACCTTGCGTATTCCTTGCAGCCATTTGTTGAACCAAAGCAGTTAAATCAGAAATCTGTTGCTCCAAGTCTCTCGTGCTTACCCCATTTACCATTTGTGGTGTGTGATCCATCTTAGTTCCATAATGCTGTGAGTTAGCTGCCATGTTTGTAATTAAGTTCCTTGCAACTTCTGGAGTCTTGTCTACCAGTGCTCCTCCACTTGCTGCATCAATCATGCTTCTTTCCATTGGTAGCAACCCCTCGTAGAAGTACTGGATCAAGTAATGTTTATCAATTCCGTAAGGTGGACAGCTGGAACACAACTTCTTGAACCTTTTCTAATACTCGTAGAGAGTTTCTCCATTGAACTGCATGATTCCGCGGCAACTCTTGATGCAGGGAAATACCTCTCTAAGAATAACCTTTGCATATCAGTCCATGATCGTATTAATTCTGAAGGAAGATAGTATAACCAGTCTTTAGCCAAATCTGCTAATGAGAACGGCAAAAGTCTAAGCTTTATCTGCTCCTCTGTCACCCCTTGTTCTTTCATCGTGGAACACACCACATGGAACTCCTTTAGATGCTTATATGGATTTTCACCTGTAAGTCCACGAAAAGTAGGCAAAAGACGAATTAGTCTAGAGTTAAGTTCAAAAGCAACATCTAAAGTAGGATACTCAATACAAAATGATGATTGATCAAGATCGAGAGTAGCTAGTTCTTTTAAAGTCCTATTTTTGTTTGGCACTGCCATCATTTCCTCTTCAAGTGATGGAACAAGAGCTTCTTCTATATCTGCAATTTTCTCTATCTCTTGAAAAAAATTTAAATCACTAGAGTGAGAGGATTAAGTTATAAAATAAAAAGAAAAGGAAAAAGAAAATAATAAATAAACAAAAACAAAGAATAAACAGAAATGATTAACACTCCCCGGCAACGGCGCCAAAATTTGGGAGCTGTCGTTTACACTCCTAAATTAACCTCACTTTCACTTTACAAATTCAAACAATTAGCACAATAGTAAGCAAGGATCGATCCAACAGAGAGTGATTTGTTTTATATTTATTCTATTATTTTGATAGAAAATAAAGATTGGGGATTTTTTGAAAGTTGTTTTGAAATTAAAAAACAAGAATTAATGATGAAGTTAATCAAAAATGTAAAAATTTCAGTTCTGTAGTTCAGTTTCACCAAGTACAACAATCAATTAATCAAGTTATTATTATTTTCCCTTCAATGAAACTATTAGCCCTAGATAACAATAAGCTCTGCTATCCGAAATTCTCCTTAGATTATTACTGTATGAAACAAGCTCTCCACCAGATTCTAACTAGCATACAACCTAGAATAAGCTCTCTAGATTTAACATGATAGAAGCATTAAGAAATAGAGAATTAGTCTAATCCAAGCAACAAACACATAAGCTCGATTTGTTTAACTTGTTTTCTAATAATCTTAGCAATACACAAAAGCTTGTCCACAATTAGTATTACCAAGTTGCTACTTGTGATGAAGAAAGATATCAATTACACGTAATACCAATCTTAATCTAGCAGATGATAATGATCAAATTAACTCAATTGGCCATATTAAATCAATTAGCATGCAATCAATGAAAACAGATTATCAGAAGAAATTTCACACAAGAAGGAATAAATAATAATACTCAATTAATCAATTACTTGTAACAAGGATTCACCTCCCTTTAGAACTGAATAAAAGAACTAGCGACGTAAGCTTGAGTTCGCATCTCAATAGATGATAGTTAATAGTTGAATGAATAAAACCCTAACTCTCATCCTCTATTTATAGTGCTAGACAAAGTCCTAAATCCTATAGGAAGTAGAAATCCAAATCCTAAAAGGAATTACAAATCATAACTAGTTTCCATAAAAAATAGAATCAAATTTGGAAATAAATCTTAGTCTAAAGATATCCTAAATCTAATAGAAATATCAATCCAATTCCATGTAGAAGTCTACCAAAATTTGCATTTAGAAACTTTCCAAAAATCCAAGATTTCTCAATTTTCCCTCTCAAATTCGCTGGGGCGAATTTCCATTTCTTCCTGCGACATCCTTTGATAAAATGAACATAACTTTTGATCCGGGAGGAGATACGGGGCCTACTACCTATCAAAACGAAGATATCGACGAGATCTACAACTTATATTCTTTGACAATCGATAGAATCGTTATAAATCAAGGTTGAAATCGGGCTCCAAGTGACTGCTGTGTAAATTGAAACTTCCAAACTTTGAGGTTCAACGTCCATTTAGTAAAAATATCATAACTTTTTCATATGAACTCAGTTTTGGATGATTCAAGATGTTCTGGAAAGCTAAGGAAGAGATCTACAATAAAATCCAAGTCCAAAGCTAATACCATGCATTCAACTTAATGCTAAAAACCCTGCAATTTTTCCTTTTTCCTCATTTCAGCTCCAATTCTTCCTGAAATCATTAAACACCTTAATAAGCTCATATACACATGAAACATGCAATAAAACTAAACATAAAGGAAACAAAATAAATGAATATTATTCATTCATCAGTTACTATTTACCCAGTTACTATTCACTCAAATATTATTCATTCGGGTATTCGGGGTACTTTTCATACCGGAGTACTATTCACGAATTACTATTCACGGGTTACTATTCACCCAATTACTATTCACCCAAATATTATTTACTCGAGTATTTGGGGTACTTTTCATTCCGGGGTACTATTCACGAGGTACTATTCACAGGGTACTATTCACGGAGAACTATTTACCCAAAAAATATATTTCTTTTCTGTCCAAATTATTTTGGTACATAAATATTATTCTTGAATTTTACTCCACAAAGTAGTATCATGTTAACAATTTAGATATTTTTAAACTCTGGATAAATTTAAAGTCTTTAATATTTATCCTTGATTTCGTTTGATTATTACTTATATCAGTGTCATCATCCTCATGCTTATATTGTGATGAAAGTCATCTTTGGCTTACGTGCATAGATGGACTGTTAATTGGTATGATTATGACCAGGGATCATTCGGTATAATCATGACCCGTAATGTTATAAATAATGTGGTAAAAGTCCTCACTGGCCCGTAGTGCATTGATGGACAGTTGTTGGTATGATTATAACCAGGGATTATTCAGTATAATCATGACCATTGTTAAACACGAATATCCTTGGCCCGTAGTGCATGGATAATTCGTGGTCGTAATACTAATGAAAATCCTTGACCGTAGTGCAGGGATGATTCGATGATGTAGATTATTAAGCTGAGTCTCAACGATAAAATATTGATAATACACTTTTAATTCGTAGAAGATAGTAGATATCAAGCTCTACTTGACTCTTCTAAAATACAGTTGTATGTCTTTGGCCTGTAGTGCAAAGATGAATTGTTAATGAATATCTTTGGTCCGTAGTGAAAAGACGAATTTATTAGTATGATTATGAACAAGAATTATAATTTGGTATAACCATGATTTTTGATGTTTCAGGTAAAGATAGGTGATGAAAATTATCTTTGTCCTAGGTGCGAAGAGGAATTTAGAATCACAATTATGATTATGAGTTATTCACATGATTGTGGATAGGAATTATTGATTGATGTTACAGGGATAAAACATTGTTAGTGGACTTTTAACATGGAGAAGATAATAGACCTTATGGTCTATTTTACTCTTCTAATGGATTGCTCGTTCCGTTGCAACTATGGTTAAAATATTTTATCATCTACCATATGTTCTAAATCTCTGAATTATTATTGACGAAGTCTATTGATAATTTAGTTAACTTTAGTCATGATATTCTTTACTGGGCTAGTTGTATTCACCATTTTTGCTTCACAATTCTTTTCAGGTAATAAGAGTGTAGCTGGGTCGAGTGGGGGTAATAGGGGATTAGAACGGTGGTCTATAGCTGTTGAGGTTTCCCTTAAAATAGCATGGAAATAATTTCTTTGAGAAATTTTAGATAAGTGTGTCATATTTTATACGTCATTTTAACCGTTGATTTTGGTGAACCGAATAGGGTGAGGTGAACCCAACTTTGGAAGGGTGTTTTGCCACTATCATACAAGATGTCTAATGACAGACGACTTCGTGTTATCATAAGACAGGGTTGTGCACATGCACTTGCTGATTATATCTATGAGCACTACCTATATAATCTTGGAGTTTGGTTAAAATATAACTCTCAAACATGTCAAGAGAAGACTCACCATTGGAAAGAACATGACAGTAATCTTCTCATTTTTCTTTGGGGTCTATTGGGTCAACCAAGGATAATCCTTGAGTCATATGATATCTATCATAACTTAGATGCATGGCCTCCCATGTACGAAGGTTTCTTTGATCATTTTCTAAAGATTTTAGTTTTTAAAATAGTTATTGACTGTACTTTTATGTAAAGTACCATTGTAAGGTGTTGTGGTCGAGGCACTATGAGAATTACATATATTTGTATTAAAACTCACAGCTTATGTGTGTCGCATATCGCATGCTACACGTTCAACGATTGTATAAATGAAGTTTGTATTTGATTTTTTTAGTGTGATATCTGGCGACTCAGAATGGGTCATGTGCACCTATTTTGGGGGCGTCACAAGGATTATAGAACATATACCCTAAATTTACTTTAGGATGTCCCACAAATCTGTACTTATCAAATTTTGTTCCAAGCTTATCCTTTGAAATTTTTTCACATAAGCTGGATAACCCCTTATCTTAATATACTTAAGATTAGGAATCCTCCCCGTCCTTAACTTCTATGGAGTCTAGGGACCAGATTTTGAGGTTATCTTTTATAGATATGCAGCCATTTCTTTGGTTTGACCCTAGAAGGATACTGGAATGTCGGTAAAATCATTATGGACCGCACCATGTCCAACAAGGTATGATTTTCCTTTTAGATACACCAATCAATTATTGCGTATCAAGAGTGTTAGTTCCCAGTAGGCACAATAGATCTAGAAGGGGGGGGGGGGGTTGAATAGATCCTTTTTATTTCAAATACTTTTCTGGTTCATTTTGTATTGCTAATAACTTAGCATATGACAAGCATAAGAATCTTTTCAAGCACATCGGAATAAGTAAAAGATCCCCTTCATTGATATTTTCATAATCTTACATACATTGTTCGTAAGGTTAGTTCGGTGGTAAGCAGTTAAAACATACATAGCAGTTATAGCAGTTAAAACTCAGCAACTCCAGCAACCCTTGATCTTTGAAGCTCTTTTTGATTTATACTCCTTGCCAATCTTCTCGTTGGAAAGTAGCTGTTAAGAGCTATTCAAACTGCTTCACAGATCTCGAGTTGTTTGGTGCAGACTGCAGATGTGATATGACATGAGTTTCTGACACTGCAGTCTACTGTTTCACCTACCCCGTCAGAGATGTTACTTTGATGTCTCGGGCAGGTCGACGACTTTATTTCCCCCTTCTGATTTCTAGATCAAAGGGTTGTCCTTTTACATCGATGCTCTCAATAAGCTCTTGTCTGAATACCAACCTTCAGATTGAACCGTTGCCAATGCTTCAATCTTCGGATGACCAAAATGTGACGCCCCCAAAATAGGTATACATCACCCATTTTGAGTCTCCAAATATATGGTATAGAATATAAATACAATCTTAATTATACAACAAGAGAGCTGCGAGTTTAAATATAAATACTGTCTTCTAGACAATATCCACTCTCAGAATAAGTCCTCATTACATTTATAGTCACACTATTTAACAAAATAGTGAGGACTACTAGCTAATACTATCATCCGGACCATAACTCCGTTCCCCGACTCGTCCCAGCTATGTTCTCATATCCTGAAGAGAACAGTGAAAAAAAGGGTGAGCTCAACTAGCCCAGTAAGAAATATTATGACTAAGATAATGCAGAATATATTATCATTAGTCTCCAACAATGTTAAACTGATAAAATACAATAGACATCAAGTTTAAGCTCAGTAATGAACAAGCAATCCATTAAAAGAGTCAAGTAGAGAATAAAATCTACTATCTTTTATGATTTAAAACGTTTTCATCAATTTTTATAGCTGAGACTCAGCTTAATAAATATTCCACATCATCCCTACACTACGGCCAAGGATATTCATTAGGGTCACGACCACAAATTATCCATGCACTACGGGCCAAGGATATTTGTGTATTCATCAATGGTCATGATCATGCCAACAACTGTCCATCAATGCACTACGGGCCAATGAGGACTTTTATCACATCATTTTTAACATTACTACCATGATTATATTTGAATAATCCACGGTCATAATCATACCAAGTCCATCTACGCACATGTGCCACGATGACTTTCAAAAATATAAACATGAGGATGATGACAATGATATAAGAATTCAATAAAACAAGTTCAAGAATTAATTTATCCAGGAACTAATAACATCCAAATTGTCAACATGATACTTCTTTGTAAAGTAAAATTCAAGAATGCTCAGAAGAATATTTTCATGAAAAGATACTGGATGAAGCGCAAATATCAAGGATATTCCACTAATTTCATGGAGTATAGAAATCAAAACTTTTAACCAACTGAGTATAATAAAGAATGGAATAACAACAGAAATCACCATGCATGCGGTACTTCGCATAGACAGGTTATTCCAACAGAATAATAAATAACGGAACCAGGTCAGGTGAAATTCACACCGACAGGATGTTCCAACAGAATAATAAAGAATGGAATAACAACAGAAATCACCATGCATGCGGTACTTCGCATAGACAGGTTATTCCAACAGAATAATAAATACGGAATAATAAATAATGGAACCGAAGTCGTGAAATTACACCGAAGCGGATATTCGACGTAATATTAAAGAATGGAATAATAGAAGAATTTCACCATGTATGCAGTACTTTGCATTTACCAGTTATTCCAACATAATAATAAAGAATGGAATAACAGAAGGATTTCACCAAGTATAGGGGAGTTCGTGTATACTGGTTATTCCAACAGAATAATAAAGAATGGAACAACATAAGGATTTCACCAAGTATAGGGGAGTCCGCGTATACAGGTTATTCCAACAGAATAATAAAGGATGGAATGATAGAAGTTCTCTTCATGAATACAAAAGAATAACACCCCTTACGGGTACAACAAATAATATCCCTTACCGTAAAAGACACTGGATATCAAAGTAGTGAAGTAGTAGAATACTCTTCTTCTTTCTCTCTATAATTTCTCTCTCTAGAGTTTCAGTGAATTCGTAAGAAATAATGAAGGAATTAGCTTCTATTTATAGAAAAACTGAGAATGGCTCTTAGTCTTAACAAAAGGTCAAAATGACTCTTGGTAATATTGAAGAGATAACTACAATTTGCGAAGGGGTAATTAACTCTTGGAACACCGAAGAGGCAAATAACTCTTGATAATATTGAAGAGACAACTACTATTTACGAAGGGGCAAAGGCAAATAACTCTTGGTAATATTGAAGAGACAAATACTATTTGCGAAGGGGCAATTAACCCTTGGAACACCGAAGATGCAAATAACTCTTGGTAATATTGAAGAGACAACTACTATTTGCGAAGGGGCAATTAACCCTTGGAACACCGAAGAGACACGTAACTCTTGGAAAACTGAAAGGGCAAGTTACTATTAAAACTTTAAATCAACGATCCATATTGATTTACTATTATAATTTCAACCAACGGTCTGAAAAATTAGCACATCTCCTCATGGAATAATATTGTACCCAAAAATGATTTGGACTGAAAATAAATATATTATTCGGGTGAATAGTACCCCATGAATAGTACTCGTGAATAGTAACTTGTGAATTGTAACTCATGAATTATAACTCATGAATAGTAACTTGTGAATAGTAACTCGTGAATAGTAATTCATAAATAGTAACTCATGAATAGTACTCTGACACAAAAAGTGCCCCGAATACCCGATTGAACAATATAACCTTCAGACATCAATTATTATCGAAATAAATGTCAATTTTCACTAACACAAATAATTCCAACACAATGAAACTATTTTTATCAAAAATATAAATTTTGAAATTTCAAAGTTTGACTTTTCCAGAAAAAGTCAACTGTTGACTTTTTGACCAAATAGTAAAAATCGGAAAATTTTGTGTTTATAGTCTATTTTTACTAATTTCATCGCTCCGGACTCAAATATCACGTTCGCGTCTCCAAATTCAACTCCGAGCACAACTTCAATTTTAATAACATTCATCATTAATATTATAACTCACAATATTTATCAACCAGGTCATTCCCAGGAAAGAGGGGGCTTTCCAATAAGGATTTCTCCCTATTGGCACGCAATTAGGTGACCAAACCTCTCCTTCACAGAACTTCTAGACATTGTAAATATTGCAATTTAATAATATGAATAACTTTGTCGTCTCAATTATTGATTTAATAATATAACATATTATGCAGATGATACTGTGACAATAATTGAATCAATAATATGAGAGATATGATGCAGCAATTACTGTAGCAATAATTGAGTATAACTGGGTGACTTTTTATGTAAGCATCAATAATCAATACTGTGTGCTACTATGCAACCATGCAGACATCGTATTTTTTACTACCGAAAGTAGTTCAACGAAGATAATCAGTAAAACTTCCGTCGTTATTTTCATAAAATATTTTTGTCGATTTCTCAATCCGATAATAATTCTGTTATGGGGTCCACCAAAGATTGTGTCGTCGTACGAATATTCCCTGACATAAGGAATATTTCCCGACCAATCGAATATAATATAACAACTTGCATACTTTGCAAAATTTATAAATATTACCCACAACTATAACATTATATTAAATCCACACCATAATACTCAAAAAATTATTTCGACAAAATTAAATATTTATTCATAAAATCTGGGGTCTCACACAAACTCTACGATTCTGATGCTTGCTTTCTTGGACCTGATCATAATGTCTTGTTGACTATTGCTCATTGACATATAGAGTCAACACCACGATCTTGAAGAGTGTTAATTGGATCTTCAATATAGAATACCTCTTCCTTCTCAGGCAAAGGCCTCAACACTTCATTTTGCCTCGGTGATCTTAGAATCACGATGGCTTGATTCTTTACTCTGGCCCCTTTTGATTAACAAGACACTTCAGATTTGTGGCGTGTCCAGCTCACTTTCTCCTTGTGATCTCCCATTCACTTATCATCAATGGACTGACCCAAAGCTTAATCACTTTAGCCTTGTTCTTCAGAGGCTGACCAGTATCTTAGTGAACACTCCATCAGTTCTTTCTTTATTTAGCAAACACTACGATCCTGGTTGCTTCCAAGATCGCGTCTGGCTCTACTTGATACCATCGTGACTTCTTCGACTTTCCTTAGTCGATTCCATGAAGTCTTCTTCGATCAACTTGTGGAAGACTTCATCTCGAATGGCTTTACAACTCAATCTGGATGCAGATTAGGTTGGTGCTTAGATCTTTCATTAGCTTGCATGCCATTTGTTGAGTGCTCTCTGGTTTCCTTCAGGTGGGATGTATCTTTGCAGCTTAGACTAGAGGCTTCATTCCTTTGGATATTCTGGGAGTGCTCAATTATTGAGAATCGTGTACGATTCTGCCTTGGCGTTGTGAGCACATCTGTTTAAGTCTGAGTTCTACACTCTATGATTTAGCTTCGGCTATGTAGACACTACGACTCAGAGATCAGATCTTGACACTATACAATTTCTGACTTTGTGTTCGTTGTCTTCATCTGATCTTGCTCGACTACGATCTCAGCCTCTGATATGATCAGTAGACTCTACGACTCTGAGTGTAGTCTACGATTCTTGACTTGGCTTCGGCAGATGCTCGGTCGGCTCGTAGGCAGGCTGTCGACCTCTTTGGCTCCATGTATATTTCCAGGATATCTGTTGATCAGCTATTCATCTATTTAATCTGTTTGCTCCTGCTCCCTCTGGGATGTGGACTTCATCTCTTTTGTCTGTTCCCCCTTAGACGTGTGCTTCTCTTCTTC
The DNA here is from genome assembly GCA_020205615.1 of Panax quinquefolius. Taxonomy (NCBI): domain Eukaryota; kingdom Viridiplantae; phylum Streptophyta; class Magnoliopsida; order Apiales; family Araliaceae; genus Panax; species Panax quinquefolius. The sequence continues at coordinate 46,196,630 of CM035163.1, read as the reverse complement.
TTTTTTTGGCTCCCCCTCAGTCTTTGCAAACACAGGCTCATCATCATTTGGCTCCCCCTCAGATGATAACCCAGCTTCTTCTTCTACTGTCTTTTTCTCTTGTTGTCTTTTGCTCTTCTTGCCTTTTCTTGAATACTTCTTATTGTGCCTCTTTCTATTCCTCTTTTTCTCCCCCTTTTTGTCATTAATCACTTGAGAGAGCTTTTCCATGTTGGACATAAGCTGCTCCATCAGATACGAGGAGTTAGCAACTTCAATCTTGAGTTCTTGTTGGCTCAACTCAAGTTACACGGAGAAAGACTGATTCATGTTGTCAATCTTGTCAGAGAGGACTTGGAGTTATTCTTTATTTTCTTTCTGCGCTCGTAGTGCATCTGCCTTCTGATCATTCATAGCCTTCAGATAGATGTGATCTCTCTCTTTGATTTTGAGAGATACATCATCCATCGTTGCTTGGAGTCTGTCTTGAACTGAATTATCTCCTGTTGCTGTCAACCTCTTTGATTCTTCATTGATTAGAGATATCTTCTCAATCAGCTCATCAGAGTTTTTCATCAGCTCCTACTCCATAGGAATTTGGTCATCTGGTTGGGCAGCCTTTTGTTAAGCATCAGATTGGTCTCTACGATTTTCATCCTTGGACATATTTTTGAAAGTGTTGAGAATCTGAAAGATCATTGAGTACCAATCGTTGTTAGAGGATGAAGGAATGTCGGTCAACAGTGTTTGAGCAGATGAAAGCTTCTCATTTTGGATTTACATATCATTAGTGGTAGAGTGAACTGACTCTACGATTATCTCCTTGGTCATAATCCTTCTGCCTTCAGAGTCCACTCTACGATCATAAGTAATATAGTGGTTGCCAGTATGTCTATAGACTTTGTAGTGGGGCTGGTCTTTGATCATCATTGTTGCATAATTCTTCACCTTTGAGAAGTTCTGAGACACCGGCTCTAGGCTTGGAATTTCTGGAAGTACTTCTTGTGATTCATTCGAGCCTTCCACTATTCTTCTTCTGTTAATCCTGGCTGGAGAGAAGATAGGATAGTTTGCTAGTTCTTCTAATTCCTGATTTATAGAACCAGAGTCTTTCTCCAATTCTTCACTTCTCGAGCTTGAATCTTGTTGGCTCCTTTCCTCAGATTCATCAGTGAATTCTTCTTGCTGAATTTCATTTCCAGAACCTTCTTCAGCAAGATCTTCCTTGGATTCATCTTTTTCATTACTAGTCCCATCTTCAGCACTTTCTTCCTATGACTCAAATTCATCATCACTTAATTCAATGACTGCAGTAGAGTGATCACTTTTCTTCTTGGAGGCAAATTGAGCAAGTAATCTGTAGCTCTTCTTTCTCCTTGGGGGTTCAGCTATGGGAGAGTCAGACTCTTCCTCCTCTTCAGACTCCGAGGCCTTTGAATCATCAGGCAAGCTTCCTTGACTTTCACCATTGGCAGGGGCATGTCTTTCTTCTTCAGAATCACCATCATTTGACCCATCATCTGGGCTTATTAGAGCATTTGCATTTGGAGATGCAGTTGGGTCATCTTGTAGCTTTTCTTCATCATCAGAGTGAATGCTCTGAGAGTTAGCCACTGGGCTTGTGTATTTTTCTTCATCAGCAGATTCTGTATTTTGTTCCATGAATCCAACTTCAGCTTCATTGCTGGATTCGTTCTTTACGGACTTGGTCTTAAGATCATCAGTTCCCTTCTCTTCCTCTGACTCTATGTTCTCCTCTTCGTCAAATGTACTTTCTTGGGAAACTGGGACTAGTTTGTTTACCACCTTAGCTTTCTTTCTAGATGGCCCTTGAAGTAGTCTGTTACTTCTCCTCTTTGTGGTCTCTGCAGTTGAGACCTTTTCATCTTCATCCTTGTCTTCTGTGGAGAGACTTCTTGGAGAGGACTCAGTTTTCTTCACGCCCTTGGATTTCTTCCTTGCTGGTGTGGTTGCTGCTGGTGCAGAGTCACCAGACTCAGAGCTTTCCACCTCTTCGCCTTCCTCTTTTTCGCAGAGTTCTTTATGCTGCTCCCTGTTGTTGTCAACTTCCTGTTTTCCTTTGGGTTCTTCTTCCAGTTCACAAACAGTTGTGGAGACATTACTTTGTGAACATTTAGAGGCTCTCCTTCATCATTCTTGATTTTTTTCCCAGTTTCTTCTTTAGCACTATACTCAACAGTCTTCCATGAAACACCTTTGTCAGGGGTTTTTCTGTAAACTTCTTCAACTTAGCCTTTTCTACCCATTTGGAGATATGATCGAACAGGATTTCTCCAAAGTTGATTCGCTTCTTCAGAACTATAGTAAACATTATTTTCAACTGCTGATCAAGCACAGTGTCATGTGCAGTATCCTTGCATAGTATATATTTGCCCACTATCTCAGCAAGGAGCTCGAATTCCTTAGGAAACTCCTTCTTCTTCATGCCCTTCAGACTAGGGTTTCTTTGGTACTGCATTAGCCTCTTGCCTTCTTCAATGTCGACTTCATTCAAGTTTATCAGACCTTATCTTCAAACTTGATCCTTTCACCTTCATGGTTAGAAGCCCAGAATCTATTGAAGCATTTGAGTAGAACTGCTTCACTAGCTCAGATAGATCGGAGTGTCGACCTCCAAGCACTTTCGAGAGAACCCACCTTCTTTTTTACGAGCTCAAGTATGTCCTTGAACTTTGTTTACGATCTTTCAAACTTTTTGAAGCCGAAGAGTTGGATTCCGGTTATAACTCGTCATTCTGCCATTTGAAGAGTTCAAGGTATATGGGTATGTGATTTAGGGAGTCTTAAAAGAGATAGTTGACTGTGATTTGGGCAAGGCTCTAGAGGGTTAAAAGATTTTGGCTTCAAAAAGGATTCTAAAGTTTTAAAATGGGAGGGAGAGAGTTTCGATAGTTTCTGATAACTGTTTGCAGATTTGAATTTGTCTTTATGGCAGTTTCCTCTGACTCTGCATAAGTAGTCATGTGTCAACTAACCATTGGTTGAACGATGCCCAGTAATGAGCTATAACTCCCCATAAACTTTTTAGTTAGATATCTCTTTTAGGAGAGTAGATGTTTAATTGACGTGGATTGACTATTGACCTCTTTGGTTCGTAGAGTAGCATGGTAAGGCAGCTATAGACTTTACGTTTTCCTTTGTTGACTCAACGATCAACTTTTGAGAGATGTTGCAGTGGATGGTTTTGACATTAATCCTCATTTTGAAACTGCATAGCTTGACCACTGATATACCCTAAGCCAGTTTGGGCACTTAAGTTCTAATGTGCGTTTGTACGATGTCTTTCCAAGCTGTATTCGAACTAATCTCCTCATAATTTAGAATTGTAGAGCAGTTGTCTCATTCTTCCAAGCTCCTTATGAGCTAGAGTATCTTCTGGTAAGACTGCGATCGTCGAGTCTGCTTCTACGATCTTTAAGTTTGCACCACGATCATTGAGTTTTCTTCAAACTCTACTCTACGATAGTTGACTGTCTTGGTCCCTGAGATGAACTTGATTAAGCAATCCTTCTAGGTTAAGGTAGCTCAGGAAGGGCCAACCTCTTAGAGTGAGCTAAGGGTCAGGTTTGTCCCTGAGGCGCTTTCCAGATGAAATACTTTTAGAAGTGATTTGCACTGATATCTCATTTGACCTTTTCTGCTGAGGAGTTCCTCTTCCAACTTTAGACATTTGCACTGGCTGTAATTGTGGCGTCCTCCTGTACTATGATCAGGTGTTTGATCGTAGATACTCAACGATTTTGAGTTGGGTGGCTGATAGGTTATCAGTAGTACGTTTTGAGACGTTCCTACTGACTATGGATCTTCATTTGGTTCATCAGCCACAAAGTTTTGGGACTCAGTAGCTGGTACATTGCTTCATAGAATATCTCAGTGTTGTTGTTCCTTAACAGATCACTGCTCCCCTATGGTTGATGTTGTCTTTTCAGTGAGGTGTGATTTCCTTTTCTTCATGTGCATTAAGAGGTATCCTTGCATGTATCTTTCTGACTAGAATCACCACTGACAATTAAATCTGTTTACATCATAGACATGGATATCTCCAGGACTGATCATTCTACAATCATTTGACAACACTACGAACGTAGTCTTCTTTTACAGTTTGTACTTGTGGAGTTCTGCTCCCGTAATGAGTTCCTCATGTTTGATGCTCGATGATCCTCTATGGTGAGCTTCCTTGAGGATTCTTCTCTTATGACATGCTTTGAATGATTGAGCATCTAAGACCCTTTTACATCTTTGGTTGAATGACTTGCTTCCTTATAAGGATCAGCAACAATGTGAACTTCATTCAAATTAGCTCAGCAAGTCTTCAAGGATAGGCTTTGACATATAGGAGTTTTATCAGAATCATTTCTGAACAGTCTTAAGCCTTCTGTTGGTTGAATTTTCTTGAATGAAGTCTTCTTCTTTAGCATTCCTTAGTGTGGCTAGATAGATCAGGTACCTACAGGTTATAAATTTCTATTTTTGGTACCCATGGTTAAATGGGTCCTGCTAGGTTAGTTTTCTAAACCCCTGTTCCTCATATATTTGGATAATCATCATATTGATCACCAACAATCATATTCATGCATGTAACTAATTTAGATAATACATTTTGAGATGCATGATGGTGAGTGTGTGTAAGATTTGCTATTTTAATAAAACACTCTTTTTCTTTGATGGTTTCATCATTTGCTAGGTTATGTTTACAGGGTTTAAATGTTCATAGAGTGAGAATCAACTCTACGACTTATTTGTATCTGGTTGATTCATGGAGGTGATCAGTTTCTACGAATCTTCAAGATACTCTTGTAGAACTGATCATACTCTGTGTGTTATTAAACACTTAGACCATAGGTTGTACATACATACTAACCCATCATCAAAGATTACTTCACATAAAATTAATTTAACATGTGATGCTCTTATGACCCATTTCAGATTTCTTTCAAGATGTCATCTTCAACCTAAAACTTGGATGGAGAGAAAGTTTATAGGCATTTGAGTTTCCACCCTCAGTGTACTTTCTCTCTTCACCTTTTTAGGTAGATTATGATTCCTTGATAAAATACTGTTATAGTTCATAAGGAGGTGTAATCATGATGTACATATTTATATTAGTGAGGAACCGTACTTTTTTACTGTCAGTTTCTTAACAGTTATTTATCTTAGATATACTGAGTTTAGGCATTGATGTGCATAGTTTCTCATTTGCTCCTGATAGCTAGTTGCTCTAGTTGACCTTCAATCAATCAGTCGTGGTCTTGAAGATGCAAGCTAAGAGAATATCAGCATCTTTAGTTCTTTGACATCCTTGAGTTCACAAGGTTTACATCCAGCTGTTGGTTGGCCAGATACATGTTTGAGAAGTTCTTCTTTCTTCTCTGGATAAGCATTTCTTAGCATGTGTGGCCTTTTTATCTTTTCAGGCTGGTGGATGTTTGACTCTTTATTGTTGATGTCTTTTGAGCTTTCTAGCCTGGTCTTCAGACTACAAGATTGACCGCGAGCAAGGATTGGTCTTGTTGATATGGCAATCAAGAACATGGACCAATCTGAGCAGCTTCAGGTGTATATACATATTTACATGTACACAATATTTCCAACGTATGAGCTCATCTACATACAACAAGTGACTTACTAGTAAACTAAGTTTAGAACAATGTTTGTGCCTAGGATCAGACTCAAAGCGATTAGCTTTTGAATATAAGTATGAGAACCCGCTTCTCGATACCAATTGTTAGTTCGAGAGGCATAATAGATCTAGAAGGGGGGTTGAATAGATCCTTTTTATTTCAAATACTTTTCTGGTTCATTTTGTATTGCTAATAATTTAGCATATGACAAGTATAAGAATCTTTTCAAACACAGCGGAATAAGTAAAAGATCCCCTTCATTGATATATTCATAATCTTACATACATTGTTCGTAGAGTTAGTTCAGTGGTAAGCAGTTAAAACATACATAGCAGTTATAGCAGTTAATGTACATAAAGTAAATGACATAAAGTAAAATACACAAGGAGTTTTAAGTGGTTCAAAGACTCAAGCTCCTAATCCACTCTTCTGCTTTCAACTAGCTGGATTTCCAATAAGGAAGAAGGCAAAGACACGAATCACTAGGATTCCTTGAGGCCGTGACCTTGGGACTTCAGTTCACTAAGAACTCTTCAAGGCCAACAGTCTTGGAACTTCTCTAGTTCCTTAGGAACTCTTCAAGCCCGGCATGCTTGGAATCTTCATTTAGTCCCTCCGGACAAGGACCCCTCAGGCCCTGGCTTCTTGTTGTTGAGTTGTTTGTTTGTTGTTGTTGTTGGTGCTGAGCTGCTAAGATGTCTTTAAGCTCTGAACATCTTCTGTACTTAGCAGCTTGGCGTGATCATCCTTGAAGTGCAGTTGAGTGTTGCATGATGCTCAGCTTCTTTAGTTACTCAACCACTTCTAATAATCCCTTGATGAACTTCCTTAAAGATCATTCTTCTTGATACTTGATGACTGCACATGATGAGTTTCTAAGATGACTGTAAGCTCTTCTGCTAGGTACTTAGAAACTTTCTCATGTTTGATAGCATGATGGAGTTGGTGATATTCTTTCTTAATACTTGATCCCTTCTCATGATGGACTTGCTAAGATGACTGTAGGCTCTTCTCTTTGGTACTTAGAGTCTTCCCATGATTGACATCAAGATGACATTGATACTCTTCTTTCTCTTGGCAGTTCAGAACACTCTTCTTGTAGTAGAACTCTTACTTCTACATTGTAGAACTCTCACTTCTACTTCGTTATTTATCTATTTCTAAGTGTTCTTGATGGATCGTAGAGTGAGCCTTTGGACCTTCATTGGTCACTCACTATTTTTCGTTGGTTAGATCAGCCCACCATTTCTTCAAACTCAGCAACTCCAGCAACCCTTGATCTTTGAAGCTCTTTCTGATTTATACTCCTTGCCAATCTTCCCGTTAGAAAGTAGCCATTGAGAGCTATTCAAATTGCTTCACAGGTCTCGAGTTGTTTGGTGCAGACTGCAGATGTGACATAAAATGAATTTCTGACATTGTAGTCTACTGTTTCACCTACCCCATCAGAGATGTTACTTTGATGTCTCAGGTAGGTCGATAACTTTATTTCCCCCTTCTGATTTCTATATCAGAGGTTCTCCTTTTGCATCGATGCTCTCAATAAGCTCTTGTCCGAATACCAATCTTTAGATTGAACTGTTGCCAATGCTTCAATCTTCGGATGACCGAACTCTACGATTCTGATGCTTGCTTTCTTGGACCTGATCGTAGTGTCTTGTTGACTATTGCTCATTGACATGTAGAGTTAACACTATGATATTGAAGAGTGTTGATTGGATCTTAAATGTAGAACACCTCTTCCTTCTCTTGTGCAGTGCCTCAACACTTCTATTTGCCTCGACTGATCTCAGATACTGATGGCTTGATTCTTTTTTCTAGCCCCTTCTGATTAACAAGACACTTCAAATTTGTGGCTTGTCCATCTCGCTTTCTCCTTGTGATCTTCCGTTAACTTATCATCAATGGACTGACCCAAAGCTTAATCACTTTATCCTTGTTCTTCAGAGGCTGACCAGTATCTTAGTGTACACTCCATCAGTTCTTTCTTTGTTTGGCAAACACTACGATCCTGGTTGCTTCCAAGATAGTCGTCTTCTGTCTGCTTGACAGCTACTGCACTTGCTGACTTTCCTTAGTCAATTACTGAAGTCTTCTTTTGATCAACTTGTGGAAGACTTCATCTCGAATGGCTTCACAACTCAATCTGGATGCTGATTGGGTTGGTGCTTAGATCTTTCATTAGCTTGCATGCCATTTGTTGAGTGCTCTCTGGTTTCCTTCAGGTGGGATGTATCTTTGCAGCTTAGACTAGAGGCTTCATTCCTTTGGATATTCTGGGAGTGCTCAATTATTGAGAATCGTGTACGATTCTGCCTTGGCGTTGTGAGCACATCTGTTAAAGTCTCAGTTCTACACTCTACGATTTAGCTTCGGCTATGCAGACACTACGACTCCGAGATCAGATCTTGATACTCTATAATTTCTGACTTTGTGTTCGTTGTCTTCATCTGATATTGCTCGACTACGATCTCTGCCTCTGATATGATCAGTAGAATCTACGACTCTGAGTGTAGTCTACGATTCTTGACTTGGCTTCGGCAGATGCTCGGTCGGCTCGTAGGCAGGCTGTCTCAACGATTCTAAACATGACTTCCTCAGCAGACTACGGCTCCAAAGAAGTTCTCCTCGACACACTACGATCCTTCCTCGTCTCTACTAGCAGTCTATGAACTCCGAGATCTACTGTCTTGTAGACTACGATTCTGCCTTGATAGCTCTCGAGTTTTCCTTGACTCTCCTGGCAGACTACAATTTCTGGTGCAATGCTCGACGACCAGACAAGCCTATCTATTACATCGTAAGATCAACCTAACATGCTTGATCTTTCTATATTTATATTCCTTGTACATCATTTCGTTTTAAGGGATTTACAAAGCTATTTATCTTATGTAGGATCAACCTAACATATTTGATCAATTCATTCTAAGTCCTTGTACATATATTTCTATAATATATCAAAGGACTTTACAGCTTTTCTTAATGCAAGCATACTTGCACATTCATTCATATATATATCATAATCAAATCATATGTAAATAGAAATAGCATTCACATGCCTATTCCTAACAAAGAGGAGTCCATTATGAGAAAACCATTTGAGATGATCTAGAAACTTATTGCACAAGTAATCCTACCTCAATCCAATCGAAGAATTTGTTCTGAACAGCATTTTAGCATACATTCTTTTATTAATTACCAAAATAAATTAGGTCTTATTTTAAATTTATATCCCCCACTATTTTCTTCAAACTATATTACCCTCAATATATATAGTTCGACAATATTTAATTAAAGATATGCTAGTGAGAATAAGCATCCTATTTCAAATATATATAGCCTTGTGTGTGCACAACAAACTATATAAATAAATAGGTAGACAACTCTTGTCAATTACATCAACTATGCAACTCTTTGTATTTTGCCTCTTAAATCATAATGGTCAAGTGTGTGCACATCCGAACTAAAATAATTTAAGTTAAGTCAGACCCAGCATTTCCGTATAAGTGAACAGAAAAGTACAACCCTTGTGTGTGCACAACAAAGCAGTGATGTTCAATTCCTTATAAACATCATATGTAATAAAAACAAAATCTTAAATATTTAATACTTGACTTGTGTATGCACAACAAACTTATATTAAATATTCAATACTCTATTATTTCTATCATGCTAGAAGGCGACGTTCGATATTCCAAATATCTTTGAACGTTACAACTTAATATAAAATATTTGAGGGGTTTGTTATTAATTTTGTCTTATCTTGTTTAGCGCGCATGCACACACACACACACACACACACACACACACACACACATATATATATATATATATAGTATAAGCATGCACATATAAAATATTATATTCTACTCGTATTGATTATGGACTTTTATTCTAGTTTAGTTCACTAGAGCCACCAAGTGAACCAAAAGGTCAAACCCTAGGGGTGGAAGAATTAATATTTAAATATAACTATTACATTTAAACCCGGGCTCCATTACAAACGAGTCTTCAAGCGCTCCTTGCTCCTTGATCTCCAATTCTTCAAAATTAATTCTAACTATTCCTATTACAAAACTATTTAAAATATATAGAAACTGTAAGACCCCAACTTTTATGAATAAAGATAATTTTTCTATAATTATCATTTTTGAATATTATGGAATGAATCTATTATAATGTTATAGTTGTGGGTAGTATTTATAAATTCTGCAAAGTATGCAAGTTATTATATTATATTCGATTGGTCGGGGAATATTCGCGTTTTAGCGTGGAATATCGTATAACACAAGCAATAATCATTGGTGGACCCCACAACAAAATTATTGTCGGATTAAGAAAATGACAAAAATATTTTTATGAAAATAACGGCGAAAGTTTTACCGTTAATACTGTTAAACTACTCAATAGTAAAAGTACAGTAATACGCATGGTTGCATAGTAGCACACAGTATTGATTATTGATGCTTACGTGAGAAGTCACTCAGTTTTGTTCAATTATTGTCGATATTTTATATATTATTAAATCAATAATTGAGACAACGAAATTATTAATATTATTATTTACAATATTAACGATGTCTAGAAGTTCTGCCAAGGAGAGGTTTAGTCACCTAATTGCGCGCCAATAGGGAGAAATCCTTATCGGAAAGCCCCCTCTTTCCTGGTAACGACCTAGTCGATTAATATTGTGAATTATAATAATGATGATAAATGTTGTTAAAAATATTGAAGGATTTTTTATATGAAGTTTTGTTGTAAATATTGGCGTATTATTTAGACCCCCATTTACCCATTTTTCAAAATAATCGGTAGAAAATTATTTAATAGTGGTGGGGCCCATATGTTTATAACTTTTGGTGGAGGTGGGAACTTATGTTTGTCACATGGAATGAAGAAAAGAAAAGAAACGAGGAATGTGGGAATATTATTGTTATTGGATGTCTGTATATAATATAGAATGTGGGTGCATGTGTTTATATATATATATATATATATATATATATATATATATATATATATATGTCAATGACTTTGGGGAAGGGGAAGCACAGTTATCACTTGGGGGGTGTAATAATTATTATATATATATATATATATTATATATATAATAAATTTTGTTTTATTTAAAAGATTTTGTTTTATTAGAATATTTTATAGTAAACCAATCTGGACCGTTCATGGATTAGTTACTATTCAGTCCATTCTTCTATAAATAGAAGTTCATTCCTTCATTATTTCTTACGAATTCACTAAAACTCTAGAAAGAGAAACTATAGAGAGAAAGAAGTAAAGTATTCTGCTACTTCACTACTTCTATATCCAGTTTCTTTTACGGTAAGGGGTATTATTTCTTTTGTATTCATGAAGAGAACTTACATTATTCCATTCTTTATTATTACTGTTGGAATAACTCAGATATCTGTGGCTACCCTATACTTGGTAAAATTCTTACATTATTCCATTATTTATTATTACATTTGAATAACTCAGATATCTGTGAATTTACCCTATACTTAGTGAAATTCTTACATTATTCCATTCTTTATTATTACATTGGAATATCCTGTCAATGCGTTTTACAGGAATTCGGTTACATCTTTATTATTACATTGGAAAATCCTATTTAGACGTTTTATGCTGGGACTGGTTCCGTCTTTATTATTATGTTGGAATATCACATGCAGACGTTTTTACTGGGACTGGTTTTGTTATTTATTATTACGTTGGAATAACCGCCGCTGTGCGATCTATCTATCGCAGTTCGGTGATTTCTTTTGTTATTCCATTCTTTATTATACTCGGTTGGTTAAAGTTTTTACTTCATATACTCTATGAAATTAGTGGAATATCCTTGATATTTGCGCTTCATCCAGTATCTTTTCATGGAAATATTATTCTGAGCATTCTTGAATTTTACTCTACAAAGAAGTATCATGTTGACAATTTGGACGTTATTAGTTCTTAGTTAAATTAATTCTTGAACTTGTTTTATTGAATTTTTATATCATTGTCATCATCCTTATATTTATATTTTGTTGAAATTCATCTATGGCCTGTAGTGCATAGATGGACTTGGTATAATTATGGCCAGGGATTATCGGTATAATCATGACCGTAATGTTACAAATAATGTGGTAAAAGTCCTCATTGGCCCGTAGTGCGTTGATGGACAGTTGTTGGCATAATCATGACCATTGATGAATACACGAATATCCTTGGCCCGTAGTGCATGGATAATTTTTTGTCGTGATACTAATGAATATCCTTGGCCGTAGTGCAGGGATGATGTGGATTATTTATTAAGTTGAGTCTCAGCGATAAAAGTGATGAAAAACCTTTTAAATCATAGAAGATAATAGATTTTATTCTCTACTTGACTCTTTTAATGGATTGCTTGTTCCGCTGCAGTTAAACTTGATGTCTATTATATTTTATCAGTTTAACTGTGACACCCCAAAATAGGTTAAATCCATCCAACCTATTCTGAGTCGCCAAATACATGGTACAGAAAATAACTACAACTTTATTACTACAATTGTCGTGCAAAATACAACAACACATATACTGTGAGTTTTAATACCAACTGTGACTCATGTCCCAACTATGGACAGCACCTCACAGTGATACCTTATATAAAGGTACAATCTAAAACTGTTTTAAAAATTAAAATCTTTGGGAAGTGCTCAAGAAAACCTTCGTACATAGGAGGCCATGAATCTAAGTTATGATAGATATCATATGTCTAGAGAATTATCCTTGGTTGATCCAATAGACCCCAAAGAAAAATGAGAAGATTACTATCATATTCCTTCCAATGGTGAGTCATCTCTTGACATATAACTATCTTCACCGTCTGCGATTGAATATTATGTTTCAACCCAACTCCAAGATCATATAGATAGTGCTCGTAGATATACTCAGCAAGTGGATGTGCACAACCCTGTTTTACGATAACGCGAGATTGTATGTCATTAGACATCTTGTATGATAGTGGCAAAACACCCTTTCAAAGTTGGGTCCACCTCACCCTATTGTTGTTCACCAAAATCAATTATTAAGTGACGTATAATATACGACACACACATCTTAGGTCCACAATACAATTATATATTGTATGTCATGCCGTTTTATAATGTGTTGAGAAACTTTGTGATCTCGGACCACCACACTATTCCCTGTTATCCCATTTCAACCCAAATTTACACTCTTATTACCTCGAAAGAAGCGGTATTTTTAATCGAAATGTAAAGTGAAGGAACCTTGCCTTTGAATAGCAACTCTCAAAGTATCTAAATACTCACAAAATATGCTTGATAATATAGAGAGAGAAAGAGAGAAAGCTTATGTTTCCGGTGTGATTTTCGATTCTAACTTAGCCCTCTATTTATAGAAAAATGTTAGCACGCCGAAGCAGACTTGACCTGCTACCTGATGGCTTTACCTGCTACTATTGCCACCCACCACATTTGAATTAGAATTTCAGCACATTTCTTTAGCAACCATAGGTGGGGCCCACGCATTCTAGAATTTTCCACCAAAATGATAAATTTCAAAACTTCAATAATTTTTGAACCAGTCACCTCTTAAAATTCATAACAATTTATACGTTAATTTTTAACGGTTCATAATTTGTGGACATATACTCAACTTATATATGTATAACATATCCAAAAATCACAACGATCCAACGGTCGGATTAAAAATTATAACTTACGCAATATATCGTAAAAAATACTAATTTAATTTTTAATACCTCCATTCCGACAAAAATACTGATAAAATACCTCAACATTAATTCCTTCAATTATATCCACATACAATAAATATATCCATCAATTATATCCGCATTAAATAAATATTTCCTTATCATATAAATCAATAATTTATTATTCACAAATAATATTCTGAGAATCACAATTATGACAACAACGGTGGTTCGAGGAAAGAGGAGCTTTTCGATAAGGATTTCTCTCATCTTGGCGCGCATGATTAGGTGACCAAACCTCTCCTCGATGTGAGAACTTTCTAGACATTGCCAATAATTCTATCTAATAATATTATTCAATTAATATGAATTATTGATCCGATAATGGAAAATACTACTGTAAGTAACAATTATTGAAACAACAATAATATAAAATATCAACGCAATAATTATTGAATCAATAAAATAAAATATTGAGCAGTAATTATTGTAACAATTATTGAGTAGTGCCTTCTTACGTAAGAATCAATAATTTAAAAATCTTTATGTGCAATACCGCAGCGCCATTCTTTCAACCACGCGCGTATTACTATATTTTAACCATCGGGTATTCCAACAAAGTGTTAAGCAGTAATAACTACTGCAGTTATTTATAAAAACTCAAACTTGTCATTTTCTTCATTCGGCGAGTTATTCTATTATGGGCCCCTAAATGGGCTTGCCAGTAAATGCGAATATTCCTCTACAAAAAGAATATTCCACGACCAAACGAATATTCAAACAACAATGAGTATTTTATAACCACTTGCGTATTTTGAAAATTTTACATATATCACCCTTAACTTTTTATCAATTTAACCATTTACTAAATAGGAAAATTGAATAATTTTATTTCATAAAATTTGGGGTCTTACAATCTCCCCTCGTTTTGAAATTTCATCCCCGAAATTTACTTACCTGGTATTTCGAAGAGTTGAGAATACCTTGCTTTCATTTCAGATTCTCCGGTCATCATGATTTCTCCATTGCTCATCTCTCCGTATTTGAGGATATCATTCTAGAATACGACTTCAAAAACAAGGGTTAATTAAACAAATTAACATATCACATAATATCCCGATATTATGACTGACCAACAAATAAGCTTAGGTAGGACACACTAGCGAATGATTTACTCATCTCTCCCCTCTAGTTCTAATCTCGGATCTCCGCCAGATATCATATCCCTAAGCTTTGATACCAACTGTGACACCCCCAAAATAGGTCCAATCCATCCAACCTATTCTGAGTCGCCAAATACATGGTACAGAAAATAACTACAACTTTATTACTACAATTGTCGTGCAAAATACAACAACACATATACTGTGAGTTTTAATACCAACTGTGACTCATGTCCCAACTATGGACAACACCTCACAATGATACCTTACATAAAGGTACAATCTAAAACTGTTTTAAAAATTAAAATCTTTGGGAAGTACTCAAGGAAACCTTCGTACGTATGAGGCCATGAATCTAAGTTATGATAGATATCATATGTCCAGAGAATTATCCTTGGTTGATCTAATAGACCCCAAAGAAAAACAAAAAGATTACTATCATGTTCCTTCCAATGGTGAGTCTTCTCTTGACATATAACTATCTCCACCGTCTGCGATTGAACATTATGTTTCAACTCAACTCCAAGATCATATAGGTAGTGCTCGTATATATACTCAGCAAGTGGATGTGCACAACCTTGTCTTACGATAACGCGAGATTGTATGTCATTAGACATCTTGTATGATAGTGGAAAAACACCCTTCCAAAGTTGGGTCCACCTCACCCTATTGTTGTTCACCAAAATCAATTATTAAGTGACGTATAATATACGACACACACATCTTAGGTCCTCAATACAATTATATATTGTATGTCATGCCATTTTATAATGTGTTGAGAAACTTTGTGATCTTGGACCACCAAACTATTCCCTATTATCCCCGCCGACCCAATTTACACTCTTATTACCTCGAAAGAAGCGGTATTTACGAATAGGAATGTAAAGTAGAAGGAACCTTACCTTTGAATAGAAACTCTCAAAGTATCAAAATACTCACAAAATATGCTTGATAATATAGAGAGAGAAAGAGAGAAAGCTTATGTTTCTGGTGTGATTTTCAATTCTAACTTAGCCCTCTATTTATAGGAAAATGTTAGCACGCCGAAGTAGACTTGACCTGCTACCTGATGGCTTTACCTGCTACTATTGCCACCCACCACATTTGAATTAGAATTTTAGCACATTTCTTTAACAACCATAAGTGGGGCCCACGCATTCTAGAATTTTCCACCAAAATGATAAATTTCGAAACTTCAATAATTTCTGAACCAGTCACCTCTTAAAATTCATAACAATTTATACGTTCATTTTTAACGGTTCAAAATTTGTGAACATATACTCAACTTATATATGTATAACATACCCAAAAATCGCAACGATCCAACAGTCGGATTAAAAATTATAACTCACGCAATATATCGTAAAAAATACTGATTTAATTTTTAATACCTCCATTCCGACAAAAATACTGATAAAATACCTCAACATTAATTCCTTCAATTATATCCACATAAAATAAATATATCCATCAATTATATCCGCATTAAATAAATATTTCCTTATCATATAAATCAATAATTTATTATTCACAAATAATATTACAGGATCACAATTATGACAACTAGGTGGTTCCCAGGAAAGAGGGGGCTTTCCGATAAGGATTTCTCCTTACTGGCTCACAATTAGGTGACCAAACCTCTCCTTGACAGAACTTTCTAGACATTGCCAATAATGCTATCTAATAATATTATTCAAATAATATGAATTATTAATCTGATAATGGGAAATACTGTGCCGTGACAATTAGTGAAACAACAATAATATAAATATCAACGCAACAATTATTGAATCAATAAAATAAAATATTGAACAGTAATTACTGTAACAATTATTGAGTAGTGTGCTTTCACGTAAGAATCAATAATTCAAAAAAATACATGCAATCACTGGTGTGCTACTTTTCAACCACGCGTATTATTATATATTTTAACCACGGGTATTCAACAAGTGTTAAGCAGTAACAACTACGCCGTTATTTATAAAAACTCAAACTTGTCGTTTTCTTCATCCGACAGTTATTCTATTATGGAGCCCACAAATGGCTGCGCCGTCGTACGAATATTCCCCGACAGCAAGAATATTCCACGACCAAACGAATAATCCCCGACAACAATGAGTATTTTATAACCACTTGTGTATTTAGAAAATTTTACAAATATCACCCTTAAATTTTTATCAATTTAACCATTTACTAAATAGGAAAATTGAATAATTTTATTTCATAAAATTTGGGGTCTTACAATCTCCCCTCGTTTTGAAATTTCATAAAATTCGGGGTCTTACATTAACACTGTTGAAGGCTAATGATAATTTATCCTGCATTATCTTAGTCATAATATTTCTTACTGGGCTAGTTGAGCTCACCCTTTCTTTCATTGTTCTCTTCAAGAAATGAGAAAATAGCTGGGACGAGTCGGGGAATGGAGTGACGGTCCAGATGATAATATTAGTAGTCCTCACTATTCTGTGAAATAGTGTGATAATAAATGTATTGAGGACTTATTTTGAGTTTATGTACTGTCTAGAAGATTATGATTGTATTAAAACTCACAGCTCATGTTGTATATTTAAGATTTTATTTGTATTCTGTACCATATATTTGGCGACTCAGAATAGGTGATGTATACCTATTTTGGTGGGCGTCACAGTTGGTATCAAAGCTTAGGGATATGATCCCTGGCTAAGACGTGAGACAAGAACTAGGAAGGGAGAGACGGGGAATTCCTTCGCTAGTATGACCTACTTAAGTTTAATTGGTATTTAATTGATCGGTCAGAGTATGGGGATAATATGTGATATATTAATTAACCCTTGTTTTGTGGTAGTATTTGAAAATGGCATCCGAGAATGTTGAGAATATCAATGGAGCACAGGAGACCGTTGAGTCTCCACAGATCAATAACCAAGACAATGTGCATCATGAAGGTGATAATCCTCATTCAAATGACAACACTGACCAAATGATGAACGATGGAATGTTCTGAGGCTTCATGCAATTCATGCAACATCAGGCGAGAGCGGCTCCTGTCCAAAATGCAGGTGGACACACTGGCAACTCTCGGATGGTCACCGCCAAACAGTTCAAAGAGCTGGGACCACCGATGTTTTTTGGAGAGCCAAAACCACTTAAGGCGGAGACGTGGATAAAACAGATCAACAAGATATTTGATGTCTTGGGTTGCTCTAAGGAGCAAAAGGTTCCCTTTGCCACCTTCATGTTGCGGGCAGAGGCAGATTACTGGTGGGAATCTATAAAGCGTACTCAACCTGCCGCACTGAAGATGTCTTGGGAAAAGTTTTAAGAACTGTTCAACGACAAGTACTTTCCCGAAAGTATTCGTCACATGAAAGAGGTAGAGTTCATTAAACTGGAGCAAAACAACATGACCGTGTCGCAAAGTCGCGATGCTGAAGTTTTCCGAAATTTGTCCCAATTTGCGTCCCATTTGGTTGATAATGAGGAGAGAATGACGCGAATGTTTCTAAGAGGTTTGAAACACAAGATGTGACGCCCCCAAAATAGGTATACATTACCCATCTTGAGTCGCCAAATACATGGTACAGAATACAAATACAAACTTAATTATACAACCGTCATGTAATATACGACAATACATAAACTGAGAGTTCTAATAGAAATATTGTCATCTAGACAATATCCACACTCAAAGGAGTCCTCATTACATTTATTGTCACACTATTTAACAGAATAGTGAGGACTACTAATGCTATCTTCTGAACCGTCACTCCTTTTCCCGACTCGTCCAAATTTATATTCTCATTTTCGAAGAGAACGGTGAAAGAAAGGGTGAGCTCAACTAGCCCAGCAAGAAATATTATGACTAAGATAATACAGAATAAATTATCAATAGTCTTCAACAATGTTAAACTGATAAAATACAATAGACATCAAGTTTAACTACAGCGGAATAAGCAATCCATTAGAAGAGTCAAGTAGGGCATAATATACTATCTTCTACGATTTAAAAATGTTTTCATCAATTTTTATCGCTGAGACTCAGCTTAATAAATAAACCACATCATCGAATCATCCCTGCACTACGGGCCAAGGATATTAAATCATCAATGGTCATGACTATTGTAAGACCCCAAATTATTAATAAATGAAATTTATTTTCCTCTATTTATCATTTCGAAATAGTAAGGGTTGATTTGATTAATGTGGATAGTTATGGGTAAAATACGCAAATATTTCGAATAAGTAAGTGGTTATAAAATATTCATTATTATTAGGAGAATATTCGTTTGGTCGTGGAATATTCAGTCTTTGTGGGGAATATTTATGCGTCGGTATGATCTTTTTGTGGGCCCCAAAATGGAAAGCGATTGGATGAAGAAAAGCGACAAATATAAGTTGTTTATAAATAACTAGGCGTAGTTATTCACAGATTATCTTGTTGGAATACCCGGTGGTTAAAACACACTATCTGGCGTTGTTGAGCGAATAACACTGCGGTATTGCACCAATTATTGATTCTACGTGAAGGCACTACTCAATAATTATTACGATAATTCTTATTCGATTATTTTATTTTATTGATTCAATAATTCTTTGCATTGATATTTTATATTCTTGTTGTTTTGATAAATTGTCATTACGGTATTTTCCATTATCAGAGCAATAATTCATATTATCCGAATAATATTATTGGATAACATTATTGGCAATGTCTAGAAAGTTTACATCTAAGGAGAGGTTTGGTCACCTAATTGCTTTTAGTAAGGAGAGATCCTTATTGGAAAGCCCCCCTCTTTCACAGGAGCGGCACGGTTGCGATCTTGTGATTCTGTAATATTATTTATGAATAATTAATTATTGATTTATATGATGAGGAAAATATTGATTTTATGTGGATATAGATGGAGAAAATTTTAATGTGACAATTGTTGAAAATTAATATTTTATCTTTTACGATAAAATAATTCATTTAAATATATTATTTTAATAATATATTAATGATGATATTTTATAATGAATGTGGGATATATGAGTATATGAGGAGGAAGTATATTTTGTGGCATTAAATGTTTAACACATATTTTGTGTGTTGGTGGACACAATTATTAATAGAAATTTGATTATAGCTTTGTAAAATCGTCCTTTTATGGATTTGATTGGTCGATTTACATTTGAATTTGGAAAAACTTTCTTACGCAAAGTTGTAGAGAATTGAATTTCCTATAAAAATACGCGAGATTCAAATTTTCTGATAAGAAGGCTATTTATTATGAATTATTGAAGTTCCGAAGCTCCAAAATAATTGATTTTTGGAAGTTTAAAATAATTTAAATAAGAAAAACGTTTTTTGTGTTTGGTGGGCATCTTTAATACATGCTAAGTTGCTGAATTCAGATTATTCTAAGTGGGCATAAACAAATTAATATATATATTATTATTATATTAAATTTTTTACTTTGGTGTTCTAAGCATTTAACTATAAATAGGGTGCTTAGGTTAGAATTGAAAATCACACCAGAAACTGAAGTTTTCTCTTTCTATATTATCGAGCGTATTCTTGTGAGTATTTTGAGTATACTTTGAGTGTTGCTATACGGTGCAAGTTCAAGTCATAGCCTTTATATCAGGTGTTTCAACTAGAAATCTTGTCTTTTCGAGGTAAGGGATGTTATTTTATTCGAAAATGATATTATTTCTTCAATATCATTATCTTAGAAATATTGGTTGGAAATTTTATCAAATTTGGAACTTTTTCATGTCGAGTTCTTATTCATGAGATCTTATTCATGAGTTACTATTCACGAGTTACTATTCACGATTCTTATTCATGAGTACTATTCACTTAAGCGATGATGATTTTTTTGGGAAATTTCTATCTTTTGGTGTCGGAGTTACTATTCACGTATCGGCACTATTCACGATATCTGACTTTATTCACGAATCGGACTATATTCATAGAAAAATGAAATTTCTTCTTTTTGTCCAAAATATCTATTACGGATACTAGCTTTGATTGTATCCATGTTTTGATCATTCTTGAATTTTACTCCTCCACGATTACTTATGAAGTATTTTTGAACTTGGATTGTTTAAAATACGAATCCTTAATATTGTTCTTTTGTTTCCTTTGGATTCGTTTCCTTTAAAATATTTTTCATCATCCTCAGTCCTAAATGATGATATTACTGAATATCTTTGGTCTGTAGTGCAAAGATGAATGATTTCTTGATGAATATCTTTGGCCCGTAGTGCAAAGATGAAAAGGTGTTGAGATGAACATGACCAACTGTTTAATATCTTTGGCCTGTAGTGCAAAGATGAACAGGTGTTTAGATGAACATGACCAACTGATAAATATCTTTGGCCTATAGTGCAAAGATGAATATTTGATTCCAGATATATATTGATTGATGTTACAGGGATAAAATATCGACGATGAACTTTTAAATTCATATATAGAAGATAGTAGTTTACATTCTCTACTTAACTCTTCTAATGAATTATTATTTCTGCTGCGAAGATTGATTTAAAACTGGTTGTCTATTGTATTCTATTAGATTTTTCCCTATTGAAGACTAACGATAATTTGTTGTATATTATCTTAGTCATAATATTCTTTACTGGGCTAGTTGAGCTCACCCTTTTCCTTTTTGTTCCATTTTTCTTCTCGGGAGGCGAGAATGTAAGTAATCTTAGTGGGGTATGGAATGAAGGTTCTAGAGAGAGTTGTTTAGTAGTCCTCACCATTTTTATAAAATAATGTATAAATAATTGTGATGAGAATTTATTTTGGTATGTATATTGTCTAGAAGACAATAATTATATTTAAACTCACAGTATATATGTTGTCGTATTTTTTGCACGACAAATGTATTAATAAAGTTGTAGTTATTTACGTACCATGTATTTGGCGACTCGAGAATGGGTTGGATGGAATGGACCTATTTTGGGGCGTCACGGTTGGTATCGAGCTTAGGGATATGATCTCTGGCGGAGATCGGGGAATAGAACTAGGAGGGTAGAGGCGAGTAAATCCCCATTTAGTGTGTCCTACCTAAGCTTATTTGTTAGTTGGTCGGTATATAGGAATATTATGTGATATATTGATTTCCTTAATTAACCCTTTTTTTATGACAATATTTGAGAATGTCGTGAGAATATTAATGATGGAGTAAATGAGGCCAGTGGAGTGCTGTACTTACCAACGAGGAGAAGCGTCAACAGTGGAAATGTACCTCCTGTGAACAACACCCTTGAAGCGAGATGATGAGCGAGGGGATGTTTAGAAGCTTTTTGCAGTTCATGCAAAATCGGACGAGGAGACTCGTGTTCAAAATATAGGAGGAAATGATAGCAATTCACGGGTGGTCACTGACCCAAGCGATTCAAAGAGTTGGGACCACGAGTGCAGGGAAAGCGGATCCGATTAAGGTGGAGAGCGTGGGTCAAACAAATTACCAAGATATTCGATGTCTTGGGATGCGGGAGAGAAGAAAGTTCCATTCGCTACTTTTATGTTAAAGTAACGAGGTGATTCTTGGTGGGAATCGTGAAGCGTACCCATCCGGCTTCACTCGGCATGTCGTGGTAGAGCGTTTGAACTGTTCAATGACAAGTACTTCCACTGAAAGTATTCGTCATATGAAGGAAGTGGAGTTTATTAGGTGGAGCGAGAATAACATGGCGGTGTCCCGATCTGGCGAAGTTAGCGGAGTTATCGAGTTGCACCTCATTTGGTGGAGAATGAGGAGCGTATGACGCGGATGTTTACGAGAGAGTTTTGAAACCCGGCGATACGTCGAGTATCTCATTTCTCATAAATTTTCTCTCTATTCGGATGTTGTCAACATGGCTCGGTTATTAGAAGCGAGATAACGATACGTTCAACCGAGGGACCATAACCGAGGACTATACCAAAGATAGCGATCATCGAATAACGATAACCGGCGGAGAAAGAAGAATCTGAGACAAAGGCGGTAACCACTCGGTGGTAATCGTGGCCGTAAAAATAGAAGAAGCGAGTCGGGAGGAGATTTTAAAAGATGAGATTTAACAACGACCATGTGAAGCAGCGGTCTTGGCGATGATTTGGTTCAAGGAGGAGAAAGACCACCGGTCAGTCGTATGTTACAAATGGGAAAGAGGGACATATCATTGCGCCCACAACAGTTTAAGGTATGCTATAATTATGGAAAAGAAGGACATATCTCTCGAAGTTATGCGGTATCGAAACCAGTCAAGCGGGAATGGTGACTCAAAAGGATGTCCCGGAAAGGTCAAAGTCAGCGGTTCTGGAAGAAGCGTTTGTCGTGGCCGGTCAAAATCGAGGAACCCGAACGAAGTTAGCAGGTTAGTTAATTATAAATTCTTGCGAAGTTTATACCTTACTGAATCTGGGTTCTATCCATTCTTTTATCTCTCTTGCTTGCGCTCAAGCGTTTGAACTTGACTACGGAGAAATTAGACTTTGACCTATTTATGGAGACTCAGTTAGGAGAAACTTTCATTACATCCGTTGTTTAGAAATCTTGCTTGATTCAGGTTGGCACTATCACATTACCGTTAACCTTATTTCTATAGAGATATTTGCTTTTGATGTGATTTTAAGGTTAACTACTCATCATGCCGAAATTGATTACTTTTCGTAAGGTTGTTAGTTTTCATATTCTTAAGCAACATGTTATTGAATTCAAGCAATCAAACCATTGTAGTCAAACATTTTCATATCAAGCCATGAAGTCATTCGTTTATTACGGATGTCAAGTTTTCTTAGTCCATGTTATGGATTTGAATAAAGACACGTCGATTTGAATAATATTCTGTTGTTATTAATTTTTCACGGCGTATTTCACGAAGAATTTCTTGGCTTACTCCCAAAGCGATATTAAATTTTGTATCGACTTTGAACCCGGTACAAAACTCATTTCTAAAATCTCATATCGAATGGCTCTATTGAACTTGGGGAGTTAAAAATTCAACTATAGAATTTGGTACACGAGCCCTTTATCTGGTGACTTCCTTTGTGGAATGCAATCGAAGCCGGACTCTCCGTAGGGGACACCATATTCGATGCGATAGTAAAAGCGATAGGTGTCATTGTAACGTCTTATCAAGGTTGGGATATGAGTCACGATTGAGAACAACCTAAAGTCGGTAATCGAAATACGTAGCTTTCAGGCTTAGTTAGTTATTATCGAGATTCGTTGAAGGATATTCTCGAATCGCTATTCCATTAACGCGGTGACTCGTAGAGATACAAAATTCGAATGGAGCAAGGAATGTGGGAAGAGCTTGAAGAACTCGAGAGGAGACTCATTTAAAGCACATGTTACGACCATGTCATCTGGAAAAGCGAACGTGGTAGGCGGCGTGTTGAGTAGAAGATTTTATACAATCTGAGTACGATATTGTCAAAAACTCATTTCAGTATAATTTACAAATAATAGAGATGGAGATGAAAACTCTAGGTACCCACGTGATGATATCTGAGTATAATCGACTTTAATCAATAAATTTAAAGCTTATCAAGCTACTGGACTGGAGTTGATGAATATGAAGAAGAAGATCTGAAGTCATTATTCCAAAAGCGAGAATCGGTGAGGTGAGGAAAGCTCAAACCTTTGATTTATTAATCCATTTGAAATTCTCGATCGAATAGGGGCGTGGCCTATAGACTAGTTTTACCGCCAAGTATGATGGCGTGTTCATAACGTTTTTTCACGTATCGATGTTACGTAAATATGTGGGACGACCGAACCACGTCATTGACTTAGAACCGGACGAGATAATAGAAGACTTAACGTCACGAGGAGGTACTGTCAAGATCTTGGATAGGAAAGAACATGTCCTATGTATCGAGGTTATACCACAAGTTAAAGTTTTGTGGAGAAACCATGTTATTGAGGAAATGACCTGGGAGTTGGAAATAGAAATGAAAGCGAGGTATTCTCATCTTTTCGAAACATCAGGTACGTACGTCAATTTCGAGGACGAAATTTCATAAGGAGAGGAGGTTGTAAGACCCCAAATTATTAATAAATGAAATTTTGAAATAGTAAGGGTTGATTTGATTAATGTGGATAGTTATGGGTAAAATACGCAAATATTTCGAATAAGCAAGTGGTTATAAAATATTCATTATTATCGGAGAATATTCGTTTGGTCTTGGAATATTAATCTTGTCGGGGAATATTAAATGCAATGATTTGTATGATCTTTTTATGGGCCCCATGCGAAAAGCGATTGGATGAAGAAAACGACAAATATAAGTTGTTTATAAATAATGGCGTAGTTTTTACCGTTATCATTGTTGGAATACCCGGTGGTTAAAACACACTGTCACGCGTTGTTGAGCAAAGAAGACTACAGTATTGCACCAATTATTGATTCTTACGTAAGAAGGCACTACTCAATAATTGTTACGATAATTCTTATTCAAATTATTTTATTTTATTGATTCAATAATTCTTTGCATTGATATTTTATATTCTTGTTGTTTGATAAATTGTCATTACGGTATTTTCCATTATTGGAGCAATAATTCATATTATCTGAACAAATTATTGGATAACATTATTGGCAATGTCTAGAAAGTTCTATCTAAGGAGAGGTTTGGTCACCTAATTGCGCGCCAGTACGGAGAGATCCTTATTGGGAAGCCCCTCTCTTTCACAGGAACTACCGTTGCGATCTTGTGATTCTGTAATATTATTTGTGAATAATTAATTATTGATTTATATGATGAGGAAAATATTGATTTTATGTGGACATAGATGGAGAAAATTTTAATGTGACAATTGTTGAAAATTAATATTTTATCTTTTTACGATAAAATAATTCATTTAAATATATTATTTTAATAATATATTATTATTTGATATTTTTATAATGAATGTGGGATATATGAGTATATGAGGAGGAAGAGTATTTTTGTGGCATTAAATGTTTAACACATATTTTGTGTGTTAGTGGACACAATTATTGACCGAAATTTGATTATAGCTTGTAAAATCGTCCGTTTATGGATTTCGATCAATTTCTGTTTGGAATTTGGAAAAACTTTTTTTTGCAAAGTTGTAGAGAATTGAATTTCCTATAAAAATACGCGAGATTCAAATTTTCTGATAAGAAGGCTATTTATTATGAATTATTGAAGTTCAGAAGCTCCAAAATAATTGATTTTTGGAAGTTTAAAATAATTTAAATAAGAAAACGTTTTTTGTATTTGGTGGGCATCTTTAATACATGCTAAGTTCTTTGAATTCAGATTATTCTAAGTGGGCATAAACAAATTAATATATATATTATTATTATATTAAATTTTTTACTTTGGTGTTCTAAGCATTTAACTATAAATAGGGTCTTGGGTTAGAATTGAAAATCACACGTTAAATCGATGTTTTCTCTCTATATTATCGAGCGTATTCTTGTGAGTAGTTTGGTTTGTAATATTCAAGAACCTTGATCAAATTGCATAAAAAGTGCGGAAGCGTGTAAAATCGAGTTAAAAAATTTACAAACCATATACCGGATCACCCTTTATGCACAATTATTAATTAAGCGAAAAGATATGAAAGAACAAACATACCCTTGAAGATCGAGCTTCCTCGGTACAAGTTCACCTCGATCCTTTTCGCGTTCAACTTGAATCCACCGGGTTTGGTTCCTTCCTTTGATCGGCGTTAGCCACCCAAGTGTTTGGCCTCTAGAGGTGATCCACCGAGGAATAATAAAGATTCAAGAAATGGGTATTTGGCTCAAACCCTAGTTTTTATATCTACATAGAAAAGAGCGTACTCTCAACTATTGAAATTATTAGTTGTAAAAGTCAACAACCACATCACCCATAATAAGACTCCTCTTATTTATAGATGTGGGCAACCCACCTTAACAATTAAGGAATTGGGTTTTATTTAATTAATTAAATTCTTTTAATTAATTAAGCTCCCTAATCTTATTAGGGATAATTAATTAAACTCCTTTAACTAATTTTCCTTCCTAATCCAATTAGGAATAAATGAGAGTACTTATATTAAATTAATTCCTAAACTCTTTTAGAAATTAAAATAATAATAATAATTGTAATAATATTAATAAGACTCCTCTTATTAATTTATATTTAATATTTCTAAAATATTAAATAATAAATATTAAGCTATTTAATTTATTCTATCACCATAGATTAAATTAAATATACATAACTTTATATTATTACGATTATGCCATTAACTTCTTAAATAATTATTCTTCCTTTTATGGTGTGACCCTTTAGGTTCTCCGTATTAATAGGTTGTGAATAAATCAATTAGAACAATTCTAATCTTATTTAAATAAATAAATTAAACAATTAATTTATTTAAATAAATAATATTTATTCTGATATAGGGATAAGCCTCCCTAGCGATCAAGCGACTTTCCGGATAATATAGATTTCAACATTAATCATAAAAGAACCTTTGAGTAAATAGTTCTTGCGTACAATTCAATCCTTCCACCATCTGATGTCCCGATTAAATATAAGACATGGAATTCTTGTCAAGTCTTATTTTATTTAATTATATGTATTTCGACTCTTAAATGCCTGACTCAAATAATGCAAATTAGAAACTCCTTTCTAATTTCATTACCTTAACTTAACGAGGACTCTTTGGGTTGTCATTTATCGAATCACATAGGACATTTCTCTTCTTTTTTATTAAGTGGTAGATTCTTTATTGATCATACATTATCTCCATATACAACTTATTATACCCAAGCATACCCTTTGATATACCCTAAGGGTCTTAAGGAATAAGTCAAAGTATAACTCATCATACACGAGATCTATGATGATCTCAAGTCAAGGATCACTTGTACTTACTACCTATCACTTCTGAGAATTCCTATTGACGAGCAAGTAAAACTCCATTAGGTATTCCTTAGCGAGCCACGTTCGGTGAACTTATTCTCTAATAAGCACCTACATACTTGCTTTAGTGTCTCCACACAAATGATCATGAGATCAATCATCCTCATCTAATGAGCAAACAGCGTATGTACCAATCTATCAGGATTCACTAATCCCCGATTTAGTAATCAATGATTGGGAACTATTTTAGTTTTAAGCTTTCTAAGAATTTAGATCTCATTAGAATGATCATCATCATTATTCTAAAAGCATTGCTTAAAACTATGGGTTTATCACATATTATAAAAGCGACATCATGTAGATAATTAAAAGCCTTTAATAAATTAATACTTTTTATTAATAAATGAATAAGATTGTTACAAAGTATATGCTTTATCATCAAACATGATTGGCTTGTGTGCATATTACTTTCAATCTCCCACTTGCACTAAAACCCGATCGCCATTGTATCTTACTCTCTTCTTCTCTAAGTGGCGATTATCCTGCTTTGTTGGATAAGCTTTAGTTAATGGATATGTAATGTTGTTCTTGAGAGTCCACTATCTCTATAGTGATTTCCCATCTTTCGATGATTCTAATAATCAAATGAAAGTGCACTGACACATGTTTAGATCCAAGATGAGACTTAGGAACTATTCCTAGTTACGTAATGAACTTTTAATCCAAACAATCAACTTGCGACTTCATTTATAGCTATATACTTTGTCTTTATCACTAAACCGGCAACTCTTTCTTTGTTTGGAACCTTTCGATTCAACGCACCCTTTGTTCGAGATAACGCTTTACCTTAAAGTGGATTTTTCTATCATCTTGAGTGCATCTGAAAAACTTGAGTGCATTAAGCCCTCTAGTTTTAATTTAGACCCACCATGAATATGATCACATCCTTAGTTGGGTTAAGCACTTTAAGATGTTTTTCAGCGACTCATAGTGAACTTCTCCATAATATGGTGATCGACATCGGTCTCGTACATTTCATTGCATACATGATTGTCACTCATGCGACCTCTCTTTTTGAGAGAGTCTGTGGGGACTATTAAGAGATACACTCCATAAGCTCATCGACATGAGACATCTCTTTGAGTTTGCCATGCTAAGCGACTTTAGCATCAAATGAATATCGTTCCTTGGGTTAAGTCGAGCATCCTCTTAAATCTATCTATATAGATTTATATCCCCAATTAAGATACTCTTCCAAATCATTCATGGAGGAATGTTTGAGACAACTTTATCTTTCTTGATTGTAGCATTGGTATGTCATTCCTTATCAAGTAGTATATCAACATATAGTACTAGGAATGTCACGATGCTCCCACGACCCTTTTGTACACACTAGGTTCATTCTTATTTTGATAAAATCAAACTCTTTTGATTGCCTCATCAAAAAGAATGTTCCATATTTGAGAAACTTGCTTGATCCATTTCTCACGAGTGTCTACAACACTTACCTCATCGTATGTAACTGGATCATCATCTTCATGATCGTACCTCATCATCATCATCATCATGATGAATCCATACCTCCAGGTATCTTGGTACTATTCGATTTCTGATTAGGTTTTGTGGTACAATAGGTACATCTACTGGTTCCTCTTATTTGACTTATAGTGTTTTGTGGTTCTTGAACTCTTCAAGATCTATTATCCTCCACTAGCCCCTTGATGATAAACACCTTTATCTTAGAAAGCGTGCGTGTTTCATAATAAACACCTTTTGCTAAGTAGGATTATAGAACATATACCCTAAACTTACTTTAGGATGTCCCACAAATCTGTACATGTCAAATCTTGTCCCAAGCTTATCCTTTGAAACCTTTTCACATAAGTTGGACAACCCCTTATCTTAACATACTTAAGATTAGGAATCCTCCTCCATAATCCCATATACTTTTATGGAGTCTTGGTTTGGATTTTGAGGTTACCTTTTTTTCGTAGATATCGACCATTTCTAGGACATGATCCTGAAGGATCTTTGGAATGTCGGTAAAATCATTATGGACCGTACCATATCCAACAAGGTATGATTTTTCCTTTCGGATACATCAATCAATTATTGCGTATCGGGAGGCGTCCATTATGAGAAAACCATTTGAGATGATCTAGAAACTTATTGCACAAATATTTATTCCTTGATCTAATCAAGAATCTTAATACTTTGCCAATTTGTTTCACTTACGAATTCTTTGAACCTTTCAAATAATTCACACTTGTATTCAACAAATACACACATTGACTCTTTGAATGATCATCTCCTTTTCTTATACTAGTTTGTTCAATTTGCAAAATTATTTTTCACGTAAGTCAGTATACAAAATTTATTAAGTAATATTCGATTCTATATAAAACATTATTATTATTATAAATAGAACAACAATTGTTCTTAATTATAATACCAAAGATTTCATTGTCCAATGATAAAATGGAAATAATATTTTTAACAAGAACTGGAATCTGATAACAACTTATTGACTTAATAGATTTGCCGTAGGCATTGCTAAACTATAAGTTTCTATGGCTAATATCGCAACCTTTGTTACATTTTCCCACATAGGATTACTTATATTTGTTTAGCTTTCTACTTACTGCTTGGTCCCTTCATAAATCTATATTTATGATAACCAAAGTCGGTATCCAATACCAAAGTAGAACCTTGACTTAAAGAAAAATTTATTTTAATCATGAACAAAAGCGTATTATGTAGAAACTTCACTAAGCTTCTTTGGTTAGCCTCTGCTGAGATGCTTCTCATGATTTCTTTCCGGTGTCGGGCTTATTGCGGTGGAAGCAAACTCCTTCTTTATCCATATCGAGTTTTGTTCTTATTATCCTTTGTTTTGCCTTTCTATTTACCTTCTTTGAATCGTTCTTCTTTTGAGGAAGATCCTTTGGCCCCTACCGGTAAGACATGGTCTTTCTTGGTTGGAAAGTGACTCTCAACATTTTTCAACATGTTAAGCAATCGGTGAGGCGATATCTAGCTTGTTCATATGAAAAATTCACAACAATTGTGAAAGAGTCAGGGAGTGAGTGCAAGATCAAATCTTGGCTCAACTCTCCATCCATGACAAAACCGGTTGTCTAATTGATCAATCAAATTGATTATGTTAAGAACTTTTTATGCATCTTTATAGTGCCATTGGCCATTCTAGATCGGAAGAGCTCCTTAGATGTCGATATCTATCGGTCCTACTTTCCTCACCATCGACTACTTGATGTGCGGGAATATAGTAGAAGCATCCATAGTTTCATCTTTGTATTTGAAGCTCGTTACTCATAGATCTGAGCATGATGCATTGAGCCCAATTGTGCATCATCTTGCCACTTTCTAAAAGTAGCAATCTCTTCCTCGGAGGCATTATGCGCAACCATTGCGAGGATAGGCGTATTAAGGATATAAGATAGCTTTTGACTAGTGAGAACTATTCTCAAATTCCTTAACCAATCCAGATTTAATTTGGTGCGGTTAATTTAGCATCTAATATGCTTCATGATGATAGTAATTTTAGACATTGTAAAATTTTGTAAATGAATTTGTAAATAACAACATTTTAACATACATTCTTTTATTAATTACCAAAATAATTTAGGTCTTGTTTTAAATTGGTATCTCCCACTATTTTTTTCAAACTATATTACCCTCACTATATATAGTTGGCAAAATCTAATTAAAGATTTGCTAGTGAGAATAAGGATCCCATTTCAAATGTATATAGCCTTGTGGTGACACAACAAACTATATATAAATAAATAGGTAGACAACTTTTGTCAATTACATCAACTATGCAACTCCTTTATTTTGCCTCTTAGATTATTTTGATCAGTGGTGGCACATCCAGAATCAAAATTATCCAAGTTAAGTCAACCTAGCACTCCATATATTCAAAAAAGAAAAATATCATCCTTGTGGTGACACAACAAAACAATATTGTTCAATTTTCTTTATAAGCATCAAATGTGATAAATTAACATCTTAAATACTTAATACTTGCCTTGTGGTGACACAACAAACTCATATTAAATATTTAATACTCTATTAATTTTATCATGCTAGAAAGCGACGTTCGATATTCAAATATCTTTGAGCACTTAGGACTTAATATAAAAATTGAGGGGTTTGTTATTAATTTGTCTCATCTTGTTTAGCGTGCGTACATATATATATATAAAATACGCGTCGTATTAATGAACATGCGAAGCATGTTTGCATAATATATAATATATATAGTATAAGCATGCACATATAGAATACTATATTCTACGGATTGATTATGGACTTTTATTCTAGTTTGGTTCACTAGAGCCACCAAGTGAACCAAAAGGTCAAACCCTAGAGTGCGAGAAATAATATTTAAATATAACTATTACATTTAAACGGGCTCCATTACAAGCGGGTCTTCTTTAATGGCTCCTTGCTCCTTGATCTCCAATTTTTCAAAATTAATTCTAACTATTCCTATTACAAAACTATTTAAAATAAATAGAAACCTTGATCGTGATCGAGGGAAGTGCATAGGAGGAGAATAGAATTTACATTAAGAAAAATTAGAGAAGGCAATGCATGAGACCCCATTTAATAAAACCCATACATTCATACATCCAACTAAAATAAAATCCAATCATATTGGTCGATAGTCCATAATCAATCCCATTTTTATTATCATACACATCATCATATGCATCGATAAATAACATTCATCTTATGAATAATAAACATTCAATATATATATTGATATCATTTAATGGGCAAATTTAGTTAGTATAAAATCTATTTTTGAATCAAAATAAACTCCTTTATTTTAATCCAAATTTAAATTAAAATAAAACTATTTTATTTTAATTTATCAATTTTGAATAAAATAAACTATTTTATTTTAATCAAAATCTTTAATCAAAATAAACTCCTTTATTTTAATTAATTATGGAATCAATTCCATGTAAAAAAAATAAACTCCTTTATTAAAGGAAACACTAATTTTCTTTCCTATTCACAAATAAACTCCTTTATTTTGAATAATATGAAATCTTATTTCATATCTAAATAAACTCCTTTATTTAAGGAAATTAGGATTCTCTTTCTATTCACAAATAAACTCTTTTATTTTGAATAATATGAAATCTTATTTCATATTTAAATAAACTCCTTTATTTAAGGAAACACGGATTTTCTTTCTTATTCAAAAATAAACTCCTTTATTTTGAATAATATGAAATCTTATTTCATATCTAAATAAACTCTTTTATTTAAGGAAAGATGGATTTTTCAATTTAAATAAACTCCTTTATTTTAGGAAAAATGAAATCAATTTCAACTCCAATTAGTTATCATGGAATCCAATTCCAACTCTAATTAGTTAGCATGAAATTTAATTTTAAAATTAAAATAAACTTTTTATTTTAATTATAAAATTATTAAGATTAAAATAAAACTTTATATTTTAATATTAAAATAAACCTTTTTTTATTTTAATTATAAAATAAACCTTTATTTATATATATATATATATATATATATATATATATATATATATATATATATAATATATATATATATATATATTTATATGTATTATCTTTTTTATATCATATTGGCATGAGCAGTGATTTTAAATTGGGTATCAGAAATAATTAATCAAAACCATATGCAATTAATCATATGGTGTATTCATATACACGTGTTTGATTGTATGGTGTATTCATATGGATATCACGTAATTCACTTATCAAACCAGTAGGATTAACATGCTTTATCACGTAATTCACCTAATTCACGTGGCTTATGGGAAAACAAGAAAAAAAAAAAAAGCGGCAATTAAAAAAAAAAACGTAATTTTTTTTTTTTTTTTTTTTTAAATTTATACAAACAAATTATGCCCAATTAAATTGTTCTAAACACATATCAATATACATATCAAATTAAAATAATTAATAATTTACATAAAGGTTTGGCTCGACGATGCCTTTATTAGGTTTGTAATATTCAAGAACTTGATCAAATTGCATAAAAAGTGCGGAAGCGTGTAAAATCGAGTTTAAAATTTTACAAACCATATGCGGATCACCCTTTATGCACAATTATTAATTAAGCGAAAAGAGATGAAGAAAAACATACCCTTGAAGATCAAGAGCTTCCTCAAGTACAAGTTCACCTCAATCCTTTTAGCGTTCAACTTGAATCCACCGGGTTTGGTTCCTTCCTTTGATCGGCGTTAGCCACCCAGTGTTTGGCCTCTAGAGGTGATCCACCGAGGAATAATAAAGATTCGAGAAATGGGTATTTGGCTCAAACCCTAGTTTTTCTATCTCTATAGAAAAGAGCGTACTCTCAACTATTGGAATTATTAGTTGTAAAAAGTTAACTTGACATCACCGATAATAAGACTCCTCTTATTTATAGATGTGGGCAACCCACCTATAACAATTAAGGAATTGGGTTTTATTTAATTAATTAAATTCTTTTAATTAATTAAGCTCCCTAATCTTATTAGGGATAATTAATTAAACTCCTTTAACTAATTTTCCTTCCTAATCAATTAGGAATAAATGAGAAGTACTTATATTAAATTAATTCCTAAACTCTTTTAGAAATTAAAATAATAATAATAATTATAATAATATTAATAAGACTCCTCTTATTAATTTATATTTAATATTTCTAAAATATTAAATAATAAATATTAAGCTATTTAATTTATTCTATCACCATAGATTAAATTAAATATATAACTATATATTATTACGATTATGCCATTAACTTCTTAAATAATTATTCTTCCTTTTATGGTGTGACCCTTTAGGTTCTCCATATTAAAATAGGTTGTGAATAAATCAATTAGAACAATTCTAATCTTATTTAAATAAATAAATTAAATAATTAATTTATTTAAATAAATAATATTTATTCTCTGATAGGGATAAGCCTCCCCTAGCGATCAGCGACTTTCCGGATAATATAGATTTCAACATTAATCATAAAAGAACCTTTGAGTAAATAGTTAAAATGTACAATTCAATCCTTCCACCATCTGATGTCCCGATTAAATATAAGGCATGGAATTCTTTGTCGAAGTCTTATTTTATTTAATTATATGTATTTCGACTCTTAAATGCCTGACTCAAATAATGCAAATTAGAAACTCCTTTCTAATTTCATTACGCCTTAACCGAGGACTCTTTGGGTTGTCATTTATCGAATCACATAGGACATTTCTCTTCTTTTATTATTAAGTGGTAGATTCTTTATTGATCATACATTATCTCCATGTACAACTTATTATACCCAAGCATACCCTTTGATATACCCTAAGGGTCTTAAGGAATAAGTCAAAGTATAACTCATCATACACGAGATCTTATGATGATCTCAAGTCAAGGATCACTTGTACTACTATCACTACTGAGAATTTCTATTGTGACAAGTAAAACTCCATTAGGTATTCCTTAGCGAGCCACGTTCGGTGAACTTATTCTCTAATAAGCACCTACATACTTGCTTTAGTGTCTCCACACAAATGATCGTGAGATCAATAATCCTCATCGATGAGCAAACAGCGTATGTACCCGATCTATCCGGATTCACTAATCCCCGATTTAGTAATCGATGATTGGGAACTATTTTAGTTTTAAGCTTTCTAAGAATTTAGATCTCATTAGAATGATCATCATCATTATTCTAAAAGCATTGCTTAAAACTATGGGTTTATCACATATTATATAAAAGCGACATCGTGTAGATAATTAAAAGCCTTTAATAAATTAATACTTTTTATTAATAAATGAATAAGATTGTTATAAAGTATATGCTTTATCATCAAACATGATTGGCTTGTGTGCATATTACTTTCTTACTATTCATGAGATACTATTTCATGAGTTACTATTCACGAGTTATTATTGACGAGTTACTATTCACGAGTACTATTCACGAAGCGTGATGATGTTTTTGGGAAATTTCTATCTTTTTGGTGTGAGATTCTTATTCACGTATACTCGGCACTTTATTCACGTATCTGAACTTTATTCACGAATACGACCTTTATTCATAGAAAAATGAAATTTCTTCTTTTTATCAAAATATCTATTCGCATACTAGCTTTGATTGTATCCATGTTTTGATCATTCTTGAATTTTACTCCATTACGATTACTTATGAAGTATTTTGAACTTGGATTGTTTAAAATACGAATCCTTAATATTTGTTCTTTTGTTTCCTTTGGATTCGTTTCCTTTAAAATATTTTCATCATCCTCGGTCCTAAATGATGATATTCTTGAATATCTTTGGCTTTTCAGTAGTGCAAAGATGAATGATTTCTTGATAAATATCTTTGGCCGTAGTGCAAAGATGAGCAGTGTTGAGATGAACATAAATCGATTAATATCTTTGGCTTTGTAGTGCAAAGATGAGCAGTGTTTAGATGAACATGACCAATCGATAAATATCTTTGGCACTGTAGTGCAAAGATGAATATTTGATTCGGATATATATTGATTGATGTTACGGGGATAAAATATCGACGATGAACTTTTAAATTCATATATAGAAGATAGTAGTTTGCATTCTCTACTTAACTCTTCTAATGAATTATTATTTCATTGCGAAGATTGATTTAAAAGCGGTTGTCTATTGTATTCTATTAGATTTTTCCTGTTGAAGACTAACGATAATTTTTGTTGTAAGACCAAAATTTTTTTAAATAAAAGGAATTTCCTTTATTTATTATTTTGAAATAGTAAGGGTTGATTTGATTAATGTGGATAGTTAAGGGTTAAATCATAAATATTTCAAAATAAGCAAGTGGTTATAAAAATATTCATTTTTGTCGGGGAATATTCGTTTGGTCGTGGAATATTACGTCTTTGTCGGGGAATATTAAATGCGACGGTATGACGACCATGTAATGGGCCCCATAACGGAAAGCGATTGGATGAAGAAAGCGACAAATATAAGTTGGTTAAAAATAACTTGGCGTAGTTATTCTGAATTAAAATTTGTTGGAATACCGGTGGTTAAAACACGAGTAATTGGCATGGTGGTTGCGATATTTTTACGGTATTGCACGATATTGTTGAATTATTGATCCTTACGTGAAGGCACTACTCGATAATTATTACGATAATTCTTGTTGATAGTTTATTTTATTGATTGATAATTCTTTGCGTTGGTATTTTATATTATTCTTTGTTTGATAGTTGTCCTTTGCACTGATATTTCCCATTATCGGATCAATAATTCATATTATTTGAATAATATTATTAGATAACATTATTGGCAATGTCTAGAAAGTTACATCTAAGGAGAGGTTTGGTCACCTAATTGCGGCGCCGATGAGGAGAGATCCTTATTGGAAAGCCCCTCTTTCTGAGGAGCGACTGGTTGTCATAAATGTGATTACATGTAATATTATTTGTGAATAATTAATTATTGATTCATATGATAAGGAAATATTTATTTTATATGAATATAAATGATGGATTTATTTATGTGGTTATTAATGAAGGAATTAATGTTGAGGTGTTTTATCGGTATTTTATCGGATTGGAGGTATTAAAAATCAAATCGAGGGTCTTGAGATATATTGCGGGGTTATAATTTTTTAATCAAATAGTTGGATCGTTGTAATTTTTGGATATGTTATACATACATAAGTTGAGTATATGTCCACAAATTTTGAGCGAATTAAAAATGCACGAATGATTTGTTGTGAATTTTAAGAGGTGTCGGATTAGGAAATTAGGTTTATAATTGATTTTGGTGGAAAATTCTAGAATTGAGTGGGCCCCACTTGTGGTTGGTGAAAAAATGTGCTGAATTTTATTTCAAATGTGGTGGGTGGGAATAGCGCGGAGTAAAGCCATCGGGGTTGCTTGAGTTAAGTCTGCTTTGCGTCTTGCTAACATTTTCCTATAAATAGAGGGCTAAGTTAGAATTGAAAATCACACGAAACAAAGTTTCTCTCTTTCTCTCTCTATATTATTGAGCGTATTTTGTGAGTATTTAGATACTTTGAGAGTTCTTTATTCGATCAAGTTTCATTGACATCACTTGAGCCTTTCCTTAGAAATCTTGATTCTTTGAGGTAAGGGATGTTATTTTCTTCTCGAATGATATTATTTCTTGATATCATTATCTTTGAAATATTGGTTGGAACTTTTTATCAAATTTGGAACTTTTTCATGTCGGGTTACTTATTCATGAGTTCTTATTCATGAGTTACTATTCACGAGTTACTATTCATGAGTTCTTATTCACGAGTTCTTATTCACGAGTACTATTAAATGAAGCGTGAAGATGTTTTTTGTGGAATTTCTATCTTTGGGTGTCGGAGTTACTATTCACGATATCGGCCTTTATTCACGTATCTGACCTTATTCACGAATACGGCACTATTCATAGAAAAATGAAAATTTTTCTTTTCGTCTAAAAATATCTATTACGGATACTAGCTTTGATTGTATCCATGTTTTGATTATTCTTGAATTTTACACCACTATGATTATTTTTGAGGTATTGTTGGACATGGATAAAACAAAAGTACGAATCCTTAATCCTTAATCCTTGTCATTTTGTTTCCTTTGGATTCGTTCTTTAAAAATATTTTTCATCATCCTCGGTCTTAAATGATGATATTATTGAATATCTTTGGCTGTAGTGCAAAGATGAATGATTCTGAAGAATATCTTTGGCACAGTGTAGTGCAAAGATGAGCAGTGTTTAAATGAACATAATGGCGATGAATATCTTTGGCTGCGAGTGCAAAAGATGAAGCAGTGTTTAAATGAACATGATAGGTGATGAATATCTTTGGCCTTTAGTGCAAAGATGAGCAGTGTTGAGATGAACATGACCGATTGATGAATATCTTTGGCACTGTAGTGCAAAGATGAATATTTGATTTGAGATGAATATTGATTGATGTTACGAGGATAAAATATTGATGATGAATTTATTAAATTCATAGATTATAGTAGATTTCATTCTACGTAACTCTTACATGAATTATTATTTTCAGCTGCGAATATTGATGCGAAACTTGTTGTCTATTGTATTCTATCAGATTTTTCCTGTTGGAGACTAACGATAATTTGTTGTATATTATCTTAGTCGTAACATTTCTTCTTGGGCTAGTTGAGCTCACCCTTTTCCTTGTTGTTCCATTTTTCTTCTCGGGAGGCGAGAATGTAGCGAAAGTACTAGTCGGGGTATGGAATGAAGGTTCTAGAGAGAGTTGTTTAATAGTCCTCACCATTATTGTAAAATAATGTATCAATAAATATGATGAGGATTTATTTGAGTATAAATATTGTCTAGAAGATAATATTTGTATTTAAAACTCAGATTTTATTGTTGTGATAATAAAGTTGTAGTTGTTTTACGTACCATGTATTTGGCGACTCGAGAATGGGTTGGATGGAATGGACCTATTTTGGGGTCGTCACGGTTGGTATCGAGCTTAGGGATATGATCTCTGGCGGAGATCGGGGAATAGAACTAGGAGGGGAGGCGAGTAAATCCTTTGCTAGTGTGTCCTACCTAAGCTTATTTGTTAGTTGGTCGGTATATAGGGATATTATGTGATTGATTTCCTTAATTAACCCTTGTTTTTTATGATGAATTGAGAATGTCGTGAGAATATATTAATAGTGGTGTAAATGAGGCCAGTGGAAATGCTGTACTTAACAACGAGAGGAGAGCGTCTGCAGTTTGGCAATGTACCTCTCCATGAATAACACCACGAGCGAGATGATGAGCGAGGGGATGTTTAGAAGCTTTTTGTAGTTCATGCAAAATCGACGAGGAGACTCGTGTTCAAAATCTGAGGAGGAGATGATAGCGATTCACGGGTGGTCACTGACCAAGAGTTCAAAGTTGGGACCACAGTGTAATTGGGAAAGCGAGATCCGATCATGGCGGAAACATGGGTCAAGCAAATTACCAAGATATTCGATGTCTTGGGATGCACGAAGAACGAAAGTTCCATTCGCTACTTTTATGTTAAATGGCGAGGCGATTCTTGGTGGGAATCGGAAGGCGTACCCATTCATTGCACTTTCGGCATATCGTGGGAGGCGTTTGAAACAATTCAATGACAAGTACTTCCACGAAAGTATTCGTCGTATGAAGGAAGTGGAGTTTATTAGATTGGAAGCGAATAACATGGCGGTGTCCAAAGTCTGCTGGCGAAGTTTGCGGAGTTATCGAGTTTGCACCTCATTTGGTGGAGAATGAGGAGCATATGGCGTGGATGTTTTTGAGAGGTTTGAAACGGCATACGTCGATTATCTCATTTCTCATAAATTTTCTCTCTATTAGGATGTTGTAATGAGGGCTCGGTTGTTAGGCGAGATAACGATACGTTCAACCGGGGACCATAACGAGGATCATACCAAAGATAGCGATCATCGAATAACGATAACCCGGTGGAGAAAGAAGAATACGGACAAAGCGGTAACCACTCGATGGTAATCGTGGCCGTGAAAATAGAAGAAGCGAGTTGGGAGGAGATTTTAAAAAGGAGATTCAACAACGACCATGTGAAGGCGTCGGTGCCCGGTGGCAAGCTGGTTCCAAGGAGAGAAAGACCATCGGTCGTATGTTACAAATCTTGGAAAGAGGGACATATCGGCCCAAACCGCCCACAGCAGTTTAAGGTATGCTATAATTGTGGAAAGAAGGACATATCGCTCGAGATTATGCGATATCGAAACCTAGTGCGGTGAGGCGGTGACTCAAAAGGATGTCGAGAAAAGTCAAAGTCAACGATTCACGGAAGGCGTTTGTCGTGGCCGGTCAAAATCGAGGAACACGACGAAGTTAGCGGGTTAGTTAATTATAAATTCTTGCGAAGTTTATACCTTTACTGAATCTGGGTTCTACCCATTCTTTTATCTCTCTTGCTTGCGCTCAGCGTTTGAACTTGACTACGGAGAAATTAGACTTTGACCTATTTATGGAGACTCAGTTAGGAGAAACTTTCATTACATCCGTTGTTTAAAAATCTTGTTTGATTCAAGTTGGCACCATCACCTTACACATTGACCTTATCTCTTTAAAGATACTTGCTTTTGGGATTGATTGGTTAACTACTCATCATGCCAAAATTGATTGCTTTTGTAAGGTTGTTAGTTTTCATATTCCTAAGCAACTTTGTTATTGAATTCAAGCAATCAAACCATTGTAGTCAAACATTTTCATATCAAGCCATGAAGTCATTCGTTTATTACGGATGTCGAGTTTTCTTAGTCCATGTTATGGATTTGAATAAAGACACTTGATTTGAATAATATTCTTGTTGTTATTGATTTTTCTGACGTATTTCTGAAGAATTTATTGGCTTACTCCCAAAGGCGATATTAAATTTTGTATCGACTTTGAACCCTGTACAAAACTCATTTCTAAAATCTCATATCGAATGGCTCTATTGAACTTGAGGAGTTAAAAATTCAACTATAAATTTGGTACATGAGCCTTTATCTTGTGACTTCCTTTGTGGAATTCACTAAGCGATTCTCTGTAGGGGACGTCATATTAGATGCGATAGTAAAGCTGATAGGTGTCATTGTGACGTCTTATCCAAGGTTGAGATATGAGTCGCGATTGAGAACAACCTAAGTCGATAATCGAAATCGTAGCTTTACAGAGGCTTAGTTGGTTATTATCGGAGATTCGTTGAAGGATATTCTCGAATCGCTATTCCATTAACGTGGTGACTCGTAGAGATACAAAATTCAAATGGAGCAAGGAATGTGATAAGAGCTTGAAGAACTCGAGAGGAGACTCATTTCAAAGACATATGTTACGACCATGCCATCTGAAAAGCGAGCGTGGTGGTGGCGTGTTGAGTAGAAGATCGTATACAAATCTGAGTACAATATTGTCAAAGACTCATTTCAGTATAATATACAAATAATAGAGATGGAGATGAAAACTCTAGGTACCAGCGTGATGATATACTGATGCGTGATGATATCTGAGTATAATCGACTTTAATCGATAAAGTTAAAAGTTTATTCAAGCTACACACCGGGTGATGAATTTGAAGAAGGAGGTGCGAAGTTGTTATTTTAAAAGCGAGAATCGGTGAGGTGAGGAAAGCTCAAACCTTCGATTTATTAATCCATTTGAAATTCTCGATCGAATAGGGGCGTGGCCTATAGACTCGTTTTACCGCAAAGTATGGCGCGTGTTCATAGCGTTTTTCACGTGTCGATGTTACGTAAATATGTGGACGACCGAAACACATCATTGAGTTAAGCCGAGACGAGATAGCCAAGAAGACTTAACGTCACGAGGAGGTACTGTCAAGATTTTGTAGAGGAAAGAATATGACCTATTTACTGAGGTTATACCATAAGTTAAAGTTTTGTGGAGAAACCATCTTTATTGAGGAAATGACACGGGAGTTGGAAGCGAAAATGAAAGCGAGGTATCTTTACCTTTTGAAACACCGGTCGTACGTCAATTTCGAGGGACGAAATTTCATAAGGAGGGAGGTTGTAAGACCCAGAAATTTTTTAAATAAAAGGAATTTCCTTTATTTATTATTTTGAAATAGTAAGGTTGATTTGATTAATGTGGATAGTTAAGGGTTAAATCATAAATATTTCAAAATAAGCAAGTGGTTATAAAATATTCATTTTTGTGGGGAATATTCGTTTGGTCGTGGAATATTAAATGCTTGTCGGGAATATTAAATGCTGACAGGCCAGTAGCCATGTGTGGGCCCATGTGGAAGCGATTGGATGAAGAAAGCGACAAATATAAGTTGGTTAAAAATAACTTGCGCGTAGTTATTCTGAATTAAAATTGTTGGAATACCGATTGGTAAAAACACACGATGTCTGGCGTGGTTGTTGAGCGATGTAGCAGCACGGTATTGCGATATTGTTGAATTATTGATCCTTACGTGAGAAGGCACTACTCGATAATTATTTCACGGTAATTCTTATTCAATAGTTTATTTTATTGATTGATAATTGCTGCGTTGGTATTTTATATTATTCTTTGTTTGATAATTGTCCTTTACGATATTTCCCATTATCGGATCAATAATTCATATTATTTGAATAATATTATTAGATAAAATTATTGGCAATGTCTAGAAAGTTACATCTAAGGAGAGGTTTGGTCACCTAATTGCTTGGCGCCCGATAAGGAGAGATCCTTATTGGAAAGCCCCTCTTTCACAGGAGCGACTGGTTGTCATAAATGTGATTACGTAATATTATTTGTGAATAATTAATTATTGATTCATATGATAAGGAAATATTTATTTTATATGAATATAAATGATGGATTTATTTATGTGGTTATTAATGAAGGAATTAATGTTGAGGTGTTTTATCGGTATTTTATCGGATTGGAGGTATTTAAAAAAATCAAATCGGGGTTTTGAGATATATTGCGGGTGTTATAATTTTTAATCCAAATAGTTGGATCGTTGTAATTTTTGGATATGTTATACATACATAAGTTGAGTATATGTCCACAAATTTTGAGCGAATTAAAAATGCACGAATGATTTGTTGTGAATTTTAAGAGGTGTCGGATTCGGAAATTAGGTTTATAATTGATTTTGGTGGAAAATTCTAGAATTGAGTGGGCCCCACTTGTGGTTGGTGAAAAAATGTGCTGAATTTTATTTCAAATGTGGTGGGTGGGAATAGTAGCGAGGTAAAGCCATCGGAGTTTTGAGTTAAGTACCTTGGCGTCTTAACATTTTTCTATAAATAGAAGGGCTAAGTTAGAATTGAAAATCACACGAAACAAAGTTTTTCTCTTTTCTCTCT
The DNA here is from genome assembly GCA_020205615.1 of Panax quinquefolius. Taxonomy (NCBI): domain Eukaryota; kingdom Viridiplantae; phylum Streptophyta; class Magnoliopsida; order Apiales; family Araliaceae; genus Panax; species Panax quinquefolius. The sequence goes on along the minus strand of CM035163.1, from coordinate 46,153,465 downwards.
ATATTATTGGCGTATTTTGTGAGTATTTAGATACTTTGAGAGTTCTTTATTCGATTACAAGTTTCATTGACATCACTTGAGCCTTTCCTTAGAAATCTTGATTCTTTGAGGTAAGGGATGTTATTTTCTTCTCAAATGATATTATTTCTTGATATCATTATCTTTGAAATATTGGTTGGAACTTTTTATCAAATTTGGAACTTTTTTCATGTCGGGGTTACTATTCATGAGTTCTATTCATGAGTTACTATTCACGAGTTACTATTCATGAGTTCTTATTCACGAGTTCTTATTCACGAGTACTATTCATGAAGCGTGAAGATGTTTTTGTGGAATTTCTATCTTTTGGTGTGAGTTACTATTCACGTATACGGCACTATTCACGATATCTGACCTTTATTCACGAATATCGGCTATTATTCATAGAAAAATGAAAATTTTTCTTTTCGTCTAAAATATCTATTACGGATACTAGCTTTGATTGTATCCATGTTTTGATTATTCTTGAATTTTACACCACTATGATTATTTTTGAGGTATTGTTGGACATGGATAAAACAAAGTACGAATCCTTAATCCTTAATCCTTGTCATTTTGTTTCTTTGGATTCGTTCTTTAAAAAATATTTTCATCATCCTCGGTCTTAAATGATGATATTATTGAATATCTTTGGCTTTTGTAGTGCAAAGATGAATGATTTCTGAAGAATATCTTTGGCTTTGTAGTGCAAAGATGAGCAGTGTTTAAATGAACATGATTGAGTGATGAATATCTTTGGCTTTGTAGTGCAAAGATGAGCAGTGTTTAAATGAACATAATAGAAGTGATGAATATCTTTGGCCTTTAGTGCAAAGATGAGCAGTGTTGAGATGAACATAATGGATTGATGAATATCTTTGGCTTTGTAGTGCAAAGATGAATATTTGATTTGAGATGAATATTGATTGATGTTACTGAGGATAAAATATTGATGATGGATTTATTAAATTCATAGATTATAGTAGATTTCATTCTCTACGTAACTCTTACATGAATTATTATTTTTCATTTGCGAATATTGATGCGAAACTTGTTGTCTATTGTATTCTATCAGATTTTTCCTGTTGGAGACTAACGATAATTTGTTGTATATTATCTTAGTCATAACATTCTTCTTGGGCTAGTTGAGCTCACCCTTTTCCTTGTTGTTCCATTTTTCTTCTCGGGAGGCGAGAATGTAGCGAGTACTAGTCGAGGGTATGGAATGAAGGTTCTAGAGAGTTGTTTAATAGTCCTCACCATTATTGTAAAATAATGTATCAATAAATGTGATGAGGATTTATTTGAGTATAAATATTGTCTAGAAGATAATATTTGTATTTAAACTCACAGTTTTATTGTTGTGATAATAAAGTTGTAGTTGTTTCTGTACCATGTATTTGGCGACTCAGAATGGGTTGGATGGAATGGACCTATTTTGGGGTTGTCACATTTGTTGTATATTATCTTAGTCATAATATTCTTTACTGGGCTAGTTGAGCTCACCCTTTTCCTTTTTGTTCCATTTTTCTTCTCGGGAGGCGAGAATGTGGTAGTCTTAGTCGGGGTATGGAATGAAGGTTTAGAGAGAGTTGTTTAGTAGTCCTCACCATTTTTATAAAATAATGTATAAATAATTGTGATGAGGATTTATTTTGGTATGTATATTGTCTTGAAGACAATAATTGTATTTAAACTCACAGTATATATGTTGTCGTATTTTGCACGACAAATGTATTAATAAAGTTGTAGTTATTTCTGTACCATGTATTTGGCGACTCAGAATGGGTTGGATGGAATGGACCTATTTTAGGGGCGTCACAGTTGGTATCAGAGCTTAGGGATATGATCTCTGGCGGAGATCAGGGAATAGAACTAGGAGGGTAGAGACGAGTAAATTCTTCGCTAGTGTGTCCTACCTAAGCTTATTTGTTAGTTGGTCAGTATATAGGGATATTATGTGATATATTGATTTCCTTAATTAACCCTTGTTTTATGATAATATTTGAGAATGTCGACTGAGAATATTAATAGTGGAGTAAATGAGACCGTGGAGTGCTCAGATTTACCAGCGAGGAGAACGTCAACAGTGGCAATGTACCTCTGTGAACAACACCAATTGAAAGCGAGATGATGAGCAGGGGATGTTTAGAAGCTTTTTGCGATTCATGCAAAATCGAGACGAGGAGACTCGTGTTCAAAATCTGAGGAGGAAATGATAGCAATTCACGGGTGGTCACGGCCAAGAAGTTCAAAGAGTTGGGACCACCAGAATTCTGGGGAAAGCCAGATCCGATTAAGGTGGAGACGTGGGTCAAATAAATTACCAAAATATTCGATGTCTTGGGATGCACGGAGGAACAAAAAGTTCCATTCGCTAATTTTATGTTCCGTAACGAGGGTGATTCTTTGGTGGGAATCGTGAAGCGTACCCATCCAATTTTTGCTTTTCGGCATGTCGTGGTAGAGCGTTTGAAAGCAGTTCAATGAAAAGTACTTCCACGAAAGTATTCGTCATATGAAGGAAGTGGAGTTTATTTATTTGAAGCGAGAATAACATGGCGGTGTCCCGGTATGAGTCGAAGTTCGCGGAGTTATCGGGTTTGCACCTCATTTGGTGGAGAATGAGGAGCGTATGCCAGCGAATGTTTACGAGAGGTTTGAAACTTCGGATATGTCGGTATCTCATTTTCATAAATTTTCTCTATTCGGAGATGTTGTCAGCGAGGCTCGGTTGTTAGAAGCGAGATAACGAAATACGTTCAACCGAGGGACCATAACCGAGGACTATACCAAGATAGCGAGTCATCGAATAACGATAACCCGGTGGAGAAAGAAGAATACGGACAAAGGTGGTAACCACTCTGGTGGTAATCATGGCCATGAAAATAGAAGAAGCGAGTCGGGATGAGTTTTTAAAAGAGGAGATTTAACAACGACCAAGTGAAGGCAGCGGTCTTGGTGAAAGAATCTGGTTCCAAGGAGGAGAAAGACCATCGGTCAGTATGTTACAAATGCGGGAAGAGGGACATATCACCCCAAAGCGCCACAACAGTTTAAGGTATGCTATAATTATGGAAAAGAAGGACATATCGCTCGAGATTATGCGGTATCGAAACCAGTCAGCGGGAATGGTGACTCAAAAGGATGTCCCGAGAAAGGTCAAAGTCAAGCGGTTCACGGAAGAAGTTTGTCGTGGCCGGTCAAAATGCGAGGAACCCGAACGAAGTTAGCATGGGTTAGTTAATTATAAATTCTTGCGAAGTTTATACCTTACTAGATACCGGTTCTACCCATTCTTTTATCTCTCTTGCTTGCGCTCAACATTTGAACTTGACTACAGAGAAATTAGACTTTGACCTATTTATGGAGACTCCGTTAGGAGAAACTTTCATTACATCTGTTGTTTAGAAATCTTGCTAGATTCAGGTTGGCACTATCACATTACCTGTTAACCTTATTTTTATAGAGATATTTGCTTTTGATGTGATTTTAAGGTTAACTACTCATCATGCCAAAATTGATTACTTTCGTAAGGTTGTTAGTTTTCATATTCTTAAGCAACCTGTTATTCGAATTCAAGCAATCAAACCATTGTAGTCAAACATTTTCATATCAAGCCATGAAGTCATTCGTTTATTACGGATGTCAAGTTTTCTTAGTCCATGTTATGGATTTGAATAAAGACACGTCGATTTGAATAATATTCTGTTGTTATTAATTTTTCTGACGTATTTCTGAAGAATTTCTTAGCTTACTCCCAAAGCTCGATATTAAATTTTGTATCGACTTTGAACCCGGTACAAAACTCATTTCTAAAATCTCATATCGAATGGCTCCTATGAACTTGAGGAGTTAAAAATTCAACTATAGAATTTGGTACACGAGCCTTTATCTGGTGACTTCCTTTGTGGAATGCACCTGCCGCCAGACTCTCCATGGGGACACCATATTTGTGCGATAGTAAACCGATAGGTGTCATTGTAACGCGTCTTTATCCAAGGTTGGGATATGAGTCACGATTGAGAACAACCTAAGTCAGTAATCGAAATACGTAGCTTTACAAGCTTAGTTGGTTATTATCGGAGATTCGTTGAAGGATATTCTCGAATCGCTATTCCATTAACGCGGTGAATTCGTGAGAGATACAAAATTTGAATGGAGCAAGGAATGTGGGAAGAGCTTGAAGAACTCAAGAGGAGACTCATTTCAAAGACATGTTACGACCATATCATCCTGGAAAAGCGAACGTGGTAGCTGACGTGTTGAGTAGAAGATCGTATACAAGTATGAGTACGATATTGTCAAAAACTCATTTCGTATAATTTACAAATAATAGAGATGGAGATGAAAACTCTAGGTACCCACGTGATGATATACAAGTTTAATCGACTTTAATCAATAAATTTAAAGCTTATCAAGCTACAGACCTGGAGTTGATGAATATGAAGAAGAAGATGCAAGAAGTCGTTATTCCAAAAGCGAGAATCGGTGAGGTGAGGAAAGCTTAAACCTTTGATTTATTAATCCATTTGAAATTCTCGATCGAATAAGAACTGTGGCCTATAGACTCGTTTTACCGCCAAGTATGACGCGTGTTCATAACGTTTTTCACGTATCGATGTTACGTAAATATGTGGACGACCCGAACCACGTCATTGAGTTAGAACCGGACGAGATAGCCGAAGACTTAACGTACGAGGAGGTACCTGCCAAGATCTTGGATAGGAAAGAACATGTCCTATGTACCGAGGTTATACCACAAGTTAAAGTTTTGTGGAGAAACCATGCTATTGAGGAAATGTCCTGGGAGTTGGAAATGGAAATGAAAGCGAGGTATTCTCATCTTTTGAAACACAGTCGTCACGTCAATTTCGAGGACGAAATTTCATAAGGAGGGGAGGTTGTAAGACCCCAAATTATTAATAAATGAAATTTATTTTCCTCTATTTATTATTTTGAAATAGTAAGGGTTGATTTGATTAATGTGGATAGTTATGGGTAAAATATGCAAATATTTCGAATAAGCAAGTGGTTATAAAATATTCATTATTGTCGGAGAATATTCGTTTGGTCGTGGAATATTAGTATTGTCGGGGAATATTAAATATTGACGGTAGTAGATCTTTTATGGGCCCCATAACTGGAAAGCGATTGGATGAAGAAAATGACAAATATAAGTTGTTTATAAATAACGGCATAGTTTTTCTGAATTATCTTGTTGGAATACCCGTTGGTTAAAACACACCTTGTCTGGCGTTGTTGAGCAATGACTGCGGTATTGCACCAATTATTGATTCTTACGTGAAGGCACTACTCAATAATTGTTACGAGTAATTCATTATTCAAGTATTTTATTTTATTGATTCAATAATTCTTTGCATTGATATTTTATATTACTATTGTTTCAATAAATTGTCATTACACAGTATTTTCCATTATTGGAGCAATAATTCATATTATCTGAATAAATTATTGGATAACATTATTGGCAATGTCTAGAACGTTCTATCTAAGGAGAGGTTTGGTCACCTAATTGCGCGCCAGTACGGAGAGATCCTTATTGGAAAGCCCCCTCTTTCTTGGGAACGGCCTGGTTGCCAATACTGTGATTCTGTAATATTATTTGTGAATAATTAATTATTGATTTATATGATGAGGAAAATATTGATTTTATGTGGATATAGATGGAGAAAATTTTTAATGTGACAATTGTTGAAAATTAATATTTTATCTTTTTCTGATAAAATAATTCATTTAAATATATTATTTTAATAATATATTAACGCTGATATTTTTATAATGAATTTGGGATATATGAGTATATGAGGAGGAAGAGTATTTTTGTGGCATTAAATGTTTAACACATATTTTGTGTTTTAGTGGACACAATTATTGACCGAAATTTGATTATAGCTTGTAAAATCGTCCGTTTATGGATTTCGGTCAATTTCTGTTTGGAATTTGGAAAAACTTTCTTCTGCAAAGTTGTAGAGAATTGAATTTCCTAAAAAAATACGCGAGATTCAAATTTTCTGATAAGAAGGCTATTTATTATGAATTATTGAAGTTCCGAAGCTCCGAAATAATTGATTTTTGGAAGTTTAAAATAATTTAAATAAGAAAAATGTTTTTTGTGTTTGGTGGGCATCTTTAATACATGCTAAGTTGCTGAATTCAGATTATTCTAAGTGGGCATAAACAAATTAATATATATATTATTATTATATTAAATTTTTTACTTTGGTGTTCTAAGCATTTTCCTATAAATAGGGTGCTTAGGTTAGAATTGAAAATCACACCAGAAACTGAAGTTTTCTCTCTCTATATTATCGAGCGTATTCTTGTGAGTATTTTGAGTATACTTTGAGTGTTGCTATACGGTGCAAGTTCAAGTCATAGCCTATATCCGGTGTTTCAACTAGAAGTTGTTTGGTTTGTAATATTCAAGAACGCAATCAAATTGCATAAAAAGTGCGGAAACGTGTAAAATCAGAGTTTAAAAATTTACAAACCATATACCCGGATCACCCTTTATGCACAATTATTAATTAAACGAAAAGATATGAAGAACAAACATACCCTTGAAGATCCGAGCTTCCTCAGGTACAAGTTCACCTCCAATCCTTTTCGCGTTCAACTTGAATCCACCGGGTTTGGTTCCTTCCTTCGATCAACGTTAGCCACCCAAGTGTTTGGCCTCTAGAGGTGATCCACCAAGGAATAATAAAGATTCAAGAAATGGGTATTTGGCTCAAACCCTAGTTTTCTATCTCTATAGAAAAGAACGTACTCTCCAACTATTGGAATTATTAGTTGTAAAAGTCAACAACCACATCACCCATAATAAGACTCCTCTTATTTATAGATGTGGGCAACCCACCTTAACAATTAAGGAATTGGATTTTATTTAATTAATTAAATTCTTTTAATTAATTAAGCTCCCTAATCTTATTAGGGATAATTAATTAAACTTCTTTAACTAATTTTCCTTCCTAATCCAATTAGGAATAAATGAGAGTACTTATATTAAATTAATTCCTAAACTCTTTTAGAAATTAAAATAATAATAATTGTAATAATATTAATAAGACTCCTCTTATTAATTTATATTTAATATTTCTAAAATATTAAATAATAAATATTAAGCTATTTAATTTATTCTATCACCATAGATTAAATTAAATATACTTAACATATTATTACGATTATGCCATTAACTTCTTAAATAATTATTCTTCCTTTTATGGTGTGACCCTTTAGGTTCTTCATATTAAATAGGTTGTGAATAAATCAATTAGAACAATTCTAATCTTATTTAAATAAATAAATTAAACAATTAATTTATTTAAATAAATAATATTTATTCTACAATAGGGATAAGCCTCCCTAGCGATCAACGACTTTCCGGATAATATAGATTTCAACATTAATCATAAAAGAACCTTTGAGTAAATTGTTCTCAGCACAATTCAATCCTTCCACCATACAATGTCCCAATTAAATATAAGACATGGAATTCTTTGTCAAGTCTTATTTTATTTAATTATATATATTTCGACTCTTAAATGCACAACTCAAATAATGCAAATTAGAAACTCCTTTCTAATTTCATTACGCCTTAACCAAGGACTCTTTGGGTTGTCATTTATCGAATCATATAGGACATTCTCTTCTTTTATTAGAAGTGGTAGATTCTTTATTGATCATACATTATCTCCATGTACAACTTATTATACCCAAGCATACCCTTTGATATACCCTAAGGGTCTTATGGAATAAGTCAAAGTATAACTCATCATACACAAGATACTATAATGATCTCAAGTCCAAGGATCACTTGTACTACTATCACTACAGGAATTCCTATTGACAGGCAAGTAAAACTCCATTAGGTATTCCTTAACGAGCCACGTTCAGTGAACTTATTCTCTAATAAGCACCTACATACTTGCTTTAGTGTCTCCACACAAATGATCGTGAGATCAATCATCCTCATCCAATGAGCAAGCAACGTATGTACCAATCTATCCGGATTCACTAATCCCCAATTTAGTAATCCAATGATTGGGAACTATTTTAGTTTTAAGCTTTCTAAGAATTTAGATCTCATTAGAATGATCATCATCATTATTCTAAAAGCATTGCTTAAAACTATGGGTTTATCACATATTATAAAACAAGATCACGTAGATAATTAAAAGCCTTTAATAAATTAATACTTTTTATTAATAAATGAATAAGATTGTTACAAAGTATATGCTTTATCATAAAACATGATTGGCTTGTGTGCATATTACTTTCAATCTCCCACTTGCACTAAAGCCAATCGCCATCATTGTATCTTATACTCTTCTTCTCTAAGTGGCGATTATCCCCTTTGTTGGATAAGCTTTTAGTTAATGGATATGTAATGTTGTTCATGAGAGTCCACTATCTCTATAGTGATTTCCCATGTTTCAATGATTCTAATAATCAAATGAAAGTGCTACAACACATGTTTAGATCCAAGATGAGACTTAGGAACTATTCCTAGTTCTGTAATGAACTTTTAATCCAAACAATCAACTTGCAGCTTCATTTATAGCTATAATGTGGGATATATGAGTATATGAGGAGGAAGAGTATTTTTGTGGCATTAAATGTTTAACACATATTTTGTGTGTTAGTGGACACAATTATTGACCGAAATTTGATTATAAAGCTTGTAAAATCGTCTGTTTATGGATTTGGTCAATTTCATTTGGAATTTGGAAAAACTTTCTTTACGCAAAGTTGTAGAGAATTGAATTTCCTATAAAAATACGCGAGATTCAAATTTTCTGATAAGAAGGCTATTTATTATGAATTATTGAAGTTCCGAAGCTCTGAAATAATTGATTTTTGGAAGTTTAAAATAATTTAAATAAGAAAAACGTTTTTTGTGTTTGGTGGGCATCTTTAATAAATGCTAAGTTGCTGAATTCAGAATATTCTAAGTGGGCGTAGACAAATTAATATATATATTATTATTATATTAAATTTTTTACTTTGGTGTTCTAAGCATTTTCCTATAAATAGGGTGCTTAGGTTAGAATTGAAAATCACACCAGAAACTGAAGTTTTCTCTCTCTATATTATCGAGTGTATTCTTGTGAGTATTTTGAGTATACTTTGAGTGTTGCTATACGGTACAAGTTCAAGTCATAGCCTATATCCGGTGTTTCAACTAGAAGTACTGTCTTTCGAGGTAAGGGATGTTATTTTATTCGAAAATGATATTATTTCTTCAATATCATTATGCCGAAATATTGGTTGAAAATTTTTATCAAATTTGGAACTTTTTCATGTCGGAGTTACTATTCATGAGATACTATTCGTGAGTTACTATTCACGAGTTACTATTCACGAGTACTATTCACGAAGCGTGATGATGTTTTTTGGGAAATTTCTATCTTTTGGTGTCGGAGTTACTATTCACGTATATAAAGACTATTCACGATATCTGACACTATTCACGAATCGACACTATTCATAGAAAAATGAAATTTCTTCTTTTTGTCCAAAATATCTATTCTGGATACTAGCTTTGATTGTATCCATGTTTTGATCATTCTTAAATTTTACTCCACTCTGATTACTTATGAAGTATTTTTGAACTTGGATTGTTTAAAATACGAATCCTTAATATTTGTTCTTTTGTTTCTTTGGATTCGTTTCCTTTAAAATATTTTTCATCATCCTCAGGTCCTAAATGATGATATTCTTGAATATCTTTGGGCCTGTAGTGAAAAGATGAATGATTTCTTGATGAATATCTTTGGCCGTGTAGTGCAAAGATGAGCAGTGTTGAAATAAACATGACCGGTGATTAATATCTTTGGCTGTAGTGCAAAGATGAGCAGTGTTTAGATGAACATGACCGGTGATAAATATCTTTGGCTTTGTAGTGCAAAGATGAATATTTGATTCAGATATATATTGATTGATGTTACGAGGATAAAATATCAACGATAAACTTTTAAATTCATATATAGAAGATAGTAGTTTGCATTCTCTACTTAACTCTTCTAATGAATTATTATTTCTAACTGCGAAGATTGATTTAAAAGCGGTTGTCTATTGTATTCTATTAGATTTTTCCTGTTGAAGACTAACGATAATTTGTTGTATATTATCTTAGTCATAATATTTTCTTTGGGCTAGTTGAGCTCACCCTTTTCCTTTTGTTCCATTTTTCTTCTCAGGAGGCGAGAATGTGGCGAGTACTAGTCGGGGTATGGAATGAAGGTTCTAGAGAGAGTTGTTTAGTAGTCCTCACCATTTTTATAAAATAATGTATAAATAATTGTGATGAGGATTTATTTTGGTATGTATATTGTCTAGAAGACAATAATTGTATTTAAACTCAGAGTATATATGTTGTCGTATTTTGCACGACAAATGTATTAATAAAGTTGTAGTTATTTCTGTACCATGTATTTGGCGACTCAGAATGGGTTGGATGGAATGGACCTATTTTTGGGGCGTCACAACTATACCGAATAATCCCTGGTCATAATCATACCAAGTCCATCTCTACACGTAAGCTAAGGATATACAACAATAAAACCAATAATCAGCAATCCATCTTTGCATGTAAGCCAAAGATATACAACTCAATAATCAACAGTCCATCTTCGCACGTAAGCCAAAGATAACTTTCATCACCATATAAGCATGAGGATGATGACAATGATATAAGCATTAATCAAACGAAAACAAGGATAATTATTAAAGACTTTAAATTTATCCAAATATTATCAACTACTCATAATCTAATATTATTAATATCATAACAATATTTTAATCACTTCTTAAACTTATAAACAATTTATTTCAATTGTTTACACTTTACCAAATAATGCATTTAATCATTCAAAAATGTCATACTCATAAGATTTCATCACCAATGATCAAATCCTTATAAAAAATATGCATATACCTTATATAGGATTTCCAAGCCATAAAATCCTATTTTCCAACTTTGTTACTTCACATAACATATTTAACTCATATATGTTCAGTAGCTAAACTATTTTCATGAAAAATACCAAATCAGTCCCAAAAATATTTCTTTTTGGGATTTAGCGAATATAGTCCCATAATGAACATATATTTTCTCGAAAATTTTAAAATTCATTTACTATTTTTCAAAAATTAATTTCTAATTAATTCCTTAAGAAATTAGCTACCTCAAGTTTAACTCCAGAAATTCCCAAATCTTGGCAGGATCTTACACATGTTAATGTGAGCTTCAGATTTAAATTTCATGGTCATCGGAGTTATAGAACTCCGGTTATAGCGTTTTTCATCGGAAAAACCTAAATATTGAAATGGTCATAACTTGCTCATTTTAAGTCAGAATGAGCTCAGTTTTGGACAGGAGGTACCTTATACCATATACTTTCATGTCCCAAAAGGCCAGAATTTTTCTCACAAATTAAGTGGCCGAAATAGCCCCTTCAAATTTATGGGTAGTAGCCTTTTTCGAAATTGGCAGTTTTTGACTCCTTTGCTAAAATCAGTCCACACGAAAATCTACAACACCTTTTCCAGTGATTCCACTTGGATAAGTTATATAACTCATAGATCTAACTCTAGAACTTGACCACACTTAAAAATTCAAAATATAATAGGAGATATGGTTAGTTGAATTTCATGTTCTATTTTCACTAAAATCTGATTTTCAACCCTTTGTGATTTCTATGAAACTTTCATGTTTTCACATAATAACCAACATAACTCATCATGACAATGACATAATAATTCAATAAAACAAGTTCAAGAATAAATTTTAAAGATTTATAAGTTAATTTATCCTGAACTTAATAATGTCCAAATTATCGACATGATACTTCTTTTGTAGAGTAAAATTCAAGAATGCTCGGGAAGAATATTTCCATGAAAAGATACTGGATGAAACACAAATATCAAGGATATTCCACTAATTTCATGGAGTCTAGAAGCCAAAGCTTTAATCAACTGAGTATAATAACGAATATATGAAAGCGCAAATGGGTTTTCACCGTAAATGCGATAATCCACGATATGAGATCATTTCCACAATTTAATAAGGAATGAATACAAAGGATCATTCACCATGCATTTGGTAATCCACATGAGCGAAAAAAGTTATTCCAGCAGAATAATAAAGAATAGAATAATGAAGGATTCACCATGCATGCGATAGAGACCGCATGAGACGAGTTATTCCCAATGAATAATAAATAATGAAACCAGTCCCACAGAGCATAAGACGTACGACGGATATTAGATAGAATAATAAATACGGAATAATAAATAATGGAACCAGTCCCCAGTAAATATACATAGAGGATATTTAAATGATAATAATAAATAACGGAACGGAAGTCAAAGCGAAATTTACATTGCATAAGATATTCCAATGAATAATAAAGAATGGAATAATAGAAGAATTTCACCATGTATGCGGTACTTGCAGCATAAACATGTTATTCAACATAATAATAAGGAATGGAATAATAGAAGAATTTTACCATGTATGCAGTACTTCGCATAGACAGGTTATTTCAACATAATAATAAGGAATGGAATAATAGAAGAATTTCACCATGTATGCAGTACTTTGCATAGATAGGTTATTCCAACATAATAATAAGGAATTGAATAACAGAAGAATTTCATCATGTATGCAGTACTTTGCATAGGTAGGTTATTCCAACATAATAATAAGGAATGGAATAATAGAAGAATTTCACCATGTATGCAGTACTTCGCATAGATAGGTTATTCCAACATAATAATAAGGAATGAAATAATAGAAGAATTTCTCCATGTATGCAGTACTTCGCATAGACAGGTTATTCCAACATAATAATAAGGAATGGAATAGCAATAGCTCTCTTCACAAATACGAAAGAAATAATACCCCTTACGAGTACAACAAATAATATCCCTTACCTCAAAAGAAACTGGATACTGGAATAGTGAGGTAGCAGACTTCTCTTCTTCTTTCTCTCTATAGATTCTCTCTATAATTTCTCTCTCTAGAGTTTCAGTGAATTCGTAAGAAATAATGAAGGAATGAGCTTCTATTTATAGGAGAATGGACTGAATAGTAACTAATTCATGAACGGTCCAGATTGATTTACTTTTAAACGGATGGTCCATATTAATTTACTATTAAAACTTTAAACCAACGGTCCATACTGATTCACTATTAAACTTTAAACCAACGGTCCATACTGATTCACTATTAAAATTTAAACCAACGATCCATATTGATTTACTAATATAATTTCAACCAACAGTCTGAAAAATTAGCACATCTTTTCATGGAATAATATTGTACCCAAAAATGATTTAGACCAAAAAGAAATATATTTTGTTCGGGTGAATAGTATCCCGTGAATAGTAACTCATGAATAGTAACTCGTGAATAGTAAGTCATGAATAGTAACTCATGAATTGTAACTCCGACACGAAAAGTGCCCCGAATACCCGATTGAACAATATAACCTTCTGACATCAATTATTATCGAAATAAATGTCGACTTCCACTAACACTAATAATTCCAACACAATTGAACTATCAACTTTATCTTTAATCAACACGAGCTTATTCATCATTAATATTATAACTCACAATATTTAATAACCAGGTCGTTCCCAGGAAAGAGGGGGCTTTTCGATAAGGATTTCTCCCTATTGGCGCGCAATTAGGTGACCAAACCTCTCCTTGACAGAACTTCTAGACATTGTAAATATTGTAATTTAATAATATGAATAACTTTGTCGTCTCAATTATTGATTTAATAATGTAACATATTATGCAGATGATATTGTGACAATAATCGAATAAATAATATGAGAGAGATATGATCGACAAGAATTCTTGAAGCAATAATTGAGTATAAGCGGGTGACTTCTCACGTAAGCATCAATAATCAATACTGGTGTGCTACTTATGCGTACCACGCCAGTATTCGCATACTTTTACTACAAAAGTAGTTCAATAGTTTTAACGGTAAAACTTCCGCCGTTATTTTCATAAAAATAATTCTGTAATTTTATTACTACGACAATACTTCCGTTGTGGGTTCACCAATGATTGTGCCGTCATACGGATATTCCTCGACAAAAAGAATATTCCCAGACCAATCGAATATTATACAACAACTTGCATACTTTGCAAAATTTATAAATATTACCCACAACTATAACATTATATCAAACCTACACCATAATATTAAAAAAAATATTTTGAGAAATTTAAATCTTTATTCATAAAATTTGGGGTCTCACAATCTCTCCTCCTTATGAAATTTCGCCCTCGAAATTTATATACGTACCTGGTATGCCGAAGAGATGAGGATACCTTGACTTCATTTCAGATTCTAACTCTTGAGGTATAACCTTTGAGTGTTGAATACGATCCTTCTTATCCAAGATTTTAACACGTATCTCCTCATACGTTAAATCTTCTGCTATCTCGTCCGGTTCTAAATCAATAATGTGGTTCGGGTCGTCCACATATTTACGTAACATTGGTACGTGATAAACTTTATGAACACGCAACATGTTTGGCGGTAAAATGAGTCTATAGGCCACAGTTCCTACTCGATCAAGGATTTCAAATGGGCCAATAAAATCGAGGGTTAAGATTTCCTCTCTTCATCAATTCTTGCTTCTAGAATAACGCCCTCTTGAACCTTCTTCTTCACATTCATCAGCTCTAAGTATGTAGCTTGCACGGCTTTAACTTTATCGATTAAAGTCGATTCGACTCGTATATTTGATATCACCATGTGGGTCTTTAGAGTCTTTAACTCTATCTTCATCATTTGTAAGTTATATAAAATGGGTTTTTGTGTTAACAACATTGCACTCGTAAACGCATACGATCTTCTACTCAACGCGTCAGCTACCACGTTCTCTTTTCCATAATGATATTGAATGGTACGATCGTAATCTTCAACAGCTCGAGCCAACGTCTTTGACACATTATACGATCGTTTTAGGTACAAAAATATTTGAGGGTTTTGTACTGGGGTCAATACAAAATTCGATTTCACACTCTAGAGGTAGCTAAGAAGTCTTCAAGAATACGCCAGGAAATTTATTAACAATAGAAATATCATTCAAAACTGTGACCCTCATCCAAGACTTGGATAGCACATGTAATGAAGGTTTCTCCTAACGGAGTTTCAACCAATAAGTCAAAGTCTAACTTCTCTAGAGTTAAATTTAAACGTTGAGCGCAAGCAAGAGAGATAAAAGAATGGGTAGAACCGATATCTAACAAATTATAGACTTCACAAAAATTTATAATTAACTAACCCGTGCTAACTTCGTTCGGGTTACTCGCTTTTTGAGAAGTCACGAAAAATTCTCTTCCTGAAACCACCGACTTTGTTTTGTTCGTATCCGCCTTTGGTGCCACCATCCCAGCTGGACTTGACTTTGGTGCACGACAAAATAGAGCTAAGTGACCTTCTCTTCTTGAAATTTCCACTTCTATTATCTTGGTCATGATTACCATCGAAGTGGTTACCATTTTTGGATGATAATTTTCCCCACGATGGTTATCATTGTTCCGATGGTCGTTGCCACCGGTATGATTATTATCGTGTTGTTGGTCGTTACCTTTTGGTTGTGCTGACTCATTATCGCGCTCCAATAACTGAGCCCTATTCACAACATCTGAATATAAACAAAGTTTGTGAGAAATGAGGTATTGACGTATATCGGGTTTCAAACCTCTTAGAAACAATCGTGTCATTCACTCCATTGCTTACCTCAACATTCTCGGATGTCATTTTCAAATACTACCACAAAACAAGATTTAGTTAACATATCACATGTTATCCCTATACTCTGATCGACCAATTAAATACCAAATAAACTTAGGTAGGTCATACTAGCGAAGGAATTCCCCGTCTCTCCCCTCCTAGTTCTTGTCTCACATCCCAACCAGGGATCATATCCCTAAGCTTTGATACCAACTGTGACGCCCCCAAAATAGGTATACATCACCCATCTTGAGTCTCCAAATACATGGTACAGAATACAAATACAAACTTAATTATACAACCGTCATGTAATATACGACAATACATAAACTGAGAGTTCTAATAGGAATATTGTCATCTAGAAAATATCCACACTCAAAGGAGTCCTCATTACATTTATTGTCACACTATTTAACAGAATAATGAGGACTACTAATGCTATCTTTCCGAACCATCACTCCTTTCCCGACTCGTCCCGACTATATTCTCATTTCTTCAAGAGAATAGTGAAAGAAAGGGTGAGCTCAACTAGCCCAGTAAGAAATATTATGACTAAGATAATACAGAATAAATTATCAATAGTCTTCAACAATGTTAAACTGATAAAATACAATAGACATCAAGTTTAAGTGCAGCGGAATAAGCAATCCATTAGAAGAGTCAAGTAGAGCATAATTTCTACTATCTTCTAGGATTTAAAAATATTTTCATCAATTTTTATCGCTGAGACTCAGCTTAATAAATAAACCACATAATCGAATCATCCCTGCACTACTGGCCAAGGATATTAAATCATCAATGGTCATGACTATACCGAATAATCCCTGGTCATAATCATACCATGTCCATCTTTGCACATAAGCCAAAGATATACAACAATAAAACCAATAATCAGCAATCCATCTTTGCACGTAAGCCAAAGATATACAACTCAATAATCAACAGTCCATCTTCGCACGTAAGCCAAAGATAACTTTCATCACCATATAAGCATGAGGATGATGACAATGATATAAGCATTAATCAAAGCGAAAACAAGGATAATTATTAAAGACTTTAAATTTATCCAAATATTATCAACTACTCATAATCTAATATTATTAATATCATAACAATATTTTAATCACTTCTTAAACTTATAAACAATTTATTTCAATTGTTTACACTTTACCAAATAATGCATTTAATCATTCAAAAATGTCATACTCATAAGATTTCATCACCAATGATCAAATCCCTTATAAAAAAAATATGCATATACCTTAAATAGGATTTCCAAGCCATAAAATCCTATTTTCCAACTTTGTTACTTCACATAACATATTTAACTCATATGTTCGTAACTAAACTATTTTCATGAAAAATACCAAATCAATCCCAAAAATATTTCTTTTCTGGAATTTAGCAGAATATAGTCCCATAATGAACATATATTTTTCTCGAAATTTTTAAAATTCATTTACAATTTTTCAAAAATTAATTTCTAATTAATTCCTTAAGAAATTAGCTACCTCAAGTTTAACTCCAAAAATTCCCAAATCTTGGCAGGATCTTACACATGTTAATGTGAGCTTCCAGTTTTAATTTCATGGTCATCGGAGTTATAGAACTCCGGTTATAGCATTTTTCATCAGAAAAACCTAAATATTAAAATGGTCATAACTTGCTCATTTTAAGTCAGAATGAGCTCAGTTTTGAACAGGAGGTACCTTATACCATATACTTTCATGTCCCAAAAGACCAGAATTTTTCTCACAAATTAAGTGGCCGAAATAGCCCCTTCAAATTTATGGGTAGTAGCCTTTTTCGAAATTGGCAGTTTTTGACTCCTTTGCTAAAATCAGTCCACACGAAAATCTACAACACCTTTTCCAGTGATTCCATTTGGATAAGTTATATAACTCATAGATCTAACTCTAGAACTTGACCACACTTAAAAATTCAAAATATAATAGGATATATAGTAGTTGAATTTCATGTTCTATTTTCACTAAAATCTGATTTTCAACCCTTTGTGATTTCTATGAAACTTTCATGTTTTCACATAATAACCAACATAACTCATCATGACAATGACGTAATAATTCAATAAAACAAGTTCAAGAATAAATTTTAAAGATTTATAAGTTAATTTATCCTGAACTCAATAATGTCCAAATTGTCAACATGATACTTCTTTGTAGAGTAAAATTCAAGAATGCTCAGAATAATATTTCCATGAAATGATACTGGATGAAGCACAAATATCAAGGATATTCCACTAATTTCATGGAGTCTAGAAGCCAAAGCTTTAATCAACTGAGTATAATAACGAATATATGAAACTGCAAATGGGTTTTCACTCGCCATGCGATAATCCACGTATACAGATCATTTCCACAATTTAATAAGGAATGAATACAAAGGATCATTCACCATGCATTTGGTAATCCACATGAGATGAGTTATTCAACGAGAATAATAAAGAATAGAATAATGAAGGATTCACCATGCATGCGATAGAGACCGCATGCATACGAGTTATTCCCAACGTAATAATAAATAATGGAACCGGTCCCACAGAACGCTTATGTATAAGATATATTCGACGAGAATAATAAATACGGAATAATAAATAATGGAACCAGGTCCGGCGTAAATATACATAGAGGATATTCCGGCAGAATAATAAATAACGGAACCAGGTCAGGCAAAATTCGCACAGACAAGATATTCCAACAGAATAATAAAGAATGGAATAATAGAAGAATTTCACCATGAATGCGGTACTTCGTATAAACATGTTATTCCAACATAATAATAAGGAATGGAATAATAGAAGAATTTCACCATGTATGCAGTACTTCGCATAGACAGGTTATTCCAACATAATAATAAGGAATGGAATAATAGAAGAATTTCACCATGTATGCGATTGCCAGCATAGATAGGTTATTCCAACATAATAATAAGGAATGGAATAACAGAAGAATTTCATCATGTATGCAGTACTTCGCAAAGGTAGGTTATTCCAACATAATAATAAGGAATGGAATAATAGAAGAATTTCACCATGTATGCAGTACTTCGCATAGATAGGTTATTCCAACATAATAATAAGGTATGAAATAATAGAAGAATTTCTCCATGTATGCAGTACTTAGCATAGACAGGTTATTCCAACATAATAATAAGGAATGGAATAGCAATAGCTCTCTTCACAAATACGAAAGAAATAATACCCCTTACGAGTACAACAAATAATATCACTTACCTCAAAAGAAACTGGATACTGGAATAGTGAGGTTGCAGACTTCTCTTCTTCTTTCTCTCTATAGATTTTCTCTCTATAACTTCTCTCTATAATTTCTCTCTCTAGAGTTTCAGTGAATTCGTAAGAAATAATGAAGGAATGAGCTTCTATTTATAGGAGAATGGACTGAATAGTAACTAATTCATGAACGGTCCAGATTGATTTACTTTTTTTAAGCGGAATCCATATCCATATTGATTTACTTATTAAAACTTTAAACCAACGGTCCATACTGATTCACTATTAAACTTTAAACCAACGGTCCATACTAATTCACTATTACACTTTAAACCAACGATCCATATTGATTTACTAATATAATTTCAACCAACGGTCTGAAAAATTAGCACATCTCCACATGGAATAATATTGTACCCAAAAATGATTTGGACCGAAAAGAAATATATTTTATTCGGGTGAATAGTATCCCGTAAATAGTAACTCGTGAATAGTAACTAGTGAATAGTAACTCGTGAATAGTAACTCATGAATAGTAACTCTAGCACGAAAAGTGCCCCGAATACCCAATTGAACAATATAACCTCCAGACATCAATTATTATCGAAATAAATGTCGACTTCCACTAACACTAATAATTTCAACACAATAGAACTATCAATTTCATCTTTAATCAACACGAGCTTATTCATCATTAATATTATAAGTCACAATATTTAACAACTAGGTCGTTCCCAGGAAAGAGGGGGCTTTCCGATAAGGATTTCTTTCTATTGGCGCGCAATTAGGTGACCAAACCTCTCCTTGGCAGAACTTCTAAACATTGTAAATATTACAATTTAATAATATGAATAACTTTGTCGTCTCAATTATTGATTTAATAATATAACATATTTTGCAAATGATACTGTGATAATAATCGAATCAATAATATGAGAGATATGATGCAACAATTACTGAAGCAATAATTGAGTATAACTGAGTGACTTCTCACGTAAGCATCAATAATCAATACCGTGTGCTACTATGCAACCACGCGTATTACTGTACTTTTACTACCGAGTAGTTCAACAGTTTTAATGGTAAAACTTCCGCCGTTATTTTCATAAAAATAATTCTGTCATTTTACTACTACGACAATACTTCCGTTGTGGGTTCACTAATGATTGTGCCGTCGTAGGATATTCCCGGACAAAAAGAATATTCCCTGACCAATCGAATATTATACAATAACTTGCATACTTTGCAAAATTTATAAATATTACCAACAACTATAACATTATATCAAATCCACACCATAATATTAAAAAAATATTTTAAGAAATTTAAATCTTTATTCATAAAATTTGGGGTCTCACACGAGATACGTCAATATCTTATCTCTCATAAACTGTGTTTGTATTCAGATGTTGTTAATAGGGCTCAGTTATTGGAGCGCGATAATGAGTCAACCTAACCAAAAGAGAAGCAAAATGACAAAATGATAATACCAAGATGATAATGATCATCGAGGCAGTGACAATAAGCGTGGAGGGAATCAATATGCCAGAAATGGTAATCACTTCGGTGGTAATCATGGCCAAAACAATAAGAATGGACATTTCAAGAAGAGAAGATTCAACAATGATGGAAAGACGTCAGCATCAGCTCCTGTCGTTAAGGAAGGAGAACGATCACCTATCATATGCTTCAAATGTGGAGGGGAGGGACACATCAGTCGAAATTGCGCGATGCCCTCCAAAGCATGTTACAATTGTGGAAGAGAAGGTCATCTGGCCCTATTTTGTCATGCACCGAAGACAAGTCCAGCTGGGATGGAGGCATCAAAGGTCGTCCCAGATAAGACAAAACTGGTAGTTCAAGGGAGAGCGTTTGTCGTGACCTCCCAGAAAGCAAGGAACCCGAACGAGGTCATCATGAGTAAGCTTGTCATAAACTCTAGCGATGTATATACCTTATTTGATACCGGTTCTACCTATTCTTTTATTTCTCCTACTTGCGCTCAACGTTTAAATTTGACTTCAGAGAAATTAGACTTTGACTTATCTGTTGAAACTCCGTTGGGAGAAACCTTCATTACATCCACTGTTTATAAGTCTTGTTTGGTTCAAATCGGTACCCTCACATTACCTGTCGATCTTATTTCATTGAAAATACTTGCATTTGACGTAATTCTAGGGATTGATTGGTTAACCACTCATCATGCAAAAATTGATTATTTTCGTAAGGTTGTTAGCTTTCATATTCTTAACCAACCTATTATGCAAATTCAAGCAACCAAACTATTAAAATCAATCACTGTCATCTCAAGCCATAAAGCTATTCGTTTATTGAAAAACGGATGTCAAGCTTTCTTAGCTCATGTCACGGATCTAAACAAAAATACGCCGAGTTTTGAATGATATTTCTATTGTTAATGAATTTCCGACATATTCCCGAAAAACTTCTGGCCTACCCCCGAGCATGAAATTGAATTTTGTATTGACCTTGAACGGTGACAAAACCCATTTCCAAAGCCCCATATCGAATGGCTCTATTGAACTTCGAGGAGTTAAAGACCCAATGCAGGAATTGTTAGACATTGGCTTTATTCATCCTAGTACTTCTCCTTGGGGTGCTCCATTCTATTCGTGAAGAAGAAAGATGGGAGTATGCGACTTTGTATTGATTATCTGGAGTTGAATCATGTTACCATCAAAAATAGGTACCCATTGCCACGTATTGATGACTGTTTGACCCGATTGCAAAGGCGCCAAATTCTTTTCAAAGATTGATATTCGTTAGGATATCACCCGATTGAAGATTAGAACCGATGAAATTCCAAAGACGACTTTTCGAACTCGATGCGGGCATTATGAATTCCTAGTCATGTCTTTTGGATTGACTAATGCTCCCGCCGCTTTCATGGATATGATGAACCAGTATTCAAGGAATATTTGGATCACTTTGTGGTCGTCTTTATTGATGACATCCTTATTTATTCCAAAAGCCATGAAGATCATGAGCAACACTTGAGGCTGATACTCCAAAAGCTTCGTGAATATAAGCTTTATGCCAAGTTAAAGAAATGCGAGTTCTGGCTTGAGGAAGTAACATTCCTTGGGCACGTAGTATCAAGTCATGGAATATCTGTTGATCCAGGAAAGATTGAAGCTATTCAAAGTTGGGAGCAACCTAAATCAGTGACCGAAGTACGTAGCTTTCTCAACCATTAGCTGGTTATTATCGGAGATTCGTAGAAGGGTTTTCTTGAATCGCTACTCCATTAAATCAGCTGACTCGAAAAGATACAAAATTCGGTTGGAGCGAGGAATGTGAGAAGAGTTTTCAAGAACTCAAGAAGAGACTCATTTCAGCACCAGTTTTGACAATACCATCTGGCTCGGAGGGATTTGTCATCTACAGTGATGCTTTGGGCAAAGGGTTAGGATGTGTTCCCATGCAACATAGGAAAGTCATAGCCTATGCCTCACGACAACTCAAAGAATATGAGAGGAATTATCCTACTCATGATCTAGAGTTGGCAGCTGTTGTCTTCACACTTAAAATTTGGAGGTATTACTTGTATGGGGAGAAAGTGGAGATCTTTACGGATCATAAAAGCCTTAAATATTACTTCACTCAAAAGGAACTCAACATGCGACAGCGACGTTGGCTTGAACTATTGAAAGATTATGATCATACCATCCAATACGATCCTAGAAAAGTTTAACGTGGTGGTGACGCATTGAGTGTAAGATCATATGCGTAACGAAAAGCGATATTGTCAACGCAAAGGCCCATTTTGTATGACTTGCAAAGAATATAGATAGAGATAAAGACTCCAGGGACCCACGTGATGATGGCAAATATATGAGTAGAATCGACTTTAATCGATAAAGTTAAAGCTGCTCAAGCTACAGAGATGGAGCTGATGCGTATGAGGAAGAAAGTATAAGAAGGTGCTATATGGAAGCAAGAATCGATGAAGAAGGAATACTTGAGTCAACTCTGGACTTTGTGTTCCTAACGATCCACGAAGTTAAAGTATAAAATCATGATGGAGGCGCACAACACACCGCAGTTTGTAATCCATCAGGAGTACCAAATGTATCATGATCTTCGACATACATTTTAGTGGGGCAATATGAAGAGAGAGATAGCGCTATTTATCTCAAGGTGTCTAACTTGTCAACGAGTCAAGGCGGAAAATCAAGTACCAAAAGGTCCATTATAACCACTTGAAATTCCAGAATGGAAGTGGGAACACATTACCATGGATTTCGTTATTGGTCTTCCCAAGGTTTCTCAAGTCATAGATGCAATTTGGGTCATTGTTGATAGATTGACCAAGTCTGCTCATTTCTTACCTATACGAGAAACTTATACACTTGAACGTCATGCTCGTATGTATATAAACAAGATTGTAAGATTGCATGGTATGCCAGTATCCATAGTTTCTGATCGAGACCCAAGATTCACTTCAAGATTTTGGGTTAGTTTGCAAAAAGCTGTGGGCACGGATTTACGATTTAGTTCGGTATATCATCCTCAGACGGACGGACAATCAAAGAGGACTATTCAAACTCTTGAAGATTCATTAAGACTTTGTGTCCTTGACTTCAAGGGAAGTTGGGACAAGTTCTTACCATTGGTGGAGTTTTCCTACAACAACAGTTATCAAGCAAGTATTGGCATGGCTCTATTTGAAGCGTTGTATGGAAGAAAGTGTCGTTCTCCAGTATGCTGGGATGAGGTGGGTGAAGCAATGTTGTTGGGACCGGAGTTGGTACGTATGACTACGGAAAAGATTCAAAAGATACGACAACGTATAAAAATCTCATAAGATCGACAAAAGAGTTATGCTGATCTTCATCTAAAGGACGTGGAATTCAATATTGGAGATCGTGTGTTATTACGTGTTGCTCCATGGAAAGGAGTGACGAGATTTGGAAAGAGAGGAAAGCTCAACCCTCGATTCATTGGCCCATTTTTAATCCTCGATCAAGTAGGAACTGTGGCGTATAGACTCACTTTACCGCCAAGTATGTCTCGTGTTCATAACGTTTTTCACAATCCATGTTACGTAAATATGTGGAAGACCCGAACCACATTATTGAGTTAGAACCGGACGAAATAGCGGAAGATTTGACATATGAAGAGGTTCATGTTCAAATCTTGGATAAGAAGGAACATATTCTACGCTCCAAGGTTATACCTCAAGTCAAAGTTTTGTGGAGAAACCACAATGTTGAGGAAATGACCTGGGAGTTTGAATCCGAAATGAAATTAAGGTATCCTTACCTCTTCGACATACCAGGTACGTACCCTAATTTCGAGGGCAAAATTCCATAAGAAGGGGAGGTTGTAAGACCCCAACTTTTATGAATAAAGATGATTTTTCTATAATTATCATTTTTGAATATTATAGAATGAATCTGTTATAATGTTATAGTTGTGGGTAGTATTTATAAATTCTGCAAAGTATGCAAGTTATTATATTATATTTGATTGGTCGGGGAATATTCGTACAACGGCACAATCATTGGTGGACCCCACAACAAAATTATTGTCGGATTGAGAAAATGACAAAAATATTTTTATGAAAATAACGGCGGAAGTTTTACCGTTAATACTGTTAAACTATTCGGTAGTAAAAGTACAGTAATATGCGTGGTTGCATAGTAGCACACGGTATTGATTATTGATGCTTACGTGAGAAGTCACTCAGTTTTGTTCAATTATTGTCGATATTTTATATATTATTAAATCAATAATTGAGACAACGAAGTTATTAATATTATTATTTACAATATTAACGATGTCTAGAAGTTCTGCCAAGGAGAGGTTTGGTCACATAATTGTGCGCCAATAGGGAGAAATCCTTATTGGAAAGCCCCCTCTTTCCTGGGAACTACATGGTCGATTAATATTGTGAATTATAATAATGATGATAAATGTTGTTAAAAATATTGAAGGATTTTTTTTTAATGAAGTTTTGTTGTAAATATTGACGTATTATTTAGACCCCCATTTACCCATTTTTCAAAATAATCGGTAGAAAATTATTTAATAGTGGTGGGGCCCATATGTTTATGACTTTTGGTGGAGGTGGGAACTTATGTTTGTCACATGGAATGAAGAAAAGAAAAGGAACGGGGAATGTGGGAATATTATTGTTATTGGATGTATGTATATAATATATAGAATGTGGGTGCATGTGTTTATATTTATGATATATATATATATATATATATATATATATATATATATTATAATAAGTTTTGTTTTATTTAAAAGATTTTATTTTATTAGAATATTTTATAGTAAACCAATCTGGACCGTCCGTTTAAAAGTAAATCAATCTGGACCGTTCATGGATTAGTTACTATTCAGTCCATTCTTCTATAAATAGAAGTTCATTCCTTCATTATTTCTTACGAATTCACTGAAACTCTAGAGAGAGAAACTACAAAGAGAAAGAAAAAAAGTATTCTGCTACTTCACTACTCCTATATCCAGTTTCTTTTACGGTAAGGGGTATTATTTTTTTTGTATTCATGATGAGAACTTCTGTTATTCCATTCTTTATTATTCTGTTGGAATAACTTATGTACGCGGGCTACCTTATACTTGGTGAAATTCTTCCATTATTCCATTATTTATTATTACATTGGAATAACTCAGATACTGTGAGCTACCCTATACTTGGTGAAATTCTTCTATTATTCCATTCTTTATTATTCATTTTGAATATCCACGTGCGTATGCTTTTACTGCCGGACTGGTTCCGTTATTTATTATTCTGTTGGAATAACCTGCATGTGCAGTCTATCGCATGCCTGATGATTTCTTTTGTTATTCCATTCTTTATTATACTCAGTTGGTTAACGTTTTTACTTCTATACTCCATGAAATTAGTGGAATATCCTTGATATTTGTGCTTCATCCAGTATCTTTTCATGAAAATATTATTCTGACCATTCTTGAATTTTACTCTACAAAGAAGTATCATGTTGACAATTTGGACGTTATTAGTTATTGGTTAAATTAATTCTTGAACTTGTTTAATTGAATTTTTATATCATTGTCATCATCCTCATATTTATATTTTGTTGAAAGTCATCTATGGCCTGTAGTGCATAAATGGACTTGGTATAATTATGACCAGGGATTATTCGGTATAATCATGGCCGTAATGTTACAAATGATGTGGTAAAAGTCCTCATTGGCCCGTAGTGCATTGATGGACAGTTGTTGGCATAATCATGACTATTGATGAATACACGAATATCCTTGGCCCGTAGTGCATGGATGATTTGTGGTCGTGATACTAATGAATATCCTTGGCCGTAGTGCAGGGATGATGTGGATTATTTATTGTCGAGTCTCAATGATAAAAGTGATGAAAAACTTTTAAATCATAAAAGATAGTAGATTTTATTCTCTACTTGATTTCTTTTAATAGATTGTTATTCATTGCGCAGTTAAACTTGATGTCTATTGTATTTTATCAATTTAACACTGTTGAAGGCTAATGATAATTTATCTTGCATTATCTTAGTCATAATATTTCTTACTGGGCTAGTTGAGCTCACCCTTTCTTTCGCTGTTCTCTTCAGGAAATGAGAATATAGCTGGGACGAGTCGGGGAACGGAGTGACGGTCTAGATGATAATATTAGTAGTCCTCACTATTCTGTAAAATAGTGTGATAATAAATATATTGAGGACTTATTTTGAATTTGTGTACTGTCTAGAAGATAATGATTGTATTAAAACTCAAAGCTCATGTTGTATATTTAAGATTTTATTTCAGATTCATACTATGTATTTGTAATCTTTAATAGGTGATGTATACCTATTTTGGGGGCGTCATGAAAACCTTGATCATCACATCGAGGGAAGTACATAGAGAGGAGTTAGAATTTACATTAAGAAAAAATTATTAGAAGGCGAGATACGCAGACCCTTTTAATAAAATACATACATTCATGCATCCAACTAAAATAAAATCCAATCACATTGGTCAATAATCCATAATTAATCCCATTTATTATTATACACATCACCATACGCATCAACAAATAACATTCATATCATGAATAATAAACATTCAATATATATATATTGATATCATTTAATGGGCAAATTTAGTTAAGATAAAATCTAATTTTGAATCAAAATAAACTCCTTTATTTTAATTCAAATTTAAATCAAAATAAACCTCTTTTATTTTAATTTATCCAATTTTGAATAAAATAAACTATTTTATTTTAATCAAATTCTTTAATCAAAATGAACTCATTTATTTTAATTAAATATGGAATCCAATTCCAAGTTAAAAAATAATTTATTAAAGAAAACACGGATTCTCTTTCCTATTCACAAATAAACTCCTTTATTTTAAATATTATAAAATCTTATTCCATATCTAAATAAACTCCTTTATTTAAGGAAATACGGATTATCTTTCCTATTCACAAATAAACTCCTTTATTTTGAATAATATGAAATCTTATTTCATATCTACATAAACTCATTTATTTAAGGAAACATAGAATCCAATTTCAACTCCAATTAATTATCATGGAATCCAATTCCAATTCTAATTAGTTAGCATGAAATCCAATTTTAAGATTAAAATAAATTTTTATTTTAATTATAAAATAATTAAGAATATTATATATATACACACGCGCGTGCACACACACACACACACACACACACATTATATATATATATATATATATATATATATATATATAATCCAGAACCTAGGACACGTGATTAAGATAGCGAAAAAAGTATTAAAAAAAATACAGCTCGCGATTTATAACAAGCTTCGTGAATTGATTTATTTATTTATTTTTAAATAAATTTTATACAATAAATTATGCCCAATTAAATTATTCTAAACACTCACATATCAACATACATATCAAATCAAACAATTAATAATTCGCATAAAGACTTGGCTCTGATACCATTGTTAGGTTTGTAAGATTCATAAACGCAATCAAATTGCACAAATTAAACAGAAGCATGAAAAATTAGAGTTTTAAAATTTTACAAACCATATACCCGGATCATCTTTTATGCACAATTATTAATTAAAAGATAAAGAACAAGAATTATACCCTTGAAGATTTAAGCTTCCTCAGGTACAAGTTCACCTCCAAATCCTTTCGCGTTCAACTTGAATCCACCGGGTCTGGTTCCTTCCTTTGATTAATGTTAGCCACCCAAGTGTTTGACCTCTAGAGGTGATCCACTAAGGAAGAAGAAAGATTCAAGAAGATGGGTATTTGGCAAACTCCTAGTTTTTTTATCTCTCATAGAAAATGGTGTACTCTCCCAACTATTAGAATTATGTATTCACATGTTTTTGAAAGTGTCAACCACCCTCACCCATAATAAGACTTCTCTTATTTATAGATATGGGCAACCCTCCTTAACAATTAAGGAATCGAGTTTTATTTTAACTAATTAAACTCCTTTAATTAATTATGCTCCCAATCTTATTATGGATAATTAATTAAAATATTTTAATTAATTTGCCTCCTAATCTTATTATAAATAAATGAGAGTACTCATATTAAATTAATTTCTAACTCTTTAGAAATTAAAATAATAATAATTGTAATAATATTAATAAGATCCTCTTATTAATTTATATATTTAATATTTTCAAAATATTAAATAATAAATATTAAGCTATTTAATTTATTCTATCACCATAGATTAAATTAAATACACTTAACATATATTATTACGCTAACTTCTTAAATAATTATTCTTCCTTTTATGGTGTGACCCTTTAGGTTCTCCATATTAAACCACTTGTGAATAAATAAATTAGAACAATTCTAATCTTATTTAAATAAATAAATTAAATAATTTATTTATTTAAATAAATAATATTTATTCTACAATAGGGATAAGTCTCCCTAGTGATTAACGACCTTCCAGATAATATAGATTTTAACATTAATCATAAAAGAACCTTTGAGTAAATAGTTACCGTACAATTCAATTCTTCCACCATACAATGTCCCAATTAAATATAAGATACGAAATTACTATCAAGTCTTATTTTATTTAATTATATGTATTTCGACTCTTAAATATACAACTCCAAATAATGTAAATTAGAAACTCCTTTTTAATTTCATTCTGCCTTGGCCAAGGACTATTGGGTTGTCATTTATCGAATCACATAGGACATTTCTCTTCTTTTACTATAAGCGGTAGATTCTTTATTGATCATACATTATCTCCATGTAAAATCTATTATACCCAAGCATACCCTTTGATATACCCTAAGAGTCTTAAGAAATAAGTCAAAGTATAATTCATCATACACAAGATACTATGATGATCTCAAGTCCAAAGATCACTTGTACTACTATCACTATAGGAATTATTATTGACATACAAGTAAAACTCCATTAGGTATTCCTTAGCAAGCCACGTTCAGTGAACTTATTCTCTAATAAGCACCTACATAATTGCTTTAGTGTCTCCACACAAATGATCATGAGATCAATCATCCTCATCCAATGAGCAAGCAACATTTGTACCAATCTATCCGGATTCATTAATCCTCAATTTAGTAATCCAACGATTAAGAACTATTTTAGTTTTAAGCTTTCTAAGAATTTAGATCTCATTAGAATGATCATCATCATTATTCTAAAATCATTGCTTAAAAATTTGGGTTTATCACATATTATAAAGCAGCATCATATAGATAATTAAAAGCCTTTAATAAATTAATACTTTTTATTAATAAATAAATAAGATTGTTACAAAGTATATACTTTATAATCAAACATGATTGACTTGTCTGTATACTACTTTCAAGTTCTACTATAATAAAATATATGAGAAAATATCCATTGAAAGATATTTCTTTTAGTACTCTTAGAGTCAAAATCATTAATTAAAGGCTTAAATATAAATTACTACCTTAAACTATAGAACATATTCAACTTCGGTTATTCACCTTTCAATTTTGTCAATTAGATGATTGAACTATTAATTTTTTTCACTTTTATTTAATTGGGTCTGCCACGTCAGAAATTGCTGACGTGACTTGAATACATGGCATGTTTGCTTATGTGTTAAAATTGAGTCATTTTTTAAATTTTATTTTATCATTATATACAAATAATAAGGGCAAAATAGTAATATAACAGACTAATTTTTACTATTAAGTAAATTAATAATAAAATAAAACAATAAATCAAATATAACTAAACCCATCCTCTCTCTCTCTCTCTCTCTCTCTCCTTCAGATTTTGATTGACCGAGAGGAAGCTTTGGGTGACCGAGAGGAGGCGCTTGCGAAGTGGGTTCAGGCCTGAGATTGTGAGGAGGAGGAGCATTACGGCCTTAATGAGATCTTCTTTGGGGGAAAAAAGAAAAGGAAGAAGTGTTGCGGAAAACAGATTTGTGATCGGAGAGAATAGGAAAGCTCGCTTCTTGTACAGTAACTGAGCTTGGTGATATTTAAGGTTTTTCTAAATTTTTTTGCTCCTTTTTTGGCTATGGGCGATTATGAATTTTACGAAAGCATAAACAGAGAGATGGAGATTTGAGAAGAGGTTTTAATTTGAGATTTGAGATTTGAGATTTTAGAGTTTTCATCATTTTTTCTTCTTTTTTGATTTGAGATTTGATATGCAAGGTTTTTCTAAAATTTTTTTTGCTCCTTTTCTCTTTCCTAAGTTCCTTGTGGGTATTGATTTTGGGTCCCCTTCCGATTTGAGTTCTTGTTTAATTTATTTCATATTCCGATCGGGATCGTTGTTTTATCCGTCAGTACAGATACCTTTTTTGGTGCCGATGTTCATCGGAAATCATTTAAGCTATGATTCCTGTTTTTTGACTGATCGGATTCTGGGTTAGTGACTATTTCCCCTTGGATTTGGGTTTGTGTAGCTTTCCCATTTGATTTTGGCTATTTATTCCATTTTAGTATGATTTGGGGAAAATGTTCCATTTTTGATTCGTCGTGCTTTGGGTTATTCGTCGGTGATGTTAACTGTGTTACCGATTTTCGGATTTATGTATGCTATTGTCTATCCTTTCCATAATCCCGATCTGGGTTGTGATTTTACCGGAGGTTGTTTAATTTGCTTAGGCGATGATAAATTCTAGGAAAGCATGGTTGAATGTTGGCGATAATTGTGGATTTTGACGATTCATTTTTTGGCAACGACGATGGATACTTCTGGGTTCATCGGGAAGAAAGGAGGAGAACTAGGCTTGAATAGGAATGAGAGAGAAACCATATTTAAATTAATAAATGATTTGTCAAATTTACCCTTATAAATGTATAGGATAATTAGGCATGAATAGGAAATATTATTTTTTAAATATACAATAGTTGTTTCATGTCCCACCCAAATAGTCACGTCAGCAATTTCTGACGTAGCAGCCTCAATTGGATTAAATTGAAAAAAAATCAATAGTTCAATCATCTAATTGTCAAAATTGAAAGGTGAATAACCGAAGTGGAATATAGTCTATAGTTTAAGGTAGTAATTTATATTTAAGCCTTAATTAAATGATTAAAATCCTATATATATATATATATATATATATATATATATATATATACATAGTTTGATTCAGAATAGATTTGTTTGTTAATCTTATCATTTTTTAATTTTATGACAATTACACTAAAGATCTGGTCCATTAATCTGATTCTGTCCATCGGAGAAACTTGACTACATATATATATATATATATATATATATATATATATATATATATATATATATATTTACGAAAAATTTTCTCTCTTCCTAGGTGTTTCTTACCCTTTATACTTTATATGTGAATTTGTTTGATCTGAAGGGTGAGATTTTCAAGAAAAGACCGACATATAATATCGACGATTTAAAAAGATTTATTTTTTATTGGTCCGAATTAGACAGAGCCACCAGTTGATATGAGTTAAATGGTTGTATCAACTGAACTAAGTTTTGAAAGGTTTTGCAATATGGCCCAATATTGGAGTCTATTTAATTGGTCTTGGAAACCAAGATTCATAGATTTTCGGGGCTTGATTAAGCGGTGGGAAGGTGTTAGGCACCCCTCGACTTCCATGAAACACGGTTACCGCACTTTTTATTCCCTAGTTTGTGTGTATGTGTGTGTATTGCAGTTAATTGGGCCTAAGTGCTTTATTTGAAAGTAGTGCTATGCCTCTTTTGTGCATATATACAAAGGGTTTGACTTATATAAAAATTTAATTTTAATACAAGGCATATAAAGTGATATTTTGAAAACAAGTTTTCAAACCCTTATGCTCACATAGGAATTGAGGTACTTGATACTTCCATTTTATTCCGTATTCGGCTTATTTTGATTTTATTCTCAAGATGTGAAGTATCTTCGACAAAATTATATATATATATATATATATATATACATATATATATATATATATATAAGTGTCGGGCTCCTTATGGGCATGAAAGCCATCAAAGTATGCCCGAGCACCAAACATAGAATTTTCATTATCACGGGAACCTTAAATTCGGATAACCATTTTAAGGTCCTAGTTTTACAAGTACAAAATTTACAAACTAGTTGTACACCTGAAAAAGGTCCATCATGAGAACCAGATCTAGATCCATCAGTTGGATCTTTGATCATGTGGCTTCTAGGCTCACATACTATCACATAAATAGCCTGCATAGCAAATATACTAAAATAAAACATATATTTATACTAAACATAGCTAGACGAAGGAATCATCAATTAAATCCTCGTTAGCGAGTAGCCCATAGCTTCCAGTTTCCTCTATATACACATCTAGGGTCACATGATTGCTAAAACTTACAAAAACTAGAAAGAAAACTAGATCTGTAAAGATCTTAGCCATTCTATCCTCCAGGTTCAAGTTTTACAACTTTTAAACCGGTCAAAAGCTAGATCTGACTATATTTAATAGAAATCTAGTCAATAAAGCTCAAATATTAACTATTTACAAGAAAGGAATGATTAAAACTTCAGATCTGAAAAATATCAATCGCTAAAAAAGTATATATAACGCTTATATACATATTAGAGTAAGCGAAAAAACTAGATATGACGAAATCTTATAGTGTTTCGCGAGAATGGCTATCGAACGGCTGTTGGCGCCTTTAGAAATGATTTCCACCAGTTAAAACTTGATATGTTGTAGTATATAAGTATAAAAGTGTTTACAAAGAAGTTTTACAAGAATCAGAGCACAATTCGAGCTCCATTTAGCTATTCTAGCCTCTATTTCTCTTGCCTGAGCCCTTTTTTTCCTAATCTTCTCTTAGAAGCTAAAGGGGGGAGGGGGTATATATATACCTGGGTTACCACGGTCCCACCTGCGATAATCGCAGGTCTACCTACGACAGGGCTTGGTGGGCCTGGTCCGGTGGGTCCTGTTTTCTCAAAATACGTGCACTCCAACCAACGCATAGTCTGTTTGAACCTTCATAACTTTCAATCTGGGAATCCGATGAAGGCGTGATATACCTTTTCGAAAAGCCCTTTCCGAGAGCTACACAATGACATGAGATTTGACCTTTTCCAAATTCGAAAAGGGGTCCATGACCATATATTCGAGTTTTCGCAGTCTGTTTGTTGAGCTGTCTTGCGTTGTTTTCACTCGGGATTGCTGTTATGGTTCTTCATGTTAATTTAATTTGATATTATGTTGAGTTGAAAAATTACTCTTTTTCCCTTCTGAGTTGGTTTTCAGGCTTGACGCAGCTGCAACTGTCTTCCCTCGGGGTTATCTCTGAGGTTTGACTGTTGTTGACTTCTGTGTGTCCTCAGGGTTATCTTCGAGGTTGATTTGATGTTTTCCTGGGGCTGTCCTTGGGGTTTAGTTTGATGATTTCGACTTTTAGGGTTGTCTCTGAAAGACAATTTCACTCTCCTGCATAGTTAATAACAGAAATGTGAAATTTTGATTGTCTATAGATGCCCCTATTTATCATGCTTATGCAATGTAATGGAATGAAAAAAAATAAAGATTGCTAGACACAAGAAATATGATAAATGAAAATGTAATGCAATGCATGATATGATATGCTATGAATGCTATATGCCTCTGTGGGGTTAGCTGCCACAGGTTGTATCAACGACCATTCCCTATTTTATGCTGGGGATGATTTCTATGGCTGATACCACTGGACCTTTCTGAATTCAACGTTGGGGTTATCACTAACATTTTTTTATCTTCAACTACGTTTCCTGACTTTACCTCCACTGGGGATATTCCTCTTTTTCCGAGTGACCTCATTGGGGATTCCCAATGCTCATCTTGATGATAGCTTCCACCGATTTACATCATCGGATCCTTCCCGATGCTACGCTGGGGATGTCTCCAATGGTTTGGATTTCTATCCAGTTGATGCAGATGTTGTTACCGGGGATAGAGCTTTTAATGATTACTATTGTAACATCCTCTCAATGCCTACTCGAATGGTAGTTTCCAAAGGTTGCCCATCACCGAACTTTCTCGATGCCTACTCGAACAGTAGTTTATAGGGTTGACCATCATCGAACTTTTTCAAAGCCTACTCGAATGGTAGTTTACATGGCTGACCATCACCAAACTTTTTCGACGCCTACTCGAACGGTAGTTTACAATGTTGACCATCACCAAACTTTTTCGATGTCTACTCGAACGATAGTTTATAGTGTTGACCATCACCGAACTTTTTCGATGCCTACTTGAACGGTAGTTTACAGGGGTCGATCATTACTGAACTGATTTGACTTAGCTGGGATTTTTTTATAACAGATTCCATCATCGGTTCTCTCGATGAATATAGTTTTCCATGGTCATTCTCGCCAGGTCTTTAGGATGCCATGTTGGGTTGATGCCAGTGACTTGTAATGTTAAATCCGCTGATCTTGACAGAAGCGGCTTCCACTAATTTACCACATCAGTCATTTCTTGATGTTATATTGGAGTGGTTACCAACGGCTTGCAATATCAGATAATCTAATCTTCGCTTAAGTAGCTCTCAACGAATTTCTTCACCAGACCCTTCCTGATGCTACGCTAGGGTTGCCACCAACGGTTCATACTATCAGAAACTTAGATCTTCATTAAAGAAGTTAATGGCTTTCATCACCGAACCTTTCCTCGATGCTACGCTAGAGATGTCACCAACGGTTTAAATCACCGGATCCTTCTCCGATGCTACACTGGAGATATTACCAATGGTTTCAGAAGATTTTTATACTTTGAAATTTGACGCTCTATTTCAGGGTTTCAGGTCCTTTCTGCTCAATTGCGTAAAACCTTTTTTGCTAATTTAACTTTTTGGCCTTAGGGGACCTAGCTGTAACTCAAATTTGATCGAGCAGGAGTGGGTGGTCCCCACCCTCGGTTGCCACAGGTCTACCTGCAGCTGCGGGTGGATTTAAACCTCCCTGGCATTTCAAAAGTCATTTTCAACTTGAAATCCTTTAAAAAATCCAAACCTTCTAGCTCAAGTCTACTCAGTTCGAGCTTCTTTTCACGAAATCTGTCACCGTACAAGTGTTCTGCACAACTCCAGTAATGTTTACATCCTTTCTTTTCAAGTTTTAACCACTAGAATGTTAGTTTTCATGCAGTATGAGTTTAAACGCAATGTATCAAATATGTATGCATAAATAACTTAATTAAAATGAATGAACCTGGTAAATAAGTGTATTTTACCATGCAGAACATTTCGAGATGAAAAATTTTCATTTTTGTGACAATCAATTTGCACCCTTTTTGACCGGTTTAGTAATCCTATTTGAGGGTAAATGAGTATAAATTTTCAAATAAAATACACATGGTAACTTGACTGCCATGGTGGGTTTAATTTTAATACTTTTTATACATATGAAATGCTCATGATTTTGGTTTATGTGCTACTGAATGGCCACCTAACCATGCCTATGTGCATGCGGATAGTCCATTTTATAAAGGTAACTTTGGTGAATTTTTTTCAAGAGTCTGAGCATTTAATATGCATGCAATTTTAACTCTACTGGGGAAGTATGTTAAACTAATGCATGTTTTTACCTAGGCTATGCATGATGCAATGATTTGAATTTAATTGCTTTAATTTCGAAGCGTACCTACCCTGTGACGCCCCCAAAATAGGTATACATCACCCATTCTGAGTTGTCAATACATGGTACAGAAACAACTACAACTTTATTATTACAACAGTAAAACTGTGAGTTTGAATACAAATATTATCTTCTAGACAATATCTATACTCAAATAAATCCTCATCATATTTATTGATACATTATTTTACAAAATGGTGAGGACTACTAAACAACTCTTTCTAGAACTTTCATTCCATACCCAGAACTGCACTCGCTTATATTCTCGCCTCCGAGAAGAAAAATGGAACAAAAGGAAAAGGGTGAGCTCAACTAATTTCAAAGAAAGAATATTATGACTAAGATAATATACAACAAATTATCGTTAGTCTTCAACAGGAAAAATCTAATAGAATACAATAGACAACAAATTTTAAATCAATATTCGCATGAAATAATAATTCATTAGAAGAGTTAAGTAGAGAATGCAAACTACTATCTTCTATGTATGAATTTAAAAGTTCATCGCTCATCTTTTATCCCTGTAACATCAATCAACATACATCTGGAATCAAATATTCATCTTTGCACTACAGGCCAAAGATATTCATCAGTTGGTCATGTTCATCTAAACACCTGTTCATCTTTGCACTACGGGCCAAAGATATTCTTCAGAAATCATTCATCTTTGCACTACAAGCCAAAGATATTCAATAATATCATCATTTAAGACTGAGGATGATGAAAAATATTTTTTTTAAGAAACGAATCCAGTGAAACAAAATGACAAGGATTAAGGATTCGTACTTTGTTTTATCCACGTCCAAAAATACCTCAAAAATAATCACAGTGGTGTAAAATTCAAGAATGATCAAAACATGGATACAATCAAAGCTAGTATCCATAATAGATATTTTGGACTTAAAAGAAAATTTTTCATTTTTGATGAATAGTGCCTTTATTCGTGAATAGTGTCAGATCGTGAATAAAGTCCGTACACGTGAATAGTAACTCAGACACCAAAAGTTCCAAATTTGATAAAAAATTCAGATCAATATTTCAACATAATGATATTGAAGAAATAATATCATTATGAAAAAATAATATCCCTTACCTCGAAAGATCAAGACTTAAAGTAAAAAACAGGATATAAAGCTATGACTTGAACTTGCGAATAATAGCAATACTCAAATTATACTCAAAATACTCACAAGAATATTTCGATAATATAGAGAGAGAAAACTTGATTTGGTGTGATTTTCAATTCTAACCTAAGCACCCTATTTATAGGAAATTGCTTAGAACATCAAAGGTAGAAAATTTAATATAATATTAATATATTATATATAAATTCCTACCTTACACAATCTATGATCTGAATTCAGCCATGCTTGACAACAAATAAGTCTACCAAACAAATCAAAACGTTTTTCTAATTTAAATTATTTTAAACTTCCAAAATCAATTATTTCGGAGCTTCAGGACTTCAATAATTCATAATAAATAGCCCTTTTATCAGAAAATTCGAATCTCGCGAGTTTTTATAGGAAATTCAATTCTCTACAACTTTTCAGAAGAAAGTTTTTCCAAATTCCAATCAGAAATTGACCGAAATTCACAAAGCAAGCGATTTTATAAAGTTATAATCAAATTTCAAATCAATAAATGGGGTCCACCAACATGTTTAACATGTTTTAAACATTTATTGCAACAAAAATACTCTTCCTCCTCGTGTACTCATAAATCCCACATTCGTTGTAAAAATATCACCATTATTATATTATTAAAATAATATATTTAAATGAATTATTTTATCAGAAAAAAATAAAATATTAATTTTCAACAATTGTCATTTTAAAAAATTTCTCCATCTATATCCACATAAAATCAATATTTTCTCATCATATGAATCAATAATTAATTATTCACAAATAATATTACGTAATCACAATATTGACAACCAGCAGGTCCTCAGAAAGAGGGCTTTCAATAAGAATTTCTTCTTCTTGGCGCAAATTAGGTGACCAAACCTCTCCTTAGACGTAACTTTCTAGACATTGCCAATAATGTTATCTAATAATATTATTCAGATAATATGAATTATTGCTTCGATAATGAAAAATAATCGTGTGTAATGACAATTATGAAACAACAAAGAATATAAAATATCAACGCATCAATTATTAAATTAATAAAAATCGAATAAGCGAATTATCGTAACCATTATTGAGTAGTGCCTTCTTACGTAAGAATCAATAATTGGTATAATACCGTAAAGCATCGTATTTTAACCACCGGGTATTTTAACAAAGATAATTCAGAATAACAACGCCTAGTTATTTTTAAACCACTTATATTTGTCGTTTTCTTCATCCAATCGCTTTCCATTATGGGCCCCATACATGGTCGCTACTTGGCCAGTGCATTTAATATTCCCCGACAAAGATTTAATATTCCACGACCAAATGAATATTCTCACAACAATGAATATTTTATAACCACTTGCTTATTTTGAAATATTTGCGTATTTTACCCCTAACTATCCACATTAATCAAATCAACCCTTACTATTTTAAAATAATAAATAGAGAAAATTAAATTTCATTAATAATAAGTTGGGGTCTTACAACCTCCCTCCTTATGAAATTTCGTCCTCGAAATTGGCGACGACGCATTACTGGTGTTTCAAAAGGTGAGGATACCTCGCTTTCATTTCCGTTTCCAATTCCCAGGTCATTTCCTCTATAGCATGATTCCTCCACATCTTTTTTCTTAAATGTTCGCAACTTAAACCTTTATTACTAGTAGTAAATGGGTATAATAAATAGATGAATGGTAAACCTAAAATGATTTTGTCAAGAAGATTGTAACTAAGACAAATGAGGTCTTAAAACACACATCTTGTCTTGACAAATATGTACATTAGGTAATTTATATTTTATTTCCATTTGAATCGCCATTAAATTTGAATTTAGTTTTTCACTAATCTTCTTATAATATCGTGTGGGGATAATACCTTCTTGAATACTGAGTTCAAATCGCTTTTGATGATCAACTAAGGTGGGAGTCGTGGCAGAGAACGCGTTTTATCGATAACTAAATTAATAGAGATATAACATTTTTGAATAGTAATATCTTTAATTTTTTAAGGAGAGACCTTGAATAAAGAGGTCGGAATCTTTGCTTTTGATGATTACGGTTCATCGTGACTTTCATCACTAGAAGAAGAATCATGAACTTGAAGATCTGATTTTTTATCATCAATCTCTTTTCTTAAGTTAGAAATGTCTAATTTTAAATTAGAAATTTCTTTCTTAAGTTTATTAACTTCTTGATTTAATTCAGGGAGGGTAATTTCTTTTACCGGAGACTTAAATCTTTCAAGAGTTTTATTGAGACTGAAAATTGGTTTTTCTTTGGCTCTAAGAACCTTATCAGTGACTTTTTTATCTTTGGTTAACAAATCTTTTAATTGCTTCAAATACTGAGTTTTTAATTCAGGGTCATTTATTTTACTGATTAAATCAACTAATAAAGAACTTTCTTCTTCTTCTTTTGTAATTACACTAACTCTTTTACAACAATTCTTATTGCAATTTTCTGTACATATGGTGACTTCATTTTCACTATCTGATTCATTGTTAGATGCATTATTACTAGAAGATTCTGGAATATCAGAAGTTTCTTCATTACTACTACTGTTATTTTCAATTCTCATTAATTCTAATAACTGTTCTATATCTTCAGCTGAAATATTTAATTGGGCTAGTTTCTGTTTGACTCTACATTCACTTTTATAGTGTCCTTTCTGCCCACAATTATGACAGACAATTTTACTTTTATCATATATCTTTGATTTTTTATATGATTTTTTCTTAGATGACTTAGGTTTATTGTAATAATTATCTTGGTTTTTACTTTTATCGTGATTATATC
Organism: Panax quinquefolius; assembly: GCA_020205615.1. NCBI lineage: Eukaryota > Viridiplantae > Streptophyta > Magnoliopsida > Apiales > Araliaceae > Panax > Panax quinquefolius. Next base: position 46,113,389 of record CM035163.1, on the reverse strand, counting down.
TTTTCTTACGACGCTTATGACTTTTTTGTGACTCAATATGTTTACTCTTATGCCTGTGCTTTCTTTTAGAGAGAGAAACCATGTGAGAACCATCTTGTTCACAAAATGTTCCTAACTCGTATTTAGCTTTATTTTTATCTTTTCCGCTTGTTTAGCTAACTTAAAGTCAATACACATTTTTAATCCAATTTTTTGAATATAACTAATAATATCACCATAAGTTAGATTATCATAATCTATATATCCTAAATTTTTACTTAATTCTTCTCTAACCTTGTGAGCAAACAAAGATGGTAAACCATTAACTAATTTTCTTTTCAAAATGGTTTATTCTTCATCGTTTCTCATCATGACTCTGGAAGTAAATACATCTTTGTACCATCTAAAATCACTTAGAGTGGGACATGTAAGATTACTTAATTGATCATGAATTCTTTCGGTAATATTGCTAGGGGTTCCAACAAAATGTTTAATTATAGTAAATATTAAAGTATTAACTCCATCAGGAAGACCAATACCAGCATCTTCATCAAAGATGGGATTGCCTTCATTATCTCTTTGGATAGCATGAACTATAGAACATCTAATGTGGTCTGTGAGATGTTTTTCCCACCAAGACCTAAGAATACCAGTAAAACCACTAGCTATTAATTCAACTATATCTGATTGAGATAAAGAGTTGAATTTGGTAATATAGTTGTTGGCTACCATAGACATATGATTAAGTTTATTAAGAATTTCTTGTTCACCAAATCCATCTATATTCCATTCATAAATCTTATTAGAGGACACCGAGAACTATTTATCTAGATTTCTCTCTTGAACTGTAGATCAGGAGGAGTTAGGTCAGAGTACCAGTTTCGTAATGCTTGTGTTATTGATTGATTAATTTATTTAGTTGTTCATTAAGGTTTGAAATGGATGAGTGATTAGAGTGATCCGAAGAACTTTTCGTTATCATCATCGATTGATATGATCGATAACATCAATGGTTCCACTTGGACCGAGTTACATTTTAAGTTTTTAAATAACTTTTCAATAGATTGGACCAATTCACTTTCTTTATTAGGTAAACTTAGATTATATCATTTTTACGGTAATTTAATTAAAGGTCATTCAAGTTTTGAATCGGGTTTTTAATAATTCCTTCTTCAAATTTTTCTTCAATCCTATCTAATTTGCTTTTCCCTCATTTCTAGATATTGATTACTAAAATTTAATCATTCAATTAGTTTTTATTATCATTAGTTCCGTGAGAATCTTGAAGGACTAGCGATAACTGAAGTGTTTTTAACTGGAATTAGAACTGTCTCTAAAGAAGGATAACTGGACGATACTTTAGACCTATCTTCTTTAATCCATTGAGTTTTACTAATAACGTTACATTTACTTTTGGTCTCGATCATACCAAGGTCGAAAAGCGTGATGTTAATTTCTTCATTTTTAATAAATCTTTTCCATCTATTAACTATCTTATCTCTTTCCTTTTCTATGGGATGGGTAGATCACGAATAGATGTCTCTTTTCTTTGTTAAATTTTGAATTAAAATCCTTTACTAAGTTATCCCAATCTAAAAGCGAAATTCTTTTTAATGACTCTTAATTGATTATTAATTGGGGCATTAAAATCGATCGTAATGGGATAAGCAGAGGATGCTTGGGAGAGGAAGAACCTTCATCATCAATCGGTATCATTCTCGAGTATAACAGGATGACTAACTTGTCTTGATTAAGAATTCCTTTAAGTTTGGTATCTCTAATCGAAGGATTACTAAGGACTTGATATCTCTTCTAGTGTGGATAATCTGAAGGAGTGAAGAAGCTGAAATGTCTTCAATGATAACGCGGGGTTCTAATGCGTTCAAAACTAATTTTAACAGTTCCATCGGAAAATTGTTGAATGTTTTCAATATTTAACAAATTGTTAACTATGAAATTTCTTTGTGGCAATTCATTGGGTAAAGTCCATTGATTAGGTAAAGTAATATCCTTCCAAAGAATTGTTCTTGGGATCTGGATATTAGCATCACTAGTTGAACTTTGAATTAAAACTGTTTGATCTTTTGGACTTTTATTAAGAGCATGAACGTTTAAGTTTGATTTCATTGTTTTATAGTAAATTCTGTAAATCAAAGCAATGGGTTGAGATCCTTCAATCATTTGAGTAATCTCTCCATCAGTTTTAATATTTAATGATAAAGCTTTGAATAAGTTTTGATCACTAAGACTCAAGGTGAAATCAGGAAAGCAATTGAAATGGATAGGTCCATTATGCAAACTTGCTTCCATGGCACCAATAATGCTGGGATAATAATTCAAAAATCTAGCATCTCTAAGGCAGAGGTAGATAGATGAATTAATTCCTTTTCTGTTGAGAGGTTTGGCTACAACTTGAACTAGACCTATATGAATAAAATTGTAACCTTTCTTTCTGTGTTTTTTAATAACTTCAGGTGATAAAAGACTACAATTTTTGTATTCTTTGATAATTGCGTAAACTCTTTCAACTGTTTTAACATTATAGTCAGTTTTGAATTTATCTGAAAACGTTGAATGATAAATATCTTTTGGAGATACTCTAGGTATGTTCCAATTGTGTAAAACTTGATTAATGTTTTTATAACTATGTTCTTCTTGGTTAACTATGTCGGGATGAGGGAGGCAAAGATGACTGTTACTAAGCAAGATTTGGATCTAAATAATCTACTCATCTTATTTGTTTCAAAATAGAATCTTATTCAAGGTTCGTTCATACATACCGATTTACCCAAAGTAGACTTCATACCTATGTTCTAAAACCCGATAATCGCCACACCCTACAAGAGACTTACAAAGGTTAAACACTAACTAGGTGGACTAAGGTAAGTAAGGTGATTGAACTTTGATGAAGAAGATGATTTTGAAAAAGTAAAGAGCAGTTTGATTAAAAAGATCTAACTATACAGCTACCAGCAAAACATGGCTCTGATACCATTAGATTTATCAGAGAAGGAACTAAATACGAGTTAGGAACATTTTGTGAACAGTATGGTTTACCGCCGGTTGCTCCCTCTAGAAGAAAGCACAGGCATAAGAATAAACATATTGAGTCACATAAAAGTCATAAGCGTCGTAAGAAAAGATATAATCATGATAAAAGGAATAATAATCAAGACACTTATTAGAGATAATATATATGGTTATTCCATTTGACTGCCATTAGCTGAATTTAGTTTTTCACTAGTCTTCTTATAATATCGTGTGGGGATAACTTAGTAAAGGATTTTAATTCAAAATTTAACAAAGAAAAGAGACATCTATTCAGATCTACCCATCCCATAGAAAAGGAAAGAGATAAGATAGTTAATAGATGGAAAAGATTTATTAAAAATGAAGAAATTAACATCACGTTTTACGACTGGTATGATCAATACCAAAGTAAATGTAATGTTATTAGTAAAACTCAATGGATTAAAGAAGATAGATCTAAAGTCTCGTCCAGTCATCCTCCTTTAGAGACAGTTCTAATTCCAGTTAAAAACACTTCAGTTATCGCTAGTCCCTTCAAGATTCCTGACGAAACTAATGATAATAAAAAATTAATTGAACAGTTAAACTTTAGTAATCAATATCTAGCAACATGAAAGAAAAACGACTAGATAGGATTGAAGAAAAATTTGAAGAAGGAATTATTAAAAACCCGATTCAAAACTTGAACAACCTTTAATTAAATTACCGTAAAAGCAGATATAATCTAAGTTCACCTAATAAAGAAAGTGAATTGATCCAATCTATTGAAAAGTTATTTAAAAACTTAAAATGTAATCAGTCCAAGTGGAACCATTCTTCATTATCGATCATGTTGAATCAGATGATAACGAAAGTTCTTCGGATCACTCTAATCACTCATCCATTTCAAATCTTAATGAACAACTAAATAAATTAACTGTCAATAACACAAGTATTACCAGAAATTGGTACTCTAAACCAACTCCTCTGGATCTACAGTTCGAAGAGAGAAATCTAGATAAACAGTTCTCTGTGTCCTCTAATAAGATTTATGAATGGAATATAGATGGATTTGGTGAACAAGAAATTCTTAATAAACTTAATCATATGTCTATGGTAGCCAACATCTATATTACCAAATTCAACACTCTATCTCAATCAGATATCGTTGAATTAATAGCTAGTGGTTTTACTGGTATTCTTAGGTCTTGGTGGGAAAAACATCTCACGCGGTCAAATGGAATATATATTATCTTAAGTTAAGATTATGAAAATAATCTTAACTTAAGATATTTATTAGAGATAATATATATATATATATATATATATTATTCAAAACTTGATTATGGTATCAGAGCCATTTTTTTTGTTGTTGGTAGCTGAATAAGTAGATCTTTTTAATCAAACTTCTCTTACTTTTTCAAAATCATCTTCTTCATCAAAGTTCAAGTCAAGTCACCTTACTTTTTGTAGTCCACCTAGTTCGTGTTTAACCTTTGTAAGTCTCTGTGGTGTGTGGCGGTCTTGGGTTATAGAACATAGGTATGAGTCTACTTTGGGTAAACGGGGTATGTATGAACGAACCTTGAATAAGATTATATTTTGAAACAGTCAAGATGAGTAGATTATTTAGATCCGACTCTTGATTAATTAATGTCAGTCATTGCTTGCCTCTGTCCGGGACATATAGTTAACCAAGAAGAACATAGTTATGAAAACATTAATCAAGTTTTACACAATTGGAACATACCTAGAGTATCTCCAAAAGATATTTATCATTCAACGTTTTCAGATAAATTCAAAACTGACTATAATGTTAAAACAGTAGAAAGAGTTTACGCAATTAACAAAGAATACGAAAATTGTAGTCTTTTATCACCTGAAGTTATTAAAAAACACAGAAAGAAAGGTTATAATTTTATTCATATAGGTCTAGTTCAAGTTGCAGTCAAACCTCTCAACAGAAAAGGAATTAATTCATCTATCTACCTCTGCCTTAGAGATGCTAGATTTTTGAATTATTATCCTAGCATTATTGGTGCCATGGAAGCGAGTTTGCATAATGGACCTATCCATTTCAATTGCTTCCCTGATTTCACCTTGAGTCTTAGTGATCAAAACTTATTCAAAGCCTTATCATTAAATATTAAAACTGATGGAGAGATTACTCAAATGATTGAAGGATCTCAAATTTCATTGCTTTGATTTCTGAAATTTACTATAAAACAATGAAATCAAACTTAAATGTTCATGCTCTTAATAAAAGTCCAAAAGATCAAACAGTTTTAATTCAAAGTTCAACTAGTGATGCTAATATCCAGATCCCAAGAACAATTCTTTGGAAGGATATTACTTTACCTAATCAATGGACTTTACCCAATGAATTGCCACAGCAGCCCATAGTTAACAATTTGTTAAATATTGAAAACATTCAACAATTTTCTGATGGAACTGTTAAAATTAGTTTTGAACGTACTAGAACCCCAGTTATCATTGAAGACATTTCCAGTTCTTCAGCTCCTTCAGTTATCCACACTAGAAGAGATATGGGCTAACTAGAGAGAACTGAGGAGTAGGGCTTGGGGACTGTTCCAAGCACCTGAAATTTATTGTGGGTTTGGGTAACTGGATGAGGAACAACAGTTCCTTTTGATTGATTAACTGGACCGGTAGAGCGGCCATGACCACGAGAAGATGAACCTCTTCGTATACTCATAATGCTGTAATAGTACCTGTGTTAATTAATTCACGAGTGAGAAAATCAGGAACTGAGTTATTACTACCTTTAATATATTCAATATCGAAATCAAAAATACTTAAAATTGCTTGCCATATAGCGAATGAATGCTTAGAGGCTTACATTCTCAACATCTTTTTCAAGGATAAATTTTCTTTGACTTGCAATCTATTCTAACTAGGAATTTTGGTTCAATAAATCTCTCTCGAAATTTTTAATACATAAAACTAATGATAAAATTTCCTTTTAATAATAATCGTATTTTAAGCGTGTAGGATTCCATGCGCCGAATAGAAATGAATAATTTATTCATCGAAATGAAAGCTTAGTCTCCTGGCTAATTAACTAAGAGAAGGAGAGGACCTCGGAAGAGCTTTCTAGAGAGAAGCTACGAGGCTACACATTGAATTAAGCCAAACAACTCTAAACACTTGAGTTGTTTAAATAGAAAAGCGAAAAGTAAATTACTATTTGATTCACATGAGGAATCACTATTACATTAAGCGAAGTAAAAGTAATTTACTAAAGTAAAGTAAGCGTAAGAAACATTTTACATTTACTTTTACATTGGTAAATGTAAAAAACATTTAACTAAAGTTAAAAACATTTAACTTAAGTAAAAGCAAAAGTTATTCTTTTACTTTTACTTTTACATTTACTAAAGTAAAAGAGATGATGGCGTGGGCCGTCACATCGATGTTGAAGACTCCTCTGGCGTCTTCTTGGTTGGTAAAAGTCTCCATGGATGCGGAAGGTGACTCGTGGGGATGGTGACTCAAAAGAGAAGATGAAGAAGCTTCCTTAGCATCCACGGAGATGGCATCAACAAGAAGGAGATTTCGATCGATAGCCACGCCATCATCTTTTACTTAGTAAATGTAAAAGTAAAGCAAAGAATAACTTTTTTTACTTAAGTTACTTTTAACTTAACTTAGTTAAATGTTTTTACATTACCAATGTAAAAGTAAATGTAAAATCTTTCTTCGCTTTTACTTTTACTTTAGTAAATTACTTTTTTTACTTTAGTTAATGTAATAGTGATTCCTCGCGTGAATCAAATAAGTAATTTACTTTTTAGGCTTTTTATTTAAAGAAACTCAAGTGTTGAGTTTTTTAGCTTAATTCAATTTCTTCAGAGCTTCGCCTTCAGAAAGCTCTTCCGAGGTCTCTCCTTCCTAAAAAATGGTCAAAATCTTCAATTTTTCTTAGATTTTGTAAACAAAATTTGTTTAAAAACAAATCAGACTAAAATGAAATAAAGGATCACTCGATTGGTCCCCGATCTATCAAGAAATCGATCTAAGCAGAAGACTAATTTGTTAAGCTGTTTAAACAAAATTCTTTTTTCTTGAAGGTCCACTTTAGACTTAACCTTACTTGCCTTGAACACATACCAGTAGATCTAAAAGATTCCCTTTAGCCTTACTAATCGCTCCCAATTGAGACTTACAAACCAGCATTAGTCGGGACTTAAGGCGATCTTGGGTTTTTCACTGGCGAAGGCTCAAGCGATTAAAAGCGAGCAAGAAAAATAAAAGTTTGAAAAAATATTTAAGTAAACAAATCAAACTGTTTTTAATCGAAACCACCGATAGCATCAAGAACCAACCATGTGGCTCTGATACCATATAACAACGAAATAAGTTTTTATTCAAAAAACTTAGACAGAAAAAGAAAAGATTAAGAAGATGACCATGAATCGGTAAAGTAATCTCTTTCTTTTATTTATAAACATTTGAGGAAGGGATTACATTAATTCCTAGACTAAATGTTTAAGAGAAGATAGAAGTATTGAAGACTTCTTCTTCATCTTTAACTAAGAAGATCGAAGCTGAAAGATTCGTCTTCGGCTAACTAAAAGATAAGATAATTAATATATATATATATATATATATATATATATATATATATATATATATATATATATATATATATATATATAGTGAAAACGACAAAAAATTATTCTCTCTTATGAATTTTAACTTTTAAAATCAATTGCAATATTTTTAAAATTAATAATATCTAATTAATGTTAGAGAACATAGTATATAAATATTCTCAGTTGCATCATAATCAATTATAATTTCATTATTACTAAATTGAAAATTAAATAAATATAGGCATATCAATATGTGTATATAGTATATATAGGGTGTCGACGCTTGGTTTTTTCCTTTTTCTAGATGTTTTTCTAATATTTTCTTTATGTTGATTTTATTTATTTTTCTTAAAGGTTGAAATTTGGATAAAAGACTGACATACATATCGACGATTTGAAAATATTAATTTTAATGATTGAGCCGAATTAGACAGAGCCGCCAGTTGGTATGCGTTCAAAATGGTTGAACCAACTTAACCGAGTTTCGAAAGGTTTTCACAATATGACGTAATATGTGACTACATTTAATTGGTCTAAAACTCGAGATTCATAGAGTTCGGGGGCGTGCTTAAGCGAGTGGAAGGTGTTAGACACCCCTCAACTTTCGTAAAACACGGTTACCGATACTTTTTCATTCCCTATGCAGTGTGTGTGTATGTGTGTTAAAAGCTTTTATTTTGGCAAAGATGTTTTGTGCTTTGTTTTGAAAGTAGTGTTGTGCCTCTTTGGACCTATGTACAAACGGTTTGATTTACGTAAAATTCAGTTTTAACAAGATATGAAAGTGAGGTTTTCAAATCTGATTTTCAAACTCTTTTGATCTAATAGGAATCGAGGCAATTTGATACTTCTAATTTTAATCTAATGAAGGCTTTATTTGATTTTATTTCTCAAGATGCGAAGCATCTTCAAGGCTAAATATGAAATATTTACAAGGGTCGGACTTCTTATTGGCATGTAAGCCATCGAAATAAGCCCGAGCACCACTTACATGATTTTTCACTATTTTATAGCCTTAAATCCGGATAACCGGCCCTGGATTTACATGTACAAAGGTTTGCAAGCTAACTATACAACTTAAGCAAGTCCATCACGGGAATCGAGTTTTAGATTCTATTACTAAAAAATTGAAAGAATTATATATATATATATATATATATATATATGCAAATTATTCTCAACGGATTGGTGAAGTTAACGGACCGATCTTTAGCGATGATCGTCAAAATCGCTAAAGCCCATAACATTTCTGTTATGAGCTTTAGCGACGACGACAATCGTCGCTAAAGGTCGGTCCGTTAACGCATCCAAATTGCCGTTCTAAATTTTATATATATATATATATATATATATATATATATATATATCTTAAGTTACCAAATTGCAGAACGAACTTGTCAAGGTTAGTATTAAGTACTATGTCTTTAAGATAATTATGCCCTCCGTAAAGTGCTTAGAATTGATAACACTTGTCCCATGATACAATGACAACATATACTATAGTTGTGACGCCCCCAAATTCAGACACTCATATCTCGAATTTGGTTCGTCACGTACTAATTCTAATATCATACTAAAATCATTAACAATGGAAATAATAGAATAATTTACATTGATATAATATAAATATTCGCGTCCCAAGGTACCGTAACCGTTACTACAACAATTTGGTGATTATACTTAAACATAATTTAATCATTCTTAATACATTATAATAATAATAATAATAATAATAATAATAATAATAATAATAATAATAATAATAATAATACTTCTACACTTAAAAGGCTAAGCTATTCTGTAGCCTTGCCTTTTCCTTTGTCATTTTCTGATGTACCGCCTTATTCTACCTTAACTGTAATATTTTTAGGGAAGCAATAATGAGCAACAAGTTTACCCAGCAAGTAATATAGCAATAAGAATAAGCAGTTATAACGTTTGAATCTTCAAAGGTATAACAATAATTGATAGTTCATGGACAACAAGAAGTATCAAGAGTTTTCAATAAGTATCGCTATAGACTGAAGGACATCAACATAATTTCAAAGTTTATTCATTTAGAGGTTCAATAAGAATGAACACTGAGCAGTCACTAAGGATTAAGAAATCTTGCTAGAATTAACAGTATTATACTGCAATCCAGTTTAAACGAGTACAACAGGTGATCAGGCTAAAGTAACCTACGTTATGCATAACATTTAAACATGCTAGTATATGCGCACATCGGTTTCTCAAAAATTATATAATTTACCCTTCAATTAGGGTTCTTCATCTCAGTAGATTTACGAGAGTCCGCACAAAGTCAATTGGTTTGGATAGCTTTCTAACACGTGATAATAGTCTAGCCGAATCAAAGGCTTAAACAACTTTTATAATGCATTTAAGAACGATAAGTTCAATGCTTGCAACAACGTCGAGGTATAAAAATGATTTTTGAATAGTAATAGATATTTGCTCGATATAAATATGGTTGATATGATAAAAAATCAGATTATACAAATATATACAGTGTAAGAATTAGGGAACTTGCGTAATCATAGATTTCTTGCATGAAGTAAATGCATAGGTTAGGATACTTGCCTTTAGCGTTGATTACCACTTATAGCGAAAAATTATCTCAATGAATTATATTATCCTATTTATGTATGTATAGGTATTCATTAGTCACACACACCTTGATATACATATTTACATACATTTATCACACATATTTAAACTCATATAGGCCATACACAGTCAAACTAATAGATGTATAATTCACATTATTCTTACTTTTGAAAATCTTTAGTACATATGCTCATCTTTTATTTGTATTCGTGAAATATCACATACTTCATGTATTCTAGTTTATGTTGCTTCACATATTCACGTTAAAGAACCTTTAAGCTAGGTTTGGCCCTTTGTTAAATTTACTCATAAATTTCCATTTTACAAAATTAAAAGAGCTCATTATATCAATTACTAATCATAATGTTCATTAAACCACATAACATTACCAAACAACCTCTTTCTACGCATGGTTGCATGTATTAGATTTATTTGTATGTAATTAGTATGGCTCTCTAATTAGAACTCTTTTAGTTTATGCTTGCGTAGTTTATAGCGTGTTTAACTAGATGTGTGAATATTTTAGTTATCTCTAGAGGCATAAAGCGTACTATCATAGTTGTTCAAAAGTTCACAATACAAGTCGTAGAGTTTTCAACTCAATTGGTTTTCAAATCTTAACATTTCATGACCAACAAACTAAGTATGCAAGGTACATTAAATTCACATTTCAAACCCATTTATAAAACTAGCTAAGTTATAAACATATTCTCAAAAGGTTAGATTTCAAAAAGACGTAAGTTTTTATAAACATGGTTTTCGTCTTTTAACTTTTCTTTCAAAAGGTTATAATTCAAACTCCAAACCTACTAAAACATCTTGCAACACGTATTGATACATGTTTAAGGATTATGTATGCTCTTTAAGTTAAGTTAAGTTAGGTCAGTTTAGGTCTTCTTGTATCAAACAATCAAAATAAAGAATATATGTCATCGTAGACCCCACGCCTGTATGGGCCCTTTTATCTTCTTGCAGACCACCACCCAAGGTATGAGCATGACTACTGCAGTTTGAAAATTTTCATTCCCCTGCTTCGAACCAACATGCCACAATTTTGAACAAAAAGCAATGTAATGATACTCAATTGATATAAACTTACTACTAAACATCCCTAGTATGCTTCTAACAATTCCAATCACATAAACAATCAAATTCAAGAATCATTTCAAGATTTATGCCATTTTTTCAAAGTTTAACACATTTAGCGATTCTCTTCACTACGGACTCGTTACTTGACCAAATTACTCCGTTTAACTTTCGTTGGTTTCGTATTCAACCATATTAACAATGTCTAGCATCAATTGACAAATTCTATCATGCTATAACCATAAATTTTCCAACTCAAAACAAGTATTTTAGCACTTTTCTAAGAACCTTGCAAAACTTGAATTTAAGAGCATATAAAGGGATATTTCCTTCTGAAGTTGTGAAGTAAATTCTTTCAATCTCAAGTTTCCTCTCCAATTCAACAACACTCACACACAACTTGAAGTTTAACAGAGAATTTAGCAAAAAGTCTGTAAATGAGGAGGTCTCCATTTATAGGGAAACTTGTGACCAGATTTGTGCTTTGCTCAATGAATTAAACCATTGGAATGGAGAAGAAGATGATGGATATGAAGGATTTGGTGGAGGAGCACTATTTAGACCACTCTCCTCCTCATGATTTGCTACCTCTGAGTTTGGTAATGAGGGACTAGGCCAATGGTCTATTAGGTGAAGAAGAAAAAAAAAGACACTTATTTTGGGACACTACTATAATACTCAGCATTTCAAAACTACTACTAGCATACCTAGGTTTATTTGATATTTGTCCACAAATAAGCATACATATACACCCACTCATGCATTATACATGGAATTATATAATCCATGTACATTAGTTTATTTCAAATAATTTTTACATTAGACTAGGATATAATTTAGTTGGGTACCAATATTACTTATTATTCCAATTTTACATAATTTATTAAAATAATCATTTAATAGTAATTATTTATTTAATCAAAGTTTTTTTCTCTCATAGGTTTAAAATACCCATTTAATTACTCCACACACATCATGATGTCACATAAGACTCTTTTACACAACTTAGTAAATTACATAAGTTAAGCTTACTTTTATCATATTGTTTTATATAATAATTATTCATATTCCAATGTCACACCTCATTTTATAATTTTGAATGAAAAACCTTATTATATATGATTTCTCCTTACATGCTATTGTTCATGATAATAGAAATTAGTCAATCACATTATGTAATTATTTATTTATTAATAGTACTAATTTATTTAATATATTTCATCATTAATTAAATTAGTACTTTCTCATTTCACCACTTTGTCACAATAGACATAATTTCACAAGCTTAAACTAAGCTCCTCATCACTTCTACTACATTGCTTAATTATCAAGTGTTTATTCAATTAAATTAATTACCACAACCCATGCCAACACTATATATATATATATATATATATATATATATATATATATATATTTATATTCAAATAAATATTCAAAAAAAATTTATTCTCAATATTATAATTTATTAAAATACGCGGGTATTACAATAGTAACACTCCAAATAGTATATCCAACGAACCAAAGAAAATGCTCTGAAATTCTCTCTCAACTAACTATGAAATAATGACGACTATATGACTAGAATGCTTGATGATTTACTAATTTGAATGAATGAAAATGGCAGCCCCCCTTCTCTATTTATAGTAGGGTAAGTTGTGACGACCCCAAAATAGGTCCATTCCATCCAACCCATTCTGAGTCGCCAAATACATGGTACAGAAACAACTACAACTTTATTATCATAACAATAAAACTGTGAGTTTAAATACAAATATTATCTTCTAGACAATATTTATACTCAAATAAATCCTCATCACATTTATTGATACATTATTTTACAATAATGGTGAGGACTACTAAACAACTCTCTCTAGAACCTTCATTCCATACCCAGAACTAGTACTCGCTACATTCTCGCCTCCCGAGAAGAAAAATGGAACAACAAGGAAAAGGGTGAGCTCAACTAGCCCGATAAAGAATGTTATGACTAAGATAATATACAACAAATTATCGTTAGTCTCCAACAGGAAAAAATCGATAGAATACAATAGACAACAAGTTTCGGATCAATATTCATAGCGTGAAAATAATAATTCATAGAAGAGTTACATAGAGAATGAAATCTACTATAATCTATGAATTTAACAAATCCATCATCAATATTTTATCCTGTAACATCAATCGATATTCATCTCAAATCAAATATTCATCTTTGCACTACAAAGCCAAAGATATAAATCAATCGGTCATGTTCATCTCAACACTGTTCATCTTTGCACTAAAGGCCAAAGATATTCATCGATCGGTCATGTTCATTTAAACACACGCTCATCTTTGCACTACGTGCCAAAGATATTCATCAATCGGTCATATTCATCTCAACACTGCTCATCTTTGCACTACTGTGCCAAAGATATTCAATAATATCATCATTTAAGACCGAGGATGATGAAAATATTTTTAAAGAGCGAATCCAAATTGAAACAAAATGACAAGGATTAAGGATTAAGGATTCGTACTTTGTTTTATCCATGTCAATAATACCTCAAAAATAATCATAGTGGTGTAAAATTCAAGAATGATCAAAACATGGATACAATCAAAGCTAGTATCCGAGAATAGATATTTTAGGCGAAAAGAAAAATTTTCATTTTTAGGTGAATAGTGCCGTATTCGTGAATAGTGTCAGATATCGTGAATAGTCCGAGTATCGTGAATAGTAACTCAGACACCCAAAGATAGAAATTCCACAAATAACATCTTCACGCTTCATGAATAGTACTCGTGAATAGTAACTCGTGAATAGTAACTCATGAATAGTAACTTCGTGAATAGTAACTCATGAATAGTAACCCGACATGAAAAAGTTCCAAATTTGATAAAAAGTACCAACCAATATTTCAAAGATAATGATATTGAAGAATTAATATCATTTGAGAAGAAAATAACATTCCTTACCTCAAAGAATCGAAGACCCGGAAGGAAAGGTCGGAAGTGATCTTTGAATGAAACTTATCTTGAGCAACAACTCTCAAAGTATCTAAATACTCACAAAATCACGCTCAATAATGTAGAGAGAAAGAGAGAAAACTTTATTTACGGTGTGATTTTCAATTCTAACTTAGCCCTCTATTTATAGGAAAATGTTAGCCCGTAAAAGCAGACTTGACTTTGCTACACGATGGCTTTACACGCTACTATTGTCACCCACCACATTTGAAATAAAATTCAGCATATTTCTTCACCAACCACAAGTGGGGCCCACTCAATTCTAGAATTTTCCACCAAAATCAATTATAACCACGATTTAGAATCGGACACCTCTTAAAATTCATAACAAATCATTCGTGAATTTTTAACGGTTCAAAATTTGTGGACATACACTCAACTTATGTATGTATAACATACCCAAAAATTACAACGATCCAACGGTCGGATTAAAAATTATAACCCCATAATATATCTCAAAACCCCGATTTGATTTTTAATACCTCCAATCCAGATAAAATCTCGATAAAACACCTCAACATTAATTCCTTCATTAATAACCACATAAATAAATCCATCATTTATATTCATATAAAATAAATATTTCCTTATCATATGAATCAATAATTAATTATTCACAAATAATATTACGAATCGGATTTATAATGACCAGTTGTTCCCGGAAAGAGGGGCTTTCAATAAGGATCTCTCCTTCTTGGCGCAATTAGGTGACCAAACCTCTCCTTGAGACAGAACTTTCTAGACATTGCCAATAATGTTATCTAATAATATTATTCAAATAATATGAATTATTGATCGATAATGGGAAATATCGTGCGGTGACAATTATTGAAACAATAATAATATAAAATACCAACGCAGACAATTATTGAATCAATAAAATAAACTATTGAGCGAAGAATTCACCGTAATAATTATTGAGTAGTGCCATCTACGTATTTAATCAATAATTCAACAATATTGTGTAATATCTGGTAGTGCTATCTTTGTGCAACCACGCAGCAGACATTCTTGTATTTTAACCACCGGGTATTCCAACAGTCTTAACGGTAACAACTACGCCGTTATTTATAACCACCCAAACTTTGTCGTTTTCCTCATCCAATCGCTTTTCGTTATGGGGCCCACACATGGCTGCGCCGTCGTACGAATATTTCCGACGATGTACGAATATTCCACGACCAAACGAATATTCCCCGACAGTACGAATATTCCACGACCAAACGAATATTCCCAAATAAAAATGAATATTTTATAACCACTTGCTTATTTTGAAATATTTACGTATTTAACCCTTAACTATCCACATTAATCAAATCAACCCTTACTATTTCAAAATAATAAATAAAGGAAATTCCATTTTATTTAAAAAATTTGAGGTCTTACAACCTCCCTCCTTATGAAATTTCGTCCTCGAAATTGGCGACGTATACCCAGTGTTTGAAATGGTGAGGATACCTCGCTTTCATTTTCGTTTTAAATTCCCGGTCATTTCCTCTATAGCATGATTCTCCACAAAACTTTAACTTGTGGTATAACCTCGGTACATAGGTCATGTTCTTTCCTCTACAAAATCTTGACGGGTACCTCCTCCTCGACGTTAAGTCTTGGCTATCTCGTTTGGTTTAACTTCAATAACGTGTTTGGTCGTCCACATATTTACGTAACATCGATCACGTGAAAAGCGTTATGAACACGCGTCATACTTGGTGGTAAAAGCGAAGTCTATAGGCCACGTTCCTATTCGATCGAGAATTTCAAATGGATTAATAAATCGAAGGTTTGAGCTTTCCTCACCTCACCGATTCTCGCTTTTAAAATAACAACTTCTTGCACCTCCTTCTTCAAATTCATCGACTCGGTGTGTAGCTTGAGCGACTTTAACTTTATCGATTAAAGTCGATTATACTCGTATATCATCACGTGCATCAGTATATCATCACGTGGGTACCTAGAGTTTTCATCTCCATCTCTATTATTTGTATATTATACTGAAATGAGTCTTTGACAATATTGTACTTTCGTACTTGTATACGATCTTCTACTCAACACGTCGCCTACCACATTCGCTTTTCAGGATGGCATGGTCGAACATATCTTTGAAATGAGTCTCTCTTGAGTTCTTGAAGCTCTTCCCACATTCCTTGCTCCATTTGAATTTTGTATCTCTATGAGTCACTACGTTAATGGAATAGCGATTCGAGAATATCCTTCAACGTATCTCGATAATAACCAACTAAGCCTAAAAACTACGCATTTCGATTCCGACTTAGGTTGTTCTCAATCGTGACTCATATCCCAACCTTGGATAGCACGTCACAATGACACCTATCGCTTTTTATCGCATACGAATATGACGTCCCTTACGGAGAGAGTCGGCTTAGGTGAATTCCACAAAGGAAGTCACAAGATAAAGGCTCATGTACCAAATTCTATAGTTGAATTTTAACTCACGAAGTTCAATAGGAGCCATTCGATATGAGATTTTAGAAATGAGTTTTGTAGGGTTCAAAGTCGATACAAAATTTAATATCGATCTTTGGGAGTAAGCTAAGAAATTCTTTAGGAAATCGTCGGGAAAAATCAATAACAACAGAATATTATTCAAATCGGCGTGTCTTTATTCAAATCTATAACGTGGACTAAGAAAACTTGACATCCGTAATAAACGAATGACTTCATGGCTTGATATGAAAATGTTTGATTACAATGGTTTGATTGCTTGAATTGAATAATGAGTTGCTTAGGAATATGAAAACTAACAACCTTACAAAAGCAATCAATTTGGCATGATGAGTAGTTAACCAATCAATCCCCAAAAGCAAGTATCTTTAAAGAGATAAGGTCAACGAGGTAAGGTAATGGTGCCAACTTGAATCAAACAAGATTTTTTAAACAACGGATGTAATGAAAGTTTCTCTAACGGAGTCTCCATAAATAGGTCAAAGTCTAATTTCTCCGTGAAGTCAAGTTCAAACGTTGGTAAAGCAAAGAGAGATAAAAGAATGGGTAGCAGGTATCTAGTAAGGTATAAACTTCGCAAGAATTTATAATTAACTAACTAACGATAACTAACCGTTCGGGTTCCTCGTATTTTAATGGGTCACGACAAACGCTCTTCCAGAATCGTTGACTTTGACTTTTCTCGGGACATCCTTTTGAGTCACCGCCTTCATTGCACTAGGGTTTCGATATCGCATCTGATCTCGAAAGCGATATGTCCTTCTTTTCCACAATTATAGCATACCTTAAAGCTGTTGTGGGCGGTTTGGTGATATGTCCCTCTTTCCGCATTTGTAACATATCTGACCGATGGTCTTTCTCCTCCTTGGAACCCGTTGTTTGCCTTGGCCGTAGCGTCTTCACATGGTCGTTGTTGAATCTCCTCTTTTAAAATCTCTCCCAACTCGCTTTCTTCTATTTTCATGGCCACGATTACCACGGAGTGGTTACCGCCTTTGTCCGTATTCTTCTTTCTCCTTTGGTTATCGTTATTACGATGATCGCTATCTTTGGTATGATCTGGTTATGGTCCCTCGGTTGAACGTATTTCGTTATCTCGCTCTAACAATCGAGCCACATTGACAACATCCGAATAGAGAGAAAATTTATGAGAAATGAGATACCGGCGTATGCGGGTTTCAAACCTCTCGAAACATCCGCGTCATACGTTCCTCATTCTCCACCAAATGAGGTGCAAACCTGGATAACTCCGCAAACTTCGCCTCGTACTGGGACACCGTCATGTTATTCTGCTCCAATCTAATAAACTCCACTTCCTTCATATGACGAATACTTTCAAGGAAGTACTTGTCATTGAATATTTCAAACGTCTCCCATGACATCTTTGAGTGCAAATTTGGATGGGTACGCTTCACTGATTCCCACCGATGTCTGCCTTCGCCACGGAACATAAAAAGTAGCGAATGGAACTTTTCGTTTCCTCCCTACATCCCAAGACATCGAATATCTTGGTAATTTGCTTGACCCATATTTCCGCCATGATCGGATCGGCTTTCCCCAGTCGGTGGTCCCGACTCTTTGAACTACTTGTTTGTGACCACCGTGAATTGCTATCATCTCCTCTCTGTATTTTGAACACGAGTCTCCTCGTCGATTTTGCATGAAGCTGCAAAAGCTTCTAAACATCCCCTCGTTCATCATCGCTCAAATTGGTGTTATTCACGGGAGGTACATTGCCACTGACTGATTACACGTTCTCCTCGTTGTTAAATACAGGCATCTCCACGGTCTCATTTACACCACTATTAATATTCTCGATTCGACATTCTCAATTCCATCGTCATAAAACAAGGGTTAATTAAGGAAATCAATCACATAATATCCCTATATCTTGACCAACTAACAAATAAGCTTAGGTAGGACACACTAGCAAAGGATTTACTCGTCTCTCCCTCCTAGTTCTATTCCCCGATCTCCGCCAGAGATCATATCCTAAGCTCGACGATACCAATGTGGCGACCCCAAAATAGGTCCATTCCATCCAACCCATTACGAGTCGCCAAATACATGGATGCGAAACAACTACAACTTTATTATCACAACAATAAAAGCTGTGAGTTTAAATACAAATATTATCTTCTAGACAATATTTATACTCAAATAAATCCTCATCACATTTATTGATACATTATTTTACAATAATGGTGAGGACTACTAAACAACTCTCTCTAGAACCTTCATTCCATACCCCAGGCTAGTACTCATTACATTCTCGCCTCACGAGAAGAAAAATGGAACAACAAGGAAAAGGGTGAGCTCAACTAGCCCAATAAAGAATGTTATGACTAAGATAATATACAACAAATTATCGTTAGTCTCCAACAGGAAAAATCGATAGAATACAATAGAACAACAAGTTTCGGATCAATATTCGCAATGAAAATAATAATTCATAGAAGAGTTACATAGAGAATGAAATCTACTATAATCTATGAATTTAACGGTCCATCATCAATATTTTATCCACTGTAACATCAATCAATATTCATCTCAAATCAAATATTCATCTTTGCACTACTGAGCCAAAGATATTCATCAATCGGTCGTGTTCATCTCAACACTGTTCATCTTTGCACTAAAGGCCAAAGATATTCATCATCGATCATGTTCATTTAAACACTGCTTCATCTTTGCACTCTACAGCCCAAAGATATTCATCAATCGGTCATGTTCATCTCTCAACATTTTGTTCATCTTTGCACTACTGCCAAAGATATTCAATAATATCATCATTTAAGACCGAGGATGATGAAAAATATTTTAAAAAACGAATCCGATGAAACAAAATGACAAGGATTAAGGATTAAGGATTCGTACTTTGTTTTATCCATGTCCAATAATACCTCAAAAATAATCATAGTGGTGTAAAATTCAAGAATGATCAAAACATGGATACAATCAAAGCTAGTATCCGAATAGATATTTTAGACGAAAAGAAAAATTTTCATTTTGATTGAATAGTGCCGTGATTCGTGAATAGTGTGTCAGTATCGTGAATAGTCTTAGTATCGTGAATAGTAACTCAGACACCCAAAGATAGAAATTCACAAATAACATCTTCACGCTTCATGAATAGTACTCGTGAATAGTAACTCGTGAATAGTAACTCATGAATAGTAACTTCGTGAATAGTAACTCATGAATAGTAACCCAGAGCATGAAAAAGTTCCAAATTTGATAAAAGTACCAACCAATATTTCAAAGATAATGATATTGAAGAATTAATATCATTTGAGAAGAAAATAACATTCCTTACCTCAAAGAATCGATTACTTGGAAGGAAAGGTCGGAAGTGATCTTTGAATGAAACTTATCTTGAGCAACAACTCTCAAAGTATCTAAATACTCACAAAATACGCTCAATAATGTAGAGAGAAAGAGAAAACTTTATTTACGGTGTGATTTTCAATTCTAACTTAGCCCTCTATTTATAGGAAAATGTTAGCCGTGCCAAGCGAGACTTGACTGCTACGGATGGCTTTACACGCTACTATTGCCACCCACCACATTTGAAATAAAATTCAGCATATTTCTTCACCAACCACAAGTGGGGCCCACTCAATTCTAGAATTTTCCACCAAAATCAATTATAACCCCGATTTAGAATCGGACACCTCTTAAAATTCATAACAAATCATTCGTGAATTTTTAACGGTTCAAAATTTGTGGACATACACTCAACTTATGTATGTATAACATACCCAAAAATTACAACGATCCAGCGGTCGGATTAAAAATTATAACCCCATAATATATCTCAAAACTCCCGATTTGATTTTTAATACCTCCAATCCAGATAAAATATCGATAAAACACCTCAACATTAATTCCTTCATTAATAACCACATAAATAAATCCATCATTTATATTCATATAAAATAAATATTTCCTTATCATATGAATCAATAATTAATTATTCACAAATAATATTATGAGAATCACATTTATGACAAACCAGTCAGTTCCTAAGAAAGAGGGGCTTTCAATAAGGATCTCTCCTTCTTGGCGCCGCAATTAGGTGACCAAACCTCTCCTTAGATGCGAGAACTTTCTAGACATTGCCAATAATGTTATCTAATAATATTATTCAAATAATATGAATTATTGATCCGATAATGGTAAATCTTGTGCGATGACAATTATTGAAACAATGATAATATAAAATACCAACGCAACAATTATTGAATCAATAAAATAAACTATTGATAAAAGTAACTCTCGTAATAATTATTGAGTAGTGCCATCTTACGTACGAATCAATAATTCAACAATCTTTAATACCAATACTGGTATGTCTTCTTGTGCAACCACGCCAGCGTATTCACTTGTATTTTAACCACCGGGTATTCCAATGGTCTTACTTAGTAATAACTACGCAGTTATTTATAACCACCCAAACTTTGTCGTTTTCCTCATCCAATCGCTTTCCAGTTATGGGGCCCACATACATTGCTGCGCCGTCGCATGCGAATATTCCCGAAAGATGCGAATATTCCACGACCAAACGAATATTCCCACAAAGCAGTCGAATATTCCACGACCAAACGAATATTCCCCGACAAAAATGAATATTTTATAACCACTTGCTTATTTTGAAATATTTACGTATTTAACCCTTAACTATCCACATTAATCAAATCAACCCTTACTATTTCAAAATAATAAATAAAGGAAATTCCATTTTATTTAAAAAAATTTCGGGGTCTTACATAAGTGACCCATCAGAAGGGATACAACCCACTAAAAAGGTATGATTAAGCCAAAAACGACATAGTTTAATGTTTTAACAGAAAAGGCGTGTTTGTTCAGGCAAAATTGGCGTAGTTTTGCAGTGCCTGTTCAGGCAGATAACCTTTCCCAAAACGAAGCAGTTTAGACGCGTCCGTTCGACATGTAACGCATCACAAAATGATACAATATAATGATAATAAATAAAACGACATAGTTTTGATTGTAGAACTAAATAAATAATAAAATAAAATATAAATAAAATTTTAATTAAAAATTTAAATAAATTTTGTACAAAAAATTATATACAATGACCCAGTGAAAGTAGTATGCATACAAGCCAATCATGTATGATGATAACGCATATACTTTGTAATCAATCTTATTTATTTATTAATAAAAGAATTATTTATTAAAGGCATTTATTATCTACATGGTGCTGTTTTAAAAATATGTGATAAACCCATAGTTTTAAGCAATGCTTTTAGAATCATGATGAGATCATGCTAATGAGATCTAAATTCTTAGATAGCTTAAAACTAAAATGTTCCCAATCAACGGATTACTAAAAAGGGGATTAGTGAATCCGGATAGATTGGTACGTACGTTGCTTGCTCATTGGATGAGGATGATTGATCTCATGATCATTTGTGTGGAGACACTAAAGCAAGTATGTATGTACTTATTAGAGAATAAGTTCACTGAACGTGATTCGTTAAGGATTACCTAATGGAGTTTTACTTGCCTGTCAATAGGAATTCCTGTAGTGATAGTAGTACAAATGATCCTTAGACTTGAGATCATCATAGTATCTTATATATAATGAATTACAATTTGACTTATTCCTTAAGACTCTTAGAGTATATCAAAGGGTATGCTTGGGTGTAATAAGTTATATATGAAGATAATGAATGATCAATAAAGAATCTACCACTTCCAGTAAAAGAAGAGAAATGTCCTATGTGATTCGATAAATGACAACTCATGAATCCTTGGCCAAGGTAAAATGAAATTAGAAAGTAGTTTCTAATTTGCATTCATTAGGAGTTGTGCATTTAGGAATCGAAAAACATATAATTAAATAAAATAAGACTTGACAGTAATTCCATGTCTTATATTTAATTGGGATATTATATGATGGAAGGATTGAATTGTACGATAACTATTTACTCAAATGTTCTTTTATGATTAATGTTGAAATTTATATTATATGGAAAGTCGTTGATCGCTAGGGAGGCTTATCCCTATTGCAGAATAAATATTATTTATTTAAATAAATTAATAGCTTAATTTATTTATTTAAATAAGATTAGAATTGTTCTAATTGATTTATTCACAATGGATTTAATACGGAGAATCTAAAAGGTCACACCATAAAAGGAAGAATAATTATTTAAGAAGTTAATGGTATAATCGTAATAATATGTTAAGTATATTTAATTTAATCTATGGTGATAGAATAAATTAAATAGCTTAATATTTATTATTTAATATTTTAGAAATATTAAATATAAATTAATAAAAAGAGTCTTATTAATATTATTATAATTATTATTATTTTAATTTCTAAAAGAGTTTAGAATTAATTTAATATAAGTACTCTCATTTATTCCTAATAGGATTAGGAGGAAAAATTAGTTAAATGAGTTTAATTAATTATCCCTAAGAAGATTAGGGAGCCCATTTAATTAAAAGAGTTTAATTAAATGAATAATACCTTATTTTAATTAAAATAGGGTTACCTGATATCTTTATAAGAGGAGTCTTATATCAGATATCATATATACGTAATTCCAATTGTTGGAGAGTACACCATCTTTTTCTATAGAGATGGGAAAAACTAGGGTTTTAGCCAATACACCATTCTTC
This sequence comes from Panax quinquefolius, assembly GCA_020205615.1. NCBI lineage: Eukaryota > Viridiplantae > Streptophyta > Magnoliopsida > Apiales > Araliaceae > Panax > Panax quinquefolius. The sequence goes on along the minus strand of CM035163.1, from coordinate 46,089,960 downwards.
TTGAAAATTCTTCTTCCTTGGTGGATCACCTCTAGAGGCCATACACTTGGGTGGCTAACATTGATCAAAGGAAGGAATCTACCCGGAGATTCAAGGAGATCGCGAAGAAGTAGGAGGTGAACTCGTACCTGTGGAAGCTCGCATCTACAAGGGTATGATTCCATAACTTCTTGTTCTTCGTTTTAATTAATAATATGCATAAAGGATGATCCGGGTAATTGGTTTGTGAAAAATTTTAAAATCTGATTTTATTATGCTTCCACTATTTTTGTAATTTGATTGATACTTTGATTTTTACAAAATCTTACAGTAATATCAGAGCCAAACTTTATGCAAATTATTAATTGTTATGATTCCATATTTGTATAGGTATATATTTTGAATAATTTATTGGGCATAATTTGTTATATAAAATTATTATCTTATATATAGAAAAAAAAAAAAAGAATAGTCGATTTCATTCACGGAATCATTTTTTTTCGGTAATCTTTTTTTTTTTTTTTTTTCCGTGGTGGCTGTGTTGTTTCTTGTTAATATGTATATATTAACTGAATTTCTTAACAGTTATATATATATATATATATATATATATATATATATATATATTAAGTAACCTGCTATTATTATTTTGGGTAGTCCCATGTTAAATGTCTATTTTTTTAATAACCAAATTTTTACACATATTTTCTTATTATACTAGTAGCATTAAATATTTCATACTTTTCTTATTCTAATTCTCTCTCCATATTTAATGACATTATTATAGATAATTTTATTATTTTATTTATCTTTTTAATATGCGTAAAAAATTCACAAAAATTTTTATCCTAAGACAGAGAGACCCTGAATCAGGAAAAGGTTCACGTGAGTATTAAGTAACATGGCCCTGAATCAGGAAAAGGTTCACGTGATATATATAGTATACATATGTTTAGTTACATATTATATATATTAACAAAATTCTGTAAAGTTCATGTGATATATATAATCTAATATCCTTTTCATCTTCAAGGGATCACGTGAACAATAAAAGTGAATGATTACAGGATTGTTTTCTGGATTCACGTGAACTATAAAAGTGAATGATTATATATATATATATATATATATATATATATATATATATATATAATGAGGATTAAGAACATTCTTCTTAAAAAATATTTCTCTTTAAATAGTATTCTTGCATTAAAACTACGTCGTTTTGGAGAATTCGCGGTGGCATTTTTATAAATAAAAGAAGAGGAATGTTTTTTAAGAAGAATGCTCTTGATCCGGACCGTATATATATATATATATATATATATATATATATATATATATGATACCATTTGAGGAGGGAAAGAACAGATAAAAGGAAGAACAGAGAGAGCGCATACACAGTCAAATACAGTTTTGTAAATAAGTAACTGAATTATATTATTGATACATACTATGTACAAACTATGAACTGAAAATAAAACAAGAACTTACAAATTTAAAACATTTAACTAGAGAAGTGGAGAAGAGGGGTTAAGTAGGCTGATCAGAGGTAGAAACCAAAGATTTGTCTGAGAGAGAGAGCTCAGAGTCTTTCGAGGTTTCGAAAACTTTTTTCGCTTAAATGAGCTCGCCTTCCTTTTATAGAAACAAGGAAAAGGGCTGTTACATTTACTTGGGTAAAGTAAGAAACATTTCACTTAAGTAAAAGTGAATTACTAAAGTAAAAGCGAAAGTAAGAAACATTTCACTTAGGTAAAAGTGAATTACTAAAGTAAAAGCAAGTTACTAAGGTAAAAGCAAAAGTAAAAGTACAGACAAGTAACTGTAGATGAACAGTGCTAACTTTTGACTATTACAGATGCTTTTGGTAAACAACTTTGACTCGACTCGCTTTCGGTGGAAAAAGAGCCTCTTTTCTTGTTGAGCTACTTTCTATTTGGTGTTGAGCGATAAATGGTAGGCTGCGAGCAAAGTCTTGGGAATAGTGACTATCTCGAATAAGCGATGGTCACGGAAAGAAAAGCCGAGTCAAAGGAACGATTGGTCAGGCTGGCAGGCGGTGAGCGATAAATGGGTGAACAGTAGAATGTCAGGCAAATGGGTCCTGAGCATCCTGAAGGTTGATGGTGCCATAGGGGTCGTACAGACCATCATCTTCTGCAAATTGGCTAACTGAGTCATTTTGGGAAGAAGCTGAGGAGTGCCTAGAGGCTTCTTCGTGTAACTCATCAATTCTTTTATTGAGGGCTTGGGCAATAAGTTTTAACTCACTTCCGGAGCAATCCTTGAAATCAGATATGCTACGGGAACAGGAGGATCTCAGGGGTGGTTTTGACTTTGATTCTTTTGAAATCTTTTTTTCGACTTGAGGAAGAGGATCTAAAGAAATGGCTTTAGAATCCTTTGCACGAGTGATCGGGAAATGATCGGGCTGGAATAGAGAACAGGAAATTCTTGTTGAACCTGACCAATGATTCTGTTAACATCGAACTTATCCCACCATTTGATGTAGAAAAAGCGGGAAAGTCGAGGGAGTGGATCAGAGATAACTGCTGAATTACTAGCAACAGAGGGCGGAGAAATACCGTATTGCCATTTAAGGATCCATGGAACCTTATATTTACTGATGAAGAGGAGAGTGAGAGGAATATTCTCATTCCTTGGATCCGTTTACTATTATTAGCAAAATGGGTAACTTGGACCTTAAGGGGGTCGGGAAGGAGGTCATAGGTAGAACCATGCCTATACCACCAAAGGACGAACCAATAAGGGATTGGACTTTTGAATTTATGATCGAATTGAATAAACCAGGAATGACTATGGGTCTCGTTTGGATGAAGGAGAACCTTATACCAAGCTTCAATATAATCATAAAAACAAAAGGATAACTATGATTAGTGAGATCCATTAGATCGGAGGGATGTTTACCCCAATCGTAAATCAAGGAATTGTTTAATATACAAAGAATGATAAAGAACTTTTGATTTATCATTGTTTGCATAAATTGGTTTTATATTTACTGACTCAGTTTCAAGGAGAATGTCCTTATAATAAACAAGAGACTTATAAGGAGCGGCTGGAGGAAAATGCCAACCAGGAGGGAAAAACTGGGCAGCAAGCTTGACTGGATCATTCTTTGGTTTCATGTAGGGTTCAATGTGAAACAAATAACTTTCCCATTTGAGCACATGCTCAGAAGAGGAGTGACTAGGAGTTGCAGACGAGGTCTTTGCTGGATTACTGAATGGGTCAATAGGTTCAGGTTTATTTACTAAGGTTTGAATCAGTATGGCTTGGGATTGTCCCTAAGCAGAAAATTTGTTTGGTGATAAACCGAATTATTCTTGGGTGAGGACTAAGGTACCCTCTGGGATGATTACTTGGGCCACTAGTATGACCAGGACCACGAGAGGAGGATGATCCTCTGAAACTCATGACCTATATATACACTGTATGAATAAATTCTCCGGTAAGAAAATCGAGAATAGAATTATTTTTACCTTTAATGTATTCAATATCAAAATCAAAAATGCTTAATAAGGCTTGCCATCTAGCGAAAGAATGCTTAGAGGCTAAATTTTCAACATCTTTTACTAAAATGTACTTGGTGACTTGCGATCCAATGCGAACCAGAATTTCGATTTAATAAGTCATTTTGAAATTTATTAATACATAATACTAATGAAAGAATTTCTTTTTTTTAATAGTACTATATTTTGATTGTGTAATATTCCATGCTACGGAATGAAATCGAACAATTTGTTTGGGGAATCGGATGTTAATTTTTGTTTAAGAATGCCTCCAATCCAATATCTCGAGGCGTCGGTCTCAACAATTTTGAACATTTGAATCATTGGAAATGCCAAGGCGGGGCAATGTCTTGACATATTTTTAACTTGTTGGATTTGCGAAGTATGAATGTCGGTCCAAGGTGGAGGATTATTTTGCAAACGCCGAAAAAAGAGGTTTGCAAATCTTCTGAGATTCTTGTAGAACTTGCCTATATAATTCAAATGAGCCAAGAAATCTCTCTGAGTTGGGTTTTATTGGTTATCTTATCCGGGAACTTGTCAATGATAGCTCGTTCAATAGGCTGAACTTGTCCATTGAAGATATTAAGACCAAGAAACCTTATTCGGACTGAAACAGGGCTGCATTTGGAAGGAGAAAGAACAAGACCATTTACTTTAATAGTAGTGAAGAACGACTTTAAATGTTTTTCGTGTTCTTCAATAGTCTTTGAGTAAACAAGAATGTCGTCGATATAAACAACGATAAAATGGCTGAAAGGGTTTAATATGTCATTGAGTATATTTTGAAATTCACTTGGAGCATTTTTTAGGCCAAATGCTTGAACATTCCATTCATAATGTCCAAACGGAGTGGTGAATGCTGTTTTGTACTGATCATCAGGATGAATGGCAATTTGCCAGAAACCGGATTTAAGGTCAAATTTACTGAAAATGGTGGCATTACTTAACCTATTGATAAGGTCGTCCTTATGGGGGAAGGGTACCTAATCCATTCTAAGACCCATTCAATGGTTTGTAATTAATAACTAAACGGGGTACACCTCTTTCTTTTTCTGCTTCATTATTGACATAAAAGGCAGAGCAAGACCAAGGGGATTTACTGTGTTTAATTAATCCTTTATTGAGGAGATCATTGATTTCATTTTTACATAACTCCATTTGTTCATGACTCATCTGAATAGGTCTAGCTTTAGTGGGAATTAAATGTTCTTTGAATTCCTTAGCATAAGGAAGTCTAACCATATGTTTCTTCCTATGCCAAAAGGCATTGGGGGAATCAGAACAAAGGTTATTCTTCATGTAGATTTTAATTCTTCATTTTTAATGTAATTTCTTTATTTTGAAGTTGTTCTTCAATTCTTTTGTATTTGATTTCCTCTTTAAGAAATTCAAATGTGTATATTTCTGATTTATTAAATTCAATGACTTAGAAATGGATTCTTCTTGAATGTATTTTAAATCTCTTTCTTTTGGTTTAATAAGAAATTTAAATGTTATTTTCTTTCCTAAATGTTTACAGGTAAGTCCTTCATTACTAGTCGTAAAAGGGTATAATAAATATATAAATGGTAAACCCAAAATAATTTTATCTGTAAGATTGCGAATCAGAACAAAAGATGTTTTGAAACACATGTTATCTTGACAAATATGTACTTTAGGTAATTTATATTTTATTTCCATTTGACTACCATTAGCTGAATTCAATTTTTCACTGGTTTTTTTGTAATATTTAGTTGGGATTAGACCTTCCTGGATACAATTTAAATCTGCACCTGTATCTACCAAGGCAGTAAGTTGTATTGAAAAGTTTTATCCACAACTAGGTTAATAGAAACATACCATTTTCGAATGGTGATGTCTTTAATTCTTTTAAGCGAAAGATCTTGAATAAATAAGTCGAAATAGCTTTTTAGTACCGGATGATTACGGTTCATCGTGATTTTCATCACTTGATGAGGAATCATTGATCCAAGATCGTGCTTTCTATCTAAGTCTTTCCTTAGAGTAGAGACTTCTATTTTAAATTAGCAATTTCTTTCTTTAATTTATTAACTTCCGATTTAATTCTTAAAGAACTGACTTCTTTAACTGGAGATTTAAATCTTTCCAAAGTTTTATTAAGACTAAAAATTGGTTTCTCTTTAGCTTTAATAAACTTATCGTTTTCTCTATTGTCTTTAGTTAATAAATCTTTTAACTGTTTTGTGTATTGGGCTTTTAACTTAGGATCAGTGATTTTACTAATCAAGTCAATTAACAAAGAACTCTCTTCATCATCCTTGTTAATTACATTAATCTTTTTAGTGCAACAATTTTCGTCGCAATTATTAGCACAGATGGTGACTTCGTCGGCGCTACTGCTTGAATTATTTTTACTGTTAGTATCAGAGGAATATGAAATGTTAGAGTCTTCATTGTTACTAACTTCATTTTCTATTCTCATTAACTCTAATATATATTCAAAGATCTTCTTGGTAATATTTAACCGAGATAGCTTCGCATTTTATTTTGCATTCACTTTTATAATGACCCTTTTGCCCACAATTGTGGCACACAATTTTACTTTTATCAAATTTTTTAGTTCTTTTATTATGTTTTTTATTAATGGGTTTGGGCTTATTATAATAATTATCTTGATTCTTATCTTTATGATGACTGCGTCTTTTCTTGTGACGCCTATGACTTTTATGAGAGTCAATATGTTTATGCATGCGCTTTCGCCGTCTGATTTTGAGACATTGTGGAGGTAAACCATATTGCTCGCAGTAATATACCGAGCTCATATTTAGCCTTTTCTTGTCTTTACTAGCTTGTTTGGCTAACTTAAAATCAATACACATTTTTAATCCTATCTTTTGAATATAAGCGATTATGTCACCATAAGTGAGATTATCATAATCAATATATCCTAATTTTTACTAAGTTCTTCACGAACTTTGTGAGCAAATAAGGACAGAAACCATTAACAAATTTTTCTTTCCGAAAGGTTTATTCTTTGTCATTTCTCATCATAACTCTAGAAGTAAAACATCTTTGTACCATCTAAAGTCACTTAGAGTGGGACAAGTGAGATTACTTAGGCGATCGTGGATTCTTTCGTTGATGTTCTTTGGGGGTTCCTACAAAGTGTTTTATTATAGTATAAATCAAAGTATTTACTCCATCAGGTGGCCCTATTCCTATAGTTTCATCAAAAATCGGGTTGCCTTCAAAGATTCAATCGAGCTGCATGGATTATAGATAATCTAGAATCTTCAGTGAGATGTTTTTCCCACCAAGACCTGAGAATACCTGTAAATCCACTAGCCAATAATTCAACAATATCTGGTTGAGTAAGAGTGTTGAATTTTGTTAGATAGCTGTTTGCTACCATGGACATATGATTTAACTTATTGAGGATTTCTTGTTCACTAAACCCATCAATATTCCATTCATAAATTTTATTAGACGAAACAGAAAATTGTTTATCTAGGTTTCTTTCTTCAAATTGCAAATCTGGAGGAGTTGGTCTAGAATACCAATTCCTGGTCATACTAGTATTATGGACGGTTAACTTATTTAACTGTTCATTGATATCTTGTACTGATGAGGTAGCTGATTGACTATCAGACTGACTACTGCTTTCATTATCAGAGTTAATCTGATCAATAATAGCAATAGTACCGCTTGTTTCTGGTTCAGTCTTTGTTTTTAATTTTTTAAACAACTGATCAATGGCTACCGTAAGATCAACGTCTTTATTAGGTAATCCTAATTTTTCTCTATTTTCTGGTAGTTTTAATAGTGGTTGAACAATTTTTGACTCTGGTTTTTTAATAATATTTTCTTCAAATTTTTCTTCAATCTCGCTTCTTTGCTTTTCCTACAGGTGCCTAGGTATTGGTTACTAAAATTTAACTGCTCAATGATTTTTTATCATCATTAATTCCATTAGAGATTTTAAATGGGCTGGCTGTTACTGAAGTATTTTTTATTGAAATTAAGACACTTTCTAAGGGTGGGTGACTAGACGAGACCTTAGACTTGTCTTCTTTGACCCATTGAGTTTTAGTTATAACATTGCATTTAAATTGATACTGCTCATACCAATCATAGAAGGTAATATTAATTTTTTCACTATTAATAAATTTCTTCCATTTATTAACAATTTTATCTCTTTCTTTCTCAGTTGGGTGATTTTTTCTAAATTGATGTCTTTTAATTTTATTAGACTTGGAGTTAAAATCATTCACAAGATTAATCCAATCTAACACAAATTCTTTCTTAATGACTCTTAATTGATTATTAATTGGAACATCAAAATCGATCGAAAGTAGGAAGCTCGAGATGAGTCGGAGAAGAAGAGCTTTCTTCCTCGGCTGGGTAATTCTGAGGGTGACAAGAATAACAAGGATGACTTGCTTGACCTTGATTTAAAACTCCTTTTAACTTAATGTCCCTTATAGAAGGGTTACTAAGAACTTCAGAATCTCTTCTAGGTAGATTCATAGAAGGAGCTGAAGAACTAGAATAGTCCTCTATGATAATCGGTCTTCTAGAACGTTCAAAGCTAACTTTCAGTTCCATCGTAAAATTGCCTTATGTTTTCAATGTTCACTCGTTGTTTACTACAGTTTCACGTGGTATTTCACTTGGTAAAATCCATTGACTTGGTAATGTAATATCTTTCCATAGAATTGTTCTAGGATCCGGATATTAGCATCACTGGTTGAACTTTGAATTAATACTGTGTGATCTTTAGGGCTTTTATTAAGAGCATGGACATTCAAATTAGTCTTCATGGTCTTATAATAAATTCTATAGATTAAAGCAATTGGTTGAGAACCTTCAATCATTTGTGTAATTTCTCCTGCTGTTTTAATATTTAATGTTAAAGCTTTTAGTAGGTGTTGATCACTTAGACTAAGTGTGAAGTCAGGAAAGCAATTAAAATGGATAGGACCATCATGCGGATCGGCTTCCATAGCACCTATTATGCTTGGATAATAATTCAAAATCTAGCATCTCCGAGAGGCAGGTAGATACTTGAATTAATTCCTTTAATGTTCAATGGTTTATTTCGCTTACTTGAACTAGACCTATGTGGATGAAATTATAACCCTTTTTCTATGTTTTTTAATAACTTCAAGGAAAGAAGGTTACAATTTTCATATTCTTTGTTAATAAGCATAGATTTTTTCAACTGTTTTAACATTGTAATCATTTTAAAGTTATCTAAAAATGTTGATCGATAAATTTCTTTGGGAGAAATTGCAGGTATATTCAATTATGTAAAACTTTGGTCGATATTTTCATAAGCTGTTTTCTTCCGATTAACTATATATACGGTATAGGTTGTAAAGTTGACCTATGACTAGTCGAGGAGTTAGATCTAAATAACCTACTCATTATTCTTTGAGTTCAAAATTTTATTCACTCTTTATCTTCCATTCGCAGACCCTCTTACGGGTAGACTCATACCTATTGTTCTAAAACCCATCACTAGCGCCGCACAAGAGACTTACTAGGGTTGACGTGAACAAGGTGTTTCTGATGAAGTTAGGTGACTTCCGATAAAGGATGAAATGATTTTTGAAAACAGTTTTAATGAAGCAAATTAACAGATCTTACTGGTCGCTAGATCAGAGATTAGCAACATGGCTCTGATACCATTTGAGGAGGGAAATATATATATATATATATATATATATATTCGGTTATTCAGGAAGTATCAACATGTTTTTTTTAAAAAAACATGCCACACCGTTCGGTTAAATTGAATATTATAATATATAATATTTTAAATAATTTATAATTAAAATAAAGAATTTATTTTAATCTTGAAATTGAATTTCATGCAACATAAAATTGTCCATTAAATGATATTCATATATATATGGAATGATTTTATTTATTGATACATATGATGATATGTATGATAATAAATGTGATTGATTATGGACTATTGACCAATGTGATTAGATTTATTTTGGTTGGATGTTTGAATGAATGAGTTTTATTAAATGGGGTCTGCGTACTTCGTCTTTTCTGATTTTCTTCTTGACATAAATTCTATCTCTCTCCTATGTACTTCCTCTTGACTGCTGATCAATGTTTCTATTTAAATTAAATAGTTTATGTAATAGGATTAGTTAGAATTTTTTTCGAAGAACCGGAGATCAGGGAGAAAGGAGCGCTCGAAGACCCGTTTGTAATGGAGCTCGGGTTTAAATGTAATAGTTATATTTAAATATTTGTTCTTGCACCCTAGGGTTTGACCTTTTGGTTCACTTGGTGGCTCTAGTGAATCAAACTAGAATAAAAGTCCATAATCAATCCGGGTAAAATATAATATTCTATATGTGCATGCTAGTATTATATATATATATATATATATATTATATTATGCAAACATGTTTCGTATGTTTAATAATATGACACGTATTTTATATATATATTTGCATGCGTACTAAACAAGATGAGACAAAAATAACAAATCTCTCAAAGTTTTTTTTATATTAAGTCTTAAGCGTTCAAAGATATTTAGAATATCGAACGTCGCCTTTTAGCATGATAAAATTAATAGAGTATTAAATATTTAATATGAGTTTGTTGTGTCACCACAAGGCAAGTATTAAATATTTAAGATGTTAATTTATCACATTTGATGTTTATAAAGAAGATTGAACAATATTGTTTTGTTGTGTCACCACAAGGACAATATTTTTCTTTTTTGAATATATGGAAGTGCTAGCTTGGACTTAACTTAGATAATTTTGATTCGAATGTGCCACCACTTGATCAAAATAATCTAAGAGACAAAACATAAGGAGTTACATGATGATGTAATTGACATGGAGTTGTCAACCTATTTATTTATATATAGTTTGTTGTGTCACCACAAGGCTATATATATTTGAAATGAGATCCTTATTCTCACTAGCAAAAACTTTAATTAGATTTTGCCGAACTATATAAATGAGGGTAATATAGTCTGAAAAAAATAGTGGGAGATACCAATATAAAATAAGACATAATTTATTTTGGCAATTAATTAAATGAATGTTTGCTAAAATATTGTCTTCTTACATGCAAAATTTTGAAAATGTCACATTCACTAATTTCACTGCGTAGCATACTTGATCTTCGAATAAACCTAATGGGACCAAACTACACGAACTGGTTAAGGAATCTGAGAATTGTTCTCACTGCTGAAAAGATTTCTTATGTCTTAAATTCGCCCGTACCTGCAAAAGTTGCAGAAACAGCCTCTGAGGAAGAGATTGACACTTTTAAACAGTGGAAAGATGATGCATCTGTGGCTCAATGCATCATGCTCGTATCTATGAGTAACGAGTTTCAGCGTCAACATGAAACCATGGATGCTCCTACTATGCTACTGCACCTTCAAGAGTTATATAGTGAGCAAAGTAGGACTGCTAGATATGAAATATCTAAGGAGCTCTTCCGATCTCGGATGACCGAGGGTACTACTGTTGAGACTCATGTCCTAAAGATGGTCAATCTGATTGAACGTCTTGGACAGCTTGGGTTCATTATGGATGGGGAATTGAGTCAAGATTTGATCTTGTAGTCACTCTCTGGCACCTTCTTACAATTTGTTGTGAATTTTCACATGAATAAGTTGGACGTCAGCTTTCCTGAGTTACTTAACATGTTGAAAACTGCTGAAGGTCACTTCCCATCCAAAAAGAACCATGTCTTACTGGTGGATGATTCTTCCAAGAAAAGGAAGAGGCCCAAGGTATCTTCCGAAAAGAAGAAATCCAAGAAGGCTAAGGGAAAGGCGAAAGTGAAGGATCAAAAGAAACACGATCCATTAGCAAAGGAATTTGCTTCCATTGCAACAAGCCAGGTCACTGGAAGAGGAACTGGAAGGATTATCTTGCAGAACAAAAGCAGAAGAAGCTTGGAGAAGCTTCAAATCCTAATCAAGGTTTGTTTATGATTGAAATTAATTTTTTGAAAGTCAATCTTCTACTTGGGTATTGGATAAGTACGTGGTTCTCACATATGTAATAATATGCGAGGATTGGTCAAGTAGAAAGTCGAAAGCAAGGATGAGGTCGTCTTCACGAGTGGGAAATGGAGCAAAGGTTCTTTGCATTAATGGAGAGGACTTATTGTTTTATACGCCTACGGCAAGTTCATTAATTTAAATAATTGTTATTTTATTCCAAATATCATTAGAAACATTATTTCTATATCTGTATTGGATATGGATGGTTTTAACATTATAATAAAGAACAAAAATTGTTCTATTTATAATAATAATGTTTTATATGGTGTTGGTAATTTGCGAAATGGACTTTATATACTTGACTTGCATGAAAATATACTTCAAATTTAACAAACTAAGAAAATGAAAAGAGATGATGTTAATTATACCTTCATGTGGCACTGTAGACTCGGTCATATTAATGAAATAAGATTATCCAAGTTGCATAAAGATGAGATCCTAGAGCTATCGGATTATGAATCATATCCAACTTGTGAATCTTGTCTCATGGGCAAAATGACTAAATCTCCTTTTAGTGGAAAAGGAGAAAGAGTTACAAAGTTGTTAGCGTTGGTACACACAGATGTATGTGGACCTATAACAACGACTGCACGAGGAGGGTATTCTTATTTTATTACATTCACTAACGATCACTTAAGATTTGGATATGTGTATTTAATGAAATACAAATCAAAGAGTTTAGAAGTGAAGTAGAGAAGCAAACTGGTAAGAGTATTAAGATTCTTCGATCTGATCGAGGAGGAGAATACTTAAGTGGTGAGTTTCTCAATTGTCTCAAAGAAAATGGTATAATTTCACAATGGACTCCACCAGGGACGTTACAGATGAATGGTGTATCTGAAAGGAGAAATTGAACATTGTTGGACATGGTTCGATCCATGATGAGCTTTACCGACCTTCTAGTTTCCTTCTGGGGATATGCCCTAGAATCGGCTGCATACCTACTTAACAAGGTACCTACAAAATCCCTCCCCAAGACCCCATATGAGTTATGGACAAGGAGGAAACCAAATCTTAAGCATGTTAAGACTTGGGGTTGTCCAGCTTATGTCAAAAAGTTTGAAAATGATAAGCTACAGACTAGATCTGACAAATGTAGATTTGTGGGATACCCTAAAGAAACATCGGGGTATTATTTCTATCATCCAACTGATCAAAAGGTGTTTGTTGCGAAACATGTTTCCTTCTTAGAAAAGGAGTTTATCCTTGAAGGGGTCAGTAGGAGTAAGATATATCTTGAAGAGGTTCAAGAACCACAAAATACTACAGATCAAAGTCAGGTACCTAACCAAGTAGAGATTCCTTCTGTACCATACCCTATTCGTAAATCTGGAAGAGTACCAAAGATACCTGATAGGTATGGACTTGTCATAGAGGATGACGATGAGGTACGCATCATAGATGATGATGATCCATTGAATTACGAATATGCTATGAGTAATAAAGACTCAGAGAAGTGGCAAGAAGCCATGAAATCCGAGATGGACTCCATGTATGAAAACCAAGTATGGACTTTGGTTTCACCACATGAAGGCATTAAGCATATATGGTGTAAATGGGTCTTTAAAAGAAAGACTGGAGAAAACGGCAATGTAGAGACCTATAAGGCCCGACTAGTTTCAAAAGGTTTCAAACAAAGACAAGGAGTTAACTATGACGAAACCTTCTCACAAGTAGCAATGCTCAAGTCCATTCGGATTTTCCTTGCGATTGCAGCATACCATGACTACGAATTCTGGCAGATGGACGTGAAAACGGTCTTCCTCAATGGGAAACTTGAGGAGGATGTGTATATGACACAGCCAAAGGGATTTATTTCAAAGGTTGGAATAAATCAAGGCTGTAAGCTACAACGATCCATTTATGGATTGAAGCAAGCTTCTCGTAGGTGGAACATCCGTTTTGATGAGACAATCAAAGAGTTTGATTTTATCAAAAATGAGGATGAACCGTGTGTGTACAAGAAGGTTAGTGGGGTATTTGTTTCATTCCTCGTATTATATATTGATGATATATTACTGATAGGGAATGATATTCCTATGCTACAATCAATTAAAATCTGGTTATCTAAACACTTTTCCATGAAGGACTTGGGAGAAACATCCTATATCTTGGGGATAAGGATCTATAGAGATAGATCTAAAAGGATGCTTGGCTTGTCCCAATGAACGTACATTAACTCGATGATAAAGAGGTTTAGCATGGAAGATTCCAAAAGAGGTCTAATGTCGATGAGCCATGGAATACATCTCTCCAAGAAACAGGCCCCAAAGACACCTGAGGAGAGAGACCATATGAGAAAGAATCCTTATGCTTCAGCAATAAGATCTATCATGTACGGTATGATATGTATTAGACCAGATGTTGCTCATGCTCTTAGTGTAACAAGCAGATATCAGTCGAATCCAGGGAAGAACACTAGAAGGCAGTGAAAAATATCCTAAAGTACTTAAGAAGAACTAAGGATGTATTTCTTGTCTACGGTGGGTCTGAATTGAAACTAGAGGTCTTCACAGACTCAAATTTTCAAATGGACCAAGATGACAGTAAATCTATTTCGGGGTATGTGTTTACCTTAAACGGTGGCGCAGTGAGTTGGAAGAGTTCGAAACAGCAAACAGTTGCTGATTCAGTGACAGAGGCAGAGTACATAGTTGCAAGTGAAGCTGCAAAGGAAGCTGTTTGGATGAAGAAGTTCATTACCGAACTTGGTGTTGTTCCTAGCATTACAGGACCAATACCTTTATTCTTTGACAACACCGGAGCTGTTGCGCAAGCTAAGGAACCCAGGTCTCATCAGAAATCCAAACACGTGTTGCGACAGTTTTATTTGATCAGAGAGATCATTGAAAGAGGAGACGTCACCCTAGAGCGTGTGGACTCTCAAGACAATATTGCAGATCCATTTACTAAAGCGTTAACACAACAGCAGTTCGATCGTCACTTAGAGAAGATGGGTATGAGATACCACGATGATTGGCTTTAGTGCAAGTGGGAGATTGAAAGTAGTATGCATACAAGCAATTCATGTATGATGATAAAGCATATACTTTGTAATCAATCTTATTTATTTATTTATTAATAAAAGAATTATTTATTAAAGGCATTTATTATCTATATGGTGTTGTTTTAAAAATATGTGATAAACCCATAGTTTTAAGCAATGCTTTTAGAATCATGATGAGATCATGCTAATGAGATCTAAATTCTTAGATAGCTTAAAACTAAAATGTTCCCAATCAATGGATTACTAAAAAGGGGATTAGTGAATTCGGATAGATTGCTACGTACGTTGCTTGCTCATTGGATGAGGATGATTGATCTCATGATCATTTGTGTGGAGACACTAAAGCAAGTATGAAGGTGCTTATTAGAGAATAAGTTCACTGAACGTGACTCGCTAAGGAATACCTAATGGAGTTTTACTTGTCTGTCAATAGGAATTCTTGTAGTGATAGTAGTATAAATGATCCTTAGACTTGAGATCATCATAGTATCTTATATATAATGAATTACACTTTGACTTATTCCTTAAGACTCTTAGTGTATATCAAAGGGTATCCTTGGGTGTAAGAAGTTATATATGAAGATAATGAATGATCAATAAAGAATCTACCACTTTTAGTAAAAGAAGAGAAATGTCCTATGTGATTCGATAAATGATAATCCAGGAATCCTTGGCCAAGGTGGAAATACATATAATTAAATAAAATAAGACTTGACAGTAATTCCATGTCTTATATTTAATTGGGATATTGTATGGTGGAAGGATTGAATTGTACGGTAACTATTTACTCAAAGGTTCTTTTATGATTAATGTTGAAATCTATATTATTTGAAAAGTCGTTGATCGCTAGGAAGGCTTATCCCTATTGTAGAATAAATATTATTTATTTAAATAAATTAATAGCTTAATTTATTTATTTAAATAAGATTAGAATTGTTCTAATTGATTTATTCACAACTTTGTTTAATATGGAGAACCCCAAAGGGTCACACCATAAAAAGAAGAATAATTATTTAAGAAGTTAATGACATAATCGTAATAATATGTTAAGTATATTTAATTTAATCTATGGTGATAGAATAAATTAAATAGCTTAATATTTATTATTTAATATTTTAGAAATATTAAATATAAATTAATAAGAGAGTCTTATTAATATTATTGCAATTATTATTATTTTAATTTCTAAAATAGTTTAGAAATTAATTTAATATAAGTACTCTCATTTATTCTTAATAGGATTAGGAGGAAAAATTAGTTAAAGGAGTTTAATTAATTATCCCTAATAAGATTAGGGAGCTCATTTAATTAAAAGAGTTTAATTAAATGAATAATACTTTATTTTAATTAAAATAGGGTTACCTGATATTTTTATAAGAGGAGTCTTATATCAGATATCATATATACGTAATTCTAATTGTTGGATAGTACGCCCCCTTTTTCTATAGAGATAGGAAAAACTAGGGTTTTAGCAAATATACCCTTCTTCTTGAAAATTCTTCTTCTTTGGTGGATCACCTGTAACGACCCCAAAATTCATACAATTTAATTATTAACTTCGGTCGTTAATAATACGTCTAACTTCTAATTTTACATCATTATTCGATGTTAAGCTTTATAAAAAATGGAATAATTAAAACTTTTATGTCTTCTTACTTTAATTCCCTGAATCAAAACCTTTATCATCTACATGCCTTTGAATCAATCTTATTTTATGATTCACTTTATCACTGTTATTATATTATATTTTATATTTCAATCCGATAACCTTTACATATCAGATAACTCTAACTATAGCTTTACAACTCAACATAAAACTATACATCATAAAATGTTTAGTACATCTCATGAATCTTAATCATGGTATAAAGAAATAGCAACTTTAGCTAAAATATTAATCTTCGTGTATTATTTCTGATCCACGTCATTCAAGTAGCACATAGTGTTACCTTCAATCCTTAACCTGCAAAAATGGTTATTTGCAAGGTTGAGCTCAACAACCCAGCAAAATCTAACAGTTTTCATGCAACACGTAACACATAATAACATGCTCAACATATATCTCATAAACATTGGACTAACATAACATACATATTACGGTTCATATAACAAGTATAACGATTGAGTTCCTTACTCAATCAAGATGCTTTTACTCAAACAACGTAGTCATAAGTTGACTTTAACATTTCATACATTCAACATATATATAACACATCATGCTCTTTGCAATAAAGATTTAAAACAATCAAATTCACATAGCAAATAGGAACTAAAAGACTTGCCTGATTCGTAGTTTATGAACTACAACTTAACTGCTTAACGCTTATCTGCACTTCGTGTAATCCTATACAGTTATATAATCATGGACTCACATCCATTAGTCATATATTCCATACATTCTTAATATAACAGTAACGTTACATTGTTTCCTAACTAGATTTGTAAAACCTACCTTTCAATTTCTCATCATACTCTTAGAATAGCTAGATATGTATAGGTATACCTTAACCACTCATACTTGACATCAACATTAATATATATCATTCACACACTTGACTCGCTATGTGTTCGACACATATTTAAAGTTCATAGATACGCGATCTACATCGTTCTTATATTTTACAAACTTTAATAAAATTTAACAACTTTGTGTTTTATATAACCATTACATGATCTCATGCTTAAACATCATCTATATCAAGTATTATAGCTTTAGACATTCATTACACATGCTATAAGGTTCAGATCAAAGTTAAAATAATTAGGCATCAACGCTTACGTAGGCGTAGGCTGCTGCATACAGTTGAAGCTTAGGGACTACATGAGCAGTCACCCTGACGCCGCACAAGAGTTGAGTATTTTCTAGTTTCATCTTGGTTCTTAGCATGCATAACTGTTAACACATATCTTACCCACATGTTATGAGGTCTTAGCCCAAGTTTGGTGCTTCTTGTATTTACCTTAAGTTGTTTTACACTTTATAGCTTTATTGCCATTTATTTCACGGGTAAGTAAGTTCATACAACAAGGGCCTAACTATATGACCACCCACGAGGTTAAACAACTTTCAATATACATGCTTACATGTAATCGTATGACTATCATGGTTTATGACTTGAAATCTTACTTTAAGACATGTATAGTTCATAGTATGTCTATCTAGTAGTGTGCACGTATCCATCATGCCTAGAGGCATAAAAGTCCTATCATGTTTACACATATAAGCCATGTTTAAAGACCCAATAGTTACTAGTATGTCATCCTAAAAGTTCAGAAGTTTAGACAATACAATGCTCATGAATAATATTTTTAAAATGTCCAAGTTTCTTTTCAAAACACATACTAAGTTATACTAATTCTTTCTATTATGAGCAAGGAAATCTTATATATCATGTATAATATCATGCATTTTCATGTTACACCACTTAGAATAACATATTATATTGTCGGGAGCACTATACTTGCGTATGTGCTCGTTCGACACCCTCCGATTGCCTCTAAATACGTAATAGTCACAAAGATTACTATTTTGACCCTTTTTAAAATCTCAAATTGAAAAACTTAAAGAACAAAAGTTTTAGGTCTATTTGTCCTCGTTCCGGATCACCTTGAATCACCTCAATCGGAGTTCGTATGAAAAAGTTATGCTTAATTTACTACTGCAGTCGAGGAAGCGGTCCACCAATAAGCGATGATGCCTGTAGCAAGGCCTTTAATTGACCTTGAGGCGGTCAATGTGTGCCTTGGGAAGCAAGATCTGACCCCTCATGCTCTTTCCTTCGCAATTTTACAGACCCCAACCCCTTCCGATGATCATAACATGAGTTATACACATCCAATTTAGTTCATTTTCGATTCTATAGGTTTGTAACTCATAAAACTACAACATACCAAATACCCATCAACTAACATAAACATTAACTAACCCAAATATGAATTTACAACTCATGTTCATACTAATTGTTCATGTTTTGACAATTTAGCGAATTCGTTCGCTACGAATTCGTTTCTCAACCAAATTGGTTCGTTTAACTTCCGTTGTTTTTGTTTCTTGATATACTAACACAATATATAACCAATTAACAGATTCTAGCAAGGATTGAACATCAAATTTTGTACTTACTAAGCTATTTTTACAAAACACTGTTATCTTAATTTTCTTCTACAAACCACTTTTACATGAATCTGATTACTCAATACAACTTCTATATAACAATTATCATATTATACATGTACATAATCAACACCTCAAACCTCTAACCCAACAAAAAAACAATTCATGTAAGGATCCCAAGGTTAGTCTTAACTTCTTTATCATCTTCTCCTTTATTCTCTAAGGTTATAGCCTAGGGTACTCTTACCTAAGGTTTATAACCTACAGCTTTGATACCAACTGTAACGACCCCAAAATTCATACAATTTAATTATTAATTTCGGTCGTTAATAATACGTCTAACTTCTAATTTTACATCATTATTCGATGTTAAACTTTATAAAATGCGGAATAATTAAAACTTTTATGCCTTCTTACATTAATTCCCTGAATCAAAACCTTTATCATCTACATGCCTTTGAATCAATCTTATTTTATGATTCACTTTATCACTGTTATTATATAAAAGTTTACATTTTAATCCGATAACCTTTATATATCAGATAACTCTAACTTTAGCTTTACAACTCAACATAAAACTATACATCATAAAACGTTTAGTACATCTCATGAATCTTAATCATGGTATAAAGAAATAGCAACTTTAGCTAAAATATTAATCTTCGTGTATTATTTCTGATCCACGTCATTCAAGTAGCACATAGTGTTACCTTCAATCCTTAACCTGCAAAAATGGTTATTTGCAAGGTTGAGCTCAACAACCCAGCAAAATCTAACAGTTTTCATGCAACACGTAACACATAATAACATGCTCAACATATATCTCATAAACATTGGACTAACATAACATACATGTTACAGTTCATATAACAAGTATAAAGATTGAGTTCCTTACTCAATCAGCATGCTTTACTCAAACAACGTAGTCATAAGTTGACTTTAACATTTCATACATTCAACATATATATAACACATCATGCTCTTTGCAATAAAGATTTAAAACAATCAAATTCACATAGCAAATAGGAACTAAAAGACTTGCCTGATTCATAGTTTATGAACTACAACTTAACTGCTTAACGCTTATCTGCACTTCGTGTAATCCTATACAGTTATATAATCATGGACTCACATCCATTAGTCATATATTCCATACATTCTTAATATAACAGTAACGTTACATTGTTTCCTAACTAGATTTGTAAAACCTACCTTTCAATTTCTCATCATACTTTTAGAATAGCTAGATATGTATAGGTATACCTTAACCACTCATACTTGACATCAACATTAATATATATCATTCACACACTTGACTCGCTATGTGTTCGACACATATTTAAAGTTCATAGATACGCGATCTACATCGTTCTTATATTTTACAAACTTTAATAAAATTTAACAACTTTGTGTTTTATATAACCATTACATGATCTCATGCTTAAACATCATCTATATCAAGTATTATAGCTTTAGACATTCATTACACATATGCTATAAGGTTCAGATCAAAGTTAAAATAATCAGGCATCTTCAGCATACATGCCTTGCATTTCTGCATACAGTTGAAGCTTAGGGACGGTATTGCAGTCAGACCTGTCCCCCGCCGGACCATAGTTGAGTATTTTCTAGTTTCATCTTGGTTCTTAGCATGCATAACTGTTAACACATATCTTACCCACATGTTATGAGGTCTTAGCCCAAGTTTGGTGCTTCTTGTATTTACCTTAAGTTGTTTTACACTTTATAGCTTTATTGCCATTTATTTCACGGGTAAGTAAGTTCATACAACAAGGGCCTAACTATATGACCACCCACGAGGTTAAACAACTTTCAATATACATGCTTACATGTAATCGTATGACTAGCATGGTTTATGACTTGAAATCTTACTTCAAGACATGTATAGTTCATAGTATGTCTATCTAGTAGTGTGCACGTACCCATCATGCCTAGAGGCATAAAAGTCCTGTCATGTTTACAAATATAAGCCATGTTTAAAGACCCAAAAGTTACTAGTATGTCATCCTACAAGTTCAGAAGTTTAGACAATACAATGCTCATGAATAATATTTTTAAAACGTCTAAGTTTCTTTTCAAAACACATACTAAGTCATGCTAATGCTTTCTATTATGAGCAAGGAAATCTTATGTCATGTATAATATCATGAATTTTCATGTTACACCAGTTAGAATAATATATTTTATCGTCGGGAGCACTATACTTGCGTATGTGCTCGTTCGACACCCTTTGATCGCCTCCGAATACGTAACAGTCACAAAGATGACTATTTGAAACCTTCCTAACGATCTCAAATTGATAAACTTAAAGAACAAAAGTTATAGGTCTATTCGTCTTCGTTCCGGATCATCTTGAATCACCTCAATCGGAGTTCGTATGAAAAGGTTATGCTTAATTTACTACAGCAGGTCAGAGCAGTCCTCCAGTAACTGATGCATGGTGTAACTGCGCCCCAATTGACCTTGGGGACAGCGTAGCTGCACCACAGGAAGCGATACTGACCCCTCGTGCTCTCATTCTTCACAATTTTCTGAGACCTAACCCCTTAGATGATCATAACATGAGTTATACTCATCCAATTTAGTTCATTTTCGATTCTATAGGTTTGTAACTCATAAAACTACAACATACCAAATACCCATCAACTAACATAAACATTAACTAACCCAAATATGAATTTACAACTCATGTTCATACTAATTGTTCATATTTTGACAATTTAGCGAATTCGTTCGCTACGAATTCGTTTCTCAACCAAATTGGTTCGTTTAACTTTCGTTGTTTTCGTTTCTTGATATACTAACATAATATACAACCAATTAACAGATTATAGCAAGGATTGAACATCAAATTTTGGACTTACTAAGCTATTTTCATATACAAAACACTATTATCTTAATTTTCTTCTACAAACCACTTTTCCATGAATCTTATTACTCAATACAACTTCTATATAACAATTATCAGATTATACATGTACATAATCAACACCTCAAACCCTAACCCAACAAAAAACAATTATAGAGAATAAGATTACAAAACTAAAACTTAAAAATTTAAGAATGGATTATACCTTGAATCTCCTACTAGCAAGATGATGTTAACAAAGTTTAGAAATTCTTCCTTTGATTCCCTTTAAAAGTTCTCTGTGTTTCTTTCTTTCTCTGTTCTTAGCTTATTAGGAGAATACGTGATATAACCCACGTACGTCAGCTAAAAAGACCAATAGTCTGCGTCAATTAAAATAAGCCAAAGGCCACAAGGCCTTGTTTGGCTACACTTAGGTTAGGTTTCTACTTTATTTTTATACTATTATAGTTTCATTTGTCACACACTTAATTAATTTTAATATCTTACAATTACCATTATAATTATAATTTTCATTATAATCATACTTATGCTTAATAATTTATTATATATCTAATTTAATTATTAAATTAAATTAATTTTTTCCCTTAAATATTAAGGAATTTATTTAATTTAATTATTTTATTAAATTAAATCTTCAAACAATAAAATTACCATTCATTAATCTAGTTAACATACACACTTAACTAAATTATATTTGAGTATTATATATTCTTTAACCCATTCATTTCTTTTTCTAAGGATCGTTATCATAAACACTCGGGATATTACATCACCTCTAGAGGCCATTCACTTGGGTGGCTAACATTGATCAAAGGAAGGAATCTACTCGGAGATTCAAGAAGATCGCGGAGAAGTAGGAGGTGAACTCGTACCTGTGGAAGCTCGCATCTATAAGTGTATGATTTCATAACTTCTTATTCTTCGTTTTAATTAATAATATGCATAAAAGATGATCCGGGTAATTGGTTTGTGAAAAATTTTAAAATCTGATTTTATTATGCTTCCGCTATTTTTGCAATTTGATTGCTACTTTGATTTTCAGAAAACCTTACACCCAGACCCTTGAGCCTCAAGCCACGAGCCCGAGTCAGGCCAAATCGGCCGGGCGGGGGTGTGTGTGAGTTCGAACTAAGTCTTAGCTAGGTACTCTTTCTTCCACAAAAGTGGGGTGCCCCTTGGGGCCCAAACCCAAGAGTAACTTTCATGTATATAAACGTATTAAATCTTTAGTTCTTAGCCAATGTGGGACCTGACTTCTCACATATATTTATTATCATTTACCATTTCGAAGGGTGATCTTTGGGAGTTAATATCTCATTCATTACTCCATAGATTTGAGCTTCTAAATACTTAATCTAATATACTCATGGAGTAGAACATGTTGATATGTGGATTCACTTTAAATAATTAATTAAATCCACTTTAATTTTGGCTCAAATTCTAACAATCCCCCATATGAATGAGATTGATTGCCATCCTTATGCAAATGTTAGGCAGACTCTGAGAGAGAGAACCTTCCTTTGTGAAAGACTATCGGGTTTACTGATTATCTAGTGAATGCGATATCTTGAACTGTCCAATCATTTGTGTAAATCGAGACAATAGTAATTCACACAGAATCTTTCCAGACATTATTTGGTTATCATGATTTTGTTCATTTCGGCCCCGAAAATTCCCAGATTTATGAGTGCTTTAGAGAAGTATAGCCTCATCCATCTCATAGAATTGGCCCAATTCACACTCACATCTGTGATTTTTAGTAAGAGTGTCCTATTATACTCCACTTGTTTATTAAGATTTAAGAATCATTAAAAGCATAGCTTATCCTGTAACCGTTGCAGGTATCACTATCTTGTAACATAGGAATGAGCAGAAGAAATTAATTTTTTATAGTGATGTGGTTGAATTGTTCACTATGTTGTCCCTTTGAACCTAGATCTTGGGATCTCTAGTCAACTAGGTTGGGTTTCCATTATGAAGATCCTTATTTATAGGCTTTAAACCCATTCCCCTCAAAGTTATTTTTACTTGTTCTCTAGTTAAACCTTTAGTTAAATGATCCGTTATATTTTCTTTAGATTTTATGTACTCAATAGACATAATGCTATTAGAGAGCGATTGTTTTATGGTATTTTGTCTACGACAAATATGTCTATACTGACCATTACACATATGACTCTGTGTCTTTTTAATTATTGATTGACTATCACAATGAATACAAATAGGCGGCACAGGTTTAGGCCACATAGGAATATCTTCTAAAAAGTGACGAAGCCACTCAACATCTTCTCTAGCTTTATCCAATGCAATAAACTCAGATTCCATCGTTGATTGAGCAATGGATGTTTGTTTAGAAGATTTCCATGATATTTCTCCTCTAGCTAGTGTAAACACAAAAACCACTAGTGGATTTAGAGTCTTTTGTATCCGATATCCAATCCACATCACAATATCCTTCGAGTAATGCTGGATATCTTGAGTAGTGCAATCCAAAGTTTTGAGTGTATTTTAAATACCTTAAAACTCTTATAATCACTTTTCAGTAATCTTGTCCTGGATTACTTATAAATCTATTCAATTTATTGACAGCTTGTGCTATGTTAGGATGTGTATAATTCATTAAGTATATAAGGCTTCCAATTATTTATGCATAATCAGGTTGTGATATGCTCTCTCCTTTATTTTTAGACAAGTGTAGATTTATATCTACTGCTATTCTTGATGAGTGAGTTTTATACCCATGAATTGAGTGTGTTTGAGCTTAATCTTTTGGATGTTTTTAAGTGTTTGTTTCTATTCATGCATGTTTTATGTTTTTTTGTAGGAATTGGGACAAAAGTTACTTGGATCAACGTTTGGGGTTGCTAGATTCGCATTTTCGACTTACCATTTAAATAGCAGCCACTTCAGAGCCCATTTCAGCATTTCTCCAGCCCTTATTTCGAAACACTTAAAGAATGAAAGTTTTAGATCTACGTCTCCCCTTTCCAAAATATCTTGAATCATCGAAATCGGAATTCAGACGAAGATGTTATGGCCATTTTCGTAAAGAACGTCAGAGTACAAAATTTCCAAAAAAGGACCCTCGCCCTGGTGAACATTATACATACAAAACCCCCGTAAAAGGTGAAGTCTTGAAAATAAAGTATCACCCCTCATAGGGGGTGGGCCTATCGATACAAAAACCCCCAAGGGGAAGTGGGTGCAAGGGAAGAAAAAGCGCTTTTTTTTTTTTCTTCAGAATTTGAGTTCAAGTTGGATTGGTTCGAGCTGGTTGTTCTAGAAATTCTAGGAGGACTAAAAGACATATGAAGAGGCATATAAAAGGAGGAGAATTTCAAGGATTTAGAGAGGATTCCATTAGATTAGATTAGAATAGATTAGGACCAAAACCCTAGTTTTGTAGGAGATTTGGAGATTGAAGTAACTTGGATACCATTGATGTAAGACCCCAAATTATTAATAAATGAAATTTATTTTCCTCTATTTATTATTTTGAAATAGTAAGGGTCGATTTGATTAATGTGGATAGTTATGGGTAAAAATCATAAATATTTCGAATAAGCAAGTGGTTATAAAATATTCATTATTGTCGGGGAATATTCGTTTGGTCGTGGAATATTAAATGCTTTGTCGGGAATATTAAATGACCGGTAGCGATCTTTTGTGGGCCCCATAAAAGCGATTGGATGAAGAAAGCGACAAATATAAGTTGTTTATAAATAACGGCGTAGTTATTACCAGATTATCTCTTGTTGGAATACCGGTTGGTTAAAACACGCATTAATCTGGCGTTGTTGAGCGATGGTACTACGGTATTGCACCAATTATTGATTCTTACGTAAGAAGGCACTACTCAATAATTATTACGATAATTAATGTTCAGTATTTTATTTTATTGATTCAATAATTCTTTGCATTGATATTTTATATTCTTGTTGTTTCAATAAATTGTCATTACACGTGTATTTTCCATTATCAGACAATAATTCATATTATCTGAATAATATTATTAGAAAACATTATTGGCAATGTCTAGAAAGTTACATCTACGGAGAGGTTTGGTCACCTAATTATTGCGCGCAAGAAGGAGAGATCCTTATTGGAAAGCCCTCTCTTTCTGAGGAGCGGCACGGTTGCGATCTTGTGATTCTGTAATATTATTTGTGAATAATTAATTATTGATTTATATGATGAGGAAATTATTGATTTTATGTGGATATAGATGGAGAAAATTTTTAATGTGACAATTGTTGAAAATTAATATTTTATCTTTTTACGATAAAATAATTCATTTAAATATATTATTTTAATAATATATTAACGATGATATTTTTATAATGAATGTGGGATATATGAGTATATGAGGAGGAAGAGTATTTTTGTGGCATTAAATGTTTAACACATATTTTGTGTGTTGGTGGACACAATTATTGGTAGAAATTTGATTATACTTTTGTAAAATCGCTTCGTATGTGGATTTTGGTCAATTTACATTTGGAATTTGGAAAAACTTTCTTTTGCAAAGTTGTAGAGAATTGAATTTCCTATAAAAAGTCGCGAGATTCAAATTTTACGATAAAAAATGACTATTTATTATGAATTATTGAAGTTCGAAGTTCGAAATAATTGATTTTTGGAAGTTTTATTTATTTTATTAATAAAAACGTTTTTTATATGTTGTGGGCATATTTAACATGTGCATGGTGGCTGAATTCAGATTCAAGATGTGGGCGTATGAATTTTGTTTATATATAATATTATTATATTCAATTTTACGCTTTGGTGTTCTAAGCGATTTCTATAAATAGGGTGCTTGGGTTAGAATTGAAAATCACACCAAAAGCTGAAGTTTTCTCTCTATATTATCGAGCATATTCTTGTGAGTATTTTGAGTATACTTTGAGTATTGCTATACGGTGCAAGTTCAAGTCATAGCCTTTATATCAGGTGTTTCAACTAAAGACTAAATCGTCTTTTCGAGGTAAGGATGTTTTTTCTTCTTAAATGATATTATTTCTTCAATATCATTATGCTGAAATATTGGTTGGAACTTTTTATCAAATTTGGAACTTTTTCATGTCGTGGTTACTATTCATGAGTTACTATTCACGAGTACTATTCATGAAGCGTGAAGATGTTTTTTGTGAAATTTCTATCTTTTGGTGTAGAGTTACTATTCACATATACTTATTAATTATTCACGATATCTGACACTATTCACGAATACGGCACTATTCACCGAAAAATAAAATTTCTTCTTTTTGTCCAAAATATCTATTATGGATACTAACTTTGATTGTATCCATGTTTTGATCATTCTTGAATTTTACACCACTATGATTATTTTTGAGGTATTTTTGGACGTGGATAAAACAAAGTACGAATCCTTAATCCTTAATCCTTAATCCTTGTCATTTTGTTTCACTGGATTCGTTTCTTTAAAAATATTTTCATAATCCTCGGTCTTAAATGATGATATTATTGAATATCTTTGGCTTGTAGTCAAAGATGAATGATTTTTGAAGAATATCTTTGGCTTTGTAGTGCAAAGATGAGCAGTGTTGAGATGAATATGACCGATCGATTAATATATTTGGCCGTAGTGCAAAAGATGAGCAGTGTTTAGATGAACATGATCAATGATGAATATCTTTGGCTGTAGTGCAAAGATGAATATTTGATTCCAAATATATATTGATTGATGTTACTGAGGGGATAAAATATCGACGATGAACTTTTAAATTCATATATAAAAGATAGTAGTTTGCATTCTCTACTTAACTCTTCTAATGAATTGTTGTTTCGCATTGCGGTTGTTGATTTAAAGCGGTTGTCTATTGTATTCTATTAGATTTTTCCTGTTGAAGACTAACGATAATTTGTTGTATATTATCTTAGTCATAATATTCTTTCTTGGGCTAGTTGAGCTCACCCTTTTCCTTTTTGTTCCATTTTTCTTCTCGGGGAGGCGAGAATGTAGCGAGTGCTAGTCGGGGGTATGGAATGAAGGTTAGAGAGAGTTATTTAGTAGTCCTCACAATTTTTGTAAAATAATGTATAAATAATTGTGATGAGGATTTATTTTGGTATGTATATTTCTGCAGAAGACAATAATTGTATTTAAACTCACGATATATATATGTTGTCGTATTTTGCACGACAAATGTATTAATAAAGTTGTAGTTATTTCGTACCATATATTTGGCGACTCGAGAATGGGTTGGATGGAATGGACCTATTTTGGGGGCGTCACAGTTGGTATCAGAGCTTAGGGATATGATCTCTGGCGGAGATCGGGGAATAGAACTAGGAGGGGAGAAATGTGTAAATCCTTCGCTAGTGTGTCCTACCTAACTTTATTTGTTAGTTGGTCAGTATATAGGGATATTATGTGATATATTGATTTCCTTAATTAACCCTTGTTTTATGGCGGTATTTGAGAATGTCATTGAGAATATTAATGATGGAGTAAATGAGACCAGTGGAGATGCTGACTTACCAGCGAGGAGAGCGTGCAACAGTGGCAATGTACCTCCATAC
Source organism: Panax quinquefolius (assembly GCA_020205615.1). NCBI lineage: Eukaryota > Viridiplantae > Streptophyta > Magnoliopsida > Apiales > Araliaceae > Panax > Panax quinquefolius. The sequence goes on along the minus strand of CM035163.1, from coordinate 46,061,868 downwards.
AACAACACCCTTTGGCGAGATGATGAGCGAGGGAATGTTTAGAAGCTTTTTGCAGTTCATGCAAAAAATCGACGAGGAGACTTCGTGTTCAAAATCTGAGGAGAAATGATAGCAATTCACGGGTTGTCTGCCAAGCGATTCGAAGTTGGGACCACGAATTTAAGGAAAGCAGATCCGATCATGGCGGAAACATGGGTCAAACAAATTACCAAGATATTCGATGTCTTGGGATGCACGGAGGAACGAAGGTTCCATTCGCCACCTTTATGTTCCGATGGCGAGGCGATTCTTGGTTGGAATCGTGAAGCGTACTATCGGTGCACTCGGCATGTCATAGGAGAGCGTTTGAGAAGCAGTTCAATGACAAGTACTTCCCGAAAGTATTCGTCATATGAAGGAAGTGGAGTTTATTAGGCTGGAAGCGAGAATAACATGGCGGTGTCCCAATGACGAGGCAAAGTTCGCGGAGTTATCGAGGTTTGCACCTCATTTGGTGGAGAATGAGGAGCGTATGACGCGGATGTTTACGAGAGGTTTGAAACCCGGCATACGTCGATATCTCATTTCTCATAAATTTTCTCTCTATTCAGGATGTTGTCAATGGGGCTTAGTTGTTAGAAGCGAGATAACGAATACGTTCAACCGAGGGACCATAACCGAGGATCATCTAGAAGATAGCGATCATCGAATAATGATAACCGGCGGAGAAAGAAGAATACGGACAAAGCGGTAAGAACTCGGTGGTAATCGTGGCCATGAAAATAGAAGAAGCGAGTCGGGAGGAGATTTTATAAAGAAGAGATTCAACAACGACCATGTGAAGACGTCAACGCGAGTAGCAACTGGTTCCATGGGAGGAGAAAGACCACCGGTCGTATGTTACAAATGCGGGAAAGAGGGACATATCAGCCCAAACTGCCCACAACAGTTTAAGGTATGCTATAATTGTGGAAAAGAAGGACATATCGCTCGAGATTATGCGATATCGAAACATGATCCAAGCGGAATGGTGACTCAAAAGGATGTCCCGAGAAAGGTCAAAGTCGATGGTTCTGAAGAGCGTTTGTCGTGGCCAGGGTCAAAATGCGAGGAACCCGAACAAAGTTAGCACAGGTTAGTTAATTATAAATTCTTGCGAAGTTTATACCTTACTAGATATCTGGGTTCTACCCATTCTTTTATCTCTATTGCTTGCGCTTAACGTTTGAACTTGACTACGGAGAAATTAGACTTTGACCTATTTATGGAGACTCCGTTAGGAGAAACTTTCATTACATCCGTTGTTTAAAATCTTGCTTGATTCAGAGGGTTGGCACTATCACATTACTGTTAACCTTATTTCTATAGAGATATTTGCTTTTGATGTGATTTTAAGGTTAACTACTCATCATGCCGAAATTGATTACTTTCGTAAGGTTGTTAATATTCCTAAGCAACTTGTTATTCGAATTCAAGCAATCAAACCATTGTAGTCAAACATTTTCATATCAAGCCATGAAGTCATTCGTTTATTACGGATGTCAAGTTTTCTTAGTCCATGTTATGGATTTGAATAAAGACACGTCAGATTTGAATAATATTCCTGTTGTTATTGATTTTTCCTGACGTATTTCCTAAAGAATTTCTTGGTTTACTCCCAAAGACTGATATTAAATTTTGTATCCACTTTGAACCTGGTACAACACTCATTTCTAAAATCTCATATCGAATGGCTCCTATTGAACTTCAAGAGTTAAAAATTCAACTATAGAATTTGGTACCTGAGCCTTTATCTTGTGACTTCCTTTGTGGAATTCACCTAAGCCAGACTCTCCGTAGGGGACGTCATATTCGATGCGATAGTAAAGCGATAGGTGTCATTGTGACGTCTTTATCCAAGGTTGGGATATAAGTCACAGTTGAGAACAACCTAAGTAGGTAATCGAAATCGTAGCTTTACAGGCTTAGTTGGTTATTATCGGAGATTCGTTGAAGGATATTCTCGAATTGCTATTCCATTAATGCGGTGACTCGTAGAGATACAAAATTGAATGGAGCAAGGAATGTGGAAAGAGCTTGAAGAACTCAAGAGGAGACTCATTTCAAAGACATGTTACGACCATGCCATCCTGGAAAAGCAAGCGTGGTAGGCGGCGTGTTGAGTAGAAGATCGTATACAAGTAAGAGTACGATATTGTCAAAGACTCATTTCAGTATAATTTACAAATAATAGAGATGGAGATGAAAACTCTAGTTACCCGCGTGATGATATCTGAGTATAATCGACTTTAATCAATAAAGTTAAAAATTTATTCAAGCTACACCGGGTGATGACTTTGAAGAAGGAGGTGCGAAGTTATTATTTCAAAAGCGAGAGAATCGGTGAGGTGAGGAAAGCTCAAACCTTCGATTTATTAATCCATTTAAAATTCTCGATCGAATAGGAACTGTGGCCTATAGACTCGTTTTACCGCCAAGTATGACGCGTGTTCATAACGTTTTTCACGTATCGATGTTACGTAAATATGTGGACGACCCGAACCACGTCATTGAGTTAGAACCGGACGAGATAGCCGAAGACTTAACGTATGAAGAGGTACCTGTCAAGATTTTGGATAGGAAGGAGTATGTCCTACGTACGAAGGTCATACCACAAGTTAAAGTTTTGTGGAGAAACCATGCTATTGAGGAAATGACCTAGGAGTTGGAAACGGAAATGAAAGCGAGGTATTCTCATCTTTCGAAACACCCGAATCGTTACCGTCAATTTTGAGGACGAAATTTCAAAGGAGGGGAGGTTGTAAGACCCCAAATTATTAATAAATGAAATTTATTTTCCTCTATTTATTATTTTGAAATAGTAAAGGTCAATTTGATTAATGTGGATAGTTATGGGTAAAATCGCAAATATTTGAATAAGCAAGTGGTTATAAAATATTCATTATTGTCGGGAATATTCGTTTGGTCGTGGAATATTAAATCTTTGTCGGGGAATATTAAATGCTGACAATAGCGATCTTTTTGTGGCCCCATAACGGAAAGCGATTGGATGAAGAAAGCGACAAATATAAGTTGTTTATAAATACTTGGCGTAGTTATTTACAGATTATCTTTGTTGGAATACCCGGTGGTTAAAAAACACGCTTAATATGCATTGTTGTTGAGTAGCTGCAGTATTGCACCAATTATTGATTCTTACGTGAAGGCACTACTCAATAATTGTTACAAGTAATTAATGTTTCGATATTTTATTTTATTGATTCAATAATTCTTTGCATTGATATTTTATATTCTTTGTTGTTTCAATAAATTGTCATTACGGTATTTTCCATTATCGAGACAATAATTCATATTATCTGAATAATATTATTAGAAAACATTATTGGCAATGTCTAGAAAGTTACGTCTAAGGAGAGGTTTGGTCACCTAATTGCACGCTTGATGAGAGAGATCCTTATTGGAAAGCCCCTCTTTCACAGGAAGCGGCTTGGTTGCCGATCTTGTGATTCTGTAATATTATTTGTGAATAATTAATTATTGATTTATATGATGAGGAAAATATTGATTTTATATGGATATAGATGGAGAAAATTTTTAATGTGACAATTGTTGAAAATTAATATTTTATCTTTTTACGATAAAATAATTCATTTAAATATATTATTTTAATAATATATTAACGATGATATTTTTATAATGAATGTGGGATATATGAGTATATGAGGAGGAAGAGTATTTTGTGGCATTAAATGTTTAACACATATTTTGTGTGTTGGTGGACACAATTATTAATAGAAATTTGATTATAGCTTTGTAAAATCGCTTGCGTATGTGATTTTGGTCAATTTCATTTGGAATTTGGAAAAACTTCTTTTGCAAAGTTGTAGAGAATTGAATTTCCTATAAAAAGTCATGAGATTCAAATTTTACGATAAAAGCAACTATTTATTATGAATTATTGAAGTTCGAAGTTAAAATAATTGATTTTTGGAAGTTTTATTTATTTTTATTAATAAAACGTTTTTTATATGTTGTGGGCATATTTAACATGTGCATGGTGGCTGAATTCAGATTTAAGATGTGGGCGTATGAATTTTGTTTATATATAATATTATTATATTCAATTTTTACGCTTTGGTGTTCTAAGCAATTTCTATAAATAGGGTGCTTAGGTTAGAATTGAAAATCACACGAAGCGAAGTTTTTTCTCTCTATATTATCGGCGTATTCTTGTGAGTATTTTGAGTATACTTTGAGTATTGCTATATACGGTCTGCAAGTTCAAGACATAGCTTTATATCAAGGTGTTTCAACTAAATCTTGTCTTTCGAGGTAAGGGATGTTATTTTCTTCTCAAATGATATTATTTCTTCAATATCATTATCTTTGAAATATTGGTTGGAACTTTTTATCAAATTTGGAACTTTTTCATGTCGGGGTTACTTATTCATGAGTTCTATTCACGAGTACTATTCATGAAGCGTGAAGAGATTTTTTTTCGTGAAATTTCTATCTTTTGGTGTCGGAGTTACTATTCACGTATCACGGCCTTTATTCACGATATCTGACTATTATTCACGAATACGGCACTATTCATAGAAAAATGAAATTTCTTCTTTTTGTCCAAAATATCTATTATGGATACTAGCTTTGATTGTATCCATGTTTTGATCATTCTTGAATTTTACACCACTATGATTATTTTTGAGGTATTTTTGGATGTGGATAAAACAAAGTCTGAATCCTTAATCCTTAATCCTTGTCATTTTGTTTTCACTTTGGATTCGTTTCTTTAAAAATATTTTTCATAATCCTCGGTCTTAAATGATGATATTATTGAATATCTTTGGCTTTGTAGTCAAAGATGAATGATTTCTGAAGAATATCTTTGGCTTGTAGTGCAAAGATGAGCAGTGTTGAGATGAATATGACCGATCGATTAATATCTTTGGCCCGTAGTGCAAAGATGAGCAGTGTTTAGATGAACATGATCAATGAAGAATATCTTTGGCTGTAGTGCAAAGATGAATATTTGATTCCAAATATATATTGATTGATGTTCTGAGGATAAAATATCGACGATGAACTTTTAAATTCATATATAGAAGATAGTAGTTTGCATTCTCTCTTGAACTCTTCTAATGAATTATTGTTTCATTGCGATTGTTGATTTAAAAGCTGTTTTGTCTATTGTATTCTATTAGATTTTTCCATGTTGAAGACTAACGATAATTTGTTGTATATTATCTTAGTCATAATATTCTTTACTGGGCTAGTTGAGCTCACCCTTTTCCTTTTTGTTCCATTTTTCTTCTCAGGAGGCGAGAATGTAGCGAGTGCTAGTCGGTATATGGAATGAAGGTTCTAGAGAGAGTTATTTAGTAGTCCTCACAATTTTTGTAAAATAATGTATAAATAATTGTGATGAGGATTTATTTGGGTATGTATATTATACAGAAGACAATAATTGTATTTAAACTCACAAGATATATATATGTTGCATTATTTTGCACGACAAATGTATTAATAAAGTTGTAGTTATTTCTGTACCATGTATTTGGCGACTCAGAATGGGTTGAATGGAATGGACCTATTTTGGGGGCGTCACAGTTGAAGATCAAGAACAAGAGCTTGAGGAAGATGGGGATTTGCTGACAACAGATTTATTCTTCATTCTACTCTTATTTTTGTCTTTTAATGTTATTTCAATTGTGGATTCTTAGTTTTAATTCATTAATCATGAACTAAATCTTTTGTTTAAGATTACAATGGAGCTTATTGCATAATTATTTTTAGTATGTTTCTCTATTAATTATTGTGATTATTCTTGGATTGTCTATTATGATTTGTGATGAATTATTTAATTGCCTAGCTAACAATTACCGTGATAATTTATATGAAATCGAGAGCTGAAGTATAGATTTAGATCTGATCATAATAACATGTAATTATCTTTTTTACATGGTGTTGGAATTCATAATTTATGTCTAGGATAGAGATATACCTATACATCGCATGTAACCTGAAAAAGAACTTGTGCTAAAAATCCTCTTTAATTTTAATTCATATAGAGATATAGTGAATTAGTTAATTAGGGTGTTCTTCTTAATTCTATCATCTGTGGATTTAAGTTGATTTGAGTATGATGCATTGAGAGATGGTCATATTTACTTATGTGTTCTTGGTTAACAATTTAGAATAATGAGCATAATTGAGAAGAAGTGTATTAATTTAAGTGAAACAATAAGTAAAGTTGTGATCTTAAATCTCCATAATCTGATTTTTAACTAGTGGTAATTAGAAGTGGTTTAATTAAATAATTTATTTCATAATATTAAATTGATTATTTAAATAAAATTAGTTTGGTTAAAAGTTAATATTTGGTCATTTGTATTAATAATTCCTCGTGGGAACGATACTCTACTTTCACTTTATTACTTGTTGACCATGTATACTTGCATGTTGAGCGTATATAGAAATTACCCAACAAGTTTTTGGCATCGTTGCTGGGGAATTAGTTTAATATTTTTTTGGCCAATATTAGCTTCAATCAAATTAGTCTTAATTTAAACATTTTTTTTATTTCATTTTATTATCTTCCTATTTTTATCTCTTTAGGTACCATGGCTGGATGCAATTATCAAAGGCCATATTCGAGTATGACTCAATTAAGGGACACAAGGATTGATGGACTCAATAGAATTTATGCATTATCAGCACAACTAGAGATACTTTCGAGGAGGTTGGACGTTGTTGCAGCCCAACATATTTGAAGGATAGTGGTAGTTTGTAATTATTGTGCTGGGAATCATCTGAGTAATCAATGCACCGTCAGTTTTGGGCTAGGACAACATGGTAGTGAGTACTTCAATGATTATGCATATGCCAATTATTATCAAGTTTGGGGGTATCACTCGGATTCATCATGGAGCTACAATTATGAAGACCAATACTACACTCCAAATCCAACATACATACCAGAATTCTCATGTCAACCTCCATTGCCACAAGAAGAAAAGTTAAATTTGGAGGAATTCCTGTCGAAGCTCATAGCAACCCAAGATGAGAGGATGATGAGTCAAGAAATATCGAGCCATAATTTTCAGAAACAGATGGAACAACTCATCATTACTTCAACCCATGGTCCTCAATACATGGATTTCAAAATTGAGACATATAATTCACGGTTGGAGGAATTGTTGTCCAAGTTCATAGCATCAATTGAGGAGAAGAGGATTAATCAAGAGATATCAATTCAAAATCTATAGAACCAGATAGATCAAATGTTCAAAGCCTTGAACAACTGTCCTCAAAACAATTAGTGTTATGACGAGGATTCCGAGATTGATGAAGCGCATGAACTAAATATACAACTGGATGAGCCACAAGATGTTGAAAAAGAGGAGACACGTGGGAATAAAGAAAACAAGGTTGATGAAGAACTAACTGTGAGTATCAATGGTGATGAGCTGATGTTATTAGTGCCCTAATTGCCTTCTCCACCAAAGATCAAGGATCCAGTTAGATTTGCAAATCCATGCCCGCTAGGTTGTCGTGTCGTTGGCAATGCTCTTTGTGACGTAAAAGCGAGTATAAAGCAAGCGCTGACTGGGAGGCAACCCAGGAATTTTTATATTTATATGCTTTACTAGTTTATTTAATATAGAGGAATCAAGTTGTAGTGATTAACTTACTAATAGGCTTTCACGCCCCAACAGGCTTTCATGGTCAAAAATGTCCCACCCCGGTGGGCTTAGCAGAACTGTAGTGATTAACGAAAACTCCCAATCTCATTCGAACAAAGTCATTCCCTCTCAATCATAACTTCGATTACCAATGTCCTACCATCGAATTCAGTCCCAGAAACTCGTTAAGCTTAGCTCCACTGTAAGACCCCAACTTATTATAAATAAAATTAAATTTTTCCTCTATTCATTATTCTAAATTAATAAGGTATTAATTTGATATAATGCTTTGGTTATGGGTGAAATGTGCAAATTTTGCAAAATAAGCAAGTGGTTATAAAATATTCATTTCTGTCGGGGAATATTCGTTTGGTCGTGGAATATTCTTTTTGTCAGTAATATTCGTACGACGGCGCAGTCACTTATGGGCCCCATAACAGAATAACTGTCGGATGAAGAAAATGACAAAGTATGCATTTTATAAATAACGACGTAGTTGTTATCGTTAACACTGTTGAAATACCTGGTGGTTAAAATACGATGTCTGGCGTGGTTGCCAAAGTAGCTTTACGGTATTGCATAGTATTGTTGAATTATTGATTAAATGCGTGAAGAAGACACTACTCAATAATTATTTACGATAGTTATTGTTCAATATTTTATTTTATTGATTCAATAAATTGTTGCGTTGATATTTTATATTATTGTTGTTGTCTACTACAAGATTTCCCATTATCGGATCAATAATTCATATTATTTGAATAATATTATTAGATAACATTATTGACAATGTCTAGAAAGTTACATCTAAGGAGAGGTTTGGTCACCTAATTGCGGCTTGATGAGGAGAAATCCTTATTGGAAAGCCCCCTCTTTCAGGAGGCGCGCTGGTTATCATAATTGTAATTCGTAATATTATTGGTGAATAATTAATTATTGATTTATATGATAAGGAAATATTTATTTGATGTGGATATAAACAATTGATCTATTTATGTGGTTATAAATGAAAGAATTAATGCTGAGGTGTTTTATCAGTATTTTGTCGGAAGGGAAGTATTAAAAATCACCCGTTTGTGGATTTCAGATATTTTCTGTTTGGAATTTGGAAAAACTCAAAGCTACAAAGTTGTAGAGAATTCGATTTCATGTGAAGTGGACATAAAATTCGTATTTTTCTGATAAACGGGCTATTTTCTATGAATTATTGAAGTTTCAAAAAATAAAATGATTTTTATTAAAATTGGGTGGGACCCACTTTTGTTTTAACACATGTGGGCTGCTAAATTTTGTTCAAAGATGGTTGGTGGCTGATCTTGGTCAAGAAGCATGTGTAGAAAAGAAGAAATGAAATAATATTAATTTATTATTTAGTCTCCTATGGCGTTCCAACATTTTTCGTATAAATAGACGCTTAGGTTAGAATTGAAAATCACACCAGAAACAAGTTTTCTTTCTCTCTAGATTATCGAGCGTATTTTTGTGAGTATTTTGATACTTTGAGAGTTGCTGTTCAGTATAAGTTCCCTTCGACTTTCTATCCAATATTCCGATCAGAAGTACGGTTATTTTGAGGTAAGGGATGTTATTTTCTTCTTAAATGATATTATTTTCTTCAATATCATTATGCTGAAATATTGTTAAACTTTTTAATCAAATTTGGAACTTTTTGTGTCGGGGTTACTATTCATGTATACGGAACTCTTCACGTATACGACACTATTCACAAATACGGCACTATTCACCAAAAAATAAATTTTTTTTTTGTCCAAGATGTCTATTTTGGCTACTATCTTTGATTGTATCCATGTTTTGATCGTTATTTTTGAATCCTGCTTCAAAATTGGTTATTATGAAGTATTATTGATCTTGGATAAACTGTTAAATGAATCCCTAATATTTGTCTTTTTGTCTCACTGGATTCGTTTTCTTTAACATATTTTTCATCATCCTCAGTCTTAAATGATGATGTTACTGAATATCTTTGGCTTGTAATGCAAAGATAAATGATTAATCGATGAATATCTTTGGCCGTAGTGTAAAATGAGCAGTGTTGATGTGAGACCCAGATTTTATTAATAAAGATTTAAATTTGGTGAAATAATTTTTAATATTATGGTGTGAATTTGAGATAATATTATAGTTGTGGGTAGTATTTATAAATTTTACAAAGTATGCAAGTGGTTATATTATATTCGATTGGTGGGGAATATTCGGTTTAGCGAGGGAATATTAAATACAACTACTCAATCATTGGTGGACCCTAGCGTAATTATTGTCGGATTGAAAGCGACAAAAATATTTTATTAAAATAACTTGGCGGAAGTTTTACTGGTTGATCTTGTTGAACTACTCGGTAGTAAAAAGAAATACGAAGAATACGTGTAGTTGCATAGTAGCACTGCGGTATTGATTATTGATGCCTATGTGAGAAGTCACTCGGTTTGATTCCATTATTGTCGATTAATAATATGAATTATTATAGCGATAATGACGTTTTGTTTTATTCAGTATTATTAACGTAATAAAAGCGAAACATCTTTTATATAAAATAGAATACTTTATTAAAGTTATTCTATAAATAGAATATATTATATTTTATTATGCATAGTGTTGCATAGTGTTTTAGTGTTTTGCATAGTATTGCATAGTGTTTGCATAGTAAAATGTTTTTATATAAATAGAATATATTATATTTTATTTAAAAGATTTTTCTTTAAATATGTGGTAAAATCGATTAAAGTAAATCAATCTGGATAGTTCATGGATTAATTCTTATGCATTCCATTTTCCTATAAATAGAAGCTCATTCCTTCATTATTTTCTTACGAATTCATTGAAACTCTAGAGAGAGAAATTATAGAGAGAAGCTATAGAGAGAAAATCTATAGAGAAAAGAAAAAAAGTATACCGCTACTTCACTTTTCCAATATTAGGTTCTTCTAAGGTAAGGGATATTATTTGTTGTACCCGTAAGGGTGTTATTCTTTCTTCTGAAGAGAACTTACATTATTCCATTCACTATTATTACATTGGAATAACTTTGTAAAAGTGGCATACCCTATACATAACTTTGTATCTGTGGCGTACCTATACTTGGTGAAATCCTTATGTTATTCCATTGCTTTATTATTACATTGGAATAACTTTTGTATACATACATTTACCCTATACTTGGTGACATTCTTTATTATTACATTGGAACATCACATGCGTGTGTTTTTTACGGACTGGTTAAATTCTTCTTTTATTATTATTACATTGGAACATCACATGCATGTGTTTTTACAGGACACTGGTTAAAATCTTTATCATTACATTGGAATATCCTATACATGTGTTTTACAGGATGCGGTTCCATCTTTATTATTCTGTTGGAACATCCGCTCGGTGTGAATTTCACACGACTGGTTGGTTATTATTATTACATTGGAATAACTTGTCTCATCTGAAATACCGCATGCGTGGTGATTTCTTTTGTTATTCCATTCTTTATTATACCCGGTTGGTTAAAACTTTGACTTCTATACTCCATGAAATTAGTAGAATATCCTTGATATTTGCGTTTCATCGATATCTTTTCACGGAAATATTCTTGATCATTCTTGAATTTTACTCTCTAAAAGCTTGATATTATGTTGACAATTTGGACGTTAATAATTCATGGATTAAATAATTCTTGAACTTGTTTTATTGAATTATTATGTCATTGTCATCATCCTCATGTTATATTATGTTATCTTTTTGGCTTACGTGCATAGATGAACTTAGTATGATTATGACGAGGATCATTCGGTATAATCATGACTTGATATAAATGATGTGACAAAAGTCCTCGGTGGCTGTAATGCGATGATGGATAGTTTTTGGTATGATTATGACCGGGGTGATTCGGTATAGTCATGACCATTGATAATTTGATGAAAATCCTTGGTAGTGTAGTACGGGGATAATTAGATGTGGTGGTTTATTTATTAAAGTTTGAGTCTCAAATGATAAAAATTGATGAAAACCTTTTAAAACCTAAAAGATAGTAGACTTTATTCTCTACTTGACTCTTTTAATGGATTGCTTATTAAAGCTGCATTTAAGCTGGTTGTCTATTGTATTTTATCGGTTTAACTTTGTTGAAGGCTAATGATAATTTATTACGCATTATCTTAGTCATAATATTTCTTCTTTGGGCTAGTTGAGCTCACCCTTTCTTTCACTGTTCTCTTCAGGAAATGAGAACATAGCTAGGACGAGTCGGGGAACGGAGTAATGGTCCAGAGGATAGCATTAGTAGTCCTCACTATTCTGTGAAATAGTGTGATAATAGTTGTAATGAGGACTCCTTTTGAGTTTGTATAATATCTAGTAGATAATATTTGTATTCAAACTCACAGTTTATGTCGTATTGTACACGACAGTTATATTAGTAAGTTGTATTTGAATTTACGTACCATATAAGTGGCGACCCAAGATGGGTGATGTATACCTAATTTTGGGGGCGTCACAGTTGGTATCAGAGCTTAGGGATATGATCCCTGGCTAAGAGGTGAGAATAGAACTAGGAGGGGAGAGACGGGAAATTCCTTCGCTAGTATGACCTACCTAAGTTTATTTAGTATTTAATTGGTCGGTCAGTGTATAGGGATAATATGTGACATGTTAATTAACCCTTGTTTTGTGATAGTGTTTGAGAATGACATCTGAAAATGCTGAGATAAGCAATGAAGCACATGAGAGTGTTGATTTAGCTCAAACAAAAGGTAACGACCAACAACACGATAATAATCTTACTGGTTGCAACGGCTATCAGAGCAATGATAACCATCGTGGGGGAAATTATCATGCTAAGAATGGTAACCACTTCGGTGGTAATCATGACAAAGATAATAGAAGTGGAAATTTTAAGAAGAGAAGGTCATTTAGCTCGATTTTGTCGTATAGTGAAGTCAAGTCCAGCTGGGATAGTGGCACCAAAGGCGGATACGGACAAAACAAAGCCGGTAGTTTAAGAGAGAGCGTTTTTTTTTCTCGTGACGAGGAACCTGAATAAAATTATCATGGGTAAGTTAATCATAAGCTCTTGCGAAGTCTATATCGTATTCGATACCGGTTCTACCTATTATTTTATCTCTCTTGCTTGCGTTCAACGTTTAAATTTGACTTGGAGAAATTAGACTTTGATTTATCTATTGAAACTTCGTTGGGAGAAACCCGTTACCTCCAACATTTATTAATCTTGTTGTTTCAAATAAACACTTTCACGTTACTGTCGATCTTATCTCTTTGAAAATACTTGCCTTTGAGGTAATTTTTGAAAATGATTGATTAACTACTCATTATTCTTTTTGTAAGGTTGTTAGCTTTCATATTCTAACCAACTGTTATACTGAATTCAAAGTAACCAAATCCTAAAGTTAATCTTTGTTATATCAAGCCATAAGTAAAAAGAGCCCCGATCCTTTCGTTGTTGACTTCCTTGTGTGGAAATGCAAAGCGGACTTTTACATGGCGACGTCATGATGAAGATGGCAAGTTGATAGGTATCATTGTGAGGTCTTTATCGAGGTTAAGGGATAGAAGTCACGAGTTGGTATTAATCTGACGTACTATCCAAGTCTTGGACGAGAGTAATGATTTTGAATGATATTTCTATCATTAATAAATTTCTTGGCGTATTCTTGAAGACTTCCTAGCCTACCCTGAACGTAAAATCAAATTTTGTATTGACCCCCAGTACAAAAACCCATTTCTTAAACCCTCAAATATTTCTTCAACTAAAATGAACAGTTTACGTGGTTTATGATGAAAGTCATAATAAAAGCATTGGAATAATGAAAATCATGGGTATATGAAGTATTAATAAGTTTTATGATGAGTTATGTTGGTTAGTATGTGAAAACATGAAAGTTTCTTAGAAATCACAAAGAGTTGAAAATCAGATTTTGGTGAAAAACGTAACATGAAATTCAATTGACCATATCTCCTATTATATTTTGAATTTTTGAGTGTGGTCAAGTCCTAGAGTTAGATCTATGAGTTACCTAACTAATCCAAGTGGAATTACTAGAAAAGGTGTTGTAGATTTTTGTGTGGACTGATTTTAGCAAAGGAGGCCAAAGCTGTAAATTTTGAAAATGCTACTGCCCAGAAACTTTGAGGGGCTGTTTCGGCCACTTAAATTATGAGAAAAATTCTGGCCTTTTGGGAGATGAAGGTATATGGTATAAAGTACCTCCTGTCCAAAAATGAGCTCATTCTGACTTAAAATGAGCAAGTTATGACTATTTCAATATTTAGGTTTTTAAATTAAAACGCTATATACCGGAGTTCTATAACTCCGATGACCATGAAATTTAAACTGGAAGCTCACGTTAACATGTGTAAGGTCCTGTCAAGATTTGGGAATTTTGGAGTTAAACTTGAGGTAGCTAATTTCTTAAGGAATTAATTAGAAATTGATTTTTGAAAAATAGTAAATGAATTTTAAAAATTCAGAGAAATATATATTTTCATTATGGGACTATATTATGCTAAATCCCAGAAAAGAAATATTTTTGGGACTGATTTGGTATTTTTCATGAAAATAGTTTAATTCTGAACATATGAGTTAAATATGTTATGTGAAGTAACAAAGTTGAAAATATGATTTTATGGCTAGAGAATCCTATATAGAGTATATGCATATTTTTTGATGAGGATTTGATAATTGGTGATGATATCTAATGAGTATGGCATTTTTGAATGATTAAATGCATTATATTGTAAAAGCGTAAACAATTAAGATAAATTGTTTATAAATTTAAGAAGTGATTAAAATATTGTTATAATATTAATGTTATTAGATTATGAGATTATTAAATGATTGATAACATGGGGATATTCTTGAATCCTGGATAAATTATATTATAAATGTTTAATATTTATCCTTTATCTCATTTGATTGATTCTTTATATCATTATCCTCATGTTTATATTATGTTGAAAGGCATCTGTGGCCTATAGTGCATAGATGGACTTGGTATGATTATGACCACGGATTATTCGGTATAATCATAACCGTAAATGAATACACAATTATCTTTGGCCGTAGTGCATGGATAATTTGTGGTCGTGATACTAATGAATACACAATTATCTTTGGTAGTAGTGCATGGATAATTTTGTGGTCGTGATACTAATGAATATCCTTGGCCCATAGTGCGGGGATGATTCGATGATGTGGATTAATTATTTGGTGAGTCTCAAAGAATGAAATATTAATTCATGGATGCGTTCAAAGTCATCATCGTGGCTTACGTGCATAGATGGACTTGGTATGATTATGACCGAGGATTGTTGGTATAATCATAATCAGTAATTGAAAACACAATTATCTTTGGTAGTAGTGCATGGATAATTTGTGGTCGTGATACTAATGAATATCCTTGGCATAGTAGTGCGGGGATGATTCGATGATATGAATTAATTATTGAAATTTGAGTCTCAAAGAATGAAATATTAATTCATGGATGTGGTAAAAGTCATCTTTGGTAGTAGTGCATTGATAGACTTGGTATGATTATGACCAAGGATTATTCGGTATAATCATGGTAGTAATTGAAAACACGAATATCCTTGGCCGTTGGTGCATGGATAATTCGTGGTCGTGATACTATTAAAAGTGCGTCTTAGCATTATTGGTTTTCTGAGTTGTATATCTTTAGCTTTTGTAGTGCAAAGATGAATTGTTAATGAATAGCTTTGGCGATTTCAAAGATGAATTTAATATTTTAAGCGATAAAGGTATTCAAGGTATCCTCATCTCTTTATCATACCAGTCGTACGCCTAATTTCGAGGGTGAAATTCCATAAGGAGGGAGATTGTGAGACCCCGATTTTATTAATAAAGATTTAAATTTGGTGAAATAATTTTTTAATATTATGGTGTGAATTTGAGATAATATTATAGTTGTGGGTAGTATTTATAAATTTTACAAAGTATGCAAGTGGTTATATTATATTCGATTTGGTGGGGAATATTCGGTTTAGCGGGGAATATTAAATGCAATAACTACTCAATCATTGGTGGACCCTAATGAAATTATTGTCGGATGAGAAAAGCGACAAAAATATTTTATTAAAATAACGGCGGAAGTTTTACCGTTGATCTCTTGTTGAAGTACTTTCGGTAGTAAAAAGTCACGATGTCGTCTAGTTGCATAGTAAGACACGGTATTGATTATTGATGCTTTATGTGAGAAGTTAAACTTTCGGTTTGATTCCATTATTGTCGATTAATAATATGAATTATTATAGCGATAATGACGTTTTGTTTTATTCGTATTATTAACGTAATAAAAGCGAAACATCATTTTTTATATAAAATAGAATACTTTATTAAAGTTATTACATAAATAAAATATATTATATTTTATTATGCATAGTGTTGCATAGTGTTTTGCATAGTATTGCATAGTGTTTGCATAGTAAAATGTTTTTATATAAATAGAATATATTATATTTTATTTAAAAGATTTTTCTTTAAATATAGGAATAATCAGATTAAAGTAAATCAATACGGATAGTTCATGGATTAATTCTTATGCATTCCATTTTCCTATAAATAGAAGCTCATTCCTTCATTATTTTCTTTAATTCATTGAAACTCTACAGAGAGAGAAATTATAGAGAGAAGCTATATAGAGAAAATCTATAGAGAGAAAGAAGAAAAGTATTCGCTACTTCACTTTTCCAATATTAGGTTCTTCTAAGGTAAGGGATATTATTTGTTGTACCCGTAAGGGTGTTATTCTTTCTTCTTGAAGAGAACTTACATTATTCCATTCACTATTATTACATTGGAATAACTTTTGTAAAAGTGGCATACCTATACATAACCTTGATATCATGGCATACCCTATACTTGGTGAAATCCTTATGTTATTCCATTGCTTATTATTCTATTGGAATAACTTTGTATCTGTGATTTACCCTATACTTGGTGACATTCTTCTATTATTACATTGGAACATCACATGCATGTGTGTTTTACAAGGACTGGTTAAAATCTTTATTATTATTCTGTTGGAACATCACATGCGTGTGTTTTACTTTGGACTGGTTAAAATCTTTATCATTACATTGGAATATCCTATCTCGTGTGTTTTACATTGGATGCGGTTCCATCTTTATTATTACATTGGAACATCATGCTTGTGTGAATTTCACGACTGGTTCCGTTATTATTATTCTGTTGGAATAACTTTGCATCATCTCAAATACCGCATGCGTGGTGATTTCTTTTGTTATTCCATTCTTTATTATACCCGGTTGGTTAAAACTTTGACTTCTATACTCCATGAAATTAGTAGAATATCCTTGATATTTGCGTTTCATCGAGATCTTTTCACGGAAATATTCTTCCGATCATTCTTGAATTTTACTCTACTAAAGCGATTATTATGTTGACAATTTGGACGTTAATAATTCATGGATTAAATAATTCTTGAACTTGTTTTATTGAATTATTATGTCATTGTCATCATCCTCATGTTATATTATGTTATCTTTGGCTTACGTGCATAGATGAACTTAGTATGATTATGACCGGGGATTATTATTGGGTATAATCATAACTTGATATAAATGATGTGACAAAAGTCCTCGGTGGCACTGTAATGCGTTGATGGATAGTTTTTGGTATGATTATGACCGGGGTGATTCGGTATAGTCATGACCATTGATAATTTGATGAAAATCCTTGGCCAAGTATGCGAGGGATAATTAGATGTGGTGGTTTATTTATTGTTGAGTCTCGTGATAAAAATTGATGAAAACCTTTTAAAACCTAAAAGATAGTAGACTTTATTCTCTACTTGTCTCTTTTAATGGATTGCTTATTCAGCTGTGATTAAAGCTGGTTGTCTATTGTATTTTATCGGTTTAACATTGTTGAAGGCTAATGATAATTTATTACGCATTATCTTAGTCATAATATTTCTTCTTGGGCTAGTTGAGCTCACCCTTTCTTTCTTTGTTCTCTTGAAATGAGAACATAGCTAGGACGAGTCGGGGAGCGGAGTAATGGTCGAGAGGATAGCATTAGTAGTCCTCACTATACGTGAAATAGTGTGATAATAGTTGTAATGAGGACTCCTTTTGAGTTTGTATAATATCTAGTAGATAATATTTGTATTCAAACTCACAGTTTATGTCGTATTGTACACGACAGTTATATTAGTAAGTTGTATTTGAATTTATATACCATGTAAGTGGCGACCCAAGATGGGTGATGTATACCTAATTTTGGGGGCGTCACAGTTGAGATGAACATGACCGACTGGTGATACAAATGAATATCTTTGGCCTGTAGTGCAAAGATGAATATTTGATTAAAGATGTATATTGATTGTTGTTACAGGGATAAAATATTGATGATGGGCCTTTAAATATTAGAAGATAGTAGAATTCATTCTCTACGTGACTCTTCTAATGGATTGCTGTTTTCGCTGCAGTTTTGATCTAAAACTTGTTGTCTATTATATTCTATCAGATTTTTCCCTGTTGAAGACTAATGATAATTTGTTGTATATTATCTTAGTTATAATATTCTTTACTAGGCTAGTTGAGCTCACCCTTTTCCATTTTGTTCCATTTTTCTTCTCAGGAGGTGAGAACATAGCAGGATCGAGTCGGGGTATGGAGTGATGGTTTTAAAAAGATGTTTTAGTAGTCCTCACTATTTCTGTAAAATAGTGTTTGAATAATTGTAATGAGGACTTATTTGAGTATTGATATTGTCTAGAAGACAATATTTGTATTTAAACTCACAGTATGTGTTGTCGTATTTTGCACAACAATTGTATTATTGAAGTTGTAGTTTGCTTTTTGTACCATGTATATGGCGACTCAGGATGGGTGTTGTATACCTATTTTGGGGGCATCACTGTTGTTATCAAAGCTTAGGCATATGGTCTTTGGCAGAGATCGGGGAATAGAATTAGGAGGGGAGAGATGAGTAAATCCTTCGCTAGTGTGTCCTATCTAAGCTTATTTATTGGTTGGTCATAATATAGGGATATTATGTGATATGTTAATTTGTTTAATTAACCCTTGTTTTATGGAGTATTTAAGAATGGCTGCTGAGAACGTTAACAATGGAGTGTATGAGACTGTGGAACAACCTTTAGTCACAAACCATGAGAACGTGCAACATGAAGGAGACTACCAAGCAAACGATGAATGATGGAATGTTTAGGAACTTTTTGCAATTCATGCAAAATCAGACGAGGGAGACTCATGTACAAAATACAGGTGGAAATGATGGCAACTTACTTGCCATGCATAGCCAAGCGATTCAAGGAGTTGGGACCACCAGATTTACGGGAAAGCCGATCCGATTAAAGCGAGAAAATGGGTCAAGCAAATTACCAAGATATTCGATGTCTTGGGATGCACGAAGGAACAGAAGGTTCCATTCGCCACCTTTATGTTCCGTGGAGAGGCAGATTACTGG
Source organism: Panax quinquefolius (assembly GCA_020205615.1). Classification (NCBI taxonomy): domain Eukaryota; kingdom Viridiplantae; phylum Streptophyta; class Magnoliopsida; order Apiales; family Araliaceae; genus Panax; species Panax quinquefolius. The sequence goes on along the minus strand of CM035163.1, from coordinate 46,042,716 downwards.
TGGGAATCCGTGAAACATACCCAGCCAGCCGCACTTAGCATGTCTTGGGAAAGATTTCAGAAACTGTTCAATGACAAGTACTTTCCAGAAAGTATTCGTCATATGAAAGAGGTAGAGTTTATTAGACTGGAACAGAACAACATGATGGTGTCTCAGTACGAGGCGAAGTTCGCGGAGTTATCCAGGTTTGCACCTCATTTGGTAGAGAATAAGGAATGTATGATGCGGATGTTTCTGAGAGGTCTAAAGCCCGAGATTCATCAATACCTTATCTCTCATAAATTTTTTCTGTATTCAGATGTTGTTAACAGGGCTCAATTATTAGAGAGAGATAATGAGAACACTCAACCGAGAGATCACTGACCGAGGTCATCTGGGGTGACAAGTGATCATCGGAGCGATGATAACCAGCGAGGAGGGAAGAATACAGACAAAAACAGTAACCACTCGGGTGGTAATCATGGCCATGATAATAGAAGAGGTGAGTCTAGTGGAAGTTTCAAAAAGAGGAGATTCAACAATGACGGGAAGACATCAGCAGCAACACCAACATCAACTGTTGCTAGGGGAGGAGAACGACCACCGGTCGTGTGTTATAAATTCGGAAAAGAGGGACATATCAGCCCAAACTGCCCACAACAATCCAAGGTATATTATAACTGTGGAAAGGAGGGTCATATAGCCCGAGAGTGTTCTGTAGCAAAACCAAGTTTAGCGGGGATGGTGACTCCAAAAGCTGTCCCGGATAAGTCGAAATCAACGGTTCCTGGAAAGCGTTTGTTGTGACTGGCCAAAACGTGAGGAACCCAAACGAGGTGATCACGGGTAAACTAATCTTGAATTCTTGCAAAGTTTATACCTTACTAGATACCGGTTCTACCCATTCTTTTATCTCTCCTGCTTGTGCTCAACGTTTAAACTTGACTCCGGAGAAATTGGATTTTAACTTACCTGTTGAAACTCTGTTGGGTGAAACCTTCGTTACATCTACAGTTTATAAATCTTGCTTAATCAAGTTGGCACTATCACATTACACTCGTTGATCTTATCTCTTTAAAGATACTTGCTTTTGATGTGATTTTAGGAATTGATTGGTTAACCACTCATCATGTCAAAATTGATTGTTTTTCGTAAGGTTGTTAGTTTTCATATTTCTAACCAACTTTGTTATATACAATTCAAACAACTAAACCACTAAAATCGATCATTTTGTCATATCAAGCCACAAAGCTATTCATTTATTGAAAAGCGGATGCCAAGCTTTTTAGCCCATGTTATGGATTTGAATAAAGACAAGTCAGATTTGGATAATATTTATGTTGTTAGAGAATTTCCTGATGTATTTCCTGAAGAACTTCCCGGTCTACCCCCAGAACGTGATGTTGAATTCTTTATTGACCTTGAACCGGATACAAACCCCATTTCTAAAACCCCATATCGAATGGCTTCTATTGAACTTCAGGAGTTAAAAAAAACCAACTATAGGAGTTATTAGACATCGGTTTCATTCGTCCTAGTACATCTCCTTGGGGTGCTCCTGTTTTATTCGTAAAGAAGAAATACGGGAGTATGCGACTTTGTATTGACTACTGAGAATTAAACCATGTCACCGTCAAGAATAGGTATCCATTACCTCGCATTGATGACTGTTTGACCGCGATTAAGGAGCACGATTCTTTTCAAAGATCGATCTTCGATTCGGATATCATCAATTTGAAGATTAAAGCGAGGATATTCCAAAGGCGCCTTTCGAACTAGGTACGGGCATTATGAATTCTTAGTCATGTCTTTTGGATTGACAAATGCTCCTACTGCTTTCATGGATATGATGAATCGAGTATTCAAGGAATATTTGGATCAGTTCGTTGTTATCTTTATTGATGACATCCTCATCTATTCCAAAAGCCGTGAAGATCATGAGCACCATTTGAAGCTGATACTTGAAAGGCTTCGTGAAAACAAACTTTATGCCAAACTAAAGAAATGCGAGTTCTGGCTTGAGGAAGTAGCATTCATTGGGCATGTGGTGTCAAAACATGGAGTATCTGTTGACCCGACAAAGATTGAAGCAATACAAAGTTGGGAGCAACCGAAGTCGATTGGTAGAAATCTGTGACTTTTTGGGCTTAAATTTGGTTATTATCGGAGATTCGTGGAGGGATTTTCTCGATTTGTTACTCCGTTAACTCAGTTGACTCGGAAAGATACAAAATTTGTATGGAGCGAAGAATGCGAGAAGAGTTTCCAAGAGCTTAAGAGGAGACTCATTTCGGCACCTGTTTTGGCAATACCATCTGGTTTGGATTGATTTGTTATCTACAACGATGCTTCAGGCAAAGGGTTAGGATGTGTTCTCATGCAACATGAGAAAGTCATAGCCTATGCCTCGCGATAACTCAAAGAATATGAGAGGAATTATCCTACTCATGATCTAGAGTTGGCAGCAGTCGTTTTCGCGTTGAAGATATGGAGACACTACTTGTATGAGGAGAAAGTGGAGATTTATACGGACCATAAAAGCCTCAAATATTTCTTCACCCAAAAAGAACTCAATATGCGGCAACGATGTTGGCTTGAGCTTTTGAAAGATTACGATCACTTTGCTTGATATCATCACGAAAAGCGAACGTAGTAGCTGACGCATTGAGTAGAAGATCATATGCGAGTACGAGTGCGATATTGTCAACGCAAAGGCCCATTTTGTATAACTTGCAAAGGATGGAGGTAGAATTAAAGACTCTAGGGACCCACATGATGTTGGAAAATATACATGTAGAACCGACTTTAATCGATAAAGTTAAAGTTGCTCAAGCTACGGACCTGAGGCTGATGCGTATGAAGAAGAAAGTGCAAGAAGGTGTTATTCCAGAAGCAAGAATCGATGAAGAAGGAATACTTCGAGTCAACTCTTAACTTTGCGTTCCTAACGATTCTGACTTGAAGCATAGAATCATGATGGAGGCACACAACACTCCATTTGCAATCCATCCTAGGAGTACCAAAATGTATCATGATATTCAACACACATTTTGGTGGAACAATATGAAGAGAGAGATCGCGGAGTTTATCTCGAGATGTTTAACCTGTCAACGTGTAAAGGCGGAGCATCAAGTGCCAAAGGGTCCATTGCAACCACTTAAGATTCCAAAATGGAAGTGGGAACACATTACCATGGATTTCGTTATGGGTCTTCCCAAGGTTTCTCAAGGTATAGATGCGATTTGGGTTATTGTTGATAGATTAACCAAGTCTGCTCATTTCTTGCCGATACGTGAGACTTATTCCCTTGACCATCTTGCTCGTATGTACGTGAATGAGATTATGAGATTGCATGGCATGCCAGTATCCATAGTTTCAGATCGTGACCCAAGATTCACTTCATAATTTTGGGTTAGCTTGCAGAAAGCTATGGGCACGGATTTACGATTCAGTTCGGCATACCATCCTCAAACGGACGGACAATCAGAGAGGACTATTCAAACTCTTGAAGATCTATTAAGACTCTATGTTCTAGACTTCAAAGGGAGTTGGGATAAGTACTTGCCACTGGTGAAATTCTCCTACAACAATAGTTATCAAGCAAGTATAGGCATGACTCCATTTGAGGCGTTGTATGGATGAAAGTGTCGTTCTTCAGTATGCTGGGACGAGGTGGGAGAAGCAACGTTGTTGGGACCAGAATTAGTACGCATAACTACAGAAAAGATCCAAATGATTCGACAACGTATTCAAACCTCACAAGATCGACAAAAGAGTTATGCTGATCTTCATCAAAAGGACGTGGAATTTAATATTGGGGATCATGTATTGTTACATGTTGCTCCATGGAAGGGAGTTACAAGATTTGGAAAGAGAGGAAAGCTCAATCCAAGATTTGTTGGTCCATTTCAGATTCTTGACTGAGTAGGAAATGTAGCCTATAGACTCGCATTACCTCCAAGTATGCCTCGTGTTCACAATGTTTTCCACATATCAATGCTTCGTAAATATGTGAAAGACCCGAACCATATTATTGAGTTAGAACCAGACGAGATAGCCGAAGATTTAACATACGAGGAGGTACCTGTTAAGATCTTGGATAGAAAAGAGCATATCTTACGCACCAAGGTTATACCACAAGTTAAGGTTTTGTGGACGAACCATGCTATTGAAGAAATGACCTGGGAGTTGGAATCAAAAATGAAAGCGAGGTACCCTCACCTTTTCGAAATACCAGGTACGTACGTCAATTTCGTGGATGAAATTTTATAAGGAGGGGAGGTTGTAAGACCCCAATTTATTATAAATAAAATTGAATTTTTCCTCTATTCATTATTCTAAATTAATAAGGTATTAATTTGATATAATACTTTGATTATGGGTGAAATGTGCAAATTTTGCAAAATAAGCAAGTGGTTATAAAATATTCATTTCTGTCGGGGAATATTCGTTTGGTCGTGGAATATTCTTTTTGTCGAAAATATCCGTACGATGGCGCAGTCACTTGTGGGCCCCATAACGGAATAACTATCAGATGAAGAAAACGAAAAAGTATGAGTTTTATAAATAACGACGTAATTATTACAGATTACAACTTTGTTGAAATACGGTGGTTAAAATACGATGTCTGGCGTGGTTACAAGCAAGCTTGTACGGTATTGCAGTATTGTTGAATTATTGATTAAATGCGTAAAAAGGCACTACTCAATAATTATTCTGATGATTCTTTATTCAATATTTTATTTTATTGATTCAATAATTGTTGCGTTGATATTTTATATTATTGTTGTTGTCACTGCATAGTATTTCCCATTATCAGATCAATAATTCATATTATTTGAATAATATTGTTAGATAACATTATTGGCAATGTCTAGAAAGTTCTGTCTAAGGAGAGGTTTGATCACCTAATTGCACGCCAGTAAGGAGAAATCCTTATTGGAAAGCCCCATCTTTCAGGGGGCACCTTTTGGTCATCATAATTGTAATTCTGTAATATTATTGGTGAAAAATTAATTATTGATTTATATGATAAGGAAATATTTATTTGATGTGGATATAAACGATGGATCTATTTATGTGGTTATAAATGAAGGAATTAATGCTGAGGTGTTTTATTAGTATTTTGTCGGAAGGGAAGTATTAAAAATCACCCATTTGTGGATTTCAGATATTTTTTTGTTTAGAATTTAAAAAAACTCAAAGCTACAAAGTTGTAGAGAATTTGATTTCATGCGAAATGGATATAAAATTCTTATTTTTCTGATAAACGGGCTATTTTTTATAAATTATTGAAGTTTCGGAAAATAAAATGATTTTTATTAAAATTGGGTGGAACCCACTTTTGTTTTAACACATGTGGGCTGCTAAATTTTGTTCAAAGATGGCTGGTGGTTGATCTTGGTCAAGAAGCATGCGTAGAAAAGAAGAAATGAAATAATATTAATTTATTATTTAGTCTCCTATGGCATTCTAGCATTTTCGTATAAATAGACGCTTAGGTTAGAATTGAAAATCACACCAGAAACAAGTTTTCTTTCTCTCTAGATTATCGAGCGTATTTTTGTGAGTATTTTGATACTTTGAGAGTTCTTCAGTTTCTAAGATAAAGTTCCTTTGATTTTCTATCCGATATTTCGATCAGAAGTACGGTTATTTTGAGGTAAGGGATGTTATTTTCTTCTTAAATGATATTATTTTCTTCAATATCATTATGCCAAAATATTGATGAACTTTTTAATCAAATTTGGAACTTTTTGTGTCGGGGTTACTATTCACGTATACGAAACTATTCACGTATACGACACTATTCACGAATACGACACTATTCACCGAAAAATGAAAATTTTCCTTTTGTGTCCAAGATGTCTATTTTGGCTACTATCTTTGATTGTATCCATGTTTTGATCGTTATTTTTGAATCTTGCTTCAAAATTGGTTATTATGAAGTATTATTGATCTTGGATAAACTGTTATACGAATCCCTAATATTTGTCCTTCTGTCTCATTGGATTCGTTTTCTTTAACATATTTTTTATCATCCTCAGTCTTAAATGATGATGTTACTGAATATCTTTGGCTTGTAATGCAAAGATAAATGATTAACTGATGAATATCTTTGGCTCGTAGTGCAAAGATGAACAGGTGTTGAGATGAACATGACCCCGACTGGTGATACAAATGAATATCTTTGGCCTGTAGTGCAAAGATGAATATTTGATTAAAGATATATATTGATTGTTGTTACTGGGATAAAATATTGATGATGGACCTTTAAATCTTAGAAGATAGTAGAATTCATTCTCTACGTGACTCTTCTAATGGATTGTTGTTTCCGCTGCAGTTTTGATCTAAAACTTGTTGTCTATTATATTCTATCAGATTTTTCCCTGTTGAAGACTAATGATAATTTGTTGTATATTATCTTAGTCATAATATTCTTTATTGGGCTAGTTGAGCTCACCCTTTTTCTTTTTGTTCCATTTTTCTTCTCAGGAGGTGAGAACATAGCAGGATCGAGTCGGGGTATGGAGTGATGGTTCTAAAAAGATGTTTTAGCAGTCCTCACTATTTCTGTAAAATAGTGTTTGAATAATTGTAATGAGGACTTATTTGAGTGTTGATATTGTCTAGAAGACAATATTTGTATTTAACCTCACAGTATGTATTGCCGTATTTTGCACGACAATTGTATTATTGAAGTTGTAGTTTGCTTTTTGTACCATGTATATGGCGACTCAGGATGGATGTTGTATACCTATTTTTGGGGCGTCACATCCACCCACTCTCATCCATTCTATTGACATTCGTTATTCTCCACCTAATTCATTAAGTTCTACACCCCACATGCATCCACACTTTTACACATCATTTCTCAGCTAAACTCAATACACCCAAATTATCTTGTTCTATACAAGCTCTCACTCCTATTCTTTTATCGGACAAAGCCACACACATACAACATGCTCACATTCAAGAAGTGGTTGTCCAAGTAATTGAACGAATTTATTAAATTGGGTATATTGGGCAAGAATTTTTCCATCAACTTCACGAATTGCATGGATTTGTCATTGACTTTAGATCAATTTGAATGAACCTTAGCCGTTGACGGTTTATCCACCACCAGTCATCAATGATGCGGAGGTCGTGCACGATGCTTAATAAATCGGGGAAGTCCTTAACTCTTTAATTCTTTTTATTTAAACAATGAGGACATTGTTCACTTTGAGTTTTGGGGTGGATCATATTATATTACATAATTGTTTAGTTCACATACATTGCATTGGTTAGTATGTTTATTTTTGCATATTGTAGGCATGTTTCATAAAAAAATGAAAAATAAAATAAAAACAAATTTTCTTTTGTATTGAGTGTTTGCATATAGAATGTTTGCATGAATCTAAGTAATGGATTGGTTTGAATTTAGCTCAGCCTATGATAAGATTGATTTTATTTGTTAACTTAAACAGTGTCGATAATTAATGATGAGTTCTAATTTTAATCATGATGATAATCTGAGCCTGTCTGAAACTTATGTAACTGGTTATCACTTAAAGTTTAACTGTGTTAATCCACTTGGTTCAAGGGTTTCATAATTTGTTTTTGAGGGAAAATCTTGGTTAAAATTTAAGGAAATTAGTGAACTGGCAGTAAATGTTGGAATGACGTAAAAGCTTGAGTTTGGGGGAATCTATAGGGTATATATATATATATATATATATATATATATATATATATATATATATATAAAGAAATGATGAAAAGAGAAAAAAAATAGAAAATCCAGAAAACGAAAAAAAATGAATAAACACCATGGCATGCTTGTCTAGTTTTGTGGCCTTTGTTGCTTGAGTAAGTAAGCCTGAGGGGAATGTCTTTACACCTAGCGCCCTAAGGTCTTAAGGGCTTGGGAGTCATTGGTCGAAATCTCGTTAAGGTAGCATTGAAAAGCTTAAGGGAATCAGACATTGCATGACCATAAGAAAAATAAAAAATGAATAAAACATGAGAAAGGGCAAAAATGCCCTCGTGGTTGAATAAAAGTAGAAATAGATCCTGTATTTACCCTTAGACTTGGTAATTGCTTAGTTTTAATCGGAGTTATCATGTTCACAAAAGTAATTGAATTGGAACTGAAATTTTCCTTATAAGAAGTTTGTTATGTGATTATCTTGAACTGTGGTCGGTTAGAATAGTTAATAAGCACACACGCACAACATGGGCGATAACAGGTTTAGATTGACTGATTGGTTAGAGTTATGGACTTTGACTTGATTGGATATATTGTTTGAGTATCATTGGTATCTTTGAGGCTGTTTATATATATCATCTTGATTTATTCTTTGGGTTCAGTAGGTATATTAGGAAGTAGATCATGCATATGCATTCATGTAGTGAGTTAGGTTGTTTATTTTTAGTTCTTTTATGTTTTTTGCTTGAGGGCAAGCAAATGTTTAAGTTTGAGGGTATTTGATGAGTGAGTTTTATACCTATGAATTGAGTGCGTTTGAGCTTAATCTTTTGGATGTTTTTAAGTGTTTGTGTCTATTCATGCATGTTTTATGTTGTTTTGTAGGAATTGGGACAAAATTTACGTGGATCGACGTTTGGGATTGCTAGATTCGCATTTTTGGCTTGCTATTTACATAGCAACCAGCTCAGAGCCAATTTCAACATTGCTCCATCCCTTATTTCTAAAATCGTAAAGAATGAAAGTTGTAGATCTATGTCTCCTCTTTTCGGAACATCTTTAATCATTAAAATTGGAGTTCAGACGAAGACCTTATGGCTATTTTCCCAAAGGATGTCAGAGCAATTTTTTTTTAAAAAAGGACCCCCTCCCCGGCGGACATTATACATACAAAACCCCCGTTGGGGTGGGGGTACTGAGTTAAAAATAGTAGCACCCCCCGCCGGGGCGGGCCTATCAGTACAAAAACCCCTGGGGCGAGGGTACGAGAAGAAAAAATAGTTTTTTTTTTTCAGAATTTGAGTTCAAGTTGGATTGGTTCGAGCTGATTGTTCAAGGACTTCCAGGAGGACTAAAAGACATATGAAGAGGCATATAAGAGGAGGCGAATTGTAAGGATTTAGAGAGGATTCCATTAGATTAGAATAGATTAGGACCAAAACCCTAGTTTTTTAGGAGATTTGGAGATTAAAGCAACTTGGAGACCATTAAAGATCAAGAACAAGAGCTTTAGGAAGATGGGGATTTGCTGACAACATATTTATTCTTCACTCTACTCTTATTTTTGTCTTTTAATGTTATTTCAATTGTGGATTCTTAGTTTTAATTCATTAATCATGTACTAAATCTTTTGTTTAAGATTAGAATAGAGCTTATTGCATAGATATTTTTAGTACGTTTCTCTATTAATTATTGTGATTATTCTTGAATTGTTTATTATGATTTGTAATGAATTGTTTAATTGTCTAGCTAACAATTACCGCGATAATCTATATGAAATCGAGAAATGAAGTATAGATTTAGATCTGATCATAATAACATGTGATTATGTTTTCTGCATGGTGTTGGAATTGATAATTTATGTCTAGGATAGAGATATACATATACATCGCATGTAACCTGATAAAGAACTTGTGCTTAAAATCCTCTTTAATTGTAATTCACATAGAGATATAGTGAATTAGTTAATTAGGGTGTTCTTCTTAATTCTATCATCTGTGGATTTAAGTTGATTTGAGTATAATGCATTGAGAGATGGACATATTTACTTATGTGTTCTTGGTCAACAATTCAGAATAGTGAGCATAATTGAGAAGAAGTGTATTAATTTAAGTGAAACGATAAGTAAAGTTGTGATCTTAAATATCCATAATCTGATTTTTAACTAGTGGTAATTAGAAGTAGTTTAATTAATTAATTTAATTCATAATATTAAATTGATTGTTTAAATAAAATTAGTTTGGTTAAGAGTTAATATTTAGTAATTTGTATTAATAATTTCTTGTGGGAACGATACTCTACTTTCACTTTATTGCTTGTTGACCACGTATACTTGGGTGTTGAGCGTATATAGAAATTACCTAATAATTCCCACAGGGATTGCAATCATATTAATTGAATTTCATGAGTATTTTCTCAATATAGTGTGATTGTGATAACACTAACCCATCTGATGTTTTAGAAATTTTAATTCCTAATATTACATCGGCAACACCCATATCTTTCATATAAAATGTATTATTTAACATTCTCTTGGTATTTTAAATAATTTCATTATTACTACCCATAATGAGTATATCATCTACATAAAGACAAATAATGGCATACCTTTTCTCAGTGTATTTGACATACACACATTTATCACACTCATTTATTTTGAAACCATTTGACAACATTCCATTATCAAATTTTTCATGCCATTATTTAGGTGCTTGTTTTAATCCATAAAGGGACTTCACAAGCCGACATACTTTCTTTTTTTGTCCTAGAACAATAAACCCTTGTGGTTGATCCATGTAGATTTCATCTTCTAAATCTCCATTTAAGAAAGCTGTTTTCACATCTATTTAACGTATCTCTAAATTATATATAGCTGAATGGCTATTAACATCCTAATTGAGGATATTCTTATTACAGGAGAATAAGTATCAAAATAATCTAAACCCTCCTTTTGCCTATATCTTTTGATTATAAGTCTTGTTTTATATTTGTCTATAGATCCATCTGCTTTCATTTTCTTCTTGAATATCCACTTATATCCAAGAGGTTTAGAGCCTGGTGGGAGAGCTACTAATTCCCATGTATGATTGTGCAGAATGGATTCTACTTCACTATTTATAGCCTCATTCAAATATGGAGCTTCGGGACTCGACACCGCTTCTCTATAAGTTTGAAGCTCTTTTTCTAACAAATAAGTTAAAAAATCCAGACCATAAGATTTTGATGTTTTAGCACGTTTACTACGTCTAGGTTTATTAATATCTTCTACCTAATGATCACTATTACTAATAGTGTCATAAGTTCTTTTATTTGTTTGTTGTTCATTAGAGTTTGGCTCTTGTTCCCTTTTATTAGTTAATACTGTTTCGAAGAATTCAACATCTTTTGACTTAATAATAATATTTTCATGTATTTCCTCTATTTTTGATTTATTAACCAAAAATCTATATGCACTGCTATTATTAGCATAACAAATGAATATACAATCTATTATTTTTGGTCCTTCACTTTTTTGGGTGGAGGAACCATTACTTTTTCTAGACACCCCCACACTTTTAGGTGTTTATAAGACGGCTTACGTCCTTTCTATAATTCATAGGGTGAAGCATTAGACTTCTTTGAAGTATTCGATTGAGAATATAATTTGCTGAAAGTATTGCTTCCCCCCACAAATTCTGAGGTAGCCCATAACTTAATAAGAATGCATTCATCATTTCTTTCAAAGTTCTATTCTTTTTTTTTTGCAACACGATTTTGTTGTGGTGAATAAGGTGCAGTTGTTTGGTGTATTATACCATATCGTGAACAAATGCCAATAAAAAGAAATTCATATGCCCCACCTCTATCACTTCTAACTATCTTGATATTTTTATCAAGTTGATTCTCAACCTCATTTTTATAATGTATAAACATTTCCAAAGCCTTATCTTTACTTCTCAATAAGTAAACATAACAATATCTTGTACAATCATCTATAAAAGTGATAAAGTATTTCTTACCTCCTCTTGTTTGTATATATTTTAAATCACAAATATCAGTATGTATCAATTCAAGAGATTCTGTACTTCTTTTAATTGATTTAAAAGAAGATTTTTGCAATTTTGCCTCAACACAAACTTCACATTTTGATTAGAGTTAATCTCACATTTTGGCAAACATTCCATATGAATTAATCTACGTATAGTATTATAATTAACATGTCCTAATCTACCATGCTATAAATTAGATGACTCAATCATATAAGCAGAAGATATAATTTTATTAATATTAGAAGGTATAACAATCATTACATTCATCTTGAAGAGCCCTTTGCTCATATATTCCTTCCCCATATACATCCCATTTTTAGTTAGGACAAACTTGTTTGATAAAAAACCAATTTAAATCCCTTTTGACTAAGAAAGGATACTGACACTAAATTGTTCCTAATGTCAGACACATGGAGCACGTTGTTGAAGGTGAGTTCCTTTCTAGAAGTCATCTTTAGAACCACTTTTCCTTGTTCAACAATATTGGATGAAGAAGAATTCTCCATGTACAATTGTTCTCCATTCTCAATTTCTTAATATATGGAGAACATCTTCTTATCAGAACACACATGGAGGGTTGCTCCGGTATCTACCCACCATTCCCTTGGATTCTCAACCATATTCAATTTTGAAACAATCACAGAAAGGTTTATTTCAGAAACATCTTGAAGAAGACCATCAACTTTCGTTACATTGGCTTGTGCAGACTTCTTGTTCTGGTCTTTATGTTTTCAACAATCCTTTGCCCTATGTTCGGGCTTGTCATAAATGTAGCATTTTCCTTGAAACTTTTTATTTGTTCCATGTTGAGGCCCATTGCCGGAGTACTTCTCTTTTTAGACTTTGGACCTTGTTCTACCACGTTGGCTTTATATTCCACAACGGTCCTTCCTATTTTCTTCTTAGAGGCACGATTGTCCTCTTCTATTCTTAATTTTACGATTAAGTCTTCAAGTTTCATCTCTTTGCGTTTATGGTTGAGATAATTTTTAAAATCTTTCCACATTGGTGGTAATTTTTTAATAATTGCAGCAACTTGAAAAGATTCACTTAAAGACATACCTTCTGCATGTATTTCATGCAAGATTACTTGTAATTCTTGGACTTGATTGATGATAGCCTTGGAATCCACCATTTTGTAGTCTAAAAATCTGCCAATTACGAACTTCTTCATGCCAACATCTTCTATTTTATATTTCTTATCCAAGGAATCCCATAGTTCTCTTTCTGTTTTGAGAGAACTATACATATTATATAATGTGTTGTCTAATCCATTGAGGATATAGTTTTGATATAAGAAATCAACATGTTTCCATGCATCAATAGCGGTAACAACTTGCCTGTCTGTTTCATCTTCTTTGAGAATAGTGGAATCTTCGTGAAGAAACCTTGCCAAGTTCAGAGTAGTAAAATAAAACATCTTTTGTTGCCACCTTTTGAATTCTGTAACATTAAACCTTTTTGGTTTTTCACCATGGTTCATAAGTACATTTGGAATTATTGGTGTAGAAGAAGAACCGGTGACGCCCCCAAATCCGGGTATCTTTTACCTTGAACATGGAACATCATTTTTATAACTTTTGCGAAAGATATAAACATAAATTGTTTATAAAATAACCTTTACACATAACTCCCAAGGTCGGTTACCTTAACTTAATACACATATTCATATACTACAGGACTTACAATGTTATTTGCCTTCAATACTGTTATTAGTTTAACTGCAACACAATCTAATTCTAGAATTTTTCTTTGTCTTTGCTTGTCTCCGACATTTCGTCTTAATCTGAAATATTTATCATGATATAGCAAGGGTGAGCAACGAGTTTGTCCAACAAGTTTAAGTTCAAAAGAAGATATATTGTGACACCCCCAAATTAGGTATACATCACCCATTTTGAGTCGCCAAATACATGGTACAGAAATAACTACAACTTCATTAATACAATTATCGTGCAAAATACGACAACACATAAACTGTGAGTTTAAATACAAATATTGTCTTCTAGACAATATCCACACTCAGATAAAATCCTCATTACAATTATTGATGCACTATTTTACAAAATAGTGAGGACTGCTAAAACAACTATATTGAACCATCACTCCATACCTCGGCTAGTTCCTGCTAAATTCTCACCTCCTGAAAAGAAAAAAGGAACAAAAAGGAAAAGGGTGAGCTCAACTAGTCCAGTAAAGAATATTACGACTAAGATAATGAACAACAAATTATCGTTAGCCTTCAACAAATTAGATAAAATATAATGGACAACAAGTTTTAGATTAATATTCGCAACGGAAATAATAATTCATTAGAAGAGTTTAGTAGAGAATGAAATCTACTATCATCTATGAATTTAAAAGTCCATCATCAATATTTTATCCCTGTAACATCAATCAATATACATCTTGAATCAAATATTCATCTTTGCACTACGGGCCAAAGATATTCATTTGTATCACTAGTTGGTCATGTTCATCTCAACACCTGTTCATCTTTGCACTACGGGCCAAAGATATTCATCAGGTAATCATTCATCTTTGCACTACAGGCCAAAGATATTCATCAAGTATCACCATTAAAGACTGAGGATGATGAAAAATATTTTAGAGAACAAATCCAGTGAGATAAAAGGACAAAGATTAGGGATTCGTACTTTAGATAATCCAAATTCAAAAATACTCTATAATAAACCATAGTGGAGTAAACTTCAAGAATGAAGATCAAAACATGGATACAATCAAATATAGTAACCATAATAGACATCTGGGACAATGAAGAGAAAATTTTATTTTTTGGTGAATAGTGTCGTATCTATGAATAGTGTCGTATACGTGAATAGTAACCTCGACACGAAAAGGTAGAAATTCCACAAGAAAAATCATACTTCATGAATAGTACTCGTGAATAGTACCGTATACGTGAATAGTGTCATATACGTGAATAGTAACCTCAACATGAAAAGGTAAAAATTTCATAATAAAATTCATACCAATATTTTGGTATAATGATATTGAGAGAATAACATCATTTACGAAGAAAATAACATCCCTTACCTCAAAAGAACAGTACTTCTGACCGGAATATTAGATATGATACTGAAATAAACTTGCACTGAATAACAACTCTCAAAGTATCTAAATACTCACAAAATACACTCGATAATATAGAGAGAGAAAACTTATGTTTCTGGTGTGATTTTTAATTTTAACTAAGCACCTATTTATAGGAAAATGCTAGAATGCCAAAGCAAACTAAATTAATAAAATATTAATTTTTAAAAAATTTGTACGCACACCTCTTGGACCAAAATTCAGCCACCACTAGTGGGGCCCACCAAAATTTAGATTTTCCACACCAACCAAAAGTGGGGCCAACCCATGTTTTAAATAAAAATATTTATTTCTGAAACTTTAATAATTCATATTAAATAGCCCTTTTATCAAAAAAATTTAAATCTCATATCTATTCTATAGGAAATCTAATTCTCTACAACTTTGTAGAAGAAAGTTTTTCCAAATTCCAAACAGAAAACGCCCGAAATCCACGTACGAATGATTTTTAATACCTCCATTCTGATAAAATAATGATAAAACACCCCCATTCTGACAAAATACTGATAAAACACCTCAACATTAATTCCTTCATTTATATCTACATAAAATAAATATTTCCTTATCATATAAATTAATAATTAATTATTCACAAATAATATTACATAATCACAATTATGACAACCAGGTCGTTCCCAAGAAAGAGGGGGCTTTCCAATAAGGTTTTCTCCTTATTGGTGCACAATTAGGTGACCAAACCCCTTTCCTAGACAGAACTTCCTCAGACATTGCCAATAATACAATCTAATAATATTATTCAAATAATATGAATTATTGATATGATAATGGGAAATACTATGCAGTGATAATTATTGAAATAACAATAATATAAAATATCAACGTAGCAATTATTGAATTAATAAAATAAAATATTGAACAGTAATTACTTTAAAATTATTGAGTAGTGCATTCTTACGTAAGAATCAATAATTGATAAATACTATGCAACATCGGTGCTCTTCTTTGTGCAACCACGCCAGACATCGTATTTTAACCACCGTGTATTCCAACAAATTGTTAATTCGTAATAATTACGCCGTTATTTATAAAAACTCAAACTTTTCATTTTCTTCATTCGACCGTTTTCTGTTATGGAGCCCACAATGGCTGCGCCGTCGTACGAATATTCCCCAACAACAAGAATATTCCACGACCAAACGAATATTCCCCGACAACAATGAATATTTTATAACCACTTGCTTATTTTGCAAAATTTGCACATTTCACCCATAACCAAAGCATTATATCAAATTAACACCTTATTATTTCAAAAATAATGAATAGAGAAAATTCAATTTTATTTATAACAAGTTGGGGTCTTACATATACCATGATGGAAAAGAATAATAAGCTAACAAACTTTCAATAATATGATAATTATGAAAGAACATGAATCAATTTCCATGACTGAATGACCGAGACAATAATGATGAATGGCCAACAATGAGCATGATCAAATTTAACTGAACCAAATGGTAATGAATGTGATCAACCTTTCATACCTGATTAACATATATAACATGCACAACGTGCAAATTAATAAATCATAGATGTGGTATAATCAACGATAATTATCCACTACTGTGCTTGAAAAATAATAACTAGAATTTGAGTTAGAGAACTTGCTCAATAAAAGAGTATAGGAACTTGCCTGTATCGTCGATTACTGCTACGTAATATAATTAAGCTTCTGTTGAAAGACTTATTATTGATAATATCGATCTCTCAATTAGAATAATATCATCACATATACTATTGTTAATTACAGTCATTGTACAACTTAAACACTTATATATCACATATCTCTAACAGTCACTAAAACACATAAGACCCAGTATCAAGTCACACTATTTCAGTCTGATGAGTTCAGTATTCTTTCGACGTCCCGATTGCCTTATCAAATAATTATCAAGTTTATTTTTAATAAAACTCTACTTAAACACTTCAATATTATTTTAGATAATTTATTTATTAGTCATAACACTTTTCAGTAGCTCATAATAATTTTCAAATAATTATTATCATTTATAATGATGTTTCAATCCTTAATATCATTTTTAAATGATTTAAATACCAACTAATTCCATTATCATTAATATTTAATTAATTTCAAATATTAATAAAATCCATGTCACAATATTTAAAGTTATTTATAATAACTCGTAGTATTTTAATACCTTAATATTACCTTTAAATAATTTTTAAAATATTTAAAATTATTTTTAAATAATCGCCATTAATATTCAAATATTAATGTATTTCATGTCAAAATATTAAAAGTTATATTTTACAACTTAAAACATTTTTAAAACCTTTAAATCATTTTTAAATGATTTTTAAAACAATAAAACCATTTTTACATAATTTATTTAATACAATTACTAAATAAATTTATTATCATTAATGTTAAATTATTAATAAAAATCATCCCAAAATATTAAAAGTTATTGTATATAACATAAAATATTTTCTAACAATTTAATATATTTTAAATAATTTATAAAATATTAAAATCATTTTAAGTAATTTATTTAATATAATTATTAAATAAATTTAATATCATTAATATTTAAATAAATTAAAATATTAATGAAATATATCTCAAATTATTAAAAGATAATTGTTATACCTTAAAATAATTTTTAAAACTTAATTATGAACTTTTCATAATTATTTTCTATTTTTTAATTAAATAAATTAATTTTTAATTAAACTGTCGCTAAAGAGCCTATTGCGACGAAAATTGTCGCTAAAGGTGTTCTTGAGCCTTCAAGAACACTCATAGTCAATGTCTAGGTGCCTACTTTGACCACTTATAATTTCTTAATCTTGATGTTTTTGGGCATGAAGGTGTACTAGTGATGTAGTATTGATGTAATACTACAAGTACAAACAAAGTTCAGGGTCAAATTACATCACATCTTGAAGATATAAGTCATTAAACTAGCTGTCAGAGCTGTTCTTGAGTTTCTGGGTTCCCAGAAACTCAGATAGTGTCAAGGGTCCTATTTTGGATCTTAATAACCTGGATTCTGGGCTTACTCTAATTGTTAAAGTGTCACACTTGTGTAGTATGTATGTCAAGGTACAAAAGTAATACACTTTGGTAGCTTAACATCATCACAACTGAAAGATCTAGGCCAGTCAAAATGGTGTCAGAATTGTTTCTGAGAATTTTCTGAAAATTCCAGAAACCAGCTTCTGTGCTTGGTAAACCCAGTTTGACCATCAATAACTTTGATTCTGTTAATGATTTAGGTGTTCTAGTGTCATGGTTCTATAGTCCATATGTCAGAGTATATCAATGATACACTTAGACAAGCTAACAACATAACAGTTGAAAGATATAAACCCCTAAACTTGCTGTCAGACCTATTTAGGAAATTTCTGAGTTTTCCATAAATCAGTTTTCATGACTGGTCAACCATGTTTGACCATTAATAACTTGATCTAGACATTGTATGGACTTGATTCCACTTCCAGTCTACTCTCCTCAAGGCATACTATATCAATGATACACTTACAACCTCAAACAATAAACACAGAATGATCTAGAGGCTCTAACATTTGACTGTCATACCTCATTTTAGGGTTCTTGACTGTTTTTTAAAATTCCTATTTTCATGCACTTAGATGTTATGGATCCATGATGTATCATCATAGATCACTAAATAACGTCATATAACATATATCTAAACAACAATCACATAATTTACAGAAATGTTAAGGATTTAGCATGAATTAAAGTTTATACCTTTTTGATCCCAATCTTTGATTTTTGTCCTCTTGATCTGATATTGGATAGTTGAGAGGTTTTCTTGGCTTAACTTATCACTTATTTCCTCTCCAATTTTTGAGAGTTAGATTGAGAGAAAAGGTCTTGGCTAATGAACATAAAACTAAGATTTTTCTTACTTTAATTCACTAACTTTTGATTTCCATGGACAAGAATGTTGCTAGGTGTTCAATTTGGCTGATTGGTGATGAATTAATACACATGACAAGCTCAAATGGTGACCCACTAAGATTTCAAAATATCTTTTACTTAAAAGTTAAGTAAAAGGGCATTTTGATAATTTTGCACCTACTAAGGGTATTTTGGTATTTTCCCTCCAATTCGAAGGGTAATTTGGCCTTTTCACATATATCCTGTAACTTTTAACCCTTAGAGTTTTATACTTAGCATTTGAGTTCCCAAATTAGGGTTTAAAAATTCCCAATTAGGGTTTCCAAAGCTGGAATTAGAGTTTTTAACCAATCGTTAGGGTTTTCTAATTGAACATTGAAGTACTTAATATAACATTAAGGTTTACCAATGTTACACTTATCTGATTCATACTTACCCCTTAACCACATACTGTACACACATAATCACTCTACACAAAACTATATACTTCGTTATAAGATAAGCACTTACAACTTATATACCATACAAGTCCTTCAAAATATTTTTAAATCCATACTCTATTTCTAGTGTAGGTCTGATTATTTAACCTTTATTTAATCATTTAAGATTTTATTAATCTTATAAATTTTCGGGTTGTCACAGAACCGATTATAGTAACAGAATCGGTAACCATTTTTCTTGCGAATATATATATATATACACTAAGTACTATGTCCTTCAAAAAATTATGCCCTCCGTGTGGTACTTCGAGTTGATAGCACTTGTCTCCCAGGATATAATGACAACATATACTATAGTAGCACTCCAAATAGTATATCCAACGAACCAAAGAAAATGCTCTAAAATCCTCTCTCAACTAACTATGAAATAATGACGACTATATGACTAGAATGCTTGATGATTTACTTGTTTGAATGAAAATGGCAGCCCCCTTCTCTAGTTATAGTAGGGTAAATGACCCATTAGAAAGGACACAATCCATTAAAAAGGTATGATTAAGCCAAAAACGACGTAGTTTTGGCTTTAAACAGAAAAGGCGCGTCCGTTTGGAACAAAAATGACGTAGTTTTAGGCTCAACAAAACAAAAACGACGTAGTTTAATGCTTTAACAGAAAATGAGCGTCCATTCAGGCAAAAACGACGTAGTTTTGCAGCGCCTGTTCAGGCAGATAGCCTTTCCCAAAACGGCGCAGTTTAGATGCGTTCGTTCGACAGGTAACACTTCACAAAATGACACAGCATAATGATAATAAATAAAGCGACACCGTTTTGATTATAGAACTAAATAAATAAAAAATAAAATTTAAATACATTTTTAATTAAAATTTTAAATAAATTTTATCCAAAAAATTATATACAAGGACCCAGACCCTAGAGCCTCGAGCCTCGAGTCACGTGCCACATGCCACGTGTGAAACAGTAAGCCAATTGCCTTGGCTTCTTGGTGGTATGGTATCTTGGCGTGTGGGTTCGAACCAAGCATTGGCTAGGTTATCTTCCTTCCACAAAAGTGGGGTGCCCTTGGGGCCCAAACCCAAGAGCAACTTTCATGTATATAAACCTATTAAATCTTTAATTCTTAACAAATGTGGGACTTGGCTTCCCATATATTTATTATCATTTACCATTTCGAAGGGTGATCTTTGGAAGTTAATATCTCATTCATTACTCCATGGATTTGAGCTTCCAAATACTTAATTTAATCTACTCATGGAGTAGAATACATTGATATATGGATTCACTTTAAATAATTAATTAAATCCACTTTAATTTTGGCTCAAATTCTAACAGATTCATTGATATCATTACCTGAATGGTTCCTAGGCTCACATCAACCATTTAACAACTTGCACAATGAAAATATTGCAAGAAAATAGATATTTACATTAAACTACGCCAAACAAGTGATTTATTGATCAAATCCTTATAGACGAGTCAATAAGCTTTCCATTTCCTCTAGATATATATCTAGGGTCACATGGTTGCTTAATATTTACAAAAACTAGATCTATCCAGATCTTAGCCATTCTAGCTCAACGGTTCAAGCTTTATAACTTTTGAACCGGTTAAAAGCTAGATCTAGTCAATACATTGATAAATATCGACTATTTACAGAAATCGAACGGTTAAAATCGCTATCCAGACACCACCAAGCAATATCTATGTATAAAAACACTTATATATATTGTAAAGCAAGAAATGAAAGTAGATCTGAAGAGATCTTACAGTTTGGCACGAGAACTACTATCGAATGATTTTTAACGCCTTTAAACTCGGTTTCCATCGGCTAAAACTTGATATTTAAAAATATAAATGTATAAAAGTGTTTACAGAAGAGATTTACAAAGATTGAAGTAATATTTGAGTTGTTTCTCTCTCTAGATCTCGATTTTTTTTCTATCCTAAACCCTTTCTCTGTAATACCCGTGAATTTTATTAATAATATTAATATGGAGAATAATAAATATTTGAATACTTATTTCGAATAAATATATATATTGTTGTGATATGGAATGTGATAATTCAGTTAAACTTAATTAATTATTTAAGAATTATGGTATAAATAAAGACGAGCTTAATTTAAGCTTATGAATATGCTTAGTGTGGCAAAGTAATGAAATGAGAAACTCATTAATAAAGAAATGATTATATAATGTGGTGAATTAATAATCACTTTATTATTATTATTATTATTATTATTATTATTATTATTATTATTATTATTATTATTATTATTATTATTATTATTATTATTAATAATATTGTCATTATGGTTAAATAATTGTTAAGTGTAACCATATATATGTGATATATCTAGTAATTCATTAATTAAATTAATGAGGAAACAATTAAATAATGTGATGGACTAATTATTAACATTAATTTTTGTTATGTGCAATTACATTTCTTGTGTGAGAATATAAATAATTAATTCATAAAGTTGCTTCATGAATAAAATATAATATGGGATGTTAAGAATAATATTATAATATGTGAATAGTTGTTATATAAGACCATATAATAAAAGTAAGCTTTAATTATGTAATTTATTAAGTTGTATGAAGGAGCCTTGTGTGACATGATGATTTATGGTAACCAATTAAATGTGTATTTTAAATGTATGGGAGAAGATAAATTTAAGTAAATAAATATTTGCTATTAAATATTTATTTCCATATTTATGTGTATTTGAGATAATAAAGTTTATGGGAAATAATGGGTTGTTAATATTCAACTAATTTATATCCTAACACAATTCAATAATTATTTGGATAAACCCAATGTACATGGATTATATGATTATGGGTATATGTACCCCTAATATACCACAAGGTAGTTATATTAAGTCATCAAATATAAACTTGTGAGTCCAAAAGAAAATAAACCTATGTATGCTAGTACTCATTTGCTAATGATGAGTATTAAAAAGGGTGTCCCATATCCATAGACCCATCTTTTCTTCATCACGTGAATATGCCATTGGCCTAAGCCTATTTCCTCTACAATTTCAAACTCAGACAATAAATGATGGAGGAGGGAGTGGGCTCAATAGTGATAAGAGAACTATTCTACCAAATCCTCTCAAAACCTTGGTTTCTTTTTCTTCCCTTTGGTTTAATTTCTAGGGAAAGAACCAAATTTGGGTAATGGGTCCTCTAAAAATTGAAGCTCCCTCTTCATTCTTTATGTTGCTAAATTCTTTGTAAGTTGAAATTAGAGAGTGAGCTACTAATTTGAGTGAGAAATCTGAAGTTGAGGGTCAAGGAGTATCAATTTAGCTTCAAAGAAAGGTAATGTCCATGTATATGTTCTTGATTTCAAAGTTCTAAAATTCTTGGAAATTTCATAAAATTCTTGATAATTGATTTGTGAGTTGCTATCATGATGTTTTATGAGTTTGTATGTATGTTATGGACAATGTATGACTGGTCTGAGCCTGCTAATAAAATTAAGTGTAATGGTTGTTTGATCTGGAATATGCAGAAACAGAGGCCTTTTCTGGGCTTGTACCGAAGTGGCGCGACCGCACCATTCCTCGGAACAAACCCAGCGTGGTCGCGCCGTCTGCTAGTCTTGGATTCCAATTTTTGTTACTTTCTGATATGTTGAGCATGTTATTATGACTTGATTATGCATATAAATGACCCTAACATATGGATTGATGTTGTCGTGATTATATTAAGTCACTTTAACTTGAGTTAATATGAGTTTTTAAAAGAAAACTTAGAATTTTAAAAGCAAACCTTGACGAATTCTACATACGTGAGTTCTGATCCTTTTGAGCATGTTTATGTGACTTATATGTGTGAACAAATGAATATGAAATGTAATACAAAGTTGTTTTAAGTATTAGCTTGAGTTAGTATGAGTTTTAAAAATAAAACTTGAAGATTTTTCAAAATAATGATCATGGTATTCTTTAAATTCTGACCTTTTTAACACACGTGCATAGCTTGAATATGTGTACAAATGAGCATGAGATGTTGTTTTAAGTTATATTGCATAAAGTATGTTTCATAGCTTGATTCATAGGTGTTTTCAAAGAAAATTCTTATGTTTTGAAAACTAATTTTAAGAAACATTGTGTGAATTATATTTTGACCATATGAGTAAGCATAATAAGATATTTTATGCCTCTGGACATGACCTATATGTTCATCCAACTAGTTAATCATGATATGTACTATGCAAGCATGTTTTACGATAAGTTTAAATGCAAAGCTTAGGTGAATATGTATACATGAGAAGGATAATAGCTAGAAAGCATGCATATTAAAGGTTGGCTAATATCCTTACATGTTCAAGTGGTTAAAATAGATGGTCTCTTGTTGCAGGAACTTACTTAGCCATGTAGAATGGAAATTTTCTGAATAAAACTACATGATTTGAAAGTAATCTTGGAAATGAGCATAAAGAACATAAAATCTAGTCTTAGACCCTTAAACAAGTATCTTTGATATGTATTAGCATATTGGTATGCTAAGAACCAAGCTAGAATGTAAGACCCCGAATTTTATTAAATGAAAGTATTTAATTTTCTTATAATTATTATTCTATTTAATAAATGGTTTAATTGATAAAAGGTTAAAGTTAAGGGTGTTATGTGAATTTTTTTGTAAAGTAAGCAAGTTGATATAAAATATTCGTTGTGTCGGGGAATATTCGTTTGATCGGGGAATATTCTTTTTGTCAAAGAATATTCGTTTGACGACACAATCATTGGTGGACCCCACAACGGAAGTATTGTCGTAGTTAAAAAACGACAGAAATAACTTTTTATAAAAATAACGGCGAAAGTTTTACCGTTAAACTATTGAACTACCCAGTGGTAAAGTATGCTGAATACGCCGTGATTGCATAGTAGCACACCAGTATTGATTATCGATGCTTACGTGAGAAGTCACTCGGTTATACTCAATTATTGCTACGCAAAGAATTCTTGCGATATTATCTCACGTTATTTGATTCAATTATTGTCACAAAGAATATCTCGCATAATATTTTATATTATTAAATTAATAATTGAGATGACAAAGTTATTCATATTATTATTTGCAATATTGACGATGTCTAGAAAGTTCTGTCGAGGAAAGGGGTTTGGTCACCTAATTGTGCGCCAATAGGGAGAAATCCTTATCGAAAAACCCCCTCTTTCCTGGGAATGATCTGGTTGTTAAATATTATGAGTTATAATATCAATGATGAATAATTGTTAATAGATTAAAAATGTATTTATTAAAGATAAATAATTTGTGGTAAATATTTATTCAATTTTTGATATAAATATAGGGATTGTTATGAGGCGTTTGTTGTAAGTTTGACTTAGTATTCTATAGGAAGATTTACTAATTTTATGGACCGTCGATGGTGGTTTTAATAGATAACCATTTTAGACCATTGATGGTGGTTTTAATAGTTAATTAATCTGGACCATTGATGGTGGCTGTAATAGTAAATCAATCTGGACCATTGATGGTGGTTTTAATAGTAAATCAATCTGGACCATTGATGGTGGTTTTAATAGTAAATCAATCTAGACCATTGATGGTGGTTTTAATAGTAAATCAATCTGGATCATCGGTGGTGGTTTTAATAGTAAATCAATCTAGACCGTCAGTGGTGGTTTTAAAAGTAAATCAATCTAGACCGTCGGTGCTGGTTTTAAAAGTAAATCAATATGGACCGTCCGTTCTAATAGTGAATCAATCTGGACCGTTTGTGAATTAGTTACTATTTAGTCCATTCTCCTATAAATATAAGCTTAATTCTTCTTTTATTCTCACCATTTCATTGAGATTCACAAGAGAAGCTATAGAGAGAGAAACTATAGAGAGCAAGAAGAAGAGTATTCTGCTACTTCACTATCATAAAGATTTGACCTTCTACTAAGGTAAGGGTATTATTTCTTTCGTATTCATAAGGAATACTATTTTTCGTATTTATCATTTAATATATCGGAATAACTCCGTCGAGTGGATTACGCATCGTATTATATGTGTGAAAATCCATTTCATGTTTAGTGATATTATTTCATTTCATATTCTTAAATCTAAACTTACGATGTTAAATATTGCTTCTATAATCCCTGAAATTAGTGGAATATCCTTGAGTTTTGCGCTTCATCCAGTATCGTTTCATTGGAATATTGATCTGAAATTTCTTATTAAATATCAATATTTTTCTCGGGTTACTATTCACCCGGTTACTATTTACTCAAATATTATTCACTTGGGTATTCGGGGCACTTTTCATGCCGGGGTACTATTCACGAGTTACTATTCACCCAATTACTATTCACTCAAATATTATTCACTCGGGTATTCGGGGTACTTTTCATGCCAGGGTACTATTCACGGGGTTCTATTCCCAAAGTACTATTCACAGGATACAATTCACGGTGTACTATTCACCGAAAAAATTATTTCTTTTCTGTCCAAATTATTTTTGATACATGAATATTATTCTTGAATTTTTCTCCACAAAGCAGTATCATGTTGACAATTTGGACATTATTGAATTCTGGATAAATTAAGTTATAAATCTTTAAAAATTTATCCTTTGTTTTTTTTAATTGAATTCTTATATCATTGTCATCATCCTCATGCTTATATTGTGATGAAAGTCATCTTTGGCTTACGTGCATAGATGGACTGTTGATTGGTATGATTATGACCAGGGATACTTCGGTATGATCATGACCATTGATGATTAAACAAATATTCTTGGCCCGTAGTGCAAGAATAATTTATGGACGTGATACTAATGAATATCCTTGGCCGTGAAAGTGCGTGGATGATTCGATGATGTGATTTATTATTTATTGTCGAGTCCCAAAGTGATAAAGTTAATGATAAACTTTTTAAATCATAGAAGATAGTAGATATCATGCTCTCCTTGACTCTTCTAATGCATTGCTTGTTCTGCTGCAGTTAAACTTGTTGTCTATTATATTTTACCAGTTTAACATTGTTGAAGGCTAATGATAACTTATTCTGCATTATCTTAGTCATAATATTTCTTACTGGGCTAGTTAAGCTCACCCTTTTACTTCCATTGTTCTCCTCAGGAAATGAGAACGTAGCTGGAACTAGTCGGGAAACGGAGTGATGGTCCTAGATGGTGTTATAGTAGTCGTCACTATTCTATAAAATAGTGTGACAATAAATGTAATGAGGACTCCATTTGAGTTTGGATATTGTCTAGAAGACAATATTCGTGTAAAAACTCTCAGCTCATGTTGTATAATTAAGTTTGTATTTTTATTCAGTACCATGTATTTGGCGACCCAAGATGGGTGATGTATACCTATTTTGGGGGCATCACAGTTTGTATCAAAGCTTAGGGATATGATGTAAGACCCCAGCTTTTATAAATAAAGATGAATTTTTCTATAAATATTATTTTTGAATATTATGGAATAAATTTGATATAATGTTATAGTTGTGGGTAATATTTATAAATTTTGCAAAGTATGCAAGTTGTTATAAAATATTCGTTTGGCCTGGGAATATTCTTTTTGTTAGGAATATTCGCATAATGGCTCAATCATTGGTGGACCCCACAAATGTAATTATCATTTGATTGAGAAAATGACAAAAATATTTTATAAAAATAACTACGGAGGTGTTACCGTTAAAACCGTTGAACTACCCGGTGGTAAAAGTACGATGTCTGGCGTAGTTGCATACAAGAGTACACGGTATTGATTATTGATGCTTACGTGAGAAGTCACTCACTATGCTCAATTATTACAAGAATTCACGCATCATATCTCTTATATTATTGATTCAATTATTGTCACAAGATCATCTCAGTATAATATGTTATAGTATTAAATCAATAATTGAGACGACAAGTTATAAATGATTAATAATTGTTGAAAGATTAAATATGTGTTGATGAAAAAAATGATTTGTGGTAAGTTTGATTATTTTATGGGGGGGCTCATATGTCATCATCTAAGAGTCTCTTCATCAATAGTATTTACCTTCATCAATAGTAATTACCTAAATCAATAGTAATTACCCTTGTGAATAGTATTTACCTTCGTCATATAGTAATTACCTTCAAAATAGTAATTACCCTTGTGAATAGTATTTACCTTCGTCGATAGTAATTACCTTCACAATAGTAATTACCCTTGTGAATAGTATTTACCTCAATAATAGTATTTACCTTCGTTAATAGTAATTACCTTTACCAGACGTCGAACCACTTGTCGTTTCACATTACAAAAGGCCGAACCACTTGTCGTTTCACATTATAAAGCGTCAAACCAAATTCGTCAAGCCACTTGCCTTTTCACACTAAGAAGTGCTAAGCTAGAAATCTTCTATAAATAGAGGCCTAGGGCTTCATTATTTTCACGAATTCATTCAAGCTATAGAGAGAGAAAGTATAGAGAGAATAAGAGAAAGAAGAAGAGTATTTTGTTACTACTGCTGCAAGCAGATTCAATCTCCTACCAAATGTAAGGGGTGTTATTCTTTCTTATTCATGAAGAGAACTGTTGTTATTCCATTGCTTATTATTACATTGGAATAACTCAGTATAAGTGGTTTACCCTATACTTGGTGACATTCTTCTATTATTTCGTTGGAACATCACATGCATGTGTTTTACGGACTGGTTAAAATCTTTTATTATTATTACATTTGGAACATCCCATCATGTGTTTTACACTTAGGACCGGTTAAAATCTTTATTATTCTCGTTGGAACATCACATCTGCATGCGTTTTACTGGACGGACTGGGTTCCGTTATTTATTATTCGTTGGAATAACTCGCTGTCATGCGGTCTATCGCATGCATGGTGATTTCTTTTGTTATTCTATTCTTTATTATACCCAAATTAGTTAAAACTTTGACTTCTATACTCCATGAAATTAGTGGAATATCCTTGATATTTGCGTTTCATCCAATATCTTTTCATGGAAATATTCTTCCGATCATTCTTGAATTTTACTCTACAAAACAAGATGTCGTGTTGATAATTTGGACGTTAATAATTCCCTGGATAAAATAATTCTTGAACTTGTTTTATTCAATTCTTATATCATTGTCATCATCCTCATGTTTATATTTTTTGAAAGTCATCGTGTATTCTGTAGTGCATAGATGGACTTGGTATGATTATGACCGAGAGATTATTCGGTGTAATCATGACCGTAATGTTACAAATGATGTGATAAAATCCTCGGTCAGTAGTAGTGCATTGATGGGACGATTGTTGGCATGATCATTACCATTAATGAATACACAAATATTCTTGGCCCGTAGTGCATGAATAATTGTGGTCGTGATACTAAAGAATATCCTCGGCGTCAGTAAAAGGCGAGGGGTGATTCGATGATGTGAAATATTTATTAAAGTGAGTCTCACTATAACAATGATGATGAAAAACCTTTTAAAACCTAAAAGATAGTAGACTTTATTTTCTACTTGACTCTTTTAATGGATTGCGATATTCACCGCAGATTAAACCGGTTGTCTATTGTATTTTATCGGTTTAACATTATTGAAGACTATTGATAATTTATTCGCATTATCTTAGTCATAATATTTCTTCTTGGGCTAGTTGAGCTCACCCTTTCTTTCACCGTTCTCTTGTGAAATGATAATATATTTGGGACGAAGTGGGAAACGCAGTGATGGTCCGAAGATAGCATTAGTAGTCCTCACTATTCTCGTAAAATAGTGTGATAATAATCGTAATGAGGACTTTTTATTTGAGTTTGTATAATATCTAGTAGAGCGATATTTGTATTTAAACTCACGGTTTATGTCGTATTGTACACGGCGCTTATGTTAATAAGTTGTTTTTAAATTACGCACCATGTAAGTGTCGACTCAAGATGGGTGATGTATACCTAATTTTGGGGCGCCATGGTTGGTATCGAGCTTAGGATATGATCCACGGCTAAGATGTGAGAATAGTACTAGGAGGGAGAGACGGGAATACCTTCGCTAGTATGACCTACCTAAGTTTATGTGATATTTTATTGGTTGGTTAGAAGATAGGGATAATTTGTTACACGTCAATTAACCTTTTGTTTTGTGGCGATGTCTCGAAAATGACATCCGAGAATGTTGAGAATAGCGAAGGAGCGCAGCGATTGTTGATTCACCACATATCAATAATCGGGATAATGTGCATCGAAGGCGACAATCCTCATGCAAACAACAACACTGACCAAATGACGAATGATCAAATGTTCAGAGGCTTTATGCAATTTATGCAACAGCAGGCGAGAGCGACTCCTGTCCAAAACGTAGGTGGAAACACGGAAAACTCTCAGGCGGTCACCGCTAAACAATTTAAGGAGCTGGGACCACCGGAGTTTAAGGGTGAGCCAAAACCACTTATGGTGGAAGCATGGATAAAGCAGATTACCAAGATATTTGATGTCTTGGGATGCTCCGAGGAGCAAAGGTTCCCCTTTGCCGCCTTTTATGTTGCGTGGAGAGGCGGATTCTCGGTGGGAATTCCAGAAACGTACTCAACCAAATTGCATCAAGATATCTTGGGAGAAGTTCCAGAGTCGTTTCAACGACAAATACTTTCCCGAAAGTATTCGCCACATGAAGGAGGTGGAGTTTATCAAGTTGGAACAAAACAATATGACCGAGTGTCGCAATACGAGGCAAAATTTGCGGAGTTATCACACGGTTCGCCCCACTTGGTGGATAATGAAGAGAGAATGCGCGAATGTTTTTAAGAGGTTTGAAGTCGGAGATACGTCAACATCTTATTTCTCATAAACCGTGTTTGTATTCAGATGTTGTAAATAGGGCTCGATTAGTGGAGCGCGATAATGAGTCAACTTAACTAAAAAGAGAGCGGTAAGCAAAATTATAATACCAATGAGAATAGTCATCGAGGCGGTGACAACAAGCGTGGAGGGAATCAACAGGCGAGATATGGTAACCACTTCGGTGGTAATCGGCCAAAACAATAAGAATGGACATTTCAAGAAAAGGAGATTCAACAATGATGGAAAGACGTCAAAGACCAAAGACCCATTGTTAAGGAAGAAGAAAGACCACCTATCATATGCTTCAAATGCGGAGGAGTGGGACATATCACCAAAGCTGCGTCATGCCATTCCAAAGCATGTTATAATTGTGGAAGAGAAGGTCACTTAGCTCGATTTTATTCGTTTCATCAAGACAAATTCAAGCTAGGATGGAGGCACCAAAGGCCATCCCAGAAAATTCAAACCCAGTAGTGCAAGGGAGAGCATTTGTTGTGACCTCCCAAAGAGCAAGGAATCGAATGAGGTCATCACGGGTAAGCTTATCGTAAACTCTAATGAAGTCTATACTTTATTTGATACCCTGTTCTACCCATTCTTTTATTTCTCCTACTTGCGCTCATCGATTAAATTTGACTCAGGAGAAATTAGACTTTGACTTATCTGTGGAAACTCCGTTGGGAGAAACCTTCATTACATCCCATTGCTTATAAGTCTTGTTTGGTTCAATCGGTGTACCTCACATTACCGTCGATCTTATTTCATTAAAAATACTTGCATTTGACGTGATTCTAGGATTGATTGGTTAACTACTTATCATGCAAAAATTGATTATTTTCGTAAGGTTGTTAGCTTTCATATTCCTAATCAACCTATTATGCTAATTCAAATGACCAAACCATTAAAATCAATCACGGTCATCTCAAGCCATAAAGCTATTCGTTTATTGAAAAACGGATGTCAAGCTTTCTTAGCTCATGTCACGATTTAAATAAAATACGCCGGCTTTTAAACGATATTCCTATTGTTAATAAATTTGTCGACGTATTCCCTCAAGAACTTCTGGCCTACCCCGGAGCGTGAAATTGAATTTTGTATCGACCTTGAACCCCAGACAAAACCTATTTCCAAAGCCCCATATCGAATGGCTCCTATTGAACTTCGAGGAGTTAAAGACCCAACCGCAGGAATTGTTAGACATTGGCTTTATTCGTCCCTAGTACTTCTCCTTGGGGTGCTCCTGTTCTATTCGTGAAGAAGAAAGATGGGAGTATGCGACTTTGTATTGATTATCGGGGAGTTGAATCACGTCACCATCAAAAATAGGTATCCATTGCCACGTATTGATGACTGTTTTGACCCGATTGCAAGAGCCAAATTCTTTTCAAAGATTGATCTCGTTAGGATATCACCAATTGAAGATTAGAACCTCGACATTCCAAAGACGGCGCCGGAACTTCGATACGGGCATTATGAATTCCTAGTCATGTCCTTTGGATTGACTAATGCTCCCGCCGCCTTCATGGATATGATGAACCGAGTATTCAAGGAATATTTAGATCACTTTGTGGTCGTCTTTATTGATGACATCCTTATTTATTCCAAAAGCCGTGAAGATCATGAGCAACACTTGAGTCGACACTCCAAAAGCTTTCGTGAATATAAGCTTTATGCCAAGTTGAAGAAATGCGAGTTACGGCTTGAAGAAGTAGCATTCCTTGGGCACGTGGTATCAAGTCATGGAATATCTGTTGACCCAAAGAAAGATTGAAGCTATTCAAAGATGGGAACAACCTAAATCAATAATCGAAGCACGTAGCTTTCTCGGTTTATTTGGTTATTATCGGAGATTCGTGGAAGGATTTTCTCGAATCGTTATTCCATCGATTTCGGTGACTCGGAAAGATACAAAGTTCGGTTGGAGCGAAGAATGTGAGAAGAGTTTTCATGAACTCAAGAGGAGACTTATTTCAAAGACTGCTCGACAATACCATCCGGCTCGGAGGATTTGTCATCTGGTGATTCTTTGAGCAAAAGGGTTGGGATGTGTTCTCATGCAACATGGAAAAGTAATAGTTTATGCCTCGCGACAACTCAAAGAATATGAGAGGAATTATCCTACTCATGATCTAGAGTTAGCAAATCATTATCTTTGCAGACTTAAAATTTGGAGGCATTACTTGTATGGGGAGAAAGTGGAGATCTTTACGGATCATAAAAGCCTCAAATATTTCTTCACTCAAAAGGAACTCAACATGCGACAACGACGTTGGCTTGAATCATTGAAAGATTATGATCATACCATCCAATACCATCCCGAAAAGCGAACGTGGTAGGCGACGATTGAGTAGAAAATCATATGCAAGTACGAGTGCGATATTGTCAATATAAAGGCCCATTTGTGTGACTTGAAAAGGATGGAGATAGAATTAAAGACTCGAGGGACGCATGTGATGATAGCGAATATACGAGTAGAACCGACTTTAATTGATAAAGTTAAAAGTTTGCCAAGCTCTGCACTGAGTCGATGCGTATGAGGAAGAAAGTGCAAGAAGGTGCTATCTTAGGAAGCAAGAATCGATGAAGAAGGAATACTTGAGTCAACTCCGGACTTTGTGTTCCTAACGACCACGATTTAAAGTATAATATCATGATGGAGGCACACAACACACCATTTGCAATCCATCTCGGGAGTACCAAATGTATCATGATATTCGCCATACATTTTGGTGGAGCAATATGAAGAGAGAGATAAATATTGTTTATCTCAAGGTGTCTAACTTGTCAACGAAGTTAAAGCGGAGCATCAAGTACCAAAAGGTCCATTGCAACCACTTGAAATTCCGAATGGAAGTGGGAGCACATTACCATGGATTTCATTCTGGGTCTTCCTAAGGTTTCTCAAGGCATTGATGCGATTTGGGTCATTGTTGATAGGTTGACCAAGTCCGCTTCATTTCTTCCGACACGAGAAACTTATACACTTGAACGTCTTGCTCAGTATGTACATAAACGAGATTGTAAGACCGCATGGTATGCCCGGTATCCATAATTTCGATCGAGACCCAAGATTCACTTCACGATTTTGGGTTAGTTTGCAAAAAAGCTATGGGCGCAGACTTCACGATTTAGCTCGGCATATCATCCTCAGACGGACGGACAGTCGGAGAGGACTATTCAAACTCTTGAAGATCTATTAAGACTCTGTGTCCTTGATTTCAAGGGGAGTTGGGACAAGTTCTTACAATTGGTGGAGTTTTCCTACAACAACAGTTATCAAGCAAGTATTGGCATGGCTCCATTCGAGCGTTGTATGGAAGAAAGTGTCGTTCTCCAAGATCTTTGGGATGAGGTGGGTGAAGCAGCGTTGTTGGGACCGGAGTTGATACGTATGACTACGGAAAAAGATTCAAACGATCCGACAACGTATAAAAACCTCACAAAATCGACAAAAGAGTTATCCGATCTTCATCGAAAGGACGTGGAATTCGATATAGGAGATCATGTGTTGTTAAGAGTTGCTCCATGGAAAGGAGTTACAAGATTTGGAAAGAGAGGAAAACTTAACCCTCGATTCATCGGTCCATTTTAATCCTCGATCGAGTAGGGCGTGGCCTATAGACTCGCTTTTCCGCCAAATATGTCTCGTGTTCATAACGTTTTTCACATATCTATGTTACGTAAATATGTGAAAGACCCAACCATATTATTGAGTTAGAACCCAGGACGAAATATAGCGAGAAGATTTTGACGTATGAAGAGGTTCTGTTCAAATTTTGGATAAGAAGGAACATATTCTACGCTCCAAAGTTATACCTCAAGTCAAAGTTTTGTGGAGGAACCACGATGTTGAGGAAATGACTTGGGAGTTAGAATCGAAATGAAATCAAGGTATCCTTACCTCTTCGACATACCAGATCGTACCCTAATTTCGATGAAATTTCATAAGAAGGGAGGTTGTAAGACCCAAACTTTTATAAATAAAGATGAATTTTTCTATAAATATTATTTTTGAATATTATGGAATAAATTTGATATAATGTTATAGTTGTGGGTAATATTTATAAATTTTGCAAAGTATGCAAGTTGTTATAAAATATTCGTTTGGTGAGAATATTCTTTTTGTTAGGGAATATTAATGATAATGGCTCAATCATTGGTGGACCCCACAATGTAATTATTGTCGGATTGAGAAAATGACAAAAATATTTTATAAAAATAACTACGGAGGTGTTACCGTTAAAACCCGTTGAACTACCCGGTGGTAAAAAGTACGATGTCTGGCGTAGTTGCAAGTAGTAGCACACGGTATTGATTATTGATGCTTACGTGAGAAGTCACTCACCTACGCTCAATTATTGCTATAGTAATTCACGCATCATATCTCTTATATTATTGATTCAATTATTGTCACAAGATCATCTCGTATAATATGTTATAGTATTAAATCAATAATTGAGACGACAAGTTATAAATGATTAATAATTGTTGAAAGATTAAATATGTGTTGATGAAAAAAAATGATTTGTGGTAAGTTTGATTATTTTATGGGGGCTCATATGTCATCATCTAAGAGTCTCTTCGTCGATAGTATTTACCTTCGTCAATAGTAATTACCTTCGTCAATAGTAATTACCCTTGTGAATAGTATTTACCTTCGTCATATAGTAATTACAGCAAATCAATAGTAATTACCCTTGTGAATAGTATTTACCTTCGTCGATAGTAATTACCTTCGTCAATAGTAATTACCCTTGTGAATAGTATTTACCTTCGTCAATAGTATTTACCTTCGTTAATAGTAATTACCTTTACCAGACGCCGAACCACTTGTCGTTTCACATTACGGTGCGTCGAACCACTTGTCGTTTCACATTCTAAAGCGCCAAACCGATTCGTCAAGCCACTTGCCTTTTCACACGGCAAGAAGTGCTAAGCTAGAAATCTTCTATAAATAGAGGCCTAGGGCTTCATTATTTTCACTTAATTCATTCAAGCTATAGAGAGAAAGTATAGAGAAGAATAAGAGAAAGAAGAAGAGTATTTTGTTACTACTTCTTTGCGTTATTCAATCTCCTACCAAATGTAAGGGGTGTTATTCTTTCTTATTCATGAAGAAGAAACTGTTGTTATTCCATTGCTTATTATTCTACATTGGAATAACTCGTATAAGTGGTTTACCCTATACTTGGTGACATTCTTCTATTATTACATTGGAACATCACATGCTCATGTGTTTTTTTAGGACTGGTTAAAATCTTTATTATTATTACATTGGAACATCCTCGCTCATGTGTTTTACAGGACTGTTAAAATCTTTATTATTCTGTTGGAACATCCCATGCATGCGTTTTACGTGGGACACAGTTCCGTTATTTATTATTCTGTTGGAATAACACCGCTGTGCAAGGCCTATCGCATGCATGGTGATTTCTTTTGTTATTCTATTCTTTATTATACCCGGTTAGTTAAAACTTTGACTTCTATACTCCATGAAATTAGTGGAATATCCTTGATATTTGCGTTTCATCCAAATATCTTTTCATGGAAATATTCTTACGATCATTCTTGAATTTTACTCTACAAAGCGAAGATCATGTTGATAATTTGGACGTTAATAATTCACGGATAAAATAATTCTTGAACTTGTTTTATTGAATTCTTATATCATTGTCATCATCCTCATGTTTATATTTTTTGAAAGTCATCGTGGCTTCTGTAGTGCATAGATGGACTTGGTATGATTATGACCGAGAGATTATTCGGTGTAATCATGGACCGTAATGTTACAAATGATGTGATAAAAATCCTCGGTGGTAGTAGTGCATTGATGGATGATTGTTGGCATGATCATTACCATTAATGAATACACAAATATTCTTGGCCCGTAGTGCATGAATAATTGTGGTCGTGATACTAAAGAATATCCTTGGCCGTAGAAAAGTGCGGGGTGATTCGATGATGTGAAATATTTATTAAAGTCGAGTCTCGGCTATAATGATTGATGAAAAACCTTTTAAAACCTAAAAGATAGTAGACTTTATTTTCTACTTGACTCTTTTAATGGATTCGTATTCATTGCAGATTAAACCTGGTTGTCTATTGTATTTTATCGGTTTAACATTATTGAAGACTATTGATAATTTATTTCGCATTATCTTAGTCATAATATTTCTTCTTTGGGCTAGTTGAGCTCACCCTTTCTTTCTTTGTTCTCTTCGTGAAATGATAATATAGCCGGGACGAGCCTGGGAAAGCGAGTGATGGTCCTGAAGATAGCATTAGTAGTCCTCACTATTACGTAAAATAGTGTGATAATAATCGTAATGAGGACTTTTTATTTGAGTTTGTATAATATCTAGTAGGCGATATTTGTATTTAAACTCACGATTTATGTCGTATTGCATACCTACGCAGTTATGTTAATAAGTTGTTTTTTAAATTCTGTACCATGTAAGTGTCGACTCAAGATGGGTGATGTATACCTAATTTTTGGGGCGTCACATATGATCCCTGGCTGAGATGTGAGACAAGAACTAGGAGGGGAGAGACGGGGAATTCCTTTGCTAGTATGACCTACCTAAGTTTATTTGGTATTTAATTGGTCGGTCAGAGTATAGGGATAATATGTGGCATGTCAATTAACCCTTATTTTATGGCAGTGTTTGAAAATGGCATCTGAAAATGTCGAGATAAGCAATGAAGCACATGAGACCGTTGAGTCACCAACGATCAATATCCAGGATAATGTGCAACAGAAAGACAATAATCCTCAGGTAAACAACAACATCGATTAAATGATGAAGGATGAGATGTTCAGAGGCTTCATACAATTTATGCAACATCAGACGAGAACGGCTCTTGTTCAAAATGCAGGTGAAAACACTAGAAACTCTTGACTGGTCACTGCTAAGCAGTTCAAGGAGCTGAGACCACCAGAGTTTTTGGGAGAGCCAAAACCACTTAAGGCGGAGACGTGGATAAAGTAGATCACCAAGATATTTGATATTTTGGGATGCTCCGAGGAGAAAAAGGTTCCCTTTTCCACCTTCATGTTGAGAGGAGAGGCAGATTACTGGTGGGAATCAGTGAAACATACTCAGCCTACTGCACTCAAAATATCTTGGGAAAAGTTCCAAGAACTGTTCAACGACAAGTACTTTCTCGAAAGTATTCGTCACATGAAGGAGGTTGAGTTTATCAAGTTGGAGCAAAACAATATGATCGTGTCGCAATACGAGGCTAAGTTTGTCTAGTTGTCCCGATTTGTATCCTATTTGGTAGATAATGAGGAGAGAATGACGCGAATGTTTTTGCGAGGTTTGAAACCCAAAATACGTCAATACCTCATTTCTCATAAACGTTATTTATATTAATATGTTGTGAATAGGGCTCAGTTATTGGAGCTCGATAATGAGTCAGCCCAACCAAAAGGTAACGACCAACAACATGATAATAATCGTACCGGTGGCAACGACCATCGGAACAACGATAACCATAGTGGAGGAAATTATCCGGTAAGAAATGGTAACCACTTCGGTGGTAATCATGGCCAAGATAATAGGAAATGTGAACTAAGTGGGAACAATTTTAAGAAGAGAAGGTTCAACAATGATGGAAAGACAGCAGCACCAGCACCCGTTTTCAAGGAAGGAGAATGACCACCGATCGTATGCTTCAAATGCGGAGGGGAGGGACACATCAGTCCAAACTGCATAATGCAGTCCAAAGCGTGTTACAATTGCGGAAGAGAAGGTCACCTAGCCCAATTTTTTTGTGCAGTGAAGTCAAGTCCAGCTGGGATGGTGACGCCAAAGGATGTTCCTGACAAGTCAGAATTGGTAGTTTAAGAGAGAGCGTTTTTCGTGATGAGAAACCTGGACGAGGTTATCACAGGTAAGCTAATCATAAACTGTTATGAAGTCTATACCTTATTCGATACCGATTTTACCCACTCTTTTATTTTACTTAATTGTGCTCAATGTTTAAATTCGACTCCGGAGAAATTAGACTTTGACTTATATGATGAAACTCCGTTGGGAGAAACCTTCATTACATCCACTATTTATAAATCTTATTTGATTCAAATCGGCACCCGTACGTTACTTGTCGATCTTATCTCTTTGAAAATACTTGCATTTGATGTGATTTTAGGAATTAATTGGTTATCTACTCATCATGGTAAAATTGATTATTTTCGTAAGGTTGTTAGCTTTCATATTCGTAACCAACCTATTATGCGAATTCAAGTAACCAAACCACTAAAGTTGATCACTGTCATATCATGCCATAAAGATATTCGTTTATTAAAAAACGGATGTCAAGCTTTCTTAGCCATGTCAAAAATTTAAACAAAAAATAAGTCAGATCTGAATGATATTTCTATTGTTAATGAATTTCCTGACGTATTTCCCGAAGAACTTCCTAGCCTACCCTCAGAGCGTGACATCAAATTTTGTATCGACCTTGAACCCGATACAAAACCCTCAAATATTTTTTTCACCCAAAATGAATGTAACATGCGCCGAAGATGTTGGCTCGAGCTGTTGAAGATTACGACCATACAATTCAATATCATAGTGGAAGAGCGAACGTGGTAGCTAACGAGTTGAGTAGAAGATCGTATGCGGTTACGAGTGTGACGTTGTTAACACAAAGACCCATTTCGTACAACTTACAAAAGATGGAGATAGAGTTAAAGACTCCAAGAACCTACGTGAAGATAGCGAATATAAGATTAGAATCGACTTTAATCGATAAAGTTAAAGCCACTCAAGCTACAGACTCAGAGCTGATGAATGTGAAGAAGAAGGTGCAAGAAGGCGTTATTCCAGAAGTAAGAGTCGATGAAATGAGGAAAGCTCAAACCCTTGATTTTATTAGTCTATTTGAAATCCTTGATTGAGTAGGAGCTGTGGCCTATAGACTCGCTTTACCGCTAAGTATGTCGCATGTTCATAACATTTTGTACATATCTATGTTACGTAAATATGTGAAAGACCCGAACCACATTATTAAATTAGAATCGGACGAGATAGTGGAAGATTTAACGTATGAGGAGATACCTGTTAAAATTTAGATAAGAAGAAGCATATTCTACGCTCAAAGGTTATACCTTAAAGAGTTAGAATCTAAACAAGGTATCCTCACCTCTTCAGCATACCAGGTACGTACGTAAATTTCTAGGGAAAAATTTCATAAGGAGGGGTGATTATAAGACCCCGAATTTTATTAAATGAAAGTATTTAATATTCTTATAATTATTATTCTATTTAATAAATCATTTAATTGATAAAAGGTTAAAGTTAAGGGTGTTATGTGAATTTTTTTACAAAGTAAGCAAGTTGATATAAAATATTCGTTTGGTCGGGAAATATTCTTTTTGTCAGGGAATATTCGTTCGACGACACAATCATTAGTGGACCCCACAACGGAAGTATTCTCGTAGTTAAAAAATGGCAAAAATAACTTTTTATAAAAATAACGGCGAAAGTTTTACCGTAAACTGTTGAACTACCCGGTGGTAAAAGTACAGTAATACGCGTGGTTGCATAGTAGCACACGGTATTGATTATTGATGCTTACGTGAGAAGTCATTCAGTTATACTCAATTATTACTATAATAATTGTTGCATAGTATCTCATGTTATTTGATTCAATTATTATCACAGTAACATCTGCATAATATTTTATATTATTAAATTAATAATTGAGATGACAAAGTTATTCATATTATTATTTGCAATATTGACGATGT
This sequence comes from Panax quinquefolius, assembly GCA_020205615.1. Taxonomy (NCBI): domain Eukaryota; kingdom Viridiplantae; phylum Streptophyta; class Magnoliopsida; order Apiales; family Araliaceae; genus Panax; species Panax quinquefolius. Next base: position 46,002,984 of record CM035163.1, on the reverse strand, counting down.
CTAAAAATTTCTATCGAGGAAAGGGGTTTGGTCACCTAATTGCGCGCCAATAGGGAGAAATCCTTATCGGAAAGCCCCTCTTTCTTGGGAAAGATCTGGTTGTTAAATATTGTGAGTTATAATATCAATGATGAATAATTGTTAATAAATTAAAAATGTGTTTATTAAAGATATATAATTTGTGGTAAATATTTATTCAATTTTTGATATAAATATAAGGATTGTTATAAGGCATTTGTTGTAAGTTTGACTTAGTATTCCATGGGAAGATTTACTAATTTTATGGACCGTCGATGGTGGTTTTAATAGACAACCAATCTGGACCATTGATGGTGGTTTTAATAGTAAATCAATCTGGACCATTGATGGTGGTTTTAATAGTAAATCAATCTGGACCATTGATGGTGGTTTTAATAGTAAATCAAACCGGACCGTCGGTGGTGGTTTTAATAGTAAATCAATCTGGACCGTCAGTGGTGGTTTTAAAAGTAAATCAATCTGGACCGTCAGTGGTGGTTTTAAAAGTAATTCAATCTGGATCGTCGGTGGTGGTTTTAAAAGTAAATCAATCTGGACCGTTGGTTGTGGTTTTAATAGTAATCAATATGGACCGTCCGTTCTAATAGTGAATTAATCTGGACCGTTCATGAATTAGTTACTATTTAGTCCATTCTCCTATAAATAGAAGCTTAATTCTTCTTTCATTCTCACCAATTCACTGAGATTCATAAGAGAAGCTATAGAGAGAGAAACTATAGAGAGCAAGAAGAAGAGTATTTTGCTACTTCACTATTGCAGTATCCAGCCTTCTACTAAGGTAAGGGGTTTTATTTCTTTCGTATTCATAAGGAATACTATTTTTTGTATTTATCCTTTAATATATCGGAATAACCTGTCTAAGCGGATTACATACCGTATGACAGGTGAAAATCCATTTGCAGTTTCGTATATTATTTCGTTTCATATTCTTAAATCTAAACTTACTATGGTAAATATTGCTTCTATAATCCCTGAAATTAGTGGAATATCCTTGAGTTTTGCGCTTCATCCACTATCGTTTCATTGGAATATTGATCTAAACTTTCTTATTAAATATCAATATTTTTCCCGGGTTACTATTCACCCGATTACTATTCAGTCAAATATTTTCACTCGGGTATTCGGGGTACTTTTCATGTTGGGGTACTATTCATGAGTTACTATTCACGGGTTACTATTCACCCAATTACTATTCACTCAAATATTGTTCACTCGGGTATTCAGGGCACTTTTCATACCGGGGTACTATTCACGAGTTACAATTCATGGGTTACTATTCACCCGGTTATTATTCACTCAAATATTGTTCACTCGGGTATTCGGGGTACTTTTCATGTCGGGGTACTATTCACGGGGTACTATTCCCAAAGTACTATTCATAGGGTACTATTCACCGAAAAATTTATTTCTTTTATGTCTAAATTATTTTTGATACATGGATATTATTCTTGAATTTTACTCCACAAAGCAGTATCATGTTAACAATTTAGACATTATTGAATCCTGGATAAATTAAGTTATAAATCTTTAAAAATCTATCCTTTGCTTTCTTTTAATTGAATTCTTATATCATTGTCATCATCCTCATGCTTATATTGCGATGAAAGTCATTTTGGCTTACGTGCATAGATGGACTGTTGATTGGTATGATTATGTCCAGGGATACTTTGGTATTATCATGACCATTGATGATTACACAAATATTCTTGGCCCGTAGTTCAAGAATAATTTATGGACGTGATACTAATGAATATCCTTGGCCCGTAGTGCAGGGATGATTCGATGATGTGATTTATTTATTAAGCTGAGTCTCAGCGATAAAGTTAATGATAAACTTTTTAAATCATAGAAGATAGTAGATATCATGCTCTATTTGACTCTTCTAATGCATTGCTTGTTCCGCTGCAATTAAACTTGTTGTCTATTATATTTTACCAGTTTAACATTGTTGAAGGCTAATGATAACTTATTCTGCATTATCTTAGTCATAATATTTCTTACTGGGCTAGTTAAGCTCACCCTTTTACTTCCATTGTTATCCTCAGGAAATGAGAACGTAGCTGGAACTAGTCGGGGAACGGAGTGATGGTCCTAGATGGTGTTATAGTAGTCCTCACTATTCTATAAAATAGTGTGACAATAAATGTAATGAGGACTCCATTTGAGTTTGGATATTGTTTAGAAGATAATATTCGTGTAAAAACTCTCAGCTCATGTTGTATAATTAAGTTTGTATTTGTATTCAGTACCATGTATTTGGCGACCCAAGGTGGGTGATGTATACCTATTTTGGGGGCGTCGCATAGAATCATAAAATCAAAAGTTTAATTTTGGTTTGACCAGGGAGCAACACGGCCGCACCACTCCTAGGTCAAAAATGTAGCGCAGTCGCGCTACATGCCAGAGAGATCTAAATTTTTTTACCTTGTCCAGAACCTTGTAACATGTTTAAATAAATTTTTAAAGATATAATGCATGATGAAAGTGATGTTTTAAGTGCTTAAGTATATAGTGGCTACATTGAATCAATGCTAAAAGATTTTTTTGACAAAGTTTTGAAAACCAAATCAATATTGATGTGATAATAATGTGACGTTATGGTGTAACTAAAATAGGACTAAAATTATATGCTTGATGGTTAAGCATGTGTAAGGGTTTGGTTTTCTTATATCAAACATATTTGACTAATGTGAATAATTATATACATAGGATAACATTGTTCTTGAAAGTATTAAGCTCTAAGTGGTAATCGACGCTAAAGACAAGTTTCTTGAACCTTCTAAGATATTATTTTGGTGAAAGCTCTCTAACTTACACTATCTCTTATGGTGTGGGTTTTTGAACCTTATTTTATGTTGTGCTAGTTTTGAATTATTGAGCAAATATCTATACTCGTATGAATTGTTACTCTTATTATGAAATTCTACTTAAACCTTATATACCTTGACTAATATCGCGAGTTGGAACTTATTGTTCTTAAATGTATTGAAAAGGAGATCTAAGCCATTTGATTCGACTAGACCATTACTTTAATATTTGAAAATGTTATCCAAACCAATTGACTGGTGCGGGCTTTATAATTACTGAGATGAACAACCCTCTTAGAAGGGGAAATTTTATATTATCGGGGAACCGACGTGCGCACAAATAATATGATTAAATGTTATGCATAAAGTAGGGTACTTTAAGCTGATCACCTGTTGCACTCGTTTATTGAGATTTATCAGTGAAACGCTGCTAAATCTGGTAGAAGTTCTTGGTCCTTAGCGACTACTCAGTATCTGAAATTCTTAAATTATTGTAGTATTGAAATCCTTGAATTCTAATGATAATTCTTGGTCCATAGTGACTCTTACTTCAATTTGAAAGATAGAACTGTTGATATTTCTTCGCTTACAAAATTATTTCTGAAAACTCTTGAGCTATTATTTATCTTAACATTTAAGCCTGTTTTGCTTTATATACTTGCTGAGCAAACTTGTTGCTCACCCTTGCTTTCCCTTAAACATTTCAGTGAAGATAGAACGTGGTGAACCCTCAAGGAAAGATAAGGATAAGGGCAAAACTATTGAATAGCTAGTTCACTATGTTAGAAGAATATAATTATATCAAAATAAATCTTTATCTTGTATTAGAAACTTAAGTATGATTTCTGTATTATTTTGAAATGTATAATTTAAGTTATGTATTAAGATAGTTATGGTTGTGAGAGCTTGTGACTAGAATGATTATATTCTATCCATGTAATTATTCCATTATTTCCATTGTATTAGATTATAGTTGTTATTGGAATTAGATTATGAAGCACCGAATTCGAGATATTAGCTTGAATTTGGGGGCGTCTAATGAGTGGATTTCATACCTACGAATTGGATGCCTATCCGGACTTAAAAAGTGCCTAATCCATTTGTTTTAGTATCATTTTATGTGTTTGTGCTTGTTTTATGTGTAGGTTCTATCTGTATCAGCTATGGAAAAAGTTAAGTGGCACGGTGGCAAGTAAAGCAAGAAATCATTAACTATATGACAGTACCCCACCGGGGCGGGCCCTTTATGAAGCAAATACCCCTCTGGGGTGGGGGTGTACAAATTTTGAGAAAGCTATACCCCCGCCGGGGCGGGGGTTCCCAAGCACAAAAAGTCCGCTGGAGCGGGGATACGCGATCAAGAAAGAGGAGTTCTGATGTGTTTATATTACTGCTGTGGCATGGATTGGTGGACTTTGGACGCGATTGGGACTGAAAAGAGGACGTATCCAGCTACAATAACAGAGAATTAAGTAGCTAAATTCATTCATTCATTCAATGAATAAACCACAACAACTTTCAAGCCCTAATTTGAGAAGATTTTGGAGGAACAGAGGCAAGGAGCAAGGAACACGAAGATTGCGGATTGAAGTGAAGAAAATGGTGTTTTTATTACTGTTCTTGTTCTTTAATTTCAAATGTGCAATTGGGATGCTGATTTTATTCAGTGTTTATTTCATTATTTATGAACTAAGTCAACTTATTAAGCCTACGATGGATCTTTAAGTGTAACGATGATTATCATGCTTTGATTTCAATTCAATGATGCTATTTTTTAGTTCATCTATTATGATTTGTGTGTAATCTATGAGTTGCTTGATCACCAATTCTATGTGAACTTGTATGAATTCGAGAGATGAAATATGGGTTTAGACTTAGTCATAATAACATGTGTTTGTGATTTCTGCGGTTGATGGAATTCATAATTTATGTTTAGGATAGAGATATACCTATGCATCGTATGTAATCGTATGAGAACTTGGGATTTAAACCTTCTTTAATTATAATTCACATAGAGATATAGTGAATTAGTTAATTAGGGTGTTTGAATTAATTCTATCATCTTTGGATTTAAGTTGATATGGATTTAGTGCATCGAGAGATGGTTATTTCTACTTTTGTGTTCTTGGTTAATGAATTGGAATAGTTAAATTGGATTAAAATGAAGTGTGATAATCTGAGTGAAGCATAAAGTGAAGTTGTAGGCTTAATTCTCTATTATCTGAGTAAAATTTGTGGTTGTTAGTTGATTTTATTTTGTTTATTAGTTTTTCATTATTTTCGTCAAATAAATCATTTAGTTTAATAAAATTGAAACAATACAAAGCTGATAATTGTTAGATTAAAATTGATTTCTGTCTCTGTGGGAACGATACTTAACTTATCATTATATTACTTATTGATCATGTGTACTTGCGTGTCATGCTTAATTAGATTACACCTAATAAGTTTTTGGCGTCGTTGTTGTGGATAATTATTGATTTTATTACTTTCAATATCAGTTTAATTAGATCGGTTTTAGTTAAACAATTTTTCTTTTTCTTTTTGTTTATTTCTTGTTTCAGGTTCTATTACTTAGTGCATGCAAACTAGGTCAAAGAAACCAGATTTACTTCCTTGCGAGGACAACATCGAAAGAAGGTTTCAGAGGTTAAGTAAATGGATTAAAGAGACTAGGGAGAATTTTTATTAGAAAGAGAATATGGCTGCAGAGGATCAAAAAGCACTTAGAGACTATGCCACACCTAGGGTAACTGAAATTTAGTCGAACATCACCAGGCCTGCAATTACAGTGAACAATTTTGAGATCAAGCTGACACAATTCAGATGATGCAGAATTCGGTACAGTTTGGGGGATAGGCTAATGATGATCTGAACGAGCATTTGGTTAGCTTTCTGGAGTTTTGTGATACCTTTAAGTACAATGGGGTATCTGATAATGCAGTGCAACTACGTTTATTTCCATTCACATTGCGAGACAAGGCAAAGAGCTGGTTACATTTACTACCGTGAAGATCAATCACTACTTGGGATGACCTAGCTCATAAGTATTTAGCAAAATTCTTTCCACCGGCGAATACTGCGAAGATAAGTAATGAGATTACAACATTTGAAAAACAGTATGGGGAGTCTCTGTATGAAGCTTTAGAAAGGTGTAAGGAATTGTTGAGAAAGTGTCTACATCATGGATTACCCAAGTGGCTACAGATGAACACCTTCTACAACGGGCTGAATAGTAATCTTTGGACTAGTATAGATGCAGCGTCAGGGGGAGCTTTTATAGCTAAAAGATTTGAGAAGGCGTATGACTTGATTGAGATAATGGAAACTAATAACTACTAGTGGCCAATAGCAAGAATGACAGAAACTAAGGCAGCTGGAGTGTTAGAGGTAGATGGAGTGATGATTTTAGCGGCTCAAATTTCAGCGCTGTCGAAGAAAATAGATGTCCTTACGGGAGTACAGGTTCAACAGGTGGCGTATGTGTGTAAATTGTGTGCGGGGGAACATCCAACAGAACAGTGTGCTATCAATCTGGCAGTAGTTTAGTTTGTAGGTAGTTATAATAGACCTCCGAATCCATATCAGTATACCAACAATCCAGGGGCAAAGAACCATCTGAAATTTTTGTGGAGTAATAATCAAAATCAGCAAGCTCCACGACCATCTTATCCCCTCGGCTTCCAAAATTAGCATCAACAGTCAGCTCTGCTTCAAGAGAAAAAGTCAGATTTGGAAGAGCTATTGTTGAATCAACTCTGCTTCAAGAGAAATAGTCAGATTTGGAAGAGCTATTGTTGAAGTATATATATGGTAATGAGGCATCTATAAAAACGCAAGCGGCGACGATTAAGAACTTGGAAAATCAGATGGGACAGCTTGCGCTGGCATTGAATAACAAACCTCAAGGAACTTTACTGAGTGAAACTGAGAAAAATCCATGGGGGAAATCATGAGCAATGACAAGCTATCACATTAAGAAGTGGAAAACATCTTGAGGGGCAAAGTGCAGAAAATTTGCCAAAGAAAGATGTGAAAGAAAAAGAAGAAAGGTTGGTTGAAGAGAAATAGGGTGAAGACAGGCAAGCGGATAAGAATTAGGCAGATGTTAAACCAGTTGTCTAACCTCCACCACTGTTTCAGCAGAGAGTTCAGAAGCAGAAACTTGATAAATAATTCTCAAAGTTTTTGGAGATCTTCAAGAAGTTACAGATTTACATTCTATTCGCAGAAGCTTTAGAACAGATGCCAAGTTATGCAAATTTTATGAAGGGTATTTTTTCAAGGAAGAAGAAGTTAGAAGATTATGAGACTGTTGCATTGACGGAGGAATGTATTGTTGTATTGCAGAAGAAGTTGCCTCTGAAGTTGAAGGATCCGGGGAGTTTCACCATTCCTTGCACAATTGGGAACATGGCCTTCAACAAATGTTTGTGTGATTTGGGTGCGAGTTTGAATCTCATTCCGTTATCGGTGTATACTCAGTTAGGTTTGCTGGTACCGAAACCCACAAACATATCACTACAGTTAGCGAACAGATTAGTTACTTATCCGAGGGGAATTGTTGAAGATATTCTAGTAAAGGTGGATAAGTTTATATTTCCAAAAGATTTCATCATTTTGGATTATGAAGAGGATAAGAACATTCCTATTATCTTAGGGAGGCCATTCTAGGCTACTGGGAGGACTCTCATTGATATGCAAAAAGGGGAGTTAACGATGAGAGTACAAGACCAAGAGGTGAAGTTCAATGTGTTAAAAGCTATGGTATTCCCTACGGATGATGAAGAGTGTTTCAGAATGGATGTGATTGAAAAAATGGTTAGTGAGGATCTGATTCGAGGTATGGATAGGGATCCGTTGGAAAACACTTTGTTGGGAGATGTCGACTTGGATGATCCAGAATTTTTGGACTATTTTCATATGTTGGATGCATTGCCTAGAGTGAGTAGATTCAAGATGTCATTCGATCCATTACTTTCGAAAGATAAAGCATCGAAACGGATGAAACCCTCACTTGAGGAACCACCCACTCTTGAGCTAAAGCCTCTTCCTAAACACCTCAGGTATGCGTTTTTAGGTAATTCTTATACTTTACCTATTATTATTGCATCTGCGCTTAACGATTTACAGGAAAGTAAGTTGCTGAGGGTTCTTCGAGAGTAAAATCTGCTATAGGATGGACAATTGTTGACATCAAGGGAATAAGCCCTTCATTTTGCATGCACAAGATACTCTTGGAAGATGAGGCAAAATCGATAGTGGAACAGCAAAGAAGGCTCAATCCGATTATGAAAGAGGTTGTGAAGAAAGAGATTTTGAAATAGTTGGATTCTGGGATAATCAACCCTATCTCAGACAGTTCATAGGTGAGCCCAGTGTAGTGTGTCCTGAAGAATGGTGGGATGACGGTTGTGACTAATGATTATAATGAATTGATACCAACTAGGACAGTGACTGGCTGGAGGGTATGCATGTATTACAAGAAGCTCAACAAGGAAACCTGGAAGGATCATTTTCCTTTACCTTTTATCAATCAGATGTTAGACCGTTTGGCTGGATAAGAGTCCTATTTCTTATTGGATGGGTATTCAGGGTATAATCAGATAGTGATTGCACCGGAAGATCAAGAGAAGACTACATTTGTGATGCCCCCAAAATAGGTCCACACAACCCATCTTGGGTTGCCAGAAATAACACACTACTGACGCGAACTTTCCTATTACAACAATTAAACAGTCGTAGAAAACACGACGACACATATACTGTGAGTTTTAATATAAATATTGTAACGTATATAATATGAAAATATTTATACTCAAATTATTACAATGCCATATAAAATAAAGCAGCAAATATTTCAAGTCCTCAAAGGAATATGAGAAGATTTTTGTCCTCCTCATTCTAATGGAGTGCATTTTTGACGCTTCTAAATTCGAGTTTGCATCACCCTATTTGGTTCACCAAAATTACATATTAAATGACGTATAAACTTCAACACCCATATTTTAAGTCCTTAATGCAACTATATATTGTCATGTTGTTTTATAATGTATTGAGAAGCTTCAACAGTCACATACCATCACTCTAATCCCTTGTTATTCCCGCTCGACCCAGCTATACTCTTATTACCTGAAAGGAATTGTGAAGCAAAAGGGTGAGTACAAATAGCCCAGTAAAGAATATCATAACTTAAGATAATTAAATTATCAATAGCCTTCATCAGTAATAAATCAGACATTTAGAACATATGGTAGATGATAAAAGTTTTCAACCATAATTGCAGCGGAATCAACAATCCATTAGAAGAGTCAAGTAGAACATAATGTCTACTATCTTCTCCAAATTAAAAGTCCATCATCAATATTTTATTTCTGTAACACTAATCAACAGTTCTTTGTTTTACCCAAGACAAAGAGAACTTTCAACACTTGTTTTTACCTGAAACACAAAGCTTATGGTTATACCAATTCACAGTTTATGTTTATAATTATGCCATCAAATTCATCTTTGCACTACGGCCAAAGACATACAACTATAAAATCAATAATTAACAGGCCATCTTTGCACTACAGCCAAAGATATACAACTGTAAAACCAATAATCAGCAGTCCATCTTTGCACTATGGGCCAAAGATATACAACTATAAAACCAATAATCAACAGTCCATCTTTGCACTACTGGCCAAAGATAAGCCACTATAAAACCAATAATCAACAGTCCATCTTTGCACTACGGGCCAAAGATATACAATTGTAAAACCAATAATCAACAGTCCATCTTTGCACTACGGGCCAAAGATATACAACTGTAAAACCAATAATTAATAGTCCATCTTTGCACTACGGGCCAAAGATATACAATTGTAAAACTAATAAACAACTGTCCATCTTTGCACTACGGGCCAAAGATGACTTTCAACATAATATAAACATGAGGATGATGACAATGATATATATAATGAATGGACTGAAATAATTAGAATAAAAAGATAAAATAAATCTTAGTGATTTTTAACTTAATTGTCTAGAGTTCAAATTGCCAACATGATATCTAGAAAATCGATCAAAATTCTTGATAGAATATAAAGTTCAAGTAAATGTGAAATTCCCGGATCAAATATAATAACTTAAAAATGAATAGAAAGATTCAGGTCAAGATATTAGATGAAACACAAACTATTAAGGATATTCTAATCATTTCAGAACTTTTCACCATTTAATTATAAGCTGAAGAAACAAATAATAATATCTTACCATAATATGGAGTATGAAAGAAAATGATATCCCTTTACCATAAAAAAATGATACCCCTTACCTTAATATGTGAGCTTTTTATGAAATTGATTAACTTAAACAATGCTTGCATTCCTTATCTATACTTGGAGTAACCTTATACTTAACAAAAATACTCACAATATTGTAGTAAAAGAATTTATATTTTTCGTGTAGTGATGGTGTGTCTTTAGTTGCTCAACCGAACAACCTATTTATACTGAAAGTTGAGGAAACAATTAGCACACACGCTTTAAAAAAATAACCAAATGAGCTGCATAAAATAATGGTAGTGGAATCCATGGTCCCACAGAGAAAATTAAACCAACTTGTACACGTTTTAACAATAATTGAGTTGTGGTCCAAACTACTTTAGAATAAGTAGAGTGTCGGCAAGTCATGCCAAAATTACTTTTGTAAAAAGAAAATAATTGAACAAACATCTACATATCATACTTATCTTTAATCAACATCTTTTATTCATCTATTATTTAGACATTTTTAATCTTCCAAGAATTATTCACAATTATTAACATATCAAATAATATGAGTTACTGTTCAATAACTACTGTGATAATTATTGAATGAAAGACTGAGTGACTTCTTACGTAAGAATCAATAATATGAATCACTGTGCAATACCGTGTGCTACTGTGGAATACCATGTACTACTGTGGAATCACGCGTATTATTGTATATTTATCATCGGGTATTTCAACAGTTTAACAGTAAAAGTTTTGCCGTTATTTTTTATAAAAAGGTTATTTCTATCGCTTTCTATATCCAACAGTTATTCCGTTATGTGGTCCACCAATGATTGCGCCGTCGTACGAATATTTCCCGATAAAAAGAATATTCTCTGTGACAACCCAAAAATTTAGATAATTATTTAAATCTTAAATGATGAATTAAAGGTTGAATAATAAATCTAGACAGAAAATAAGTAAATGGATTTGAGATTTCTGGGAAGGAATTTAGTGAATTTAAAAATTCTTGTGGTGAATTATTCAGCATTAAGTGTATATGAGTATATATTCTGTGAATATGAAGATTATGTGATGGTTTATATTTGTTTATTATATAAACAAATAAAAGAAACTAGTGTGATCCTAATTATAAATTAGGAATGAAGAATTGTATAACTTAAGGGTTATGGGATGAGAAAATTATGGTATATAGAATATATATTAATTTTAAGAGATTTATTTTATAAATCTCAATTAATTAATTTTATAACCTAATTATAGCAAGTCTAATTGGGTTATGAAATTAAAGATATATGAGTAAGAAATTAACTTACTAATGTGTGTAAGGGAACCCTAATTAAATAAGAGGGAATGGATAAAAATTAATAAGAATAGAACAAAGTTGATTTTAAGGCCCAAAGAATTAATTTGTAGCCCAAGTGTTTATTTAAGCATGAGACTTGTAGTTAATTAATTTAAGAACAATTAAATTATTGAGCTAGCCCAATATTTAATATAAAGGGCGAGTTTAGTGATGACCCAATTTATTTGGTGGAGGAGCCCAAGCTCATTTTAATTAGTAAGCAAAGGAATAAGAAAGTGCAAGCCCAAAAAGAAATAAAAGGGAGCCCAAACTTGGCCCAATTAAAATCTACTTAAGGAGGGGCATTATTGTCATTATATAAAGCATTTAATAAAACAAAAGATGGAGTGGATGAAAGGCCCATGTGGATTTAGTAAGATATGATTAGATATGCTAAGATTATGTGGAGGAAGGAGGAGAGCATGTAATGATTATATCACTTTATTAGGTAAACTACTTTTGCTAGGTGTCAACCATTATGTGGGGACAACACTTGGTTATTCTTACAAGCAACATCAAAAGAGATATAGTGGAGATATTGATGATCATGTTACTTTAGTTGGTGAACAACACCCTTAGGTGTCACCATAATATTTGGCCATATGATTTCGCCAAGATTACAAGCTAGATGAATTTGATAAGAGAGAGAACTTGGAAGAGTAAGTAAACTTTACTTTTCATTTCCAAGTTAGTTAGCAAAAGAAAGATATGGGAGAGAGAGCCGTATGGCTTGGTAGAGGAGGAGAGAGAGAGAGAGGTTTCTTCAAATTCTCCTAGCTCCATAGCCATCTTGGGAGAAAGAAGAAGAAGAAAGGGAGCATGAAAGTCAAATGTATAAATACCTTTTGTTATGTATTTTTGATTACTCTTAATCAAACCTTGAATCTATAGTTCTAAACTCAAAAAACATGTATATACATGTTAATGAGTGTTTCATATTTAGATATACCCATTTGAGTGTTGTTTTATTTGGAAATCAAAAGTAAAGAAAAGTAATTTTCTAGTTGATAAACCTTAAATTTCTATGTACTTTGGATTTTCAAAGTTTTTGATCTACACCTTCTTTTTGCTATCCGTCAAAGAGAGGTGCTAGATATGTAAGTTAACTACTAAACCCAAGTGGTAGCACTCAAAAATGTTGAGTACACAGTCCGTAGTGACTGATTTAGCAAAAATACTTTTGTCTTTTAAGGGAAAATAGACTGTTTTGGACAGTCAAGAGTAGGGGCAGTTTAGTCATTTTTTGGACATTCAAAAATTCTGGAAACATTTAGGAGGATAATACGATAAGTTTTCTAACATCTCCAAGTGGAATCACTGAAAAAGAAGTTTAAGATTTCCGTATGGAATATTTTTAACAAAGTACGAAAACCTTGTTTTTCCAATTTAGCTACTAGCCATAATTTTAAAAGGGCATTTTTGGCCACTTAATTTGTGAAATAAATTCTGGCCTTTGGGGAAATGAAAATATATGATATAAAGTACCTACTGTCCAAAAATGAGCTCATTCTGACTTAAAATGACCAAATTATAACCATTTCAATTTTTTTGATTTTTCGACAAAAACAGCTAAAACCGGAGTTCTATAACTCCGATGGCCACGAAATTTAAACTGGAGGCTCACTTTAACACATACAAGATTGTGTCAAGAGATGGGAATTTCCGGAGTTAAGCACGAGGTAGCTAATTTCTTAAGGAATTAACTAGAAATTGATTTTTGAAAAATACCAAAGGATGTTGGAAAATTATGGAAAAATACTTTTTGTGTATGAAATATATGTATATGTGTTTGGCCAAAGGATAGAAAAATAATAAGTTGATTTGGTATTTTTGTTAAAAAGAATAGTGAATTGAGTTCTTTGAAATTAAATTGAATCGCTAATCGATTGTGATACTCTTTGAAATAGTAATTTCGTGGTCTTTGAAATGTAATCCGATTTACTGAAATGATATTTCAGTTTACTAAGATGTTATCTAATTTAATAAGATAACATAGAAAAGGAAAAACTTATAAGTATAAGTTATGACATGATAAAAAGATTATCAAAGTATAATGATAATACTAAGGCTATAATGTAATGTTTAATACTTAGTTAGGTTAGACAATTTAATATAAGATGATGAGTTAACATGTATGTTATGCTAATTGAAAGATCGATCTGATAATTTATAGGTCTTTCATAAGAGATTACATTATATTGCTTAGCGGTAATCAGTGGTTCAGGCAAGTTTTCCTAACTCAAACTTGAGTTGTATGTTCAAAGCATGTTATTGAATAGTTGTTGTTGATTATTCACATTTATATTGATTATTGATTCGCACGTTGTGCATATTATAAATGTTCATCATGTATGAAAGGCTGATCACCTTCATTACTATTTGGTTTAGTTAATCTGTTCATGTTTATGCTTGACCATTCATTTTTATTGACTTGGTCGTTCAGCTAAGAAAATTTGTTCATGCTCTTTCACAATGTTTATATTGTTGAAAGTTAGCTAGCTTATTATTCAATTCTTTCAATCATTATATATCCTCAAATAAATTTAAACTTGCTGGGCAAATTTGTTGCTCACTCTTGCTATATCATGATAAAAATTTTCAGATTTAGATGAAAGCTCGAGTAAAGGCAGAGGCAAAGGCAAAGTCCAAGATTAAGCTATTATGCAGTTAGAACTATTAATTGTGCTAATGCAAATGATATTGTAAACCTTTAAGATATTGAAGGTATGTATTAAGTTAAGGTTGTAGACCTTGGGAATGGTGTGTAAAAGCTTTCCGCAATAGTTATAGAAATGATGTACCAGATCTTAGGTAAAAAGTACCCGGATTTGAGGGTGTCACATTCTCCAACCAAACGAATATTTCTTGACAAATGTTCAATTCATATATATTTCATATTTTTTGGATTATCCAACAATTTTCTATCATTATTTCTATTTATAAAAAAACTATCATTTAATAGCTTCAAAATAGAAATACTAACTCCACATACTTTTATATCTTTTAAACATCATCAATATTAATCTTATATTATTATAATATTTTTCATTAAATTTCATAATTTTCCACCATTCATAGAATTTTTTATGAATTTCCTCTATGTTTAAACTAAGCGTAAATAGTTTAAAAATACAATAAATATATACTATTCAATAATTTTCAAAGCTGCCCGTAAATTATAAAATAATATTATAACATTTTTCATCAAGTTTCATAATTTTTCATCATTCATAGAATTTTCTATGAAATTCTTCTATTTTCAAACTAACTATAAATAGTTTAAAAATACAATAATTACTTTTGCTTTTCAATAATTCATCAAAATTTACAAAAATTCTAAGATGATATTATAAGAATTTTGTAAAAAATATTTTAGCCCAAATAATTTTTCTGATAATTTAATTACAAATTCCAATATTCACAAACTTTAATAATTCATAATAATTAGCCCCTTTATCAGAAAATTATGGATCTTATGTCCTTTCCATGTGAAATGTAATTCTCTACAACTTAGTAGAAGAAAGGTTTTCAAAATTCCTCATCTAACATATAGAAACAGTCTTACCGAAAAATTCTGCTACAAAAATTTTGAATCAGTCACCTCTTAAAATTCATAAAAAAAATCATACGTTAATCTTTAATGGTTCTAAATTTGTGGAGATATACTCAACTTATATATGTATAACATATCCTAAAATTACAACGGTCCAACGGTCAGATTAAAAATTATAACTCATGCAATAAAGCTTAAGAACACTAATTTTTAGAACTATGAGTCCTTCGGACCAGTTTCATTCAAACTGTCACCAAGAAAAGTGCACAATGAATTTTTGGGTGATTCTATACTTTGTAACAATCTTATTCATTTATTAATAAAAAAGTATTAATTTATTAAAGACTTTTAATTATCTACATGATGCTGTTTTATAATATGTGATAAACCCATAGTTTTAAGCAATGCTTTTAGAATAATGATGATGATCATTCTAATGAGATCTAAATTCTTAGAAAGCTTAAACCTAAAATAGTTTCCAATCTTTGAATTACTAAATTGGGGATTAGTGAATCCGGATAGATTGGTACATACGTTGCTTGCTCATTGAATGAGGGTGATTAATCTCATGATCATTTGTGTGGAAACACTAAAGCTAGTATGTAGGTGCTTATTAGAGGATAAGTTCACTGAACGCGGCTCGCTAAGGAATACCTAATAGAGTTTTACTTGCATGTCAATAGGAATTCCTATAGTGATAGTCGTACAAGTGATCCTTAGACTTGAGATCATTATAGTATCTTGTGTATGATGAGTTATACTTTGACTTATTCCTTAAGACCCTTAGGGTATATCAAAGGGTATGCTTGGGTATAATAAGTTGTACATGGAGATAATATATGATCAATAAAGAATCTACCACTTCTAGTAAAAGAAGAGAAATGTCATATGTGATTTGATAAATGACAACCCAGTAGTCCTTGGCCAATGTAGAATAAAATTAGAAAGGAGTTTCTAATTTGCATGATTTGGAGTTGTGTATTTAAGAGTCAAAATACATATAATTAAATAAAATAAGACTTGACAGTAATTTCATGTCTTATATTTAATTGAGATATTGTATAGTGGAAGGATTGAATTGTACGGTAACTATTTACTCAAAGGTTCTTTTATAATTAATGTTAAAATTTATATTATCTGGAAAGTCGTTAATCGCTAGGGAGGCTTATCCCTATTGTAAGATAAATATTATTTATTTAAATAAATTAACAGTTTAATTTATTTATTTAAATAAGATTAGAATTGTTCTAATTGATTTATTCACAACCAGTTTAATATGGAGAACCTAAAGGGTCACAACATAAAAGGAAGAATAATTATTTAAGAAGCAAATGGCATAATCGTAATAATAAGTTAAGTATATTTAATTTAATCTATGGCGATAGAATAAATTAAATAGCTTAATATTTATTATTTATTATTTTAGAAATATTAAATATAAATTAATAAGAGGAGTCTTATTATTATTATTATTATTATTATTTAATTTCTAAAGTAGTTTGAGAATTAATTAATAAAAGTACTCTCATTTATTCCTAATAAGATTAGGAGGCTAATTAATTAAAAGATTTAAATTAATTATTCCTAATAAGATTGAGAGCATAATTAATTAAAAGAGTTTAATTAATTAAAATAAAACCCAATTCCTTAATTGTTAAGGAGGGTTGCCCCCATCTATAAATAAGAGGAGTCTTATTATGGGAGATGGTGGTTTTGACACTTTCATAAAACACGTGAATACGTAATTCCAATAGTTGGGAGAGTACACCTTTTTTTTTATGAGAGATAGAAAAACTAGGATTTTGCCAAATACCCATCTTATTAAATCTTTTTTCTTCCTTTGTGGATCATCTCTAAAGGCCAAACACTTAGGTGACTAACATTGATCAAAGGAAGGAACCAAACCCGGTGGATTCAAGTTGAACGCGAAAAAGATTTGGAGGTGAACTAGTACCTAAGGAAACTCGAATCTCTAAGGGTGTATTCTTGTTCTTTATCTTTTCGTTTAATTAATAATTATGCATAAAGGATGATCCGAATATATGATTTGTAAAATTATAAAACTCTATTTTACCACGTTTCCGCTTACTTTGTGCAATTTGATTGCGTTCATGAATATTACAAACCTTACAGTGGCATCAGAGTCAAACCTTTATGCAAATTATTAATTATTTTAATTTAATATGTATATTGATATGTGTTTAGAACAATTTAATTTGGCATAATTTGTTGTATAAAATTTATTTAAAAAAAATAAAAAAAACATTATTTTATGTAAATCAAAGTGGTTGATATTTTTTTTCAAAAGCGTTAATCCTAATATATATATATATATATATATATATATATATATATATATATATATATATATATATATATATATATATAACTATCATATATATATGAATAACTTTGGTATGAATCAAGTTAACTATTATGATTTGAATCACTGTTAACATGATATTATTGGTATTTAAGCCTTGAATCACGAGGTTATTATATATATATATATATATATATATATTAATATTCTTAATAATTTTGTAATTAAAATAAAAAGTTTATTTTAATTTTAAAATTAGAGTTGAAATTGAATTCCATATTTCTTAAAATAAAGGAGTTTATTTGTGAATAGAAAAGTGAATCTATGTTTCCTTAAATAAGGAGTTTATTTAGATATGAAATAAGATTTCATATTATTCAAAATAAAGGAGTTTATTTGTGAATAGGAAAGAGAATCCATGTTTTTTTTAAATAAAGGAGTTTATTTAGATACGTAATAAGATTTCATATTAATCAAAATAAAGGAGTTTATTATGACTTGGAATTGGATTCCATAATTAATTAAAATAAATGAGTTTATTTTGATTAAAGATTTTGATTAAAATAAAATAGTTTATTTTATTCAAAATTGGATAAATTAAAATAAAAGGGTTTATTTTGATTTAAACTTGGATTAAAATAAATGAGTTTATTTTGATTCAAAATTAGATTTTATGCTAACTTAATTTGTCCATTAAATGATATCAATATATATATTGAATGTTTATTATTCATGAGATGGATTATTTATTGATGCATATATAGATGTGTATGATAATAAATGAGATTGATTATGGACAATTGACCAATGTGATTGAATTTTATTTTAGTTGAATGCATGAATGTATGAGTTTTATTAAATGGGGTCTGCATACCTCATCTTCTCTAATTTTTTTCTTAATGTAAATTCCATCTCCCTCCTATGTACTTCCCCTTGACTGCTGATCAAGGTTTCTATTTATTTTAAAATAGTTTTGTAATAGGAATATTTAGAATTAATTTTGAAAAATTGGAGATCAAGGAGCAAGGAGCGCTTGAAGACCCGTTTGTTATGGAGCCCGGGTTTAAATGTAATAGTTATATTTAAATATTATTTCTTTTTTTGGGGGTTTGACCATTTGGTTCACTTGGTGGCTATAGTGAACCAAACTAGAATAAAATCCATAATCAATCCGGGTAGAATATAGTATTCTATATGTGCATGCTTATAGTATATATATATATATATATATATATATATATATGTGTGTGTGTGTGTGTGTGTGTGTGTGTGTGTGTGTGTGTGTGTGTGTGTGTGTGTGTGTGAATGCGCGCTAAACAGGATGAGACAAAATTAATAACAAACCCCTCAAAGTTTTTATATTAAGTTGTAACGTTCAATGATATTTGGAATATCGAACGTTGCCTTCTAGCATGGTAAAACAATAGAGTATTAAATATTTAATATGAGTTTGTTGTGCACACACAAGGCAAGTATTAAATATTTAAGATGTTGTTTTATCACATTTAATGCTTATAAATAAACTGAACAATGTTGTTTTGTTGTGCACACACAAGGACATTATTTTTCTTTTGAATATATGGAAGTGCTAGGTATGACTTAACTTAGATCATTTTAGTTCGGATGTGCACACACTTAACCATTATGATCTAAGAGGCAAAATACAAGGAGTTTCATAGTTGATGTAATTGACAAGAGTTGTCTACCTATTTATTTATATATAGTTTGTTGTGCACACATAAGGCTATATACATTTGAAATGGGATCCTTATTCTCACTAGCATATCTTTAATTAGATATTGCCGAACTATATATATTGAGGGTAATATAGTTTGAAGAAAATAGTGGGAGATACCAATTTAAAACAAGACCTAATTTATTTTGGTAATTAATAAAAGAATGTATGCTAAAATGTTGTTAATTGCAAATTCATTTACAGAATTTTATAATGTCTAAATTACTATCATTGCGAAGCATATTAGATGCTATTTAACCAAACCGTATTAAACGGATTGGTTAAGAAATTTGAGAATAGTTCTCATGGCTGAAAAACTATCTTATGTCCTTAATTCGCCTATCCCTGCAATGGTTGCAGACAATGCCTCTGAGGAAGAGGTTTCTACTTTTAGAAAGTGGTAAGATGATGCACAGTTGGCTCAATGCATCATGTTTGCATCCATGAGTAACGAGCTTCAGCGTCAGCGTGAAACTATGGATGCTCTTACTATATTCCTGCACATCAAGTAGTTGATGGCGAGGAAAGTAGGACTGAAAGATATCAAATATCTAAGGAGCTCTTCCGATCTAGAATGACTGATGACACTACAACACAGATAAAAGTCCTTAACATTATCAATTTGATTGAATAATTAGGACAACGAGTTTTGTCATTGATGGAGAGTTGTGCCAAGATTTGATCTTGCACTCATTCCCAGTCTCCTTTCACAATTGTTGTGAATTTTTTATATGAACAAGCTATATATCAGCTTCGCTGATTTGCTTAATATGTTGAAAAATAGTTGAGAGTTACTTTCCAACCAAGAAAGACCAAGTCTTACTGGTAGGGGTCAAAAGATCTTCTAAATAGAAGAACGATTCTAAGAAGGTAAATAGAAAGGCAAAAACAAAGGATAATAAGAAAAAATTGATACGGATAGCAAAGGAGTTCGCTTCCACTGTAATAAGCCATGACACTGGAAAAAAAACTGCGAGAACCATCTTGCAGAGCTAACCAGAAGAAACTTAGTAAAGCTTCGGTTACAAATATAGTTTTTGTTCATGATTGAAATAAATTTTTCTTTAAGTCAAAGTTCTACTTGGGTATTGGATACCGACTTTGGTTATCATAAATATAGATTTATGAAGGGACCAAGCAAAAGTAGAAAGCTAAACAAGAGACAAGTAATCCTATGTGTGGAAATAAAGCAAAGGTTGTTGCATCATCCATAGGAACTTATAGTCTATCACAGCCTATGGGCAAGTCTATTAAGTCAATAAGTTGTTATTGTATTCCAATTCTCGTTGGAAACATTATTTCTATTTTATTGTTGGACAATAAAATCTTTGGTATTATATTTAAGAACAATTGTTGTTCTATTTATAATAATAATTTTTTGTATAGAACTGAAATATTACTTAATGGATTTTGTGTACTCGACTTAAGTAAAAATTATTTTGCAAATTGAACAAACTAGTATAAGAAAAAGGAGATGATCATTCAAAATGTTGAATGTGTGTATTTGCTGAAATACAATTGTGAATTATTTGAAAGGTTCAAAGAATTCAGAAATGAAACAAATTGGCAAAGTATTAGGATTCTTTGATCGGATCAAGGAAGGAATACTTGTGCAATGAGTTTCTAGATCATCTCAAATGGGTTTCTCACAATGGGCGCGCCTCGTCACATAATAATTGATTGATGTATCTGAAAGGAAAAATCGTACCTTGTTGGACGTGGTGTGGTCCATAATGATTTTACCGACATTCCAGTATCCTTCTGGGATAATGTCCTAGAAATGGCTGCGTATCTACGAAAAAGGTAACCTCAAAATTCAGCCACAAGACTCTATAAAAGTTATGAACATGAAGGATTCCTAATTTTAAGTAAGTTATTTTAAGGGGTTATCCAGCTTATGTTAAAGGTTTCAAAGGATAAGCTTGGGACAAGATTTGACAAGTACAGATTTGTGGGACATCCTAAAGTAAGTTTAGGGTATATGTTCTATAATCATACTTAGCAAAAGGTGTTTGTTGCGAAACATGCTACCTTCTAAGATAAAGGTGTTTATCATTGAAGGGGCTAGTGGGAGGATAATAGAATCTTGAAGAGTTCAAGAACCACAAAACACTATAAGTCAAATAAGAGGAACTTGTAGATAGACCTATTGAACCACAACTGAATCGTAAATCTGGAATAGTACCGAAGTTACCTGGGAGGTATGGATTCATCATAGATGATGATGATGAGGTAAGCATCATAGAAGATGATGATCCAGTTATATACGATGAGGTAAGAGTTGTAGACACTTAGAGAAATGGATTGAAGTAAACTTCTATAAAATGGAACATTCGTTTTAATGAAACAATCAAAAGAGTTTGATTTTATCAAAAATAAGAATGAACCTAGTGTGTACAAAACGGTCAGTGGGAGCATCGTGGCATTCCTAGTATTATATATTGATATACTACGGATAAGGAATGACATGTCAATGCTAGAATCAATAAAGATAAAGTTATCAAAACATTCCTCCATGAATGATTTGGGAAGAGTATCATAATTGGGGATATAAATCTATATAGATAGATTTAAAAGGATGCTCGACTTAACCTAAGGAACGTATATTTATTTGATGTTAAAGTTGTTTAGCATGGAAAACTCCAAGAGATGTCTCATGTTGATGAGCCATGGAGTGTATCTCTCTTAATAGTCCCTATAGACTCTTGAAAAGAGAGATCGCATGAGTGACAATCATATATACAATGAAATATACAAGACCTGATGATGTTCGATCATATTCTAGAGAAGATCACTATAAGACAGTGAAAAACATCTTAAAGTACGTAACCGGCACTAAGGATGTGATTAAAATTTACGGTGGGTCTAAATTAAAACTAGAGGGCTTAACAGACTCAGGTTTTTCAGACAGACCAAGACGACATAAAATCCACTTTAAGGTAAAGGGTTACCTTGAACAGCGGTGCAGTGAATTGGAAAGATTTCAAATAGCAAAGAGTTGTTGGTTTAGTGATAAAGACAAAGTATATAGCTATAAATGAAGCAGCAAGTTGATTATTTGGATGAAAAATTTATTATAGAACTAGGAATAGTTCCTAAGTCTCATCTTGGATCTAAACATGTGTTGTGGCACTTTCATTTGATTATAGGAATCATTGAAAGATGGGAAATCACTATAGAGATAGTGAACTCTCAAGAACAACATTACATATCCATTAACTAAAGCTTATCCAACAGCAGGATAATCTTCACTTAGAGAAGAAGGGTATGAGATACCGTGGCGATTGGCTTTAGTGCAAGTGGGAGATTAAAAGTAGTATGCACACAAGCCAATCATGTTTGATAATAAAGCATATACTTTGTAACAATCTTATTCATTTATTAATAAAAAGTATTAATTTATTAAAGGCTTTTAATTATCTACATGATGTTGTTTTATAATATGTAATAAACTCATAGTTTTAAGTAATGCTTTTAGAATAATGATGATGATCATTCTAATGAGATCTAAATTCTTAGAAAGCTTAAAACTAAAATAGTTCCCAATTAATGGATTACTAAATTGGGGATTAGTGAATCCGGATAGATTGGTACATACATTACTTGCTCATTGGATGAGGATGATTGATCTCATAATCATTTGTGTGGAGACGCTAAAGCAAGTATGTAGATGCTTATTAGAGAATAAGTTCACAGAACGTGGCTTGCTAAGGAATGCCTAATGGAGTTTTATTTGCCTGTCAATAGGAATTCATGTAGTGATAGTAGTACAAGTGATCCTTGGACATGAGATCATTATAGTATCTTGTGTATGATGAGTTATACTTTGACTTATAATAAATGCTCACTAGATATAGCAATAAATGCTCACTAGATATAGCAAGAGTGAATAGGCTAATAGTTGCAATGAGTGTATATATATGCAAGAGTGAGCAAAACAAATGTTCACTAGATATAGCAATAAATCAACAGGAGAATAATAACTGCCAATGAATAGGCTCATTAGAACTGAATAGTACTCTGTCAATAATAACCCAAAACTGGAATCAAAATATGAAATATATATCTGAGGGTCATAAGACCACGAACTCTGTCCACGGTTACAAGTAATCTTTCAACTTTAACCTTAACAATTATATTGTAGGGACTTCACGTACTTTGGGGGATCAGCCCTTTGTACCATGTATTGTGCACAAACATCTAAACGCATTGCGTATCCCCTATAATATGGTTGTTCTCCTCAGTTTTAGAGTACAAGTCCGCACCAAAGAAAGCTTGGTTTGGATAAGCTTTTAAGGGTAATTTAGAGTTTAACGATCAACAACTAGAGGACTAGTTGAATAAATAAGGTTTGATAACACAACAACTGATCAATAATAACATAATATGGAACAATGAATAATCTTCAGCAAACTAAATATATATTAAACTCATGCTTAGAAACAACTACAAAACATAAGTATTGAATAAGAACAAACCTTGCTTGAATAATATTAAGCTAAGGCTATGATCTTTATTAAACCAGATATAGAATCATTGAATATATATTAAGTAATAGCAAGTTGAAAGTAAAACTTGCTCAATATGAGAATAACTTGTGCAAAGTAATTTAAAATAAAACAGCTCAATAATGGAGACGAGAGTTCAAAAAGCTACATTAATTATAAAGGAATAAACTTAGGAAACTTACTTAACTATAAACAAGTTAGAGTAAATCAACCATAATTAGAATTCCAACAAAATATGGATTAAAGCTTGCTCAAATGAAATTTAGGAATAAATGACTTGCTCAATAACAGTTTAAGATAAGAAACATGCTCAATGTAAAGAGATAAGGTTTTGGAAACTTACCTCAAGCGTAAGCTATAATATTAAAACTCACGTTCACCTACACATAGTATTAGAACCACAATATCTATTAGATACACTAACATTCACTTTCCAATATAACACGCATTTCTAATTAGACTTGTTAATTTAGTACAAGTCTTATGCTACTACATATATATCAGAAATTCCAAGTGTTGGCTTCACCACACTTATCTAAGATTCATTGTGTACACTAAGTTATAACATATCACGTTCATAACTTATAAATCATTTTACAAAGTTGAAATTATCAATGACATGACACGGTACTGATTTAACCTTCTTGTTACATGTTTGAAACCTTAACACAACCTTAGACCAAGTTATAATGGTATCCTAGGTCTGCATGAGAAGCGTAAATCATCGCTTAGATGGATGTATGGGCACACGGTGTATGGTACATACACAAGCCTGGGATCACAAGAATTGCCACTTACCATGGACCGAATACGCTATGAATTTCGCATAGCCATGGACCGATGGATTGATGGAGTATACCACTACCCGATGAAGGAAGGATAGACCCGTCACACCTTGAGTAGAAATCTGATGGCGCACATGGGACAGCTTGAGTATCAGAGCACTTTGGAGCGCGGGATGTTAGGTTGAGATTTATGTTTTAGGAGTAGTAGTTGTATATATGTGTGTACTATTGTTGAATCCTAATTTTTGTGTGAGATGTGGGATAGTTATGTAAACCCTGAGTATGTTCTTGTTAGAGGGGTAGTATGTTAGTGTTTCCCATCTTTTGTGATAGTAGGGGATATATGTTGACATTTATAGAAGTATGCTAGGAAACGATCATATATGATGTAATGATTTTGGCATATGAATATAAATGTTCTTATTTCAAATGTTTTATGTGAATATTAACTTAAAGGAATAAATATTTAAAGAATATAGTTAGATAATAAAATGAAATTTTATGATGCAGAAAATTCCCAAACGTAGATTACCAGCACTGGAAGAATCAGTCAATAACGAGAGGAACCAAGTAGACTCTATTCAGCGATTAGCCGACCTGTTAGGAGAATTCCTTCAAGGGAGGAATAACGAACCAGTGCATACAAACCCCCAAGTGATCTATATAATAAACTTTAAAGATTTTAAGAGTGTAGGACCTCCAGAGTTTTGGGGAGCTACCGATCCTATCGAAGCACAAATTTGTATTAAGGAGATAGAGAAAGCATTCACCATCGCTCGTGTGGGGAATGACCAAAAGAATGCATACGCTACTTACATGATGAAGGGTGAAGCGAAATTTTGGTCAGAGGCGAATCTGCAAAGGGCTAGAGAAGGGGTTATACGGTGGGAGAGGTTCAAGACGCTGTTCTTCGAGAATTACTTCCCGAAGAGCATGCTGAACCGAATGGAGGTTATGTTCCTTAAACTAAAGCAGGGAGAGATGATCGTGTCCCTGTATACAGAAAGGTTCAATGAACTCGTATGTTTTGCGTCACACCAAGTTGATACAGAAGAAATAAAGGCTCGACGCTTCGAACTAGGGCTGAAATAGTGGTTGTTCAACAAGGTGTTAGTTCTCCAAATAGATTTATTTTCTATGCTATTGGAGAAGGCCGTTATCGCTGAAGGAAGTAGTAAGTTTCTGAGCCAGTACAACAAAGGGAAGAAGAACAAGAATAATGGAGGTGAAAGTCGTGGAGGAAATAGTAGTGTGGGAAGTAATCTAGGAAAGAGGAAATGGGATAATAACAACAACAACAACAATCAAAGAGAAAGTCATCAAGGAGGGTTTAAGAAGCGAGCTGAGGCTTGTTCAAAATGTGGAAAGAATCACCAAGGAGAATTCTACAAGGGAAGGAATGTTTGTTATAATTGTGGTCAGGAGGGGCACATTTCAACATATTGCCCAAAACCAAAGAAGATCAAAGGATGTTATGCTTGTGGCTCTATTGAGCATCAGATCAAGAATTTCCTGAAGAAAGGAACCAGCGGAGGAAGAGATAACCTGGGAGGAGGTAGCAAGTTCATGATCTGCAGATCAGCGCAACCCAATTGGGCAACTGCCAGAACCTTTAACATTACATTCCAAGACGTCGTAGCTGCAAAGGATGTGGTGTCAGGTATTATCCCAGTGAATAATATAAATGCTTACATATTATTTAATTCAAGTGCTACCCGTTCCTTTGTATCTAAAGAATTTTCTAAATGACTAGACTTACCCCAAGAATGGTTAGAGAATCCTTTGAACATAGAAGTTGCGAATAAGGAATAATTCCTGTAGAGTTCGTTTATCGAAATTTTGGTGTTGAAATTAAGGGATGTAAATTCAGTGTAGACTTGATTCCTATAAAATTGGGAGAGTTTGATGTAATATTAGGAATGGATTAGTTGTATAAACATAAGGCGATAATTAATTGTTAGAAGAATAGTGTGAACCTTCAGACTCCAAACCAGTCTAAGGTAGTTATGGTAGCTCATCGCTTAGGCAATCATGTTGTCATACGATGAGGCAGGCTAAGAAATTTTTAAGAAAAAGATGTGTAGGTTATTTAGCCTATATCATGGATACTCATAAAAAGGGAGTAGAAATGAAAGATATACCAGTAGTGAGAGATTTTCAAGACATATTTCCAGACGATCTGCCTACCTTCTGCCAAAAAAGAAATCGAATTTGTAATAGATTTAGCATCGGGAACGGTACCGATTTTGAAAGCCCCATATCATATGACGCCGATAGAAATGAAGGAATTGATGATACAACTACAAGAATTGCTAGATAAGGGTTATATTCAGTCGAGTGTGTCTCCTTTGGAAGCATCAGTGTTGTTTGTCAAGAAGAATGATGGATCGATGAGTCTTTGTATCGACTATCGAGAATTAAACAAAGTGACGATTAATAATATATATCCGTTACCGATGATTGACGACCTATTCGATCAATTGAAGGGAGAAAAGTGTTTTTCGAAGATAGATTGAAGGTGCGCAAGGAAGACATATCGATGATGACATTTCAAACCCGTTACAGACACTACAAATCTTTGGTGATGTCATTTGGTTTGACTAATGCACCACCAACATTCATGAACTTGATGAATCAAGTTTTCAAGCCATACTTAGATAAGTTAGTGGTAGTATTTATCAATGACATTTTGATTTATTCAAATACCAAGGAAGAACACACCGAACATCTGAAGATGGTATTAGAAGTGCTAAGAAAGGAGAAGGTGTACGTGAAATTTTCAAAGTGAAAATTTTGGATGGAGAAGGTCCAATTTTTAGGACACATGATAGATAAAAATGGGATTTTAGTAGACACTGCAAAGGTAGAGGCGGTGAATAATTGGGAATAGTCAAAGACACCAATAGAGGTGAGAAGTTTCTTAGGGTTAGTCGGGTACTATCGATGATTCATCCAAGATTTTTCTAAGATAGCAACCCCATTGGCAAATCTAACGAGGAAGATAGTAAAGTTTGTGTGGACAGAAAAGTGCGAAGAAAGTCTCCAATTGAAGAAGAGGTTGAGCGAGGCGCCTGTGTTATCTTTACCGGATGATACGGGAGGTTTTGTGGTGTATAGTGATGCGTTGCACAAAGGTCTTGGTTGTGTGCTAATGCAACATGGCAAGGTTATTGCGTATGCATCACAATAGTTGAAGGATTACGAAAAATGATACCCTACACATGATTTGGAGTTAGCGGCAGTAGTTTTTGCGTTAAAGATATGGAGGCATTATTTTTATGGAGAAAAGTGTGAGATATATATGGACCACAAGAGTCTAAAATATATCTTCACCCAGAAGGAGTTGAACATGCGGCAAAGGAAATGGTTGGAATTAATCAAGGATTACGACTGTGAAATTCTATATCACCCAGGAAAGGCGAACGTAGTAGCTGATGCGTTGAGTAGAAAAGGAAGGGAGAAATTGTTTGTAATGATAGCTCAGGAGGAGCTAATAAAGGAAATGGAAAGACTGGAAATAGAAGTGTAGGTACCCTGAGAGTCTGGGGAGAAGTTGTTTATAAAAGGAGCTCATCCGACGTTGTTGGATAGAGTGAAGGAATCACAAGAGAAAGATGAAGAGTACGAGAAGATAAATACGAGGATAGCAGGAAACGAAGAATGTGACACCCCCAAATCTGGTACTTCCATTTCCACAGGATTTGGTGTTCACTGTACAAACATCATCTATCTATCTACACATAAATAAATTGCAAACCATGCAATAGAATAAATAAATAATAAATCTCTTCCCTTATGGGGTTACATCAACTGAATAATAATAAATCTCAGGTTACTCTAACCTTAAATCATTTGTGCGAAAAACATAAACAAATAAGTCTTAAGTAACATCAAGTCTAACTATCATTACATAATCACATAAATAAATAGTCTTCATTACTTGCTAAGCTTGCCCTTGCCCTTACTAGTGGAAGGTTCGTCTGCTCTTTCGTTCTTAACTGCAATGTTATTATTACGCAAGAGTGAGAACGATTGCCCACAAGTATAACAATATAACAATGAATAATAACATGCGAGAGAAATAATAACTTCTGATATAAAGCTCAACTTTTGAATCAAGAATGGATAACAAGAATCAAAAGAAATTCTGAGGGTCATAAGACCTTTAACTATGTCCTAGGTTGTCAAGTGTTTTTACTTGAAACCTTTAACAGTCATAAGACTATGGACTCTTCTTCTCGTACTTAGGGGGATCAACCCTTAGTACCATACTATGCACAATATCTTAACGCTAAAGCGTAAATAATCCCCTATACAGGGTTGTTCATCTCATTTTTGACATTCGAGTCCGTACCAAAGGAAGTTTGGTTTGGATAATTCATCAAGGGGTTCTGAAATTTAGAACGCTCATCAACTATGGACTAGTTGAATCAATAAGGGTTCGCTAGTCTAACAAGGTTTAACAGTGAATGAATATTTAACTTGAATAACATCTAAAAAGGTATACAATAGAATAATTATTGTATAACAACATCATGCTTGAAGATTAATAAGCTTTAATATATAAGACAGGCTTGATCAATAATAATGAGAACTTGCTCAATATCGAAAGATGAATTAATCAACTTATATAACGATAACAAGTAGGGTTAGGAAACTTGCTCAACGAAAGTTTAGGGTAAGAAACTTGCTCAACGTAAATGTAGACTTAGAAAACTTGCTCAATGTAACAAGATAAGGTTTAGAAACTTGCCTCGTGCGTAGATTACACGTTAATAAAACTCGTTCTTTGATTTAAATCCTACATATCATTCATGTTCACAACACCAATCAATAATAACGTACTAAACATCATAACTTTACTCTTTGTTTAACTCGAATTCATGACTATACTTAGTCAATTATTACACTTAGTGTAAAATTAAGACTTCACGAAAAATAAACTAATTATGCATTCGATCATTCAATCCACACGTAATTGTGTTATGGACATGTTAAGAATTTATTTTAACATCTCATTATAGGTCTAACAAGTCTTTATAATCATTAGACTAAGTTACTAACTCATTTCTATACTTGAACATTAAAAATTTGCATTTTCTGGACATTCTGCTAAGTAGCGGTGCGGCGCCACTTTTGTACTGGGTATTGGCGCTGCGGCGTGGGGCATCAGTGCTGGGGTTGGCGCTGCGGCGCGGGACATCAGTTCTGGAGTTGGCGCCGCGGTGCGACACTCCAGAATTTGATTCCCAGTTCGCGAAGAACACAGAGTTCAGCGAATTAAACACTACATGATCATTAATTCCCCAAATTAAACATACCCACATGTTAGAATTCATATATAATCAATACCCAACATTTATAGAGTGATTTTAACCCATTAAAACACATAATCACAGAATTAAAGCATGCAAATTGTACTGTTCTTGATGTTTTTGAAGTTCTTGAACAAAAACATTGATTTTAATGCTACGGATTCGTTATAAAGCCAAATCCAACCATTCAAGTTTCATTTTGTTCATTTTAACATGCATAATCATATCAATGTGTGAATTTTGCAAAATAAATTATATTTGACATATAAAAATCATGTATAAGGCCATATGGCCATATCACGTACTATGTAAATTTTTGAAACAACAAGCCATAATCATACGTTGTAATCTTATTAAATTGATGATATGGAAACACACAATATATATATATATATATAACATGTCATACAACTCGAATTATTACATATATTCTCATAACAACAGAATTTCCCAAATACAGAGACTCATAGAAGTATGAAAGCCATTTTATAAAAACTTAAAAGACGTAAAATAAGAATTGGGTTGGGGAAAAATTACCCAAAGCGTAGAATATAATTTGCAAGAGATAAACTCCTTCTCAACAGTTCTTCAATCACCCAACTCACAATTTTCCTCACAATTTCTCAATCTCTCTCTGTAATGCTTAGCCAGACTTAGCCAAATTATGACAGAAGAAGGAAAAGAAGACGTATAAAATGAACTTGCGCAGTAGTGATCAGTTACCCAATCATGGGTAACTGCTATCAACTCCCCTTAGGGCCTTGTTTGTTTAGCAAGAATAGGATTTCAAAACCATTTAATTTAATAAAGCCTTATTATATAGTTTAAATAATGTCACATCCATTATAAAATAAATCTAATATCTTATTTAATTAATTTTAAATAAAATATAGTAAATTCTCATTAATTCACATAGTCACATAATTCAAATTCTTTTTGATTAATAATGTCAAATTATTAAATCTCTAATTAATAATTAAATTAATTAAAATAACATAGGCTTATTAAATATTTCTTTTAATCCAATAAGCTCACATAATCACATACTTCGAATAAAATAATTCTCCACATTAATTTAATAAATTTAACACATATAATTAAATTAATCTATCACAACTTCATCAATTAATTATTTAATCTAATAATTAATTCATTGAAAAATATTTATTCAATCAAATAAATATTAAAATTAAATTACAAAATTACGGTTGTCACAAAGAAGAAAAGTTTAAAATGGACAAGGACAGTATACTAAGATTTGAAGATCGGGTGTGGGTGCCGAACGTAATTAAACTAAGAGAGGAGATCTTGTACGAGGCACATAATACGACATATTATGTTCACCCAGGAAGCACTAAAATGTATCGGGACCTTCATCAACACTTTTGGTGGCCTAACTTAAAACGAGAGTTGCAGAGTACGTCAGTAGATGTCTTAATTGTTAACGAGTAAAAGCAGAACGCCAGAGGCTGAGTGGAATACTTCAACTATTGGAAATACCAGAGTGCAAATGGGAGCACATTACGATGGACTTCGTGGTGGGACGTCTGACTACGCAAAAGGGTTTTGATGCCATTTGGGTTATCGTAGATCGACTAACGAAGAAAGCTCATTTTCTACCAATAAATATTTGATTCGATTCGATTTAAATCAGTTAGTAAAGTTTTACGTAAGGAAATAGTTTCATGACATGGAGTGCTGGTGTCAATTATTTCTGATCAAGATCCGCGCTTCACATCAAATTTTTGGAAAAGCTTGCAGGAAAGGATGGGAACACAGTTGAGATTGAGCACTGCTTATCACCCTCAAACCGACGATGTAACGCCCGAGAAAAATCATATTATTTTGTGAAATATGTTTTATTTGATTATTTAAATTAATTATTTATTAAAGTGAGTAAGTTGTTTAAAGGTCGTTCTATGACTTCGAATGTGCGAATGTGGTTAGGATTCTGGTTATGTGCTTGAATTAAATGATTTAAATTTCCAAGATGGAAATAAAAAAATTTTGAGAAATTTTCGTAAAAAAATTATTCATTCGTTTCTGCTCGAGAATTAATTTTGAATTTTTGAGAAACCCATAATGATAGAATTCTAATATGAGATGGAATATCCAATAATATTTCAGTTATGGGAAATGAAGTTTTCTCCTGCGGACTTAAAACCTTAAGGGTTAGGGAAAGTAAAATTTAAGTACTAAATGATTACATATAATAAGAATTGTCATTATACGTGAGGAATAAGAGTATAATACTAGTTATTATACGAGTATAATATGGAGATTATTACAATATATAATATGAATATCGTATGAGGTATATACGAAGAGAATACTAGGATTATACGATAAGAATATGACTAGTTCTTAATGGACTTTAGCTATTGGACTTAGATTTTGTCAAACCCAATTAGATGATGAATGAGGCCCAATGATGAATTATATCAAGACCCAATGTTAAATTAAATCAAGCCAAAATTTAGGTCCGATATGAATTAATTCTAAGCCCAAATAAAGAAACAAACCTGTGGGTCGAACCGATAGATCACCGGATGGGTAAAACCCATGGGGGTTCCCCATGGGGAAAGTGAGGCGGCTAATTAGTGGCCAAGTAAGGAGGGAAACTTTCCTTACAGGAATGAAATAGTAAGGTGCTAATTTTTTGACCAAAATATCCTCCATTTGATTTTCTATTAATAGAAGCTTAGGTTGGTTCATTTGGTTGTTTACCAACATTGAACTCACATATATTGAGATAGAGAGAGAGAAGAGCAATAACATAGAATCAAGAAGAAAAGAAGCTAACTACTCAAGCTTTAAGCAAGAACACAAAGAACACAAATGTAAAAATACACAAACTCAACTTTTAATTTTATTTTTTATTGAGTTTTATAAGAGTATGAATTGGTAGATCATGTCTCTTCTAGAGGAATAAGGATGGATATAAGTGAACAAAAACATTAATAAGCCATGTATAAGCGAGAATCATAATCGACTAATTAAGCATTAATCGAAGAAAACCATTAAAACATTGAATTGGTTTTTGATGGATAAATTGAAAACCATCGAGTATAAGTTAGATGCAAATTGCTTGTAGGATATAAATAACTGACCAATGGATGGATTCCATTTGGTTTGGCAAAAAAATCTCGAGTAACGAAGTTATGGTAAAATTTATAGGATTAGACGATAGTCGTTGAAATCGTAGGATTTCTGGAATAATAGTTAAAAGTTGTCGTTTAACTCGAAAACATTGGTTTTCGATGGCGTATCGTAGAAAAACGTATTTAAGAGTCATGGACTCAAGAATGGTTTAATTTGGACTTAAAACAAAGAAACGAGTTATGAACATTCACGAACGTTTAACGAACGCGTAATAGAAATTTAAACGGTAAATTTATTGTTAACGAATTTAAAAACTTATTTTGTCCGGATGAAATCAAATTATATGAGATATGTGAGATAACGGATTTTTAATGAGCCAATTCTGACCTATAACGATTGAGTTACGAGCCTGGAAAGAAATCGAATTGAAAAACTTAAAAAAATCTCAAGGGCTTAGGGCCGGCACCGCAACGCTGCCCAAGCCTAATAATGTACCGCCGCAACGCCTGTGTGGGAGGTTGGCTACTACTTTCCGGCACCGCAGCGTGACTTTTATAGCCATGATTGGCACCACAATGCCTTTAAGGAAAATTTTTCCGACGCATACATTTGTTAACCCAACTTTTTGTGTGGTTTCTATAGGGCATGTATATACTTAATATACATGAAGAGACAATTCCTAAATAACATGTATAGCGATGATTTTAGGAATTAAACGTTGGCTAAAGGTATTTAAACGAAGACCGTAAAATATGAAAACGTAAATTGTGAATTATATTCGAGTTTAACGTGCGTCCTAAGGTTATACAGTATGTAATAGATGTGCATGGTACATGAATGAAAAGAAATAAAGATAAAACTTATATGATTTCTATACGGAGTCCGATATCAGTAATCCAAGAAAAATGTGTCTGAGGTAGCGAACCAAGTAGGGTTTCAACTATCGTTGTACTTAAACGATGATTGTTGAGTGTCAGATTATGACATAAGAATGTTAATAAGCCATAATGTATGATAAATAACTTGAAATGAATATTATTAATGAAATAATTTTAATTAAGTTATAGAAGAGAAAGAAGTTAGTAAAAATAATGTGGTTAGATTGTTGTGTAGCTAATTTCAGTGTGTTATGTGAATATATCATGTAGAAACTGTAAAGACCGAGAATGGTTGAACTTTAATTGAAGACGCTTGAAGGAAAGTTTCCTTAATGCTTGTCTAACCTTCGTGTTAGTCAGGTTTCCATGATTCATGTTATGACTTGCATGAATTGTTTTATGAACGAGTCGTTGCCAGTTTTAACTCGGCTAGACAAACTTTAAGAATTTGATTGATTTATTTAAAAGTCTTTTGATATAGTATTGATAACACTATTCTATGCCAATTATTTGGTACAGATTCAAAGGTAAGCCTGAGTATGAATAAACAAAAGTGTTTTACGTCGATTATTCGGCGAGCACATAAGGTTGCCAAAACTAAAATGTAAATACGTTTAATATATAAGTGTTGATCAATATAGAGTACTATAGGCTGATCACCTAGAAGTGCTCATTAGATATATCAGACTTACGGTCTTAGTGCTGGGTTGTCCTTTTCATGAATGAAAACCAAAGAGAATGTTCATATATAGTCTTTTGACCTACTCAGAATTCCTAAGTTACTGTATGTACTCTGGAATTATTTTATGAGAATGAAAAGTGATATTTTGATGTTTCATAGTACTTCATAACTATTTGTTTATTTAATGAAGATTAATCATATGATTCTTGATGTGGTGGTTATATTATATATTGCTAGACTTGCTGAGCTAGTTATGCTCATTTCTTGCTTGAATTATATGATTGCAGCTAAGATCAAGCTAACCGAGGGTTTCGATAAGGATAGAGGAAAAGCCAAGATGGATAAATAGATTATCTTGTAATAGACTAGTAGATTTGTATGAACTTATAGTATGACAAAGAATGTATTGGTTAACAGAACCTAGGAAAGGATTTATTATTATTGTAATAAGAATGTACTAAATACACTCATTTTGATGTTGTTTTCATTGGAATGAATGTATAGTTAGTAGTACCGAGTGGCACTATATCTGTCGGTTGAAAGTACTCGAATTTGAAGGCGTCATAGACGGGCAGAGTGAACGAACCATACAAACGCTGGAGGACATGCTTAGAGCTTGTGTGATGGATTTCAAAGGGAATTGTGATGATCACTTAACCTTAGTAGAATTCGCGTACAATAATAATTATCATGTGAGTATCGGTATGCCACTGTATGAAGCTCTTTACGAAAAAAGTGCAGAATACCATTGTGTTGGGATGAGGTCAGAGAACGATGACTTTTGGGACCAGAACTAGTTCAACAAACTGCCGAGGTGGTGACAACAATAAGAGCAAGATTGGTAGCAACTCAAGATCGCCAAAAGAAATACGTAGATTTGCATCGTTAGAACTAAGACTTTGAAGTCGGTAGTTTTGTGTTTTTGAAAGTGTCTCCTTGGAAAGGGAAGATACGATTCAGTAAGAAAAAAAATTTGAGTCCGAGGTTCCTATGACCATTCAAAGTACTGAAGCGAGTAAGCGAAATGGCGTACAAGGTAGCTTTACCACCTGAACCGGAACACATCCACAACGGGTTTTATGTTTCCGTGTTACGTCCTTACAAGTCCGACTATAAGCACGTGATATCTTATGAGCTCATTCAATTAGAGAAAAATCTGACTTATGAAGAAATAAATGTCCAGATAATAGATAGAAAAGAAAAAATATTAAGGAATATAGTTATATCTTTTGTAAAAGTAATTTGGCGAAACCACAATGCCAAGGAGGCTACGTGGAAATTAGAAGAAAAGATGAGAAGGGATTATCCCTACTTATTCGTGTAACCTTGCACCAATTCCAAGGATGAAACTTTTATAAGGGAGGAGAATGTAATACCCGTGAATTTCATTAATAATATTAATATTGAGAATAATAAATATTTGAATATTTATTTCGAATAAATATATATATTGTTGTGGCATGGAATGGGATAATTCAGTTAAACTGAATTAAGTGTTTGAGAATTATGGTATAAATAAAGATGAGCTTAATTTAAGCTTATAGATATGCCTATTGTGGCAAAGTGATGAAATGAGAAATTCATTAATAAAGAAATGATTAAATAATGTGGTGAATTAATAATCACTTTATTATTATTAATATTATCATTATGATTAATTAATTGTTAAGTGTAACCATATGTGATATATCTAGTAATTCATTAATTAAATTAATGAGGAAACAATTAAATAATATGATGGACTAATTATTAGCATTAATTGTTGTTATGTGTAATTACATGTGTTGTGTGAGCATATAAATAATTAATTCATAAAGTTGCTTCATAAATAAAATATAATATGGGATGTTAAGAATAATATTATAATATTTGAATAGTTGTTATATAAGACCATATGATAAAAGTAAGCTTTAATTATGTAATTTACTAAGTTGTATGAAGGAGCCTTGTGTGGCATGATGATTTATGGTAACCAATTAAATGTGTATTTTAAATGTATAGGAGAAGATAAATTTAATTAAATAAATATTTTTTTATTAAATATTTGTTAATATTCAACTAATTTATATTCTAGCATAATTCAATAATTATTTGGACAAACTCAATATACATGGATTATATGATTATGGGTATATATACCCCTAATATACCACAAGGTAATTATATTAAGTCATCAAATGTAAACTTATGAGTCCTAAAGAAAATATACCTATGTATGTTAGTACTCATTTGCTAATGTTGAGTATTAAAAAAACCCATCTTTTCTTCATCACATGAATAGGCCATTGGCCTAAGCTTATTTCCCCTACAATTTCAAACTCAGACAATCAAATGATGGAGGAGAGAGTGGGCTCAATAGTGAAAAGAGAACTATTCTACAAAATCCTCTCAAACCCTTGGGTTCTTCTTCTTCCCTTTGGTTTAATTTCTAGGGAAAGAACCAAATTTGGGTAATGGGTCCACTATAAATTGAAGCTCTCTCTTCATTCATCATGTTGCTAAATTCTTTGTAAGTTGCAATTAGAGAGCGAGCTACTAATTTGAGTGAGCAATCTGAAGTTAAGGG
Organism: Panax quinquefolius; assembly: GCA_020205615.1. NCBI lineage: Eukaryota > Viridiplantae > Streptophyta > Magnoliopsida > Apiales > Araliaceae > Panax > Panax quinquefolius. The sequence goes on along the minus strand of CM035163.1, from coordinate 45,966,087 downwards.
TCAAGGAGTATCAATTTAGCTTCAAAGAAAGGTAATGTCCATGTGTATGTTCTTGATTTCAAAGTTCTACAATTCTTGGAAATTTCATGAAATTCTTGATAATTGGTTTGTGAGTTGCTATCATGATGTTATATGAGTTTGTATTTATGTTATGGAAAATGTATGGTTGGTCAGAGCATGCTAATTAAATTATGTGTAATGGTTGTTTAGTCTAGAATCTACAGAAACAGAGGCCTTATCTGAAGCTTGTATCAAGTAGCCTTGATTCGAGCCATTCTTTAATACAAACCAGTAATGACTGCTGCATGTCTCGCTAGTCTTAGATTCCAATTTTTGTTGCTTTCTGATATGTTGAGTGTAAGACCCCAAATTTTATGAAATAAAAGTATTTAATTTTTCTATTTAGTAAATAGTTAAATTAATAAATGTTTAAAGTTAAGGGTGATATATGTAAATTTTTTAAAATAAGCAAGTGGTTATAAAATATTCATTGTTGTCGGAAAATATTCGTTTGGTCGTGGAATATTGTTGTTGTTAGGGAATATTCGTACGACATCGCAGCCATTTGTGGGCCTCATAGCGGAAAACTGTCGGATAAAGAAAACGACACGAATGAGTTTTTAATAATAACGGCGTAACGGTTACCGTTAAAACTGTTGGAATACCTGGTGGGTAAAGTAAAGTAATATGCGTTGTTGCACAGTAGCACAAAGTATTGCACAATATTTGTGACGCCCCCAAAATAGGTCCAATCCATCCAACCTATTCTGAGTCGCCAAATACATGGTACAGAAAATAACTACAACTTTATTACTACAATTGTCGTGCAAAATACAACAACACATATGTTGTGAGTTTTGATACAAATATATACCAACTGTGACTCTCATCCCAACCTTGGATAGCACGTCACAATGGCACCTTACATAAAGGCACAATCAATAACTATTTTAGAAATTAAAATCTTTGGGAAGTGCTTAAGGAAACCTTCATACATGGGAGGCCATGTGTCTAGGTTATGATAGATATCATATGCCCACAGAATTATCCTTGGTTGACCCAATAGACCCCAAAGAAAAATGAGAAGATTACTATCATGTTCTTTCCAATGGTGAGTCTTCTCTTGACATATAACTATCTCCACTATCTGCAATTGAAAATTATATTTCAACCAAATTCCAAGATTATATAGGTAGTGCTCGTATATATACTCAACAAGTGGATGTGCACAACCCTGTCTTATGATAACACGAGGTTGTATGTCATTAGACATCTTGTATGGTAGTGGCAAAACACCCTTCCAACGTTGGGTTTACCTCACCCTATTGTTGTTCACCAAAATCAATTATTATGTGACGTATAATATACGACACACACATCTTAGGTGCTCAATACAATTATATATTGTATGTCATACTATTTTATAATGTGTTGAGAAACTTAGATAGTCTCGGACCATCACACTATTCCCCTGTTATCCCTGCTCGACCCAGCTACACACTTATTACCTGAAAGGAATTGTGAAACAAAAGGGTGAGCACAACTAGCCCAGTAAAGAATATCATGACTAAAGATAATTAATTTATCAATAGCCTTCGTTAGAGATTTAGAACTTATGGTAGATGATAAAACTTTTCAACCATAGTTGCAGCGGAACGAGAAATCCATTAGAAAAGTCAAATAGATCATAAAGTCTATTATCTTCTCCATGTTAAAAGTCCACCAACAATGTTCTATTCTTGTAACATCAATCAATAGTTCCTGTCCACAATCATGTGAATAACTCATAACCATAATTGTGGTTCTAAATTCCTCTTCTCATCCAAGACGAAGATAATTTACATCACCTTTTTTTTCCTGAAACATCAAAGATCATGGTTATACCAAATCACAGTTCCTGTTCATAATCATACTAATAAGTTCATCTTTGCACTACGGGCCAAAGATATTCATTAACAGTTCATCTTTGCATTACAGGCCAAAGATATTCAATAACAGGTCATCTTTGCACTACAGGCCAAAGTTATTCAACAACATGTCATCTTTGCACTACGGGCCAAAGATATTCAACAACAGGTCATCTTTGCACTACAAGCCAAAGGCATACAACTGTAAAACCAATAAACAACAGTCCATCTATGCACTACGTGCTAAAGATGACTTTCATCACAATATAAGCATGAAGATCATGACAAGGATATAAAGAATTAATCACATGAGATAAAGGATAAATTTTTAAAGACTTTAACAATTTAATTTATCCAGAATTCAATAATATCTAAATTGTCAACATGATACTGCTTTGTGGAGTAAAATTCAAGAATAATATTATATCAAAAATAATTTGAACAGAAAATAATATTTCAACGAATATTTAACGAAGACAATAACATTATTCATTATATTATAAACTCCATGTAATATTATTCATTATATAATAACATTAAATTCATTTACTAATATTATTAATCATTAAATAATATTTTAAATCAATGATTTTATAACAACTTAATTCAAATGTTATAAATCACTTAATAATCTCATAATCTAATATTATTAATATTACCACAATATTTTAATCATTTCTTAAACTTATAAATAATTTGTTTTAATTGTTTATACTTTACTAATTAATGCATTTAATCATCCTAAAATGTCAAACTCATAAGATTTCATTACCAATAACCAAAACCCTCATAAAAAATATGCATATACCTTATATAGTATTCTCAAGCCATAAAATCTTATTTTGCAATTTTTTACTTCATATAACATATTTAATTCATTTACTCATAACTAGTCTATTTTCATGAAAAATATCAAATTAGTCCCGAAAAATCTTCTTTTCTGGGATTTAGTAGAATATATTCCTATATTAAACATATATTTTTCTTGAAATTTCTAAAATTCATTTATTATTTTTCATATGGCCAAAACTGTCGAATATTTAGACATTTATCATAAACTGTAATTTTGTCCAAAAATTTCGAAATTTACAGAGTATACTGTTGTTATATACATGTACTCCCAATAAAAATTTCACCAATTTTGGAGTTAACCACAAGGAGTTATAAGGGTTTACTTTTAAAATAGTATTTTCCCATAAAATTCATAACTCCTAATCTATACATCCAAAAATCACCATTTTTGGACACAATCTAGAAAACTCATCAAATTATCATTTTAAATTTTTCCAGAATTTTTAAGGGTCGAAAAAATTACGAAATTGAAAAATATAATAACCCTTATAATCTCTTACCTTAAAAGAACAGTACTTCTGACTAGAATATCGGATATAACGCTGAAGGAAACTTGCACTGATTAGAAACTCTCAAAGTATTTAAATACTCAAAAAAATACGCTCGATAATATAGAGAGAGAGAAAGCTTATGTTTCTGGTGTCATTTACAATTCTAACTTAAGCGCCTATTTATAGAAAAATACTAGAACTCCAAAGAAGACTAAATAATAAAATAATATATTATTTTTTCTCATTTCCTACGCTACCAGCCATCCAAGACCAGCCATCACATTTGAAAAAAATTCTAGCACATGTTTTCAAAAAAAACAAAAGTGGGTCCCACCCATAATTTTAATAAAAATATTTAATTTCCGAAACTTCAATAATTCATAAAAAATAACCCTTTTATCAGACAAATATGAATTTTTATGTCCATTCCATAGGAATTTGAATTCTCTACAACTTTGCAGAAGAAAGTTTTTCCAAATTCCAAACAGAAAATATCCGAAATCCATAAACGGACGATTTTCAATACCTCATAAAATTCATAACAAATCATATGTTAATTTTTAACGGTTCAAAATTTGTGGACATATACTCAACTTATATATGTATAACATATCCAAAAATTACAACGATCCAATGGTGGGATTAAAATTATAACTCACATGATAGAGCTTTAAGAAACCTTCAGATTTGATTTTTTATACCTCGATCGACAAAATCTTTGGTAAAACACCTCAATATTAATTCCTTCATTTATAACCACATAAAATAAATAAATCCATCATTTATATCCATATCAAATAAATATTTCCTTATCATATAAATCATTAATTAATTATTCATAAATAATATTACGTAATCACAATAATGACAACGGTAGTTCGAGGAAAGAGGGGCTTTCGATAAGGATTTCTCTCATCTTTGGCGCCGCAATTAGGTGACCAAACCTCTTCCGATAGAACTTTCTAGACATTGCCAATAATGTTATCTAATAATATTATTCAAATAATATAAATTATTGATCGGAAATATTCATGTAATGACAATTATTGAAACAACAATAATATAAAATATCAACGCAAAGAATTATTGAATCAATAAAATAAAATATTGAGCAAGTAATTCTTGTAACAATTAATGAGTAGTGCCTTCTTATGTAAGAATTAATAATTCAAAAATGCATGCGCAATACCACCATAACTTCTTTATGCGAACCGTGTATACATTGTATTTTAAACAGGAGTAATCCAACAGTGTTAACTTGTAATAACTACGCTGAATTATTTATAAAACTCAAACTTGTCGTTTTCTTCATCAAAGCGGTTATCCTATTATGGGCCCCTAAATGAGCTGCGCTGGTCAGTATTTAATATTCTCCGACGAAGAAGAATATTCCGCGACCAAACGAATATTCCCCGACAACAATGAATATTTTATAACCACTTACTTATTTTGAAAAATTTATATATGTCACCCTTAACTTTACTTTTTATCAATTTAACCATTTACTGAATAATACTTATAAGAAAAATTTGATACTTTTATTTCATAAAATTCGGGGTCTTACAGTATTTTTATTTTATATTGTTGATTCAGTAATTGTCACTGCACAATATTTCCCATTATCAGATCAATAATTCTTATTATTTGAATAATATTATTAAATAACATTATTGGCAATGTCTAAGGATGTTACATACAGAAAGGGTTTGGTCACCTAATTGAAGTATTAGTAAGGAAAAATCCTTATCGGAAAGCCCCCTCTTTCCTGGGAACAACCTGGTTGTCAATATTGTGATTCTGTAATATTATTTGTGAATAATTAATTATTGATAAAAATGATAAGGAAATATTTATTCAATTGAGATATAAATGGAGGAATTTTTAGAAAAGTGACAATTGTTGAAAATTGATATTTTATCTTTTCTGATAAAATAATTCATTCAAATATATTATTATATTACATTATAAATGTATAATGGGATAATATAATAATATAATAATGGTGATATTTTTATACTAAATTCACGGTATATGAATAAAATGAGGAGGAAGAGTGCAAATTAGGTCTGAATGGTATTTTGAGGATTAAAACATGTAAAATATTTGGTGGAGGATTTTTCTAATTGAGTGGGCCCCACTTGTGTGTGAAATATGTTTATTTTTGTTGGCCAAAGTGGATGTGCGGTGAATTTGATCCATAAGTAAATTTTCAAGGATGGAATGCTATGAGATTTCATCCGTATATAAATTCGGGTCATTTTACGTTCAGAATTTAGAAAAACTTTCTTCTATAAAGTTGTAGACAATTAAATTTCATATGGAATGGACATAAGGTTCATATTTTTCTGATAAAGGGCTATTTATTATGAATTATTGAAGTTTTTTGAATTTATAAATGATTTAAAATATTTTTGGTGGAGATTTCTAGAAGGTAGGCCCCACACTTGTTCTTTTGCTTGTTGTAAATGCTGAAATGTAATTTTCAAAGTGGGCGTGAAATTTTTTAATAAATAATAATATTTTATTAAATTTTATGCTTTGGTGTTTTAAGCATTTTCCTATAAATATGGTGCTTAGGTTAGAATTGAAAATCACACCAGAATCAGAAGTTTTATCTCTTTATAATATCGAGCGAATTTTTATGAGTATTTAGATACTTTGAGAGTTGATAAGTAGTGCAAGTTTTCTTCAATATTATATGTAAGACCCCAACTTTTATGAATAAAGAATAATTTTTTTGAAATATATTTTTGAATATTATGGTGTAGATTTGATATAATGTTATAGTTATGGGTAATATTTATAAATTTTACAAAGTAAGCAAGTGGTTATATAATATTCGATTGGTCGGGAAATATTCGTTTTAATAGAGAATATTCATACGACGGCACAATCATTGGTGGACCCCACAACGGAAGTATTGTCGTAGTAAGAAAGCGCATGTAATTATCTTTTATAAAAAATAAAGGCGGAAGTGTTACTGTTAAAACTGTTGAACTACCGGTAGTAAAAGTTCGATGTCTGGCGTGATTACATAAGTAGCACACGGTATTGGTTATTGATGCTTACGTGAGAAGTCACTCGGTTATACTCAATTATTACTACGAGAATTCTTCGCATCATATCTCTCATATTATTGATTCAATTATTGTCACAGTATCATCTGCATAATATATATTGTTAAATCAATAATTGAGACGGCAAAGTTATTCATATTATTATTTGCAATATTGACAATGTCTAGAAGTTCTGTCAAGAAGAGGTTTGGTCACATAATTGCGCGCCAATAAGGAGAAATCCTTATCGAAAAGTCCCCTCTTTCCTGGGAACGACCTGGTTGTTAAATATTGTGAATTATAATATTAATGATGAATAAGTTCGTGTTAATTAAAGATGAAATGAATAGTTCCATTGTGTTGGAATTATTAGTGTTAGTGAAAATTGACATTTATTTCGATAATAATTGATGTTTGGAGGTTTGTTGACCAATCGGGTAATTAATCAGATAAATGAGCAATTAATTGCTATTAATTCACATGATTATAACTATTTGTTCACATGTGTGTACTATTGATTCACATTCTTGTACTATTAGGGGAGGGGGTGCAAGATTGATAATACTTGCATGACTAAGTTAAAAATGGAGGTATAGATGGAGGTACTATATTGTAATTCATATTTTCACATGATTATAACTATTGATTCACATGATTGAACTATTGATTCACATTATTTACTATTAGGGGAGGTGGTGCAAGTTTGATAATACTTGCAAGACTAAATTAAAAATGAAGAAAAAGAGGAAGGTATTATACTGTAATATTTTGAGCCCCAAAACGTGCAATTATCGAAACTATATTTTCCTATAAAGAGAAGCTCATTCTTCCTTCATTTCTCACTAATTCACTAAAGCTATAGAGCAATTATTATAGAGAGAAATTATAGAGAGAAAGAAGAAGAGAAGTCTGCTACCTCACTATTCCAGTATCTAGTCTTCTTTTAAGGTAAGTGGTATTATTCTTTCATATTCATGAAGAGAGTTTTTTTCTTTTCGTAAGGGTTGTTATTCCATTCTTTATTATTATGTTGGAATAATAATATGCATCTATGAAATACCGCATACATGGTGAAATTCTTACATTATTCCATTCTTTATTATTTTGTTGGAATAACACATGCATATGATCTATCGCATGCCTGATGAATTCTATTGTTATTCCATTCTTTATTATTCTGTTAGAATATCCTGTCTATGCAGATTACGCATGACCTGGTTCCATTCTTTATTATTTTGTTGGAATATCATGTCTGTGCGGATTACGCATGACCTGGTTCCATTCTTTATTATTCTGTTGGGAATAACCTGTCTGTGCGGTCTATCGCATGCATGGTGAATTCTTCTGTTATTCCATTCTTTATTATTCTCTTGAAATGATCTATCTACGTGGATTACCGCATGCCGGGCGAAAATCCATTTGCAGTTTCATATATTCTATTATACTCAGTTGGTTAAAGTTTTGGGTTCTATACTTCATGAAATTAGTAGAATATCCTGGATATTTGCGCTTCATCCAGTATCTTTTCATGGAAATATTCTTCTGAGCATTCTTGAATTTTACTCCACAAAGCAATATCATGTTGACAATTTGGACGTTATTGATTTCTGGATAAATTAAATTATAAATCTTTAAAATTTATCCTTGAACTTGTTTTATTGAATTATTATGTCATTGTCATCATCCTCATGCTTATATTGTGATGAAAGTCATCTTTGGCTTACGTGCATAGATGGACTTGGTATGATTATGACCAGAGATTATTCGGTATAATCATGACCGTAATGTGATGAATGATGTGGTGAAAGTCCTCAGTGGCCTGTAGTGCATTGATGGACAATTTTTGGTATGATTATGACTAGGGATTATTCGGTATAGTCATGACCATTGATGATTTAATGAATATCCTTAGCCTGTAGTGAAGGGAAGATTTGATGATATGGTTTATTTATTAAGCTAAGTCTCAGCGATAAAAATTGATGAAAACATTTTAAATCACAGAAGATAGTAGATATCATGCTCTACTTGACTCTTCTAATGGATTGCTTATTCTGCTGCAGTTAAACTTGATGTCTATTGTATTTTATCAGTTTAACATTGTTGAAGACTAATGATAATTTATTCTTCATTATCTTAATCATATTATTTCTTACTGGGCTAGTTGAGCTCACCCTTTCATTCACTGTTCTCTTCAGGAAATGAGAATATAGCTGGGACGAGTCGGGGAACGGAGTGACGGTCCAGATGATAGCATTAGTAGTCCTCACTATTCTGTTAAATAGTGTGACAATAAATGTAATTAGGACTCCTTTGAGTGTGGATATTGTCTAGATGACAATATTCTTATTAAAACTCTCAGTTTATGTTTTGTCGTATTTTACACAACAGTTGTATTATTAAGTTGTATTTGAATTTTTTACCATGTATTTGGCGACTCAAGATGGGTGATGTATACCTGTTTTGGGGGCGTCACATTATATCCGATATTTCAGTTAGAAGTACTTGTCTTTTGAGGTAAGGGATGTTATTTTTTTAAGTAAATGATGTTATTTCTTTTAATATCATTATACCAAAATATTGATATGAATTTTATTGTGAAACTTTATCTTTTTCATGTCGGGGTTACTATTCATGTATACGGTACTGTTCACGTATACGATACTATTCACGTATATGATACTATTCACATATACAACACTATTCATTTATATGACACTATTTATGTATACAACACTATTTACGTATACGGTACTATTTATGAATATGGGGTACTATGCACGGGGTACTATTCATGACAAAATTTGTTTTTTGTTTGACCAAATTATCGTTGATTTATGAATCTTACTCTTGAAATTAAATCCATGTTTTGATTATATTATTTTTATTATCATATATAACATTTTTATAATCTTAGTGATGAAATTTCTCTTTGACTTGAGTGTAAAGATGAATTGTTGACTGGTATGATCATGACCATTGAATTTATAATTTATTATCTTTAGGTTAAGTGCAAAGGCGAATTAATCAACATGGTTATAATTATTGTTTATATAAATTCTGAAATGATTATATATTTCTTTGAGATATTAATATCTTTGGCCTGTAGTGAAAATATGATCTGTTGTTGAAAATCTTTGGCCTGTAATGCAAAGATGACCTGTTGTTGAATATCTTTGACATGTAGTGCAAAGATGACCTGTTGTTGAATATCTTTGGCCTGTAGTGCAAAGATGACCTATTATTAAATATATTTGGCCTGTAGTGCAAAGATGACCTGTTGTTGAATATCTTTGACATGTGGTGCAAAGATGACCTGCTGTTGAATATCTTTTGCTTGTATTGCAAAGACGAATTATTAATGAATATCTTTGGCCTGTAGTGCAAAGATGAATTTATTAGTATGATTATGAACATGAACTGTGATTTGGTATAACTATGATCTTTGATGTTTCAGGTAAAAACAGGTGATGAAAATTATCTTCGTTCTGGGTGCGAAGAGGAATTTAGAACCACAATTATGATTATGAGTTATTCACATGCTTGTGGACAAGAACTGTTGATTGATGTTACAGGGATAAAACATTGTTGCTGGACTTTAACATGGAGAAGACTTTATGGTCTATTTGACTTTTTTAATGGATTACTCGTTCTGCGGCAACTATGGTTGAAAAGTTTTATCATCTATCATATGTTCTAAATCTCTGATTTATTACTGACGAAGGCTATTGATAATTTAATTATCTTTAGTCATGATATTCTTTACTGGGCTAGTTGTGCTCACCCTTTTTCCTTCAAAATTCCTTTCAGGTAATAAGAGTGTAGCTGGGTCGAGCGGTGGTAATAGGGGAATAGAACGGTGGTCTATAGCTGTTGAGGTTTCTCCTAAAACATTATGGAAATAATTTTATCGAGAATGTTAAATAAGTGTGTCGTATTTTATACGTCATTTAACCGTTGATTTTGGTGAACCGAATAGGGTGAGGTGAACCCAACTTTGGAAGGGTGTTTTGCCACTATCATACAAGATGTCTAATGACATACGACTTCGTGTTATCATAAGACAGGGTTGTGCACACCCACTTGCTGATTATATCTATGAGTACTACCTATATAATCTTGGAGTTTGGTTGAAATATAATTCTCAATTGAAGACAATAGAGATAATTATATGGCAAGACAAGACTCACCATTGGAAAGAACATGATAGTAATCTTCTCATTTTTCTTTGGGGTCTATTGGGTCAACCAAGGATGATTCTCAAGTCATATGATATCTATTATAACTTAGATGCATGGCCTCCCATGTACGAATGTTTTCTTGAGTATTTTCCAAATATTTTAATTTCTAAAACAATTATTGATTGTACCTTTATGTAATGTACCATTGTAAGGTGATGTGGCCAAGGCACCATGAAAGTTACATATATTTGTATCAAAACTCAAAGCTCATATGTTGTCGTATTTTGCACGACAATTGTAATAATGAAGTTTGTAGTTATTTTTTGTACTGGCGACTCAGAATGGGTTGTGTGGTCCTATTTTTGGGGCGTCAAATTAAGCATGCTAGTATGACTTGATTATGCATATAAATGACCCTAACATATGGATTGATTTTGTCATGAGTATAGTAAGTCACTTTAACTTGAGTTAATATGAGTTTTTAAAAGAAGACTTAGAATTTTGAAAGCAAACTTTGATGAATTCTACGTACTTGAGTTCTGATCCTTTTGAGCATGTTTATGTGACTTATTTGTGTGAAAAAATGAATATGAAATGTAATACAAAGTTGTTTTAAGTATTATCTTGAGTTAGTATGAGTTTTAAAAAGGAAACTTGAAGATTTTTCAAAATGATAATCATGGTATTCTTTAAATTCTGACCTTTTTAACACACATGCATAACTTAAATATGTGTACAAATGATCATGAGATGTTGTTTTAAATTATATTGCATAAACCAGGTTGCATAGCTTGATTCATAGGTGTTTTCAAAGAAAACTCTTAAGTTTTGAAAACTAATTTTAAGAAACGTTGTGTGAATTAAATTTTGACCATATGAGTAAGCACAATAGGATACTTTATGCCTCTGAACATGACCTATATGTTCATCCAACTAGTTAAGCATGATATGTACTATGAAATCATATTTTACGATAAGTTTAAATGCAAAGCTTAGGTGACTATGTATACATGAGGAGGATAATAGCAAGCATGCATATTAAAGGTTGGCTAACATCCTTACATGTTCAAGTGGTTAAAATAGATGTTCTCTTATTTCATGAACTTACTTAGCCATGTAGAATGGAAATTTTTCGAATAAAACTACATGATTTGAAAGTAATCTTGGAAAAGAGCATAAAGAACATAAAATCTAGTCCTAGACCCTTAAAAAAGTATCTCTGATATGTATTAGCATTCTGGTATGCTAAGAACCAAGCTAGAATCATAAAATCAAAAGTTCAGTTTTGGTCTAAACTCCCAGGTTATAATGTAGCGCGGACGCGCTACATGCCAAAGAGATCTTTTACCTTATCTAGAACCTTGTAACATGTTTACATAAATGTTTAAAGATATACTGCATGATGAAAGTGATGTTTTAAGTGCTTAAGTACATAATGGCTACATTGAATCAATGGTAAAAGATTTTTAGACAAATTTTTCAAAACCAAATTAATATTGATGTGATAACAATATGATGTTATGGTGTAACTAAAATTGGACTTAAATTATATGTTTGATGGTTAAGCATATGTAAGGGATTAGTTTGCTTATATCAAACATATTTGACTAATGTGAATACTTATATACATAGGATATCATAGTTTTTGAAAGTATTAAGCTCTAAGTGGTAATCGACGCTAAAGGCAAGTTTTTTGAACCTTCTTAGATATTATTTCGGTGCAAGCTCTCTAACTGACACTATCTCTTATGGTGCAAGTATTCGAACCTTACTCTATGTTGTGCTAGTTTTGAATTATTGAGCAAATATCTATACTTGTATGAATTTTTACTCTTATTCTGAAATTCTACTTAAACCTTATATATCTTGACCCATATTGCGAGTTGGAACTTATTGTTCTTAAATGTATTGAAAATGAGATCTATGACATTTGATTCGGCTAGACCATTAACTGAATTTTTGAAAATGCTATCCAAACCAATTGATTAGTGCGAACTCTTATAATTACTGAGATGTACAACCCTCTTAGAAGGGGAAATTTTATATTATCGGGGAACCGACGTGCGTACAAACGACATGATTAAATGTTATGCATAACGTAGGGTACTTTAGGCTGATTACCTATTGTACTCATTTATTGAAATTTATCAATGAAACGCTGTTAAATATGGTAGAAGTTCTTAGTCCTTGGCGACTACTCAGTATCTGAAATTCTTAAATTATTGCTGTATTGAAATCCTTGAATTCTAATGATAATTCTTAGTCCATAGTGACTCTTACTTCAATTTGAAAGATATAACTGTTGATGTTTCTTTGCTTACAAAATCATTTCTGAAAACTCTTGAGCTTTCATTTATCTTATTATTTATGTCTGTTTTGCTTTATTTACTTGTTGAGCAAACTTGTTGCTCACCCTCACTTTCCCTAAAACATTTCAATTTCAGTGAAGATAGAATATGTTGAGTCCTCAGGCAAAGATAATGATAAGGGCAAGGCAACTGAATAGCTATTTCACTATGTTAGAAGAATATAATTATGTCGAAATAAATCTTTATGTTGTATTATAAACTTAAGTATGATTTATGTATTATTTTGAGATGTTTAATTTAAGTTATATATTAAGATAGTTATGATTGCGAGACATTGGGACTAGAATGATTATATTCTATAAGTGTAATTATTCTATTATTCCCGTTGTATTAGATTATAGTTGTTATTGGAATTAGATCGCGAAGCATCGAATTCGAGATATTAGTGTTTAAATTTGGGGGCGTCACAGGTTGGTATCAAAGCATTATGTTATAAACCTTAGGAGCGAGAATCCTTATACTATAACCTTAGAAGAATTTAGAGAGTATAACAAGATAAAACTCATGTAGAGTTTCCTTAGAGAGTTAGTGGTGTTGTGAAATATAATTTCATTTCATACAATGAATTTATGTTTTATTTGACATACTAATGAAGTTTTGTTGTTTGTCTTATGTTGTGGTTGTAGGATGCCAAATATGGGAGAACGTAGTAGGGATGTAGAGGAGGAGCCACGTGATATACACGTGGTGTATGAGGCACCTTTGATAGCTGAGGCTATCTCGACAGTGGCACCTACTGAGGAGGATGATGAGGAGGAGATAGAATTAGAGTCTGATCCAGAGGAGGAACCCATGGAGGATGAGCCCGTGGAAGATTCAGATGAGACCACCTTCGAGGACAAGCAGTTGGGTGAGTATGAGGAGCAAATCCTGGAGTTATGATCAAGAGTCTAGGAATTAGAAGTTGAGGCTAAGGAGAGACAGGCTAAGATGCAGATAACGACGGAGGACCATAAGAGGAAACTTGAGATACAGGAAATGGAAGTAGATATTTCTTATCATAAGGAGGCAGGTATCCAGATATGAGCTCTTTTACACCGTATACTGGCCAGGAATGTGGAATTAGTAGGAAAGCTAGAACAATTCGAGCAGAGGGAGTTAAGTGAGAAGACAAAGAAAGAAGCTCTTCGCACACAGCTTGAGATGGAGGTTATGGAGAGGTTCCTATTTGAGGATAAATGGGAAGAAGCCAATGATAGGGCCACTAATTTAGAAGGTGAGGTTCGATGCAAGAGGAGGAAGATGAACCAGATGGGCTATGCATTTCTCATAGCCATGGACCGATGGATTGATTGAGTATACCACTACCCGATGGAGGAAGGACAAACCCATCACACCTTGAGTAGAAATCTGATGGCACACATGGGACAACTTGAGTATCAAAGTGCTGTGGAGCGTGGGATGTTAGGTTGAGATTGATGTGTTAGGAGTAGTAGTTGTATCTATGTGTGTACTATTGTTGAATCCCAATTTTTGTGTGGGATGTGGGACAATTATGTAAACCCTGAGTGTGTTCTTGTTTGAGGGGTAGTATGTTAGTGTTCCCCATCTTTTGTTATATTAGGGGATAAATGTTGACATTTATAGAAGTATGCTAGGAAACGATCTGTTATGTATGATGTAATGATTTTAAAGAATATAAGTATATAATAAAATGAATTTTGTGATGCAAAAAATGCCCAGACGTAGATTACCAGTACCGAAAGAATCAGTCAATAACGAGAGAGACCAAGTAGACCCTATTCAGCGATTAGCCGACCTGTCAGGAGAAGTTCTTCAAGGGAGGAATAATGAACCAGTGCGTAAAAACCCCCAAGAGATCCCTATAACAAACTTTAAAGATTTTAAGAGTGTAGGACCTCTAGAGTTTAGGGGAACTACCGATTTTATCAAAGCACAAATTTGGATTAAGGAGATAGAGAAAGCATTCACCATCGCTCGTGTGGGGAACGACCAGAAGACTGCATACACTACTTACATGATGAAGGGTAAAGGAGAATCAACAAAGGGCTGGAGAAGGGGTTATACCGTGGGAGAGGTTCAAGACGTTGTTCTTTGAGAATTACTTCCCGAAGAGCATGTAGAACCGAATGGAGGTTAATTTCCTTGAACTAAAGTAGGGAGAGATGATCGTGGCCCAGTATGCGACAAGGTTTAATGAAATCGCACGTTTTGTGTCACACTAAGTTGATACGAAAGAAAGAAAGGCTCGACGCTTCAAACTAGGGCTGAAACTGTGGTTGTTCAACAAGGTGTCAGTTGTTCAACAAGGTTTCAGTTCTCCAAATCGATTCATTTGCTACGCTATTGGAGAAGGCCATCATCGCTGAAGGAGATAGTGAGGCTCTAAGCCAATACAACAAAGAGAAGAAGAACAAGAATAATGGAGGTGAAAGTCGTAGAGGAAGTAATAGTGGGGGAAGTAATCTAGTAAAAAGGAAATGGGATAATAGAAAAAACTATAGAAACAACAATCAGACGGGAAGTCATCAAGTAGGGTTTAAGAAGCGAGCTGAGGCTTATTTAAAATGCGGAAAGAATCACCAAGGAAAATGCTGGAAGGGAATGAGTGTTTGTTATAACTGTGGTCAAGAAGGGAACATTTTGCCAAATTGCCCAAAACCAAAGAAGATCAAATGATTTTTTGCTTGTGGCTCTACTGAGCATCAGATCAATAATTTCCCTAAGAAAAGAAGTAACGGAGGAAGCGGTAACTAAGGAGGAGGCAGCAAGCTCATGATCGATGGACCAGCGCAACCCAACCGGTCGACTACCAGAACCTTCAACATAATAGTCCAAGATAACGTAGCTGCAAAGGACGTGGTGTCAGGTATTATCCCAGTCAATAATATAAATACTTATGTATTATTTGATTCGGATGCTACATGTTCCTTTGTATTTGAAGAATTTGCTAAATGACTAGACTTACCCCAAGAACGATTAGAGAATCCATTGAACATAGAAGTTGTGAATAAGGAAGTAATCCCCGTAGAGTTCGTATACCGAAATTTTGATGCCAAAATTAAGGGACATAAATTCAGTGTAGACTTAATTCCTATAAAATTGGGAGAGTTCATCGTATTATTAGGAATGGATTGGTTGTATAACCATAACGCGATAATTGATTGTCAAAAGAAATATGTAAACCTTCAAACTCTAAACCAGTCTAAAGTAGTGTTTTATGGTAGCTCATCGCTTAGGCAATCGTGTTATCTTACGATAATACAAGCCAAGAAATTGTTAAGAAAAGGATGTGTAGGTTATTTTGCCTATATCATGGATACTCAGAAAAAGGGATAGAAATGAAAGATATACCAGTAGTGAGAGATTTTCAAGACGTTTTTCCAGAAAATCTGCATGGCCTTCCGCAAGACGTAGAATTTAGTTACCACGGCTTTCACCATCAGACCTTTCCCTGATGCTTTCATTGGGATTGACAGCAGTGGTTTGTATCACCGATCTTTCTCGATGCTTATTTGATGAATAACTGAACTGATCATATCCCCATGTACTTCCAATATATCTGTTAGGGATGATTTTTTGAAAACACCGGACCTTCACAATTCCTACTCGAATGGTAGTTTACAAAGGTTTATCTCATTGGGTTGATGCCGATGCCTACCCTGTTGGTAGTTTACAAAGTTTTATCTCATTGGGTTATTTCGATGCCTAGTTGAAAGGTAGTTTTCAGAAGTTTACATCATTGAACTATCTCGATGCCCACTTGAACGATAGTTTTCAAAGGTTTACATCATCGGACTGTCTCGATGCCTACTTGAATGGTAGTTTTCAAAGGCTTTCATCACCAGACTATCTCGATGCTACGCTTGGGCTGTCACCAATAATTTATAATACTAGATCTTCTGATATCTTCGCTGAAGTAGTTTTCAATGACTTACATCACCGGACCCTTCCCCGATGCTACGCTGGATTGATGTCGATGGTTTATAATACTGGATCTTCAGATATCTTCGCTGAAGTAGTTTTCAATGACTTACATCACCGGATCCTTCCCCGATGCTACGCTGGATTGATGCCAATGGTTTATAATATCAAATCTTCTAATATCTTCGCTGAAGTAGTTTTTAACGGCTTACATCACCAAATCCTTCCCCGATGCTATGCTGGATTGATGCCAACGGTTTACAATATCAGATATCCCGATATCTTCGCTGAAGTTGTGTTCAATGACTTACATCACCGGACCCTCCCCTGATGCTACGCTGGATTGACGCCAACAATTTACAATACCGGATCTTTCGATATCTTCGCTGAAGTAGTTTTCAACGGCTTACTTTTGATCGATTTCACAATCAATATATGCGTGCAAGTATACACGGTCAACAAGTAATAAAGTGAAATTTGAGTATCGTACCCACGAGGAATTATTAATAATAATTACCAAGTATTAACTTTTAACCAAATTAATTTTATTCAAATAATCCATTTAAGGTTTGAAATTAAATTATTTAATTAAACTAATTCTAATTACCACTAGTTAAAATCAGAGTATGGAGATTTAAGATCACAACTTTACTTATTGATTCACTTAAATTAATACACTTTTTAATTATGCTCACTATTCTGAATTGTTAATCAAGAACACAAAAATAAATAAGACCATTTCTCAATGCATCATTCTCAAATCAACTTAAATCCACAAATGATAGAATTAAGAAAAAACCCTAATTAACCAATTCACTATATCTCTATGTGAATTACAATTAAAGAGGATTTAAAGCACAAGTTCTCTATTAGATTACATGCGATGTATAGGTATATCTCTATCCTAGCCATAAATTATGAATTACAACGCTATGCAAAAAACACAATCACATGTTATTATGATCATATCTAAATCTATAATCCATCTCTCAATTTCATATAGATTATTACGCTAATTGTTAGCTAGGCAATTAAGCAATAAGCATGAACCATAATAGAAAATCCAAGAATAATCAACAATAATTAACAGATAAGCATCCTAAGATAAGTTATGCAATAAGATCCATTGTAATCTTAAAATAAAATTTAGTTCATGATTGAATCAAAATCCATAATCCACAACTGAATAAACATTGAAAGATAAAAATAAAAGTAGAGAAGAAGATGAAATCTGTTGTCTACAAATCTGAATCTCCTTCTTTCTCCTGCTTTGAATCTTTGATGACCTCCAAGTTGCTTTAATCTCCAAATCTAATCTAAACTAGGGTTTTTCCTAATCTAATGAAATCTAATCTAATGGAATCAGCTCTTTAATCTATGTGAATTCGCCTTCTTTTATATCCCTCTTCATGTGTCTTTTAGCCCTCAGTCCTTGAACAAATCAGCCAGAATGAATCAGCCAGACAAATCCTTCTATGACTCAACTTCTAAAATCACCTCTCTTTCTTCTCGACAACCCCACCACGGCAGGTTTTTTTTACTAGAGATGCCCGCCCCGGCGGGCTTACTTTTTCACTTATCCCCGGTGGGCTTTTTACACTAAGGAAATTGCTCCGACGACGCGCCTTTTTGTTCCAAAAATTATAAAAATGCCACTAAGCTTCATTTTTCATGTTTTGACCTTCTGAAGTCGTTTCCTACAATGCAAACACAAGAACAAGTAATAAAACACTAAAAATACTTAGACTTAACAAAGAATTAAGCTTTAAAGATGTATAAATCATAGGTATAAAATCCACTCATTACTTACATCACCGGATCTTTCCTCGATGCTACGCTGGATTGATGCCAACAGTTTACAATACCAGATATCCCGATATCTTCGTTGAAGTAGTTTTCAACGGTTTACATCACCGGATCCTTCCCCGATGCTACAATGGATTGATGCTAACGGTTTACAATACCAAATCTTCCAATATCTTCGCTGAAGTAGTGTTCAACAGCTTATATCACCGAATCCTTCCCCGATGCTATGCTGGATTGATGTTGTGATGCCCTCAAATTCAGATACTTATATCTCAAATTCGGTGCTTCATGATCTAACTCTAATAACAGACTAAAATCTCAAACAACAAAATAATAGAGTAATTTACATTGTTATAACCTAAATATTCTCGTCCTAAGGTCTCGCAACCATGACTAACTTAATACATAACATAAATCTAAACATAACCTATCACATAATATTAAACAGGTCTTATTATACCATAATAATAAGCTTCTAGCATAGAGGACTAAAGCTAATCCATAGCCTTGCCCTTTCCCTTATCTTTGCCTGAGGGTCCACCTGGCTCTGCCTTAACTAAAATGTTTAAGGAAAGCAAGAATGAGCAAAAAATTTGCCCAACAAGTAATATAGCAATAAGGGTGAACATTCATAAATATTAATATATTTATCTCGAAAGTATAAAGATGAATGGTAATTCGAGAGTTTAAAGAATAATGTTGTAAAGAAAGAAGCATTAACAGTTCCAAATCTGTCCTTTGAATTGAAATAAGAGTCACATAGGACTGAAAGATTATTAACGGAATTCAAAGGTTTCAACTTTCAATTTAAAGAATATTGAATACTGAGTAGTCATTATGGACCAAGAACTCCTGCTAGAATTAATAGTATTTAACTGACAATTCAATATAAATAAGTACAACAGGTGATCAGTCTATAGTACCCTACATTATGCATAAAATTTAAACATGTTATTTTTGCGCATGTCAATTCCCCGAAAATATAAAATTTCCCCTGCTAAGAGTGTTGTTCATCTCAGCAATTATAAGAGTCTGCTGTAACAATCCAGAATTTTAAATTGTAATTCTAAATATTTATTGAATTATATAAATATTTAATTAATGTGTTTATTGTTGAATAAATATTTGTTTAATTTGATTATTTATTTGTTAAATAAATAATTAATTAGCGAAGGAAATTAATTATTATGAGATTATATTCTAATTTAATTTAATAATTAAATTAGAGAGTTGATATGGATTAAATGGATTATTGTAATGTTTTTAATTTAATTTGGTAATAAAAGTGTGACAATAAACTATGCTATAAATAGGTTAATAAAATAAATTAAAGGAGTTTAATTTAGTTTTTCCAAACAAGGCTTTAATTTTTAAAGAGTTTTTGCCAAACAAAGCCTTATGGCTTTTGAATTTTGAATTTTGAATTTTGAATTATAATAAATCAAATAAATCAAATAAAATATAAAATATAATTATAACTGATATACGTTATTACTTTGTAACTGCTAAATTAGTAACTAGGCGTATTATGGACCTATCAATTTTATTTTATGCTTGGTGTTAGTGGCTTAAGCCTAAGGAGAGATAAGAGAAGTTGTTAGACAAGGTTACGGAGAATTTGAGAGACTAGAGAGAGTTTGAGATGAGAGAAAGGTTCTGTGAGTTTCAAGCAATTACTTTGTCTTCTAACAAGGATTAAGCAACCAAGAGAAGGTATTTTACATAACCTTAATATATATATATATATATATATATATATATATATGAACGTATATATGTTTTATAGTATAATTCCTAAAGTTTATGTGTTCTTGAGTTTCACTGTAGTATAAAGTTCTTTACAAATTTGTCTGTAATCCAAATTTTTATGATTGGTTAATAAATTATGTGTGAATGTAATTGTAATGTTATAACTAGCATCTAGATGAGGAGTTAGTGTACCAATTACTCTCTTTACGTTTAAAAATAAGAAAAATAGTTTTACAATGAATATGTGTATGAACATGGCTTGTAGGAATATCAAAATTGATAGTTGATTGTAAGCTAATAGATAAATTGAGCCTTGAATATGTTAATTCGGTAAGAAACGAAGAGAACGTAGTTGGAATGAATTAATTTGGTGTATAATTGTGAATACAGTGTTAATTTTGTTAAACAATGTCAAAGATGGATTTTTTGGTTTAAAACATGGCCTTCAAGGATTTAATTTTTCTGAAGTTGTTATTTAGTTGTTTTAAATCAGTATATATATGATGAGTAACATTTATGTGTAATGTGAGACACCAAATTTTATGAATAAAGATTTAAATTTCTCGAAATATTTTTTTGAATATTATGGCGTGGATTTGATATAATGTTATAGTCGTGGGTAATATTTATAAATTTTGTAAAGTATGCAAGTAGTTATAAAATATTCGTTTGGTCGGAGAATATTCTTTTTATCGGGGAATATCCGTACGACATCACAATCATTGGTGGACCCCACAATAGAAGTATTATCGTAGTTAGAAAATGACAGAATTATAATTTTATAAAAATAACGGCGAGAGTGTTTAGTTAAAAGCTGTTGAACTACCCATTAGTAGTAAAAATACGATGTCTGGCGTGGTTTCATAGTAGCACACGGTATTGATTATTGATGCTTACGTGAGAAATCACTCAGTTATACCCAATTATTGCTACAGTAATTGTTGCATCATATCTCTTATATTATTGATTCAATGTCTAGAAGTTCTGTTAAGGAGAGGTTTGGTCATCTAATTGCGCGCCAATAAGGAGAAATCCTTATCGGAAAGCCCCTTCTTTCCTGGGAACGACCTAGTTGTTAAATATTGTGAGTTATAATATTAATGATGAATAAGTTCATGTTGATTAAAGATGAAATTGATAGTTCCATTTATTATTCTGTTGGAATATACTGTCTGTGCGGTTTACGCATGACCTGGTTCCATTCTTTATTATTTTATTGAGAATAACCTGTCTGTGCGGTCTATCGCATGCATGGTGAATTCTTCTGTTATTCCATTCTTTATTATTCGTTGGAATATCCATACACGCGGATTACGCATGACACGATTCCAATCTTTATTATTACATTGAGAATAACTCCGTCATGCGGTCCATCGCATGCATGGGGAATTCTTCTATTATTCCATTCTTTATTATTACATTGGAATAACTCGCATCTATGTGGATTACCGCATGCATGGTGAATGATCCTTTGTATTCATTCCTTATTAAATTGTAGAAATGATCTGTCTACGTGGATTACCGCATGGCGGGTGAAAATCTATTTGTAGTTTCATAATTTTTCTGACCCTCAAAAATTCTGGAAAAATTTGAAATGATAGTTTGTTGAGTTTTCTAGATTGTGTCCAAAAATGGCGATTTTTGGATGTATAGATTAGGAGTTATGAATTTTATGGGAAAAGACTATTTGAAAAGTAAACCCTTATAACTCCTTGTGATTAACTCCAAAATTGGTGAAATTTTTAGTGGGAGTACATGTATATAACAGGAGTATACCCTGTAAATTTTGGGAATTTTGGACAAAAGTACGATTTATGATAAATGTCTAAATATTCGGCAGTTTTGGCCATATTAAAAATAGTAAATGAATTTTAAAAATTTCGAGGAAAATATATGTTCAGTATGGGACTATATTATGCTAAATCCCAGAAAAGAAATATTTTTGGAACTGATTTGGTATTTTTCATGAAAATGAACTAGTTATGAGTAAATGAATTAAATATGTTATGTGAAGTAACAAAATTGAAAAATAGGATTTTATGGCTTGGGAATCCTATATAGGGTATATGCAGATTTTTAATGAGGGATTTGATCATTGGTGATAAAATCTTATGAGTATGGCATTTTTAAATGATTAAAATGCATTATTTGGTTAAGTGTAAACAATTGAAATAAATTGTTTATAAGTTTAAGAAGTGATTAAAATATTATTATAATATTAATAATATTAGATTATGAGTTTATTAAGTGATTGATAATATTTGGATAAATTTAAAGTCTTTAATATTTATCCTTAATTTCGTTTAATTATTGCTTATATCATTGTCATCATCCTTATGCTTATATTGTGATGAAAGTCATCTTTGGCTTACATGCATAGATGGACTTGGTATGATTATGACCAGGGATTATTCGGTATAATCATGACTGTAATGTAACGAATGATGTGGTAAAAGTCCTCATTGGCCGGTAATGCATTGATTGATAGTTTTTGGTATGATTATGACCAGGGATTATTCGGTATAGTCATGACCATTGATGATTTAATGAATATCCTTGGCCCGTAGTGCAGGGATGATTCGATGATGTGGTTTATTTATTAAGCTGAGTCTTAGCGATAAAAAATTGATGAAAACATTTTAAATCATAGAAGATAGTAGATATTATGCTCTACTTGACTCTTTTAATGGATTGCTTATTTCGCTGCAATTAAACTTGATGTCTATTATATTTTATCAGTTTAACATTGTTGAAGGCTAATGATAATTTATCCTGCATTATCTTAGTCATAATATTTCTTACTGGGCTAGTGTAGCTCACCCTTTCTTTCACTGTTCTCTTCAGGAAATGAGAACGTAGCCGGGACTATTCGGGGAACGGAGTGACGGTCCAGATGATAGCATTAGTAGTCCTCACTATTCTGTTAAATAGTGTGACAATAAATGTAATGAGGACTCCATTGAGTGTGGATATTGTCTAGATGACAATATTCTTATTAAAACTCTTAGATTATGTTTTTTCGTATTTTACACGACTGTTGTATATTTAAGTTGTATTCGAGTTTTCTACCATGTAAGTGGCGACCCAAGATGGGTGATGTATACCTGTTTTGGGGGCGTCACAGTTGGTATCAAAGCTTAGAGATATGATCCCTGGCTGAGATGTGAGACAAGAACTAAGAGGGGAGAGACGGGGAATTCCTTCGCTAGTTTGATCTACCTAAGTTTATTTGGTATTTAATTGGTCGGTCAGAGTATAGGGATAATATGTGATATGTTAATTAACCCTTGTTTTGTGGCGGTGTTTGAAAATGGCATCCGAAAATGTTGAGATCGATGATATGAAGCACATGAGACCGTTGAGTCACCAACGATCAATACCCAGGATAATGTGCAACAGGAAGATAATAATCCTCAGGTAAATAACAACACCAATCAGATGATGAACGATGAGATGTTCAGAGGCTTTATGAAATTCATGCAACATCAGGCGAGAGAGACTCCTGTTCAAAATGCAGGTGGAAACACTGGCAACTCTCGGATGGTCACTGCTAAGCAGTTCAAGGAGCTGGGACCACCTGAGTTTTAGGGAAAGCCAGAACCACTTAAGGCAGAGACGTGGATAAAGCAAATCACCAAGATATTTGATGTCTTGGGATGCTCCGAGGAGCAAAAGGTTCCATTTGCCACCTTTATGTTGCATGAAGAGGCAGATTCCTGGTGAGAATCTGTAAAATGTACCTAGCCTGACGCACTCAAGATGTCTTGGGAGAAGTTCCAAGAACTGTTCAACGATAAGTACTTTCCCAAAAGTATTCGTCACATGAAGGAGGTGGAGTTTATCAAGTTGGAGCAAAACAATATGACTGTGTCGCAGTACGAAGCTTTGTTTGCCGAGTTGTCCTGGTTTGCATCCCATTTGATCGATAATGAGGCGCGAATGACGCGAATATTTCTAAGAGGTTTGAAACCCGAAATACGTCAATACCTCATTTCTCACAAACTTTGTTTATATTCTGATGTTGTGAATAGGGCTCAGTTATTGGAGTGTGATAATGAGTCAGCACAACCAAAAGGTAATGAACAACAACACGATAATAATCGTACCGATGGCAACGACCATCGGAACAATGATAACCATCGTGGGGGAAATTATCATGCCAAGAATGGCAACCACTTCGGTGGTAATCATGGCCAAGATAATAGAAGTGAAAATTTCAAGAAGAGAAGGTTCGATAATGATGGAAAGACAGCAGAACCAGCACCCGTTTCAAAGGAAGGAGAACGACCGCCGGTCATATGTTTTAAATGTGGAGGGGAGGGACATATCAGTCCAAATTGAGTGATGCAGTCCAAAGCATGTTACAATTGTGGAAAAGAAGGTCACCTAGCCCGATTTTGTCGTGCACCAAAGTCAAGTCCAGCTGGGACGGTGGCACCAAAGGCGGATACAAGCAAAACAAAGTCGGTGGTTTCAGGAAGAGCGTTTTTCATGACTTCTCAAAAAGCGAGTAACTCGAACGAAGTTAACACGGGTTAGTTAATTATAAATTCTTGCGAAGTCTATACCTTATTAGATACCGGTTCTACCAATTATTTTATCTCTCTTGCTTGCGCTCAACATTTAAATTTGACCCCAGAGAAGTTAGACTTTGACTTATTGGTTGAAACTTCGTTAGTAGAAACCTTCATTTCATGTGCTATCCAAGTTTTGGATGAGAGTCACAGTTTTTAAATGATATTTCTATCGTTAATAAATTTCCTGACGTATTCTCGAAGAACTTCTTGGCCTACCCCAGAGTGTGAAATCGAATTTTGTATTGACCCCAGTACAAAACCCATTTCTTAAACCCTCAAATATTTCTTCAACCAAAACGAACGTATAATGCGCCAAAGACGTTGGCTCGAGCTGTTGAAGATTACGACTATACCATTCAATATCATCGTGGAAGAACGAACGTGGTAGCTGACGCGTTGAGTAGAAGATCGTATGCGTTTACGAGTACGATGTTGTTAACATAAAAACCCATTTCGTATAACTTACAAATGATGAAGATAGAGTTAAAGACTCTAGGGACCCACGTGAAGATAACGAATATACGATTAGAATCGACTTTAATCGATAAAGTTAAAGTCGCTCAAGATACATACTTAGAGCTGATGAATGTGAAGAAGAAGGTTCAAGAGGGCGTTATTCTAGAAGCAAGAGTCGATGAAAAGAGGGAATATCAACCCTCGATTTAATTGACCCATTTGAAATCCTTGATCGAGTAAGAACTGTGGCATATAGACTCGTTTTACCGCCAAGTATGTCGCGTGTTCATAATATTTTTCACGTATCGATGTTATGTAAATATGTGGATGACCCGAACCACATTATTAAATTAGAACTAGACGAGATAGCAGAAGATTTAACGTATGAAGAGATACGTGTTAACATCTTGGATAAGAAGGATCGTATTCAACACTCAAAGGTTATACCTCAAGAGTTAGAATCTGAAATGAAGTCAAGGTATCCTCATCTCTTCTAAGATACCAGTGCGTCACGTAAATTTTGAGGGAGAAATTTCATAAGGAGGGGAGATTGTGAGACCCTAAATTTTATGAATAAAGATTTAAATTTCTCAAAATATTTTTTTGAATATTATGGTGTGGATTTGATATAATGTTATAGTTGTGGGTAATATTTATAAATTTTTCAAAGTATGCAAGTTGTTATAAAATATTCGTTTGGTCAGGGAATATTCTTTTTGTCGGAGAATATCCGCATTTGATCATGTACAATCAATAGTGGATCCCACAACTGAAGTATTGTTGTAGTTAGAAAGCAGTGAAATTATCATTTTATAAAAATAATAACGGCGAAAGTGTTACCGTTAAAACTATTGAACTACCGATAGTAAAAAAAAGACGATGTCTGGCGTGGTTTCATAGTAGCACACGGTATTGATTATTGATGCTTATGTGAGAAATCACTCAGTTATACCCAATTATTGCTATAGTAATTGCTGCATCATATCTCTCATATTATTGATTCAATTATTGTCACAGTATCATCTGCATAATATGATATATTATTAAATCAATAATTGAGACGACAAAGTTATTCATATTATTAAATTGTATTATTTACAATGTCTAGAAGTTCTGTCAAGGAGAGGTTTAGTCATCTAATTAATTGGGCTACCGATAAGGAGAAATCCTTATCGGAAAGCCCCCTCTTTCTTGGGAACGACCTGGTTGTTAAATATTGTGAGTTATAATATTAATGATGAATAAGTTCGTGTTGATTAAAGATGAAATTGATAGTTCCATTGTGTTGGAATTATTAGTTATGACGCCCCCAAAATAGGTATACATCACCCATTCTGAGTTGTCAATACATGGTAAGAAACAACTACAACTTTATTATTACAACAATAAAACTGTGAGTTTAAATACAAATATTATCTTCTAGACAATATCTATACTCAAATATATCCTCATCACATTTATTGATACATTATTTTACAAAAATGGTGAGGACTACTAAACAACTCTCTCTAGAACCTTCATTCCATACCCAGGCTGTACTCGCTTATATTCTCGCCTCCACGAGAAAAATGGAACAAAAGGAAAAGGGTGAGCTCAACTAGCCCGATAAAGAATATTATGACTAAGATAATATACAACAAATTATCGTTAGTCTTCAACAGGAAAAATCTAATAGAATACTGATAGGCGACAAATTTTAAATCAATATTTGCGGTGAAATAATAATTCATTAGAAGAGTTAAGTAGAGAATGCAAACTACTATCTTCTATGTATGAATTTAAAAGTCCATCGTCATCTTTTATCCCCTGTAACATCAATCAATATACATCGGAATCAAATATTCATCTTTGCACACACTGAGGCCAAAGATATTCATCGATTGGTCAGTGTTCATCTAAACACCGGTTCATCTTTGCACTACTACCAAAGATATTCTTGAAATCATTCATCTTTGCACTACTGGGCCAAAGATATTCAATAATATCATCATTTAAGGACCGAGGATGATGAAAATATTTTTAAAGAAAGCGAATCCAATGAAACAAAATGATAAGGATTAAGGATTAAGGATTCGTACTTTGTATTATCCATGTCCAAAAATACCTCAAAAATAATCACAGTGGTGTAAAATTCAAGAATGATCAATGTGACGCCCCCAAAATAGGTATACATCACCCATTCTGAGTTGTCAAATACATGGTACAGAAACAACTACAACTTTATTATTACAACAGTGAAACTGTGAGTTTGAATACAAATATTATCTTCTAGACAATATCTATACTCAAATAAATCCTCATCACATTTATTGATACATTATTTTACAAAAATGGTGAGGACTACTAAACAATCCTTTCTAAAACCTTTATTCCATACCCGACTAGTACTTTCATTACATTCTCGCCTCCACGAGAAGAAAAATGGAACAACAAGGAAAAGGGTGAGCTCAACTAGCCCGATAGAAGAATACTATGACTAAGATAATATACAACAAATTATCGTTAGTCTCCAGCGAGGGAAAAATACGATAGAATACAATAGACAACAAGTTTCAGATCAATATTCGCAGCGGAAATAATAATTCATAGAAGAGTTACGTAGAGAATGAAATCTACTATAATCTATGAATTTAACAGTCCATCATCAATATTTTATCCCTGTAACATCAATCAATTATTCATCTCAAATCAAATATTCATCTTTGCACTACAAGCCAAAGATATTCATCAATCGGTCATGTTCATCTCAACACCTGTTCATCTTTGCACTAAAGGCTAAAGATATTCATCAGTCGGTCATGTTCATTTAAACACCTGTTCATCTTTGCACTACAGGCCAAAGATATTCTTCAGAAATCATTCATCTTTGCATTACAGGCCAAAGATATTCAATAATATCATCATTTAAGACTGAGGATGATGAAAAATATTTTTAAAGAACGAATCCAGTGAAACAAAATGACAAGAATTAAGGATTAAGGATTCGTACTTTGTTTTATCCATGTCCAACAATACCTCAAAAATAATCATAGTGGTGTAAAATTCAAGAATGATCAAAACATGGATACAATCAAAGCTAGTATCCAGAATAGATATTTTGGACGAAAAGAAGAAATTTTATTTTTAAATTGAATAGTGTCGTATACGTGAATAGTGCCGTATACGTGAATAGTACCGTATACGTGAATAGTAACTCCGACACCAAATGATAGAAATTCCACAAAAACATCCTCACGCTTCATGAATAGTAATCGTGAATAGTAACTCGTGAATAGTAACTCATAAATAGTAACTCGTGAATTGTAACTCATGAATAGTAACCCCAGAGCATGAAAAAGTTCCAAATTTGATAAAAACTTCAGATCAACATTTCAAAGATAATGATATTGAAGAAATAATATCATTACGAAAAAATAATATCCCTTACCTCAAAGAATCGATTACTTTGGAAGGAAGATTCGGAAGTGATCTTTGAATGAAACTCATCTCAACAAAGAACTCTCAAAGTATCTAAATACTCACAAAATACGCTCAATAATATAGAGAGAAAGAGAAAACTTTGTTTACGGTGTGATTTTCAATTCTAACTTAGTCCTCTATTTATAGGAAAATGTTATTAGCAAAGCAGACTTGACACGCTACACGATGGCTTTACCTGCTACTATTGCCACCCACCACATTTGAAATAAAATTCAGCACATTTTTTCACCAACCACAAGTGGGGCCCATCAATTCTAGAATTTTCCACCAAAATCATTTATAACCTAATTTCTGAATCAGTCACCTCTTAAAATTCATAATAAATTATACGCTCATCTTTAACGGTTCAAAATTTGTGGACATAAACTCAACTTATATATGTATAACATATCCAAAAATTATAACGATCCAACGGTCGGATTAAATATTATAACTCACACAATAAAGCTGTAATAACACCGATTTGATCTTTTAATACCTCCAATCCGATAAAATACAAATAAAACATCTCAAAGATTAATTCCTTCATTAATAACCACATAAATAAATCCATCATTTATATTCATATAAAATAAATATTTCCTTATCATATGAATCAATAATTAATTATTCACAAATAATATTCTGAGAATCCCATTTATGACAACCAAAGTTTGTTCCGGGAAAGAGGGCTTTCCGATAAGGATTTCTCCTTACTGGCGCGCAATTAGGTGACCAAACCTCTCCTTAGACAAAACTTTCTAGACATTGCCAATAATGTTATCTAATAATATTATTCAAATAATATGAATTATTGATCTGATAATGGAGATAATAATGCGTTGACAATTATTGAACAACAATAATATAAAATATCAACGCAAGCAATTATTGAATCAATAAAATAAAATATTGAACAAGAATAACTCTGTGAAAATTATTGAGTAGTGCCTTCTTACGTAAGGATCAATAATTCAACAACAATCTTTGTGCAATACTGGTGTGCTCTTGTGCGCAACCACGTACATCTTGTATTTTAACCAACGGGTATTCCAACGGTCTTACTTGGTAATAACTACGCCATTATTTTTAACCAACTTATATTTGTGCGTTTTTCTTCATCCAATCGCTTTAGTTATGGGGCCCCACACATGGTCGGCCTGGTAAATACGAATATTTCCGACGATCACGAATATTCCCGACCAACCGAATATTCCCAAACAACAATGAATATTTTATAACCACTTGCTTATTTTGAAGTATTTGCGTATTTAACCCTAACTATCCACATTAATCAAATCAACCCTTACTATTTCAAAATAATAAATAAAGGAAATTCCTTTTATTTAAAAAAATTTAGGGTCTTACAACCTCCCTCCTTATGAAATTTCGTCCTCGAAATTGACGCGTACGATACTGGTGTTTGAAAAGATGAGGTACCTCGCTTTCATTTTGATTCCAACTCCCGGATCATTTCTTCAATAGCATGGTTTCTCAAAAACCTTAACTTGTGGTATAACCTTGGTGCATAGGACATGCTCTTTCCTATCCAATATCTTGTGAAGTACCTCCTCGTATGTTAAATCTTGGCTATCTAAATGCGGTTTTAACGCAATAATGTGGTTTGGGTTGTCCACATATTTACGTAACATCGATACGTGAAAAACGTTATGAACACGCAACATACTTAGCGTTAAGGCGAGTTTATAGGCCACAGTTCCTACTCGATCGAGGATTTCAAATAAATCAAAGGTTTGAGCTTTCCTCACCTCACCGATTCTCACTTTTGAAATAACAACTTCTTGCACCTCCTTCTTCAAATTCATCATCTCCGGTGTGTAGCTTGAACAGCTTTAACTTTATCGATTAAAGTCGATTATACTCGTATATCATCACGTACTCGTATATCATCACGTGGGTACCTAGAGTTTTCATCTCCATCTCTATTATTTGTATATTATACTGAAATGAGTCTTTAATGATATCGTACTTTCGTACTTGTATACGATCTTCTACTCAACACGTCACTACCACGTTCGCTTTTCCGGGATGGCATGGGTCGAACATATCTTTGAAATGAGTCTCCTCTTGAGTTCTTGAAGCTCTTCCCACATTCCTTGCTCCATTCGAATTTTGTATCTCTACGAGTTAGCTGCGTTAATGGAATAGCGATTCGAGAATATCCTTCAACGAATCTCCGATAATAACCAACTAAGCCTAGAAAGCTACGTATTTTGATTCTCGACTTAGGTTGCTCTCAACTGTGACTCATATCCCAATCTTGGATAGCACGTCACAATGACACCTATCGATTTACTATCGCATACGAATATGACGCGTCCCTACGGAGAGTTTGGCTTAGGTGAATTCCACAAAGGAAGTCGTAAGATAAAGGCTCGGTACCAAATTCTATAGTTGAATTTTTAACTCACGAAGTTCAATAGGAGCCATTTGATATGAGATTTTAGAAATGAGTTTTGTCTAGGGTTCAAAATCGATACAAAATTTAATATCGGGCTTTGGGAGTAAACCAAGAAATTCTTCGGAAATACGTCGGGAAAAATTAATAACAACAGAATATTATTCAAATCGGCGTATCTTTATTCAAATCCATAACATGGACTAAGAAAACTTGACATCCGTAATAAGCGAATGACTTCAAGGCTTGATATGAAAATGTTTGATTACAATGGTTTGATTGCTTGAATTGAATAACGAGTTGCTTAGGAATATGAAAACTAACAACCTTACAAAAGCAATCAATTTGGCATGATGAGTAGTTAACCTTAAAATCACATCAAAAGCAAATATCTCTATAGAAATAAGGTTAACGAGGTAATGCGATAGTGCCAACTGAATCAAGCAAGATTTCTAAACAACGGATGTAATGAAAGTTTCTCTAACGGAGTCTCCATAAATAGGTCAAAGTCTAATTTCTCCGTAGTCAAGTTCAAAGCGTTGAGCGCAAGCAAAAGAGATAAAAGAATGGGTAGAACCGATATCTAGTAAGGTATAAACTTCGCAGAGAATTTATAATTAACTAACTTGCGTGCTAACCGTCGGGTTTCTCGCATTTTAATTTGGTCACGACAAACGCTCTTCCAAGAACCGTTGACTTTGACTTTTACGGGACATCCTTTTGAGTCACCATTCTCATTGGATCGAGTTTCGATATCGTATAATCTCGAGTGATATGTCCTTCTTTTCCACAATTATAGCATACCTTAAACTGCTAGGCGGTTTGGCTAATATATCCCTCTTTCCCGCATCTGTAGCATCTAAGCGGCGATCGTTCTCTTCCCTAGAATTTGTTCTTTGGTCGCGATGCTGCTTAACGTCTTCCGTCATCGTTAAATCTTCTCTTTTAGATTGGACATCTCTTTCCATAATATCAACAGCGTCGATGCGGCTTTTACCCATGCATCACTCATTCTCACTCGTTCGGTTATTTCTTCTTTCATTTCGATTCGACTTTATCATCTTATATACGCGAAAAGAGTGCTTACATTCAAGCATCACGTGATCGGGTAACACAAGCTTGAATCGTTGCATCCTTTTGCTCCACGACGACCGCATTTGCAATTCTTGACTGCTCTTCTAACTCATGAATACGATTTTGCAATTCTATATTTTGATCATAAAATACCTCTAATAAACTCTCTTGGTACCTCTTCTTCCTCTTCTTCCTCACTCTCATTTGTTACATCCGGGATTATCTCTAAGGTGCAACTATCAATTCTTCACTCACACACATGGATATCTCTAATTCCTTCTTACACCGACATCACATTATCACGGTTGGCGATTAGAGGTGTCTCCACGATCTCATTCACTCCATTGTTAACGCTTTTTCGTGACCATTCTTAAAAACTATCATAAAAACAAGGGTTAATTAAACAAATTAACAAATCACATAATACCCCCTATATTATGACCAACCAACAAATAAGCTTAGGTAGGACACACTAGCGAAGGATTTACTCATCTCTCCCTCCTAGTTCTATTCCCCGATCTCCATGGGAGATCATATCCCTAAGCTCGATACCAATTGTGGCGCCCCCCAAAATAGGTATACATCACCCATTACGAGTTGTCAAATACATGTATGCGAAACAACTACAACTTTATTATTACAACAAGTTGAAAGCGTGCGTTTGAATACAAATATTATCTTCTAGACAATATCTATACTCAAATAAATCCTCATCACATTTATTGATACATTATTTTACAAAAATGGTGAGGACTACTAAACAATCCTTTCTAAAACCTTCATTCCATTACCCCGACTAGTACTCGCTACATTCTCGCCTCCCGAGAAGAAAAATGGAACAACAAGGAAAAGGGTGAGCTCAACTAGCCCGATAAAGAATACTATGACTAAGATAATATACAACAAATTATCGTTAGTCTCCAACGAGGAAAAATCGATAGAATACTGATAGACAACAAGTTTGAGATCAATATTCGCAATGAAATAATAATTCATAGAAGAGTTACGTAGAGAATGAAATCTACTATAATCTATGAATTTAACAGGTCCATCATCAATATTTTATCCCCTAACATCAATCAATTATTCATCTCAAATCAAATATTCATCTTTGCACTCTGAGGCCAAAGATATTCATCAATCGATTATGTTCATCTCAACACTGTTCATCTTTGCACTAAAGGCTAAAGATATTCATCGATCGGTCGTATTCATTTAAACACTGTTCATCTTTGCACCTCTGTGCCAAAGATATTCTTCAGAAATCATTCATCTTTGCACTACTGTGCCAAAGATATTCAATAATATCATCATTTAAAGGCGAGGATGATGAAAATATTTTTAAAAACGAATCCGGTGAAACAAAATGACAAGGATTAAGGATTAAGGATTCGTACTTTGTTTTATCCATGTCCAACAATACCTCAAAAATAATCATAGTGGTGTAAAATTGAGAATGATCAAAACATGGATACAATCAAAGCTAGTATCCGAATAGATATTTTGGACGAAAAGAAGAAATTTTATTTTTAAATTGAATAGTGTCAGATATCGTGAATAGTCTGCAGTATCACGTGAATAAGACTGTGATATCGTGAATAGTAACTCAGACACCAAATGATAGAAATTCCACAAAAACATCCTCACGCTTCATGAATAGTAATCGTGAATAGTAACTCATGAATAGTAACTCGTGAATAGTAACTCATGAATAGTAACCCCGACATGAAAAAGTTCCAAATTTGATAAAAACTTCAGATCAACATTTCAAACATAATGATATTGAAGAAATAATATCATTACTGAAAAAATAATATCCCTTACCTCAAAGAATCGATTGCCGGAAGGAAAGGTCGGAAGTGATCTTTGAATGAAACTTGTCTTTGACAATGACAACTCTCAAAGTATCTAAATACTCACAAAATACGCTCAATAATATAGAGAGAAAGAGAGAAAACTTTGTTTACGGTGTGATTTTCAATTCTAACTTAGTCCTCTATTTATAGGAAAATGTTAGCCCGCCAAGCGAGACTTGACCGCTACACGATGGCTTTACCGCTACTATTGCCACCCACCACATTTGAAATAAAATTCAGACACATTTTTCACCAACCACAAGTGGGGCCCATCAATTCTAAATTTTCCACCAAAATCATTTATAACCTAATTTCTGAATCAGTCACCTCTTAAAATTCATAATAAATTATACGCTCATCTTTAACGGTTCAAAATTTGTGGACATATACTCAACTTATATATGTATAACATATCCAAAAATTATAACGATCCAACGGTCGGATTAAATATTATAACTCACACAATAAAGCTGTAATAACACCGATTTGATCTTTTAATACCTCCAATCCGATAAAATACAAATAAAACATCTCAGCATTAATTCCTTCATTAATAACCACATAAATAAATCCATCATTTATATTCATATAAAATAAATATTTCCTTATCATATGAATCAATAATTAATTATTCACAAATAATATTACGAGAATCACATTTATAATGACAGTGTTCCCGAGGAAGAGGGGCTTTAGATAAGGATTTCTCCTTCTTTGTAGCGCAATTAGGTGACCAAACCTCTCCTTAGACAAAACTTTCTAGACATTGCCAATAATGTTATCTAATAATATTATTCAAATAATATGAATAATTGATCCGATAATGGAGATAATAATGCGGTGACAATTATTGAACAATGATAATATAAAATATCAACGCAATGCAATTATTGAATCAATAAAATAAAATATTGAGCAAGTAACTCTTTGTGAAAATTATTGAGTAGTGCCTTCTTACGTAAGGATCAATAATTCAACAATCATGCAATCTGGTGTCTTCTTTGTGCGACCACGCGTACATCGTATTTTAACCATAGGGTATTCAACAGTCTTAACGGTAACAACTACGTAGTTATTTTTAACCAACTTATATTTGTCGTTTTCTTCATCCAATCGCTTTCAGTTATGGGGCCCACACATGGTCATTTTGCCTAGTCGCATACGAATATTTCCGACGATCTGAATATTCCACGACCAATAGAATATTCCCCGACAACAATGAATATTTTATAACCACTTGCTTATTTTGAAGTATTTGCGTATTTAACCCCTAACTATCCACATTAATCAAATCAACCCTTACTATTTCAAAATAATAAATAAAGGAAATTCCTTTTTATTTAAAAAAATTTCGGGGTCTTACAATCAAAACATGGATACAATCAAAGCTAATATCCAGAATAGATATTTTGGACAAAGAGAAGAAATTTCATTTTTCTATTGAATAGTCAGAGTATCGTGAATAAAGTGTCGATATCGTGAATAGTAACTCCGACATCAAAAGATAGAAATTCCACAAAAAACATCTTCACGCTTTATGAATAGTACTCGTGAATAGTAACTCGTGAATAGTAACTCATGAATAGTAACTCGTGAATAGTAACTCATGAATAGTAACCCCGACATGAAAAAGTTCCAAATTTGATAAAAAGTTCCAACCAATATTTCAAAGATATGATATTGAAGAAATAATATCATTTGAGAAGAAAATAACATCCCTTACCTCGAAAGATTAGTACTTCTAGCTGGAATACCGGGTATAGTGCTGAAAGGAACTTGCACCGTCTAACAATACTCAAAGTATACTCAAAATACTCACAAGAATAAACCGATAATATAAAGAGAAAACTTGAGTTTACGGTGTGATTTTCAATTCTAACCTAAGCACCTATTTATAGGAAAATGCTTAGAACACCAAAGCAGAAAATTTAATATAATATTAATATATATATTAAGATTTCTACGCCCACCTTCCTAGATCTGATCTCAGCTCATTATGCACATGTTGTAGCCCACAAAACAAACAAAAAACGTTTTTATTATTTAAAATATTTTAAACTTCCAAAAATTAATTATTTCGGAGCTTTAGAACTTCAATAATTCATAATAAATAGCCCTTCTATCAGAAAATTCGAATCTTGGGAGTTTTTATAGGAAATTCAATTCTCTAAAACTTTACTGAGAAGAAAGTTTTTCAAATTCCAAAGAAATTGGAAGAAATCCACAAGCGGGGATTTTACAATTTATAATCAAATTTCGGTCAATAAATGGGGTCCATTGACATGTTTAACATGTTTTAAACATTTATTGCAACAAAAATACTCTTCCTCCTCCTATACTCATATATCCTACATTCGTTGTAAAAATATCACCATTATTATATTATTAAAATATAATAATATATTTAAAAGAATTATTTTATCGGAAAAAGATAAAATTTCAATTTTCAACAATTGTCACATTAAAATTTTCTCCATCTATATCCACATAAAATCAATATTTTCCTCATCATATGAATCAATAATTAATTATTCACAAATAATATTACTGAGAATCACAATGTTGACAACGAGCAGCGGTTCAGAGGAAGAGGGGCTTTCAATAAGAATTTCTTCTTCTTGGTAGCGCAATTAGGTGACCAAACCTCTCCTTAGAGCAGAACTTTCTAGACATTGCCAATAATGTTATCTAATAATATTATTCAAATAATATGAATTATTGCTTCGATAATGAAAAATCTTGTGTAATGACAATTATTGAAAACACAAGAATATAAAATATCAACGCAAAGACAATTATTAACTCGATAAAATATTTGAGCAGTAATTCTTTGTAACCATTATTGAGTAGTACCTTCTTCACGTAAGAATCAACAATTGGTGCAATACAGGTGTACTTCTTGTGTTTTAACCAAGGGTATTTTTAACAGTATTAATGGTAACAACTACTGTAGTTATTTTTAAACCACTTATATTTTTGCGTTTTCTTCATCCAATCGTTTTTTTCCGTTATGGGGCCCACACATGGGCTGCGGCATGAGTAAATACGAATATTCCCCGAGCGATGCGAATATTCCACGACCAAATGAATATTCCCAAGACAACAATGAATATTTTATAACCACTTGCTTATTTTGAAATATTTGCGTATTTTACCCCTAACTATCCACATTAATCACATCAACCCTTACTATTTCAAAATAATAAATAGAGAAAATTAAATTTCATTAATAATAAGTTGGGGTCTTACAACCCTCCCTCTTTATGAAATTTCGTCCTCGAAATTGACGTGACGTACTGGTGTTTTGAAAAGGTGAGGATACCTCGCTTTCATTTCCGCTTCCAATTCCCGGTCATTTCCTATATAGCATGATTCCTCCACAAAATTTTAACTTGTGGTATGACCTTTCTTGCGTAGGACATGCTCCTTCCTATCCAAGATCTTGTGAGATACCTCCTCATGCGTTAAGTCTTGGCTATTTCATCAGGTTCTAATTCTATAATGTGGTTCGGGTCTTTCACATATTTACAAAGTACGAGATATGTGAAACACATTATGAACACGAGACATACTTGGAGGTAATGAAGTCTATAGGCTACATTTCCTACTCGGTCAAGAATTTGAAATGGACCAATAAATCGTGGATTGAGCTTTCCTCTCTTCCCAAATCTTGTAACTCCCTTCCATGGAGCAACTTCATGATAATACATGATCCCTACACTAAATTCCACGTCCTTTCGATGAAGATCCGCATAACTCTTTTGTCGATCTTGTGCTATTTGTATACGTTGTCGAATCATTTGGATCTTTTCCGTAGTCATACGTACCAACTCGGGTCCCAACAGTGTTGCTTCACCCACCGCGTCCCAACATACTGGAGAGTGACACTTTCGTCCATATAATGCTTCAAATGGAGCTACACCTATACTTGCCTGATAACTATTGTTGTAGGAGAATTCCACCAATGGTAAATACTTATCCCAAGCGCCCTTGAAGTCAGGACACGAGTCTTAATAAATCTTCAAGAGTTTGAATAGTCCTTTCGATTGTCCGTCTGGTTTGAGGATGGTGGTATGCCCAATCGAATCAGAAATCCGTGCCCATAGCTTTTTGCAAGCTAACCCAAAATCTTGAAGTGAATCTTGGGTCACGATCCAAAACTATGGATACGGGCATGCCATGCAACCTCACAATCTCATTCACGCATACATACTAGCAAGGCGTTCAAGTGAATAAGTCTCCGTATCGGCAAGAAATGAGCGGACTTGGTTAATCTATCAACAATAACCCAAATAGCATTGATGCCACGAGAAAGCCGTAGGAAGACAATGTAATTGAAATCCATGGTAATGTGTTCCCACTTCTATTTCGGAATCTCAAGTGGTTGCAGCGGACCCTTAGGTACTAGATGCTCTGCCTTTACACGTTGACAAGTTAAACACATTGAGATAAACTTTGCAATCTCTCTTCATATTGTTCCACCAAAATGTATGTCGAAGATCACGATACATTTTAGTACTTCGAGGATGGATTGCAAATGGTGTATTGTGTGCCTCCATCATAATCTTGTACTTCAAATCGAGTCGTTAGGAACACAAAGTCTAGAGTGGCCTCAAGTATTCCTTCTTCATCAATTCTCGCTTAGGAATAGCTCCTTCTTGTACTTTTTCTTCTTCATACGCATCGACTTGAATTCGGTGGCTTGAGCAACCTTAACTTTTTCTATTAAAGTTGGCTCTATGCATATACTTGACATCATCGCACTTTTCGTTCTCGCATATGATCTTCTACTCACGCGCGTCACTACCACGTTCGCTTTTCGGGATGGTATTGAATAGTGTGGTCGTAGTCTTTCAATAGCTCGAGCCAGCGTCATTGCCGCATGTTGAGTTCTTTTGAGTGAAGAAATATTTAAGGCTTTTATGGTGCGAATATATCTCCACTTTCTCCCCATATAGATAGTGCCTCCATATCTTTAAGCGCTGAAAACATTGCCGCTTAACTCTAGATCATGAGTAGGATAATTCCTCTCATACTCTTTAAGTTGTCGCGAGGCATAGGCTATGACTTTCCCACGTTGCATGAGAACACATCCTAACCCTTTGCTTGAAGCATCATTTGTAGATAACAAATCCATCCAAGAACCGGATGGTATTGTTAGAACAGTGCGAAATAAGTCTCCTCTTAAGCTCTTGGAAACTCTTCTCGCATTCTTCGCTCCAAGCGAATTTTGTATCCTTCCGAGTTAAATTTGAGTTAATGGAGTAGCGATTCGAGAAAACCCTTCCACGAATCTCTCGATAATAACCGGCTAAGCCCAAAAAGCTACGTACTTGATCCACCGAACTTGGTTGCTCCCAACTTTGTATTGCTTCAATCTTGGCGGATCCACGGATACTCCATGTTTTGACACTGACGTGCCCAAGAAATGCTACTTCCTCAAGCCGAACTCACATTTCTTCAATTTGGCATATAGTTGGTTTTCACGAAGCCTTTGGAGTACCGACTTCAAATGGTGCTCATGATCTTCACGACTTTTGGAATATATAAGGATGTCATCAATAAAGAAACAACGAATCGATCCAAATATTCCTTGAATACTCGGTTCATCATATCCATGAAAGCCATGAGGAGCATTATTCAAATCAGAAAAACATGACTAAGAATTCATAATGCCCGTCTCAGAGTTCTAAAAGCGGTCTTTGGAATATCCTCGGTTCTAATCTTCATTTGATGATATCCGAATGAAGATCGATTTTTGAAAAGAATTGTGTGCCCTTGCAAGTAATTGGTCAAACAAGTCATCAATACGAGGTGAGGATACCTATTCTTGATGGTGACATGGTTCGATTCAGATAGTCAATCTGAAAGTCGCATACTCCCGTCTTTCTTCTTTACAAATAAAAGCAGAGCACCCCGAGGAGATGTACTGGGGACGAATGAAACCGATGTCCAACAATTCTGTAGTTGGACCTTTAACTCCTGAAGTTCAATAGGAGCCATTCGATATGGGGTTTTAGAAATGGGCTTTGTGCGGGTTCAAGATCAATAAAGAATTCAACTTCACGTTTCTAGGGGTAGACCGGGAAGTTCTTGGAAATCGTCGGGAAAGTCAATAACAACGGGAATATTATTCAAATTTGGCGTGTCTTTATTCAAATCCATAACATGGGCTAAGAAAGCTTGACATCCGTTTTTTAATAAGCGAATAGCTTTATGATTAGATATAGCGGTGATTGATTTTAATGGTTTAGTTGCTTGAATTGCATACAACGGGTTGGTTAGGAATATGAAAACTAACAACCTTACGAAAACAATCAATTTTGACATGATGAGTAGTTAACCAATCAATCCCTAAAATCACATCAAAAGCAAATATCTTTAAAGAGATAAGGTCAGCGGGTAAGGTGATGGTGCCAACTTGAATCAAACAAGATTTATAAGCGAGTGGATGTGATGAAAGTTTCTCTATGAGTTTTCCTGAGATATGTCAAAGTCTAATTTTTTTGAGTCAAGTTTAAGCGTTGAGCACATGCAGGAGAGATAAATGAATGGGTAGCACAGGTATCAAGTAAGGTATAAACTTCGCAAGAATTTATAAATAGCTTACCCGTGATCACCTCGTTTGGGTTTCTCGCATTTTGACCGATCACAACAAAGCGCTCTTCCGGAATCGTTGACTTTGACTTTTCTCGGGACGATCTTTTGAGTCACCGTCCCCGGTGAACTAGGTTTATTCTGCGTACAATCTCGGCGATATGTCCTTCCATTCCACAATTATAGCATACCTTGAAGCTGTTGTGGGCGGTTTGGTGATATGTCCCTCTTTTCCGCATTTGTAGCATATACCGGTGGTCGTTCTCCTCCCTTAGAACCGATTTTGTTGCGGCACTTTCGTCTTCACATGGTCGTTGTTAAATCTCCTCTTTTAAAATCTCCTCGACTCGCTTCTTCTATTTTCATGGCCATGATTACCACCCGAGTGGTTACCATTTTTGTCCGTCTGTTTCTTTCTCCATTGGTGGTTATTATTATTACATTGTTGCTATCTCTGAGTACGATCCTGGTTATGGTCCCTTAGTTGAATATACTCGTTATCTCGCTCTAACAATTGAGCCCATTAACAACACATCTGAATAGAGAAAATTTATGAGAAATGAGATATTGTCGTACGCCGGGTTTCAAACCTCTCGAAACATCCGCGTCTTACGTTCCTTATTCTCCACCAAATGAGGTGCAAACACGGATAACTCTGCAAACTTTGCCTCGTCTTGAGACACCGTCGTGTTGTTTTGTTCCAATCGATGAACTCCACTTCCTTCATATAGCGAACACTTTCGGGAAAGTATTTGTCATTAAATAGCTTCTAAAAGCGTCTCCCAAGACATCTTTGAGTGCGAAATTTGGATGGAGTGCGCTTCCACAGACTCCCACCCGGTGAGTGCGCCTTGCCACGGAACATAAAGGTGGCGAATGGAACCTTCATTCCTCCATGCATCCCAAGACATCGAATATCTTGGTAATTTGCTTGACCCATGTTTCCGCCGTGATCGGATCTGGCTTTCCCTTAAATTCTGGTGGTCCCAACTCTTTGAAGCGCTTGGTTGTGACAACCCGTGAATTGCTATCATTTCCTCCTGTATTTTGAACACGAGTCTCCTTATGCGATTTTGCATGAAGCGCAAAAAACTTCTAAACATCCCTCGTTCATCATCGCTTTCGGTGGTGTTGTTCACGGGAGGAACATTGCCGACTTTGTTGCACGTTCTCCTCGTTGGTGAGTACTGAGCGTCTCCACGGTCTCATTTCCATTGTTAATATTCTCGATCGACATTCTCAAATACCGTCATAAAACAAGGGTTAATTAAGGAAATCAATATATCACATAATATCCTTATATCTTGACCAACTAAAAAATAAGCTTAGGTAGGACACACTAGCGAAAGGATTTACTCGTCTCTCCCCTCTAGTTCTATTCCCAGATCTCATGGAGATCATATCCTAAGCTCGATACCAATTGTGGCGCCCCCAAAATAGGTATACATCACCCATTACGAGTTGTCAATACATGGTACGAAACAACTACAACTTTATTATTACAACAATAAAGCGTGAGTTTAAATACAAATATTATCTTACAGACAATATCTATACTCAAATAAATCCTCATCACATTTATTGATACATTATTTTACAAAATGGTGAGGACTACTAAACAACTCTCTCTAGAACCTTCATTCCATACCCAGGCTACGTACTCATTATATTCTCGCCTCCACGAGAAAAATGGAACAAAAAGGAAAAGGGTGAGCTCAACTAGCCCGGTAAAGAATATTATGACTAAGATAATATACAACAAATTATCGTTAGTCTTCAACGAGGAAAAATCTAATAGAATACTGATAGACAACAAATTTTAAATCAATATTCGCAATGAAATAATAATTCATTAGAAGAGTTAAGTAGAGAATGCAAACTACTATCTTCATGTATGAATTTAAAAGTTCATCGTCTATCTTTTATCCTGTAACATCAATCAATATACATCTGGAATCAAATATTCATCTTTGCACTACAGGCAAAGATATTCATCGATTAGTTATGTTCATCTAAACACTGTTCATCTTTGCACTTCTGACCAAAGATATTCTTGAAATCATTCATCTTTTGCACTACTGGGCCAAAGATATTCAATAATATCATCATTTAAGACGAGGATGATGAAAAATATTTTTAAAGAAGCGAATCCGGTGAAACAAAATGACAAGGATTAAGGATTAAGGATTCGTACTTTGTTTTATCCATGTCCAAAAATACCTCAAAAATAACCACAGTGGTGTAAAATTCAAGAATGATCAAAACATGGATACAATCAAAGCTAGTATCCGAATAGATATTTTGGACAAAGAGAAGAAATTTCATTTTTTAGGTGAATAGTGTCAGATATCGTGAATAGTCAGTATCGTGAATAGTAACTCAGACACCAAAAGATAGAAATTCCACAAAAAACATCTTCACGCTTCATGAATAGTACTCGTGAATAGTAACTCGTGAATAGTAACTCATGAATAGTAATTCATGAATAGTAACTCATGAATAG
Organism: Panax quinquefolius; assembly: GCA_020205615.1. Classification (NCBI taxonomy): domain Eukaryota; kingdom Viridiplantae; phylum Streptophyta; class Magnoliopsida; order Apiales; family Araliaceae; genus Panax; species Panax quinquefolius. The sequence continues at coordinate 45,922,853 of CM035163.1, read as the reverse complement.
TAACCCCGACATAAAAAAGTTCCAAATTTGATAAAAAGTTCCAACCGATATTTCAAAGATAATGATATTGAAGAAATAATATCATTTGAAAAGAAAATAACATCTCTTACCTCGAAGATTAGTACTTCTATTTGGAATCTAGGGTATAGTCTTTGAAGGAACTTGCACTGCCTAACAATACTCAAAGTATACTCAAAATACTCACAAGAATACACTCGATAATATAGAGAGAGAAAACTTCAGTTTCTGGTGTGATTTTCAATTCTAACCTAAGCACCCTATTTATAGGAAAATGCTTAGAACACCAAAGCAGAAAATTTAATTTAATATTAATATATATATTAAGATTTCTATGCCCACCTTCCTAGATCTGATCTCAGCTCATTATGCACATGTTGTAGCGCACAAAACAAACAAAAAACGTTTTTATTATTTAAAATATTTTAAACTTCCAAAAATTAATTATTTCGGAGCTTTGGAACTTCAATAATTCATAATAAATAGCCCTTCTATCAGAAAATTTGAATCTCGCGTGTTTTTATAGGAAATTCAATTCTCTACAACTTTGCAGAAGAAAGTTTTTCCAAATTCCAAGCAGAAATGGATGAAATCCACAAGCAGGGGGATTTTCTGTTTATAATCAAATTTCGGTCGATAAATGGGGTCCTTGACATGTTTAACATGTTTTAAACATTTATTGCAACAAAAATACTCTTCCTCCTCGTATACTCATATATCCCACATTCGTTGTAAAAATATCACCATTATTATATTATTAAAATATAATAATATATTTAAAAGAATTATTTTATCGGAAAAGATAAAATTTCAATTTTCAACAATTGTCACATTAAAATTTTTCTCCATCTATATCCACATAAAATTAATATTTTCCTCATCATATGAATCAATAATTAATTATTCACAAATAATATTAAAGAATCCTGATATTGACAACCGAGGCGGTTCGAGGAAGAGGGGCTTTCAATAAGAATTTCTTCTTCTTGGCGCGAATTAGGTGACCAAACCTCTCCTTAGACGAACTTTCTAGATATTGCCAATAATATTATCTAATAATATTATTAGGATAATATGAATTATTGCTTCGATAATGAAAAAAATTGTGTAATGACAATTATTGAAACAACAAAGAATATAAAATATCAATATAACAATTATTAACTCGATAAAATCTTGAATAGTAATTCTGTAACCATTATTGAGTAGTGCCTTCTTACGTAAGAATCAACAATTGGTGCAATCTGGTGTGCTACTCTTGTGTTTTAACCAAGGGTATTTTAATAAAGTATTAATGGTAACAACTACGCCGTTAATTTTAAACCACTTTTATTTGTCGTTTTCTTCATCCAATCGCTTTTTCGTTATGGGGCCCACACATGGCTGCGTCGTCATACGAATATTCCCCGACGACGCACTGAATATTCCACGATAAACGAATATTCCCCAACAACAATGAATATTTTATAACCACTTGCTTATTTTGAAATATTTGCGTATTTTACCCCTAACTATCCACATTAATCACATCAACCCTTACTATTTCAAAATAATAAATATAGAAAATTAAATTTCATTAATAATAAGTTGGGGTCTTACATTAGTGTTAGTGGAAATCGACTTTTATTTCGATATTAATTGATGTCTGGAAGTTATACTGACCAGTCGGGTAATTAATCGGATAAATGAGCAATTAATTGCTATTAATTCACATGATTATGGCTATTTGTTCACATGTGTGTACTATTGATTCACATTTTTGTACTATTAGGGGAGTTGGTGCAAGATTGATAATACTTGCATGACTAAGTTAAAAATGGAGGTATAGATGAAGGTACTATACTGTAATTCGTATTTTCACATGATTATAACTATTGATTCACATGATTGAACTATTGATTCACATTATTTACTATTAGGGGAGGTGGTGCAAGTTTGATAATACTTGTTGGACTAAATTAAAAATGAAAGAAAAGTTAGAGGTATTGTACTGTAATTTTGTGATCCCTAAAATGTGCAATTATTAAAACTATATTTTTCTATAAATAGAAGCTCATTCTTCCTTCATTTCTCACCAATTCACTAAAGCTTTAGAGTAATTATTATAGAGAGAAACTATAGAGAGAAAGAAGAAGAGAAGTCTGATACCTCACTATTCCCATATCCAGTTTGTTCTAAGGTAAGGGTTATTATTTCTTTCGTATTCATGAAGAGAGCTCTTTGTTATTCAATTCTTTATTATTCTGTTGGAATATCCTATCTGTGCGGTTTACGCATGACCTGGTTCCATTCTTTATTATTACATTGATAATAACACATGCATGCGATTACATCGCATGCATGGAGAATTCTTACGTTATTACATTCTTTATTATTACATTTGGAATATCACATGCATGCGGATTCGCATGACCTGGTTCCATTCTTTATTATTCTGTTGGGAATAACCTGTCTGTGCGGTCTATTGCATGCATGGTGAATTCTTCTGTTATTCCATTATTTATTTTTCTGTTGGAACAACCTGTCTATGTGGATTACCCACAACCTGGTTCCATCAAGGAAAATAGGATTTTATGGCTTGGGAATCCTATATAGGGTATATGCAGATTTTTGATGAGGGATTTGATCATTGGTGATGAAATCTTATGAGTATGGTATTTTTAAATGATTAAAATGCATTATTTGGTTAAGTGTAAACAATTGAAATAAATTATTTATAAGTTTAAGAAGTGATTAAAATATTATTATAATATTAATAATATTAGATTATGAGTTTATTAAGTGATTGATAATATTTGGATAAATTTAAAGTCTTTAATATTTATCCTTGATTTCGTTTGATTATTTCTTATATCATTGTCATCATTCTCATGCTTATATTGTGATGAAAGTCATCTTTGGCTTACGTGCATAGATGGACTTAGTATGATTATGACCAGAGATTATTCGGTATAATCATGACCATAATGTAACGAATGATGTGGTAAAAGTCCTCATTGGTCGGTAGTGAATTGATGGACAGTTTTTGGTATGATTATGACCAGGGATTATTCGGTATAGTCATGACCATTGATTATTTAATGAATATCCTTGGCCCATAGTGCAGGGATGATTCGATGATGTGGTTTATTTATTAAGCTGAGTCTCAGCGATAAAAAATTGATCAAAACATTTTAAATCTTAGAAGATAGTAGATATTATGCTCTACTTGACTCTTCTAATGGATTGCTTATTCCGCTGCAGTTAAACTTGATGTCTATTGTATTTTATCAGTTTAACAGTGTTGAAGGCTAATGATAATTTATCCTGCATTATCTTAGTCATAATATTTCTAACTGGGCTAGTTGAGCTCACATTTTCTTTCACTGTTCTCTTCAGGAAATGGGAACGTAGCCGGGACTAGTCGAGGAACGGAGTGACGGTCCAGATGATAGCATTAGTAGTCCTCACTATTCTATTAAATAATGTGACAATAAATGTAATGATATTGTCTAGATGACAATATTCTTATTAAAACTCTTAGATTATGTTTTTTGGTATTTTACACGACTGTTGTATAATTAAGTTGTATTTGAATTTTGTATCATGTAAGTGGCGACCCAAGATGGGTTATGTATACCTGTTTTAGGAGCGTCACCTGTAATTTATGTAAGTTATACGTATTAAATTGGGTGCTAGAAATTAAGATTAGCTTTGTTTCTATTCTTCGTGCCCAACACTATAATTCGCCATGCCATGAACGCCAAGCCTCACGCATATGATCCCAAAAAATCGGCCTTAACGCTAACCTCGCGTGGCCTAACCCCGACTTTGTGACTCGCGTCAGAAGCGCCAAAGATCAACTTATGCTTGAAGACCAACCAGTGTCTGTCTGTGGAAATACAATATACAGTTAGCAAAATGGCCAGAAAATTATTTTCTTTTACACAAAGTCTGTAATTGTTGATACGTTGCAGTATTATGACTGTTAGAATATGACTTTTGTTAATTGTTGTATCATAGTACTAAGAATGGGCATATAATTAACACTTAATGAGTTTTGATTACTAATGTAACTTGACTATGTGGTTAAAAATCAAACCATACATGAAATAGATACTTATTTATATATAGAGTATTTGTAGTGACTAATTATGTCATAATGATATGTGTATAGGATATTGTGAATCAAATTATTACGGTTTAGCTTACACGCAAGGCAAGTTTTCTAACCCTAAACTTTCTTTGTGCAATTTTCTTAAATCTAATTATATTGTGCATGCTCCTAAACCTCACCTCTTGATATTGAGCAAGTTTTTCTAATCTTTAACCTGTTATTTAGCATGCAAGTTTCTAAATTCTGATACACTAACGTTGAACAAGTTATAACTTTCAATTTACTATTTATTATGCATGCTCAATACTCAATTCTAAACAAGATTCGAACCTTAGCTTAATATTGTTCAAGCAAGGTATATTATGTTATTCAATGCTTATGCTCTTAGATTATTCCTAAAGCATGACCTTAATCTATAATGTTGATTCATTTATGATTTATTCCATAACATAATGTTATTACATTTTTATTCAGCTAATCCTTAGTTGATGTTCGTTAAACTCTAAATTACCTTGAAACCTATCCAAACCAAACTTACTTTGGTGCAGACTCGTATTCTAAATGCTGAGATGAATAACCCTATTATAGGGGATAATTTACGCATAGCGTTTAAATGTTTGTGTAAATGTTTGTGCACAATACATTGTACGAAGGGCTGATCCCCCTAAGTACGAATAGTCCCTATAGTCTTTGGACTGTTAAAGTTTAAGTTGAAAGAACACTTATAACTATGGACATAGTTCATGGTCGTTTGACCCTCAGTTATACATTTCAAATTCAGTTCCTGATTATTATTGATGAAGCACATTATTCATCTTTATTGAGCCTATTCATTTGCCAGTTGATATGATGTTTATTCATTGTCATTTCAAGTGAGCATTGTTTGTTCACTCTTACTTATATAAATATTACAGCTAAAATTGAGAAGGTCGATGAACCTGCAACCAGTAAAGGGAAACGGAAGATAAGCAAATATTAAAGACTTGTAAACCTGTTGACTTTTATATTGTCAAACTTTATTTTAAATCTTGTGATGTAGTTTTTTAATTTTCCGCACATGATGTTTGTATGTAAAGGTTAGATAACCTGGGAGATTTTATTGAACTTATTGATGTAATCCTTTAATGGGAAGGTTGATTATTAAATTTTATTATGTTTGGGTAGTTAGACATGAATATTTTTATCAAGTGAACACCAAATCTGGTGGAAATGAAGTACTCTAATTTGGGGGTGTCACAAGTTGGTATCAAAGCTTTAGGTTATGAACCTTAGGTGGGGAAAAGCCTTAGGAAGTAACCTTTAAAAAGATAGTGGTGATAAACTCTTATCGAGTTTTAAGGAAGAAGTAATAAAACACTTATGTGCTTATGTGATTACAACATATGTGCTCGTGAGTGTCGAGTAGTAATGATTAGTAATTAAAACTTAAAATTTTAGTTGTCAGGATGGCTAATATAGGAGAATCCAGTCAGGGTAGGGAGGAAGGACCCCAGATGCCTAGAGAGGAGGAGCCTCGAGATATTCAGGTGGTTTGGGAACAACTACTACCACGGGAAACATCTTCGTTGGTCACAATGGTTGAGCAAGAGGGTTTTCCTGATGAGGATGATGAGATAGAGATAGACGAGGAAGACCCTGTGGAACTGCCACAGTCGAATGAGGATGAGGAGGAAGAGGAGGAAGAGATTCCACTAAACTCGATCACTGCCCGTATGTAAGACAAAGTATACGACCGCAATGTGGAACTTCAGGATAGCGTTGAAGAGTTGAGAGAGATAGTAGTTGAACAACAGACCTCAATGGCGCAGAAGGACAACGAGATCCAAGATCTAGAGGAACGTCTGAGTAATGTCAAAGGGAAGCTGGTCCACACTGAAGGAGGAAACGAGCAACTGACAGAGGAGATCGCAGAACTGAAGAACAAGCTGAAGGAAGAATCTACTAAGAGGGCAAGAGCCGAAGATGCGAACGAAGAAGCTTCTAAACGAGCTAGAGTAGCAGAGAGAGATATACAAGTGAAGAAGATCACGATGGAAGAGACGAATAATGTTTTCAACATTGTAATCAATCGTGCTCAAGATCGGGTCATGGGTTATCTGATTTAGTTTGAGACGCTGCCATCGTACATGTTAGATCGCCGAACAATGTTTTGTATTATGGAAGAAGAGCGTCGTAATGCTATGCAGTATTTTAGTAGGTCGTCATAAATGTACTTGATATGCGATTAATAATATGATAAATAATATGTAAATCCCAAGCGTTATGTAACCTATGGGATATGATGATGATGTTATCCTGAAACTTTAGTAGTTTAGAAAATTAATGTAAATAACAGTGATGCTATTGTTCTTATATTTTTTAAAAGATTATGAATGAATAAAAATTATTATTTTATTCAAAGTGTTATGTGTTATGTGATGATCTTTTATGATGTGCAAGTTAAGTAGAAAATACTTAAAAGGAATTGAGTAATAATCTAATGAGTGTATTTTAACAGAAAATGCCTCCAAGAAGATGCCAGCCACGACAAAGAACCCCTGAGGGATCTACCAACAATAACAATGTGGAAGCTAACCCGATTCGTGATTAGTGATATTCTTGTGGTGCGTTCTGTAATCAACTGTAGAATCAAGCTGTGACATATAAGGACTTCAAAGCGGTTGGACCACCAGAATTCCATGGGTCCATGAATCTAGTTGAGGTACATACCTGGATCATGGAGATAGAGAAAGTGTTTGATGTAGCTAGAGTAGGTGTGAATCAGAAGACTGCTTTTGCAACATTCATGTTGAAAGCAAAGGCTAGTTATTTGTGGCAAGCCAATAAGACTTGAGGAGGACAAGGGGTGATGACATGGGATAGGTTTAAGGAGATATTCTTCGAGACCTATTTCCCAGAGAGTTTGAAGAATCAGATGGAGGTGCAGTTTCTGGAACTGAAGCAGGGATCAATGACGGTATCGAAGTATGCCGTAAAATTTAGTGAATTGGCAAGGTTTGCGCCATATCAAGTCAACACAGATAAGCGCAAGGCTAAGAGGTTTGAGCAGGGACTGAAACCCTGGTTATACAGTAGGGTCTCCCTTTTCTAGCTGAAGACATTCGCAGTGGTGCTTGAGAAGGCAATTCTCACTGAGGGTAGAGGTGAGGCTGTGACAAAGTATAATCAAGAAAAAAGAAAGAAGAAGAATGAGGGTGAAGGTAAGAATGGTAGTAGTAGTGGTGAAAATGGTAACAATAACCTGAAGAGAAAATGGAATGGAAGTGTGGGTGCTGGAAACCAGCAAGGTAACCAGCAGAAGAAAAAGTTTGAAGCATGTGCTACATGTGGGAAGTTTCACGCGAGTGTGTGCTTAAGGGGGAAGCGTGTATGCTTTAACTGTGGCCAGGAAGGTCATATTACCCCAAATTGCAATTAACCCAAAAAGAATGTTTGCTACACGTGCGGGTCAAAGGATTATTTTGCTCATGAGTGCCCTAAGAAGAAAGCTGAAGAGACAATGGGAAATAAGGGAGGTAGCAATGGAGGCACATTGACCATTGTGAGACCAACGTCATCAAACAGACCCACAGCCAGAACCTTTAACATGACTGTGCAAGATGCGGTATAATTAAAAGATGTTGTGTCAGGTATTATCCCAATCAATAATATTGATGCTTATGTATTATTTGATTCGGGTGCTACTTGCTCGTTTATATCCGATGAATTTGCTAAGAGGTTAGGATTGCCTAGTGAAGAATTGAATTTCCCTTTAAACATAGAAATTGGGAATAAGGAGGTGATTCCTGTTAGGTTCATATACAAGAATTGTAGGGTGAACATTAAGGGGAATGTCATGATGGTAGATTTAATTCTAATAAAACTTGGAGAGTTTGATGTTATTTTGGGAATGGATTGGCTGTTAGATTATGGAGAGATAATTGATTGCCAAAAGAAATGTGTAAACCTGATGACTCCGTCAAAGGTAGTTTTCTATGGTAGCAGATCGCCTAGACATGAAAGATGTCTAATGATTATGCAGGCCAAGAAGTTATTGAGTCAAGGCTGTATGGGTTATTTAGCTTACATAGTCGATACTCAGAGGAAGGGGGTGAAACTGGAAGAGATATCAGTGGTTAGGGAATTTGTAGATGTGTTTCTGGAGGATTTGCTAGGACTGCCGTCTGACCGAGAGATTGAGTTCGTGAATGACTTAGCGCCAGGAACCGCTCCGATATCGAAGGCCCCGTATAGGATGGCTCCGGTAGAAATGAAGGAACTGATGGTACAATTACAAGAGTTGTTGGACAAGAACTACATTCAGTCGAGTGTGTCACTGTGGGGAGCACCAGTGTTATTCGTGAAGAAGAAGGATGGGTCAATGCGTCTTTGCATTGATTATAGGGAATTAAACAAAGTCACTATTAAGAATAAATATCCATTGCCAAGAATAGATGACTTGTTTGATCAATTGAAGGGTGCTAGATACTTCTTAAAAATAAATTTGAGAAGTGGGTATCACCAATTGAAAGTAAGAAAGGAGGACGTACTAAAGACGACATTCAGAACTCGGTATGGACATTACGAGTTTCTGGTGATGTCTTTTGGTTTGACCAATGCCCCTGCTGCATTCATAGATTTGATGAACAGGGTGTTTAAACCATTATTAGATAAGTTTGTGGTGGTATTTATTGATGACATCCTGGTGTACTCCAAATCTCAAGAAGAACACGTGGAACATTTAGGTTTGATATTGGAGACAATAAGAAAGGAAAAGTTGTACGCGAAATTCTCTAAGTATGAATTTTGGCTAGAACGTGTAGAATTTCTTGGGCATGTGGTTGACAAAGATGGGATTTCAGTGGATCCATCAAAAGTTGAAGCTGTAATCAATTGGGAACAACTAAGAACACCCTTGGAGGTGAGGAGTTTCTTGGGACTGGCCGGCTATTATACACGGTTTATTCAGGATTTTTCCAAGATTGCCACTCCGTTAACAAATTTGACAAGGAAAGCTGTAAAATTTGTTTGGACAGAGAAGTGTGAAGAGAGTTTTCAAGAATTAAAAAAGAAGTTAAGTGTGGCACCTGTGTTGTCATTACCAGATAATACAGGAAACTTTGTGGTGTATAATGATGCCTCACATAAAGGATTAGGTTGTGTGCTTATGCAGAACGGCAAAGTTATTGCATATGCATCAAGACAACTGAAGGACTATAAGAAAGGATATTTGACTCATGATTTAGAGTTGGCTGCAGTGGTATTTTCTCTAAAGATATGGAGACACTATCTCTATGGAGAAAAATGTGAGATCTACACAGACCATAAGAGTCTGAAGTATATTTTCAGTTAGAAGGACCTGAACATGCGTCAAAGGAGATGGATGAAATTAATAACAGATTATGATTGTGAGATCTTTTATCATCCGGGCAAGGAGAATGTGGTTGCAGATGCTTTAAATAGGAAAGGTCGGGAAAAGTTGATGTTGATAACCGCTCATGAGGAGCTTATTTTAGCAATGACAAAGCTAGAGTTGGAAATAATATTTCTAAAAGAATCCAATGAATGACTATTCCAAATAGAAGCTAGTCCAACTTTGGTGGACAAGGTAAAGAATGCCCAACTACAAGATGAAGAATGTGTAAAAATTAAAGAGGAAGTGTGTAAGACCCCAATTTTTTTTTTATGGAATTTCCTCTATTTATTATTTTGAAATAGTAAGGGTTGATTTGATTAATGTGGATAGTTATGGGTAAAATACGCAAATATTTCGAATAAGCAAGTGGTTATAAAATATTCATTATTGTTTGGGAATATTCGTTTGGTCGTGGAATATTTGTCTTGTTTGGGAATATTAAATGCGACAGTATGAGATTTTTATGGGCCCCATAACGGAAGCTTAATTGGATGAATAAAATGACAAATATAAGTTGTTTATAAATAACGACGTAGTTATTACAATTATCTTTGTTGGAATACCCGTTGGTTAAAACACACTAATATGCGTTGTTGACAAAGAAGACACGCGATATTGCACCAATTGTTGATTCTTACGTGAAGAAGGCTTTACTCAATAATGGTCACGATAATTCTTTATTCGGTATTTTATTGAGTTAATAATTCTGCGTTGATATTTTATATTCTTTGTTGTTTCAATAATTGTCATTACACAATTATTTTTCATTATCGAAGCAATAATTCATATTATCTGAATAATATTATTAGATAACATTATTGGCAATGTCTAGAAAGTTACATTTCTAAGGAGAGGTTTGGTCACCTAATTGAAAGTAGTATGCACACAAGCCAATCATGTTTGATGATAAAGCATATACTTTGTAACAATCTTATTCATTTATTAATAAAAGTATTAATTTATTAAAAGGCTTTTAATTATCTACATGATCTTTGTTTTTATAATATGTGATAAACCCATAGTTTTAAGCAATGCTTTTAGAATAATGATGATGATCATTCTAATGAGATCTAAATTCTTAGAAAGCTTAAAACTAAAATAGTTCCCAATCATTGGATTACTAAATTGGGGATTAGTGAACCCTTGGGATAGATTGGTACATACGTTGCTTGCTCATTAGATGAGGATGATTGATCTCATGATCATTTGTGTGGAGACACTAAATCAAGTATGTAGGTGCTTATTAGAGAATAAGTTCCTTTGAGCGTGGCTCGCTAAGGAATACCTAATGGAGTTTTACTTGCTGTCAATAGGAATTCTGTAGTGATAGTAGTACAAGTGATCCTTGGACTTGAGATCATCATAGTATCTTGTGTATGATGAGTTATACTTTGACTTATTCCTTAAGACCCTTAGGGTATATCAAAAGGTATGCTTGGGTATAATAAGTTGTATACATGGAGATAATGTATGATCGATAAAGAATCTACCACTTACATTAAAAGAAGAGAAATGTCCTATGTGATTCGATAAATGACAACCAAAGTAGTCCTTGGTTAAGCGAGAATGAAATTAGAATGGAGTTTCTAATTTGCATTATTTGGTGTTGTGCATTTAAGAGTCGAAATACATATAATTAAATAAAATAAGACTTGACAAATAATTCCATGTCTTATATTTAATTGGGACATTGTATGGTGGAAGGATTGAATTATACGATAACTATTTACTCAAAGGTTCTTTAATGATTAATGTTGAAATCTATATTATCCGGAAAGTAGATTGATGATACATTTGGGAGGCTTATCCTATTGTAGAATAAATATTATTCATTTAAATAAATTAATTGTTTAATTTATTTATTTAAATAAGATTAGAATTGTTCTAATTGATTTATTCACAACCTAGGTTTAATATGGAGAACCTAAAGGGTCACACCATAAAAGGAAGAATAATTATTTAAGAAGTTAATGGCATAATCGTAATAATATGTTAAGTATATTTAATTTAATCTATGGTGATAGAATAAATTAAATAGCTTAATATTATTATTTAATATTTTAGAAATATTAAATATAAATTAATAAGAGGAGTCTTATTAATATTATTACAATTATTATTATTTTAATTTCTAAAAGAGTTTAGGAATTAATTTAATATAAGTACTCTCATTTATTCCTAATAGGATTAGGAGGGAAAATTAATTAAAGGAGTTTAATTAATTATCCCTAATAAGATTAGGGAGCCCATTTAATTAAAAGAGTTTAATTAAATAATACCTTATTTTAATAGGGTTACTTGATATCTTTATAAGAGGAGTCTTATATCAGATATTAAGACTAAGTAATACGTTATTCCAATTGTTGGAGAGTACGCCTCCTTTTTATATACAGATAGGAAAAACTAGGGTTTGAGCCAATACCCCTTCTTCTTGAAAATTCTTCTTCTTTGGTGGATCACCTCTAGAGGCCATACACTTGGGTGGCTTACATTGATCAAAGGAAAGAATCTGCAGGAGATTCAAGGAGATCATGAGAAGTAGGAGGTGAACTCGCATTGAGGAAGCTCGTTTTACAAGGGTATGATTTCATAATTTCTTATTCTTCGTTTAATTAATAATTGTGCATAAAGGGTGATCCGGGTATATGGTTTGTAAAAATTTTTAAACTCTGATTTTTACACGTTTCCGCTAATTTTTGTAATTTGATTGCGTTTATGAATATTACAAACCTAACAGTGGCATCAGAGCCAAACCTTTATGCAAATTATTAATTGTTTTAATTTGATATTATATTGATATGTGTTTAGAACAATTTAATTGGGCATAATTTTATTGTATAAAATTTAAAAAAAAAAAAAAAAAAAAACGAAACCTGTTTTATTTTTTTTTATCTGTGAATCACACCAAATCAGAAGGCAGCGGAAATTAAATAGCTTATATTGCTGCACGGAAATCAAGAAGATTGGCTAATGATGGCTAATGATGCATGATAAGTTAATGATTGGCATGATTGGCCAATGATTGTTAATGATGGCATGATAAGTTAATGATTGGCATGATTGGCCAATGATTGTTAATGATGGCATGCACGTAAATCAAGGCTGGCTAAATAAAGGAATTCGACAGGTGAATATATATATATATATATATATATATATATAATAGTTATATATATATACTATATATATATATTATTCTTAATTATTTTATAATTAAAATAAAATGTTTATTTTAATTTTAAAATAAAAAAAAGTTTATTTTAATATTAAAAAAAAAAGGTTTATTTTAATTTTAAAATTAGAATTTCATGCTAACTAATTAGAGTTGGAATTGGATTCCATGATAACTAATTGGAGTTGAAATTGGATTACATGTTTCCTTAAATAAAGGAGTTTATTTAGATATGAAATAAGATTTCATATTATTCAAAATAAAAGAGTTTATTTGTGAATAGGAAAGATAATCCTAATTTCCTTAAATAAAAGAGTTTATTTAAATATGAAATAAGATTTCATATTATTCAAAATAAAGGAGTTTATTTGTGAATAGGAATGAATATCCGTGTTTCCTTTAATAAAAGATTTTTTTTTTACATGGAATTGGATTCCATAATTAATTAAAATAAAAGAGTTTATTTTAATTAAAGATTTTTTTTTATTACATGGAATTGGATTCCATAATTAATTAAAATAAAGGAGTTTATTTTGATTAAAATAAAATAGTTTATTTTATTCAAAATTGGATAAATTAAAATAAAATAGTTTTATTTTGATTTAAATTTGGATTGAAATAAAGGAGTTTATTTTAATTCAAAAATAGATTTTATACTAACTAAATTTGCCCATTAAATGATATCAATATATATATTAAATGTTTATTATTCATATGATGAATGTTATTTATTGATGCATATGATGATGTGTATGATAATAAATGAGATTGATTATGGACAATTGACCAATGTGATTGGATTTTATTTTAGTTGGATGCATGAATGTATGGGTTTTATTAAATGGGGTCTGCGTACCTCGTCTTCTCTAATTTTTCTAAATGTAAATTCTATATCTCTCCTATGTACTTCCCCTTGACTGCTGATCAAGGTTTCTATTTATTTCAAATAGTTTTGTAATAGGAATAGTTAGAATTAATTTTGAAGAATTAGAAATCAAGGAGCGCTTGAAGACCCGTTTGTAATGGAGCCCGGGTTTAAATGTAATAGTTATATTTAAATATTATTTCTTGCACCCCTAGGGTTTGACCTTTTGGTTCACTTGGTGGCTCTAGTGAACCAAACTAGAATATAAGTCCATAATCAATCCGGGTAGAATATAGTATTCTATATGTGCATGCTTATACTATATATATATTATATATTATGCAAACATGCTTCGCATGTTCATTAATATGACGCGTATTTTATATATATATGCGTAATGCCGCTAAACAAGATGAGACAAATTAATAACAAACCCCTCAATTTTTTATATTAAGTCCTAAGCGTTCAAAGATAATTGGAATATCGAGCGTCAGCCTTCTAGCATGATAAAATTAATAGAGTATTAAATATTTAATATGAGTTTGTTGTGTCACCACAAGGCAAGTATTAAGTATTTAAGATGTTAATTTATCACATTTGATGCTTATAAAGAAAATTGAACAATATTATTTTGTTGTGTCACCACAAGGATGATATTTTCTTTTTTGAATATATGGAGTGCTAGGTCGGACTTAACTTGGATAATTTTGATTCGGATGTGCCACCACTTGATCAAAATAATCTAAGAGGCAAAAAGAAAAGGAGTTGCATAGTTGATGTAATTGACAAAAGTTGTCTACCTATTTATTTATATATAGTTTGTTGTGTCACCACAAGGCTATATACATTTGAAATGGGATCCTTATTCTCACTAGCAAATCTTTAATTAGATTTTGCTTGCGAACTATATAAGTGAGGTAATATAGTTTGAAGAAAATAGTGGGAGATACCAATTTAAAACAAGACCTAAATTATTTTGGTAATTAATAAAAGAATGTATGTTAAAATGTTGTTAATTATAAATTCATTTACAGAATTTTACAATGTCTAAAATTACTATCACTGCGAAGTATATTAGATGCTAAATTAATCGTAATCAATTAAGCGGATTGGTTAAGGAATTGAGAATAGTTCTCATGGTGAAAAGCTATCTTATGTCCTTAATACGCCTATCCCCGCAATGGTTGCGAACAATGCCTCGAGGAAGAGATTGCTACTTTTAGAAAGTGGCAAGATGATGCTGATTAGCTCAATGCATCATGCTCGTATCCATGAGTAACAAGCTTCAGCGTCGACTGAAACTATGGATACTTCTACTATACTCCACGCACGTCAAGTAGTTGATGGTGAGGAAAGTAGGGTGATAGATATCGAGATATCTAAGGAGCTCTTCCGATCTAGAATGGCCAATGGCACTATAGTGCAGATAAAAAGTTCTTAACATAATCAATTTGATTGATCAATTAGACAAACTGGTTTTGTCATGGATGGAGAGTTGAGCCAAGATTTGATCTTGCACTCACTCCCAGACTCCTTTTACAATTGTTGTGAATTTTTCATATGAACAAGCTAGATATTAGCCTCGCTGATTTGCTTAACATGTTGAAAATGTTGAGAGTGACTTTCCAACCAAGAAAGATCATGTCTTACTCGTAGGGACCAAAGGATCTTCTGAAAAGAAGAACGATTCAAAGAAGGTATATAGAAAGGCAAAAATAAAGGATAATAAGAACAAAACTGATACGGATAGCAAAGGAGCTTGCTTCCACTGCAATAAGCACGGACAATCGGAAAGAAAGCTGTGAGAAGCATCTTGCGAGAGGCTAACCAAAGAAGCTTAGTGAAGTTTGATTTAATATACGATTTTTGTTCATGATTGTAATAAATTTTTCTTTAAGTCAAGGTTCTACTTGGGTATTGGATACCGACTTTGGTTATCATAAATATAGATTTATGAAGGGACCAAGCAGAAGTAGAAAGCTAAACAAATATAAGAGATCCTATGTGCGGGAAATGTAGCAAAGGTTGCCATATTAGCCATAGAAACTTATAGTTTAGCAATGCCTATGGGCAAGTCTATTAAGTCAATAAGTTGTTATTGTATTCCAGTTCTCGTTGAAAATATTATTTCCATTTTATTGTTGGACAATAAAATCTTTGGTATTATAATTAAGAACAATTGTTGTTCTATTTATAATAATAATGTTTTGTATAGAACTGGAATATTACTTAATAAATTTTGTATACTTGACTTACATAAAAATTATTTTGCAAATTGAACAAACTAGTATAAGAAAAGGAGATGATCATTCAAAGAGTTGAATGTGTGTATTTTTTGAAATACAATTGTGAATTATTTGAAAGGTTCAAAGAATTGAGGAAGTGAAACAAATTGGCAAAGTATTAAGATTCTTTGATTAGATCAAGGAATAAATACTTGTGCAATAAGTTTCTAGATCATCTCAAATGGTTTTTCATAATGGACACATCCCGATCTGTGATAATTGATTGATGTATCCGAATGAAAAATCGTACCTTGTTGGACATGGTGCGGTCCATAATGATTTTACCGACATTCCGGTATCATACGGGATAATGTCTAGAAATGGGCTGCATATCTCACGAAAATGGTAACCTCAAAATCCATTTCAAGACTCCATAAAAGTTATGGATGGGGAGGATTCTAATCTTAAGTATGTTAAGATAAGGGTTGTCCAACTTATGTGAAAAGGTTTGAAGGATAAGCTTGGGACAAGATTTGACAAATACAATTTGTGGGACATCCTAAAGTAAGTTTAGGGTATATGTTCTATAATCCTACTTAGCAAAAGGTGTTTGTTATGAAACGCGCCTTCTAAGATAAATGTGTTTATTATTCAAGGGCTAGTGGGAGGATAATAGATCTTGAAGAGTTCAAAACCACAAAACACTATAAGTCAAATAAGAGGAACACAGTAGATAGACCTATTGTACCACACAACCGAATCGTAAATGCGGAATAATAATCTTGAAGATACCTAGGAGGTATGGATTCATCATGGATGATGATGATGATGAGGTACGCATCATAGAAGATGATGATCCGAGTTACATGCGATGATGTAAGACTTCTAGTGTGTACAAAAGGGTCGATTGGGGCGTCGTGAAATTTCTAGTATTATATGTTGATATACTACGGATGAGGAATAACATACCAATGCTACAATCAAGTAAAGATAAAGTTGTCTAAACATTCCTCCACGAATGATTTGGGAAGAGTATCTTAATTGGGGATAAAATCTATATAGATAGATTTAAAAGGATGCTCAACTTAACCCCGAGGCGTATATTCATTTGATGCTAAAGTCGTTTAGCATGGTAAACTCAAGAGATGTCTCATATAGATGAGCTATGGAGTGTATCTCTTAATAGTCCCCACGAGACTCTCGAAAAGAGAGGTCGCATGAGTGACTATCATGTATGCAATGAAATATATCGAGACACGATGTTGATCGATCGTATTCGGAGAAGTTCACTATGAGTCGGTGAAAAACATCTTAAAGTGCTTAAGCAAGCACTAAGGATGTGATCATATTCATGGTGGGTCTAAATTAAAACTAGAGGGCTTAACAGACTCAAGTTTTTCTAGACGAGACGAAGACGACAGAAAAATCCACTTTAAGGTAAAGGGTTACCTTGAGCAGATTAGTGCGATGAATTGGAAAGGTTCCAAACAAAGAAAGAGTTCTTTGGTTTAGTGATAAAGACAAAGTATATAGCTATAAATGAAGGCGCAAGTTGATTGTTTGGATTAAAAGTTCATTATAGAACTAGGAATAGTTCCTAAGTCTCATCTTGGATCTAAACATGTGTTGTGGCACTTTCATTTGATTATTAGAATCATTGAAAGATGGGAAATCACTATAGAGATAGTGGACTCTCAAGAACAACATTACATATCCATTAACTAAAGCTTATCCAACAATGAGGATAATCGTCACTTAGAAGAAGAAGAGTATGAGATACCATGACGATTGGCTTTAGTGCAAGTGGGAGATTGAAAGTAGTATGCACACAAGCCAATCATGTTTGATGATAAAGCATATACTTTGTAACAATCTTATTCATTTATTAATAAAAGTATTAATTTATTAAAAGGCTTTTAATTATCTACATGATCTTTGTTTTTTATAATATGTGATAAACCCATAGTTTTAAGCAATGCTTTTAGAATAATGATGATGATCATTCTAATGAGATCTAAATTCTTAGAAAGCTTAAAACTAAAATAGTTCCCAATCATTGGATTACTAAATTGGGGATTAGTGAACTTAGGATAGATTGGTACATACATTGCTTGCTTTCATTAGATGAGGATGATTGATCTCATGATCATTTGTGTGGAGACACTAAAGCAAGTATGTAGGTGCTTATTAGAGAATAAGTTCACTTTGAGCATTGGCTCGCTAAGGAATACCTAATGGAGTTTTACTTGCACCGTCGATAGGAATTCTGTAGTGATAGTAGTACAAGTAATCCTTGGACTTGAGATCATCATAGTATCTTGTGTATGATGAGTTATACTTTGACTTATTCCTTAAGACCCTTAGGGTATATCAAAAGGTATGCTTGGGTATAATAAGTTGTACATGGAGATAATGTATGATCGATAAAGAATCTACCACTTATTAAAAGAAGAGAAATGTCCTATGTGATTCGATAAATGACAACCCAGTAGTCCTTGGTTAAAGCGAGAATGAAATTAGAATGGAGTTTCTAATTTGCATTATTTGGTGTTGTGCATTTAAGAGTCGAAATACATATAATTAAATAAAATAAGACTTGACAAGTAATTCCATGTCTTATATTTAATTGGGACATTGTATGGTGGAAGGATTGAATTATACAGTAACTATTTACTCAAAGGTTCTTTAATGATTAATGTTGAAATCTATATTATCCGGAAAGTCGTTGATCGTTAGGGAGGCTTATCCTATTGTAGAATAAATATTATTCATTTAAATAAATTAATTGTTTAATTTATTTATTTAAATAAGATTAGAATTGTTCTAATTGATTTATTCTGTAGGTTTAATATGGAGAACCTAAAGGGTCACACCATAAAAGGAAGAATAATTATTTAAGAAGTTAATGGCATAATCGTAATAATATGTTAAGTATATTTAATTTAATCTATGGTGATAGAATAAATTAAATAGCTTAATATTATTATTTAATATTTTAGAAATATTAAATATAAATTAATAAGAGGAGTATTATTAATATTATTACAATTATTATTATTTTAATTTCTAAAAGAGTTTAGGAATTAATTTAATATAAGTACTCTCATTTATTCCTAATAGGATTAGGAGGGAAAATTAATTAAAGGAGTTTAATTAATTATCCCTAATAAGATTAGGGAGCCCATTTCATTAAAAGAGTTTAATTAAATAATACCTTATTTTAATAGGGTTACTTGATATCTTTATAAGAGGAGTCTTATATCAGATATTAAGACTAAGTAATACGTTATTCCAATTGTTGGAGAGTACGCCTCCTTTTTCTATCTGAGATAGGAAAAACTAGGGTTTGAGCAATACCCTTCTTCTTGAAAATTCTTCTTCTTTGGTGGATCACCTCTAGAGGCCATACACTTGGGTGGCTTACATTGATCAAAGGAAAGAATCTACCCGGAGATTCAAGGAGATCGCGGAGAAGTAGGAGGTGAACACGTACCTGAGGAAGCTCGTTTCTACAAGGGTATGATTTCATAATTTCTTATTCTTCGTTTAATTAATAATTGTGCATAAAGGGTGATCCGGGTATATGGTTTGTAAAAATTTTTAAACTCTGATTTTTACACGTTTCCGCTAATTTTTGCAATTTGATTGCGTTTATGCATATTACAAACCTAATGACCTAATCAAGGCGCCGATGAGGAGAAATTCTTATTGGAAAGCCCCTCTTTCTTCGGGAGCTGCTGGTTGTCGATATTGTGATTACGTAATATTATTTATGAATAATTAATTATTGATTCATATGATGAGGAAAATATTAATTTTATGTGGATATAGATGGAGAAAAATTTTAATGTGACAATTGTTGAAAATTGAAATTTTATCTTTTCTCGATAAAATAATTCTTTTAAATATATTATTATATTTTAATAATATAATAATGGTGATATTTTACAACGAATGTGGGATATATGAGTATACGAGGAGGAAGAGTATTTTGTTGCAATAAATGTTTAAAACATGTTAAAACATGTCAATTGGACCCCATTTATTGGTAGAAATTTGATTATAGCTGTGTAAAATCCCCGCTTAAGGATTTTGGTCATTTCATTTGGAATTTGGAAAAACATTCTTCGCAAAGTTGTAGAGAATTGAATTTCCTATAAAAACTCGCGAGATTCAATTTTCTGATAGAAGGGTATTTATTATGAATTATTGAAGTTAGAAGCTCAAAATAATTGATTTTGGAAGTTTAAAATATTTTAAATAATAAAAACGTTTTTGTTTGTTTTGTGGGCTACAACATGTGCATAATGAGCTGAGATCAGATCTAGGAAGGTGGGCGTAGAAATCTTAATATATATATTAATATTATATTAAATTTTTTGCTTTGGTGTTCTAAGCATTTTCCTATAAATAGGGTGCTTAGGTTAGAATTGAAAATCACATTTAAGGCTGAAGTTTTTTTCTCTCTATATTATCGGCGTATTCTTGTGAGTATTTTGAGTATACTTTGAGTATTGTTAGGCGGTTGCAAGTTCCTTCAAAGACTATACCGGTATTCCAATTTAGAAGTCTAATCTTTCGAGGTAAGGGATGTTATTTTCTTCTCAAATGATATTATTTCTTCAATATCATTATGCTGAAATATTGGTTGGAACTTTTTATCAAATTTGGAACTTTTTCATGTCGGGGTTACTATTCATGAGTTACTATTCACGAGTTACTATTCACGAGTTACTATTCACGAGTACTATTAAGTAAGCGTGAAGATGTTTTTTGTGGAATTTTTATCTTTTGGTGTCTGAGTTACTTATTCACGTATACGGACTTTATTCACGATATCTGACACTATTCACGATATCGACACTATTCATAGAAAAATGAAATTTCTTCTCTTTGTCCAAAATATCTATTCGGATACTAGCTTTGATTGTATCCATGTTTTGATCATTCTTGAATTTTACACCACTTTGTGATTATTTTTGAGGTATTTTTGGACATGGATAAAACAAAGTACGAATCCTTAATCCTTAATCCTTGTCATTTTGTTTCTTTGGATTCGTTTCTTTAAAAATATTTTTCATCATCCTCGGTCTTAAATGATGATATTATTGAATATCTTTGGCCGTAGTGCAAAAGATGAATGATTTTCGAAGAATATCTTTGGTAGTAGTGCAAAGATGAGCAGTGTTTAGATGAACATGACCAATCGATGAATATCTTTGGCACTGTAGTGCAAAGATGAATATTTGATTCGGATGTATATTGATTGATGTTCTGAGGGGATAAAAGATGAGCGATGAACTTTTAAATTCATACATAGAAGATAGTAGTTTGCATTCTCTACTTAACTCTTCTAATGAATTATTATTTCATTGCGAATATTGATTTAAAATTTGTTGTCTATTGTATTCTATTAGATTTTTCCTGTTGAAGACTAACGATAATTTGTTATATATTATCTTAGTCATAATATTCTTCTTGGGCTAGTTGAGCTCACCCTTTTCCTTGTTGTTCCATTTTTCTTCTCGGGATGCGAGAATGTAGCGAGTACTAGTGGGGTATGGAATGAAGGTTCTAGAGAGAGTTGTTTAGTAGTCCTCACCATTTTGTAAAATAATGTATCAATAATTATGATGGGGATTTATTTGCGTGTGGATATTGTCTAGATGGCAATATCTCGTATTTAAACTCAAAGTTTATATGTTGTAATAATAAAGTTGTAGTTATTTACGTACCATGTATTTGGCGACTCGAGAATGGGTTGGATGGAATGGACCTATTTTGGGGGCGTCACGGTTGGTATCGAGCTTAGGATATGATCTCTGGCGGAGATGGGGAATAGAACTAGGAGGGAGAGACGAGTAAATCCTTCGCTAGTGTGTCCTACCTAAGCTTATTTTTTAGTTAGTCGATTATATAAGGATATTATGTGATATATTGATTTCCTTAATTAACCCTTGTTTTATGACATTATTTGAGAATGTCGATCGAGAATATTAACAATGGAAATGAGACCGTGGAGACGCTTGTACTCACCAACGAGGAGAACATACAACAAAGGTGGCAATGTTCCTCTGTGAACAACACCATTGAAAGCGGATGATGAGCGAGGGATGTTTAGAAGTTTTTTGCGATTCATGCAAAAATCGAGACAAGGAGACTCGTGTTCAAAATACTGGAGGAAATGATAGCAATTCACGGGTTGTCCTGCAAGCGAGTTCAAAGAGTTGGGACCACAGAATTTAAGGGAAAGCGGATCCGATCATGGCGGAAACATGGGTCAAGCAAATTACCAAGATATTCGATGTCTTGGGATGCACGGAGAACAGAGGTTCCATTCGCCACCTTTATGTTCCGTGGCGAGGCGGACTCTTGGTGGGAGAATGCGTGAAGCGTACCCATCCAAATTGCTTTCAAGATGTCTTGGGAGACGTTTGAAACTATTTAATGACAAATACTTTCCGAAAGTGTTCGTCTATATGAAGGAAGTGGAGTTTATTAGATTGGAGCGAGAACAACATGGCGGTGTCTCGATGACGAGGCAAAGTTTGCAGAGTTATCGAGTTTGCACCTCATTTGGTGGAGAATGAGGAACATATGACGCGGATGTTTCTTAGAGGTTTGAAACCCTAAGATACGTCCAAGATCTCATTTCTCATAAATTTTCTCTCTATTCGGATGTTGTAATCAAGGCTCGATTGTTAGAAGCGAGATAACGAGTACGTTCAACCGAGGGTCCATAACCGAGGATTATATCAGAAGATAGCGATCATCGAATAACGATAACCAATGGAGAAAGAAGAATACTGAGACAAAGGCGGTAACCACTACGGTGGTAATCGTGGCCATGAAAATAGAAGAAGCGAGTGGGAGGAGATTTTTAAAAAGAGGAGATTCAACAATGACCATTTGAAGGCGTCGGTAGCAAAGAGCAACTAGTTCAAGGAGGAGAAAGACCACCGGTCGTATGTTACAAAATGCGGAAAGAGGGACATATCACCAAAGCGCCCACAACAGTTTAAGGTATGCTATAATTGTGGAAAAGAAGGACATATCGCTCGAGATTAGACGATATCGAAACCAGATCCAATGAATGGTGACTCAAAAGGATGTCGAAAAAAGTCAAAGTCAGCGGTTCTTGGAAGGCGTTTGTCGTGACCGGTCAAAAAATCGAGGAACCCGAACGAAGTTAGCACGGGTTAGTTAATTATAAATTCTTGCGAAGTTTATACCTTACTAGATATCTGGGTTCTACCCATTCTTTTATCTCTCTTGCTAGCACTCAACGTTTGAACTTGACTACGGAGAAATTAGACTTTGACCTATTTATGGAGACTCAGATTAGGAGAAACTTTCATTACATCCGTTGTTTAGAAATCTTGCTTGATTCAAGTTGACACTATCACATTACTCGTTAACCTTATTTCTATAGAGATATTTGCTTTTGATATGATTTTAAGGTTAACTACTCATCATCATGGCCAAAATTGATTGCTTTCGTAAGGTTGTTAGTTTTCATATTCTTAAGCAACTTTGTTATTCAATTCAAGCAATCAAACCATTGTAGTCAAACATTTTCATATCAAGCCATGAAGTCATTCGTTTATTACGGATGTCAAGTTTTCTTAGTCCATGTTATGGATTTGAATAAAAACACGTCGATTTGAATAATATTCTGTTGTTATTGATTTTTTCTGGACGTATTTCTGAAGAATTTCTTGGTTTACTCCCAAAGGCGATATTAAATTTTGTATCGACTTTGAACCCGGTACAAAACTCATTTCTAAAATCTCATATCAAATGGCTCCTATTGAACTTCAGGAGTTAAAAATTCAACTATAGAATTTGGTATCTAAGCCATTATCTAGTGACTTCCTTTGTGGAATGCACCAAAACCAGACTCTCCGTAGGGGACACCATATTCGTGCGATAGTAAACTGATAGGTGTCATTGAAAACGTGCTATCCAAGGTTGGGATATGAGTCACAGTTGAGAATAACCTAAGTCGGTAATCGAAAATATGTAGCTTTCTAGGCTTAGTTGGTTATTATCGGAGATTCATTGAAGGATATTCTCGAATCGCTATTCCATTAACGTAACTGACTCGTAGAGATACAAAATTCTAATGGAGCAAGGAATGTGGGAAGAGCTTCAAGAACTCGAGGGGACTCATTTCAAAGACATGTTACGACCATGCCATCTCGAAAAGCGAGCGTGGTAGGTGGCGTGTTGAGTAGAAGATCGTATACAAGTACGAAGTACGATATTGTCAAAGACTCATTTCAGTATAATTTACAAATAATAGAGATGGAGATGAAAACTCTAGGTATCCCGCGTGATGATATACGAGTATAATCGACTTTAATCGATAAAGTTAAAGTCGTATTCAAGCTACACACACGAGTGATGAATTTGAAGAAGGAGGTGCAAGAAGTTGTTATTTCAAAAGCGAGAATCGGTGAGGAGGAAAGCTCAAACCTTCGATTTATTAATCCATTTGAAATTCTCGATCGAATAGGAGCTGTGGCCTATAGACTCGCTTTTACCGCCAAGTATGGACGTGTGTTCATAACGTTTTTCACGTATCGATGTTACGTAAATATGTGGACGAATTCGAACTACGTCATTGAGTTAGAAACCGGACGAGATAGTAGAAGACTTAATGTACGAGGAGGTACTGTCAAGATCTTGTAGAGGAAAGAACATGTCCTATGTACAGGGAGGTTATACCACAAGTTAAAGTTTTGTGGAGAAACCATGCTATTGAGGAAATGACACGGGAGTTGGAAAGCGAAAATGAAAGCGAGGTATTCTCATCTTTTGAAATACCAGTGCACGACGTCAATTTCGAGGGACGAAATTTCATAAGGAGGGAGGTTGTAAGACCCCAATTTTTTTTTTTTATGGAATTCCTCTATTTATTATTTTGAAATAGTAAGGGTTGATTTGATTAATGTGGATAGTTATGGGTAAAATCATAAATATTTTGAATAAGCAAGTGGTTATAAAATATTCATTATTGTCGGGAATATTCGTTTGGTCGTGGAATATTTATGCTTTGTGGGAATATTAAATACTGACGGCCTTGATTTTTATGGGCCCCATAACTTGAAAAGCTTAATTGGATGAAGAAAACGACAAATATAAGTTGTTTATAAATAGCAGGCGTAGTTATTACTGATTTATCTTTTGTTGGAATACCCTATTGGTTAAAACACACTAATCTGGCGTTGTTGAACAGTAGTACTACGGTATTGCACCAATTGTTGATTCTTACGTAAGAAGGCACTACTCAATAATGGTCACGGTAATTCTTTATTCAAATTATTTTATTGAGTTAATAATTCTTTGCGTTGATATTTTATATTCTTTGTTGTTTCAATAATTGTCATTACGGTATTTTCATTATCGAAGCAATAATTCATATTATCTGAATAATATTATTAGATAATATTATTGGCAATGTCTAGAAAGTTACATCTAAGGAGAGGTTTGGTCACCCTAATTCTTGGCGCAAGATGAGGAGAAATTCTTATTGGAAAGCCCCTCTTTCTTAGGAACCGCACGGTTGTCAATATTGTGATTACGTAATATTATTTGTGAATAATTAATTATTGATTCATATGATGAGGAAAATATTGATTTTATGTGGATATAGATGGAGAAAAATTTTAATGTGACAATTGTTGAAAATTGAAATTTTATCTTTTTACGATAAAATAATTCTTTTAAATATATTATTATATTTTAATAATATAATAATGGTGATATTTTTACAACGAATGTGGGATATATGAGTATACGAGGAGGAAGAGTATTTTTTGTTGCAATAAATGTTTAAAACATGTTAAACATGTCATTGGACCCCATTTATTGGTGAAATTTGATTATAGCTTTGTAAAATCCCCGTTTAAGGATTTTGGTCAATTTCATTTGGAATTTGGAAAAACTTTCTTCCGCAAAGTTGTAGAGAATTGAATTTCCTATAAAAACTTAAGAGATTCGAATTTTCTGATAGAAGGGCTATTTATTATGAATTATTGAAGTTAGAAGCTCAAAATAATTAATTTTGGAAGTTTAAAATATTTTAAATAATAAAAAGCGTTTTTTGTTTGTTTTGTAGGCTACAACATGTGCATAATGATCTGAGATCAGATCTAGGAAGGTGGGCGTAGAAATCTTAATATATATATTAATATTATATTAAATTTTTTACGCTTTGGTGTTCTAAGCATTTTCCTATAAATAGGTGCTTAGGTTAGAATTGAAAATCACACACGTAGCTGAAGTTTTCTCTCTATATTATCGAGCGTATTCTTGTGAGTATTTTGAGTATACTTTGAGTATTGTTAGAGGCGGTGCAAGTTCCCTCAAAGACTATATAGATTATTCAATTAGAAGTACTAATCTTTCGAGGTAAGGGATGTTATTTTCTTCTCAAATGATATTATTTCTTCAATATCATTATCTTTGAAATATTGGTTGGAACTTTTTATCAAATTTGGAACTTTTTCATGTCGGGGTTACTATTCATGAGTTACTTACTATTCACGAGTTACTATTCATGAGTTACTATTCACGAGTTACTATTCATGAAGCGTGAAGATGTTTTTTGTGGAATTTCTATCTTTTGGTGTCGGAGTTACTATTCACGTATACGGCACTATTCACCGAAAAATGAAATTTCTTCTCTTTGTGTCAAAATATCTATTACGGATACTAGCTTTGATTGTATCCATGTTTTGATCATTCTTGAATTTTTTACACTTTGTGATTATTTTTGAGGTATTTTTGGACATGGATAAAACAAAGTACTGAATCCTTAATCCTTAATCCTTGTCATTTTGTTTCTTTGGATTCGTTTCTTTAAAAATATTTTCATCATCCTCGGTCTTAAATGATGATATTATTGAATATCTTTGGCACTGTAGAGTAAAGATGAATGATTTCTGAAGAATATTCGTCAGTAGTAGTGTTAAGATGAGCAGTGTTTAGATGAACATAATCGATGAATATCTTTGGCTGTAGTGCAAAGATGAATATTTGATTCGGATGTATATTGATTGATGTTCTGGGGATAAAAGATGAGCGATGAACTTTTAAATTCATACATAGAAGGTAGTAGTTTGCATTCTCTACTTAACTCTTCTAATGAATTATTATTTCATTGCGAATATTGATTTAAAATTTGTTGTCTATTGTATTCTATTTGATTTTTCCCTGTTGAAGACTAACGATAATTTGTTGTATATTATCTTAGTCATAATATTCTTTACTGGGCTAGTTGAGCTCACCCTTTTCCTTGTTGTTCCATTTTTCTTCTCAGGATGCGAGAATGTAGCGAGTACTAGTCGGGGTATGGAATGATGGTTCTAGAGAGAGTTGTTTAGTAGTCCTCACCATTTTTGTAAAATAATGTATCAATAATTATGATGGGGATTTATTTGCGTGTGGATATTGTCTAGATGGCAATATCTGTATTTAAACTCAAAGTTTATATGTTGTAATAATAAAGTTGTAGTTATTTCTGTACCATGTATTTGGCGACTCAGAATGGGTTGGATGGAATGGACCTATTTTGGGGGCGTCACAAAGTGGTTGAGGGTAGTGAAGTGAAATACAAGATCGATACCAAAGGGCTACTAAGATTCGAGGGAAGAATTTAGGTTCCAGTAGTACCAGATATTAAAGACGAAATCTTGACCGAAGCTCATAACTCAAGATATTCAATTCACCCAGAAAGTACAAAGATGTATCAAGATTTACGACGACACTTTTGGTGGCCAAACATGAAAAGAGATGTCGCAGAATGTGCTGCGAGAT
This sequence comes from Panax quinquefolius, assembly GCA_020205615.1. Taxonomy (NCBI): domain Eukaryota; kingdom Viridiplantae; phylum Streptophyta; class Magnoliopsida; order Apiales; family Araliaceae; genus Panax; species Panax quinquefolius. Next base: position 45,895,259 of record CM035163.1, on the reverse strand, counting down.
GCTTGACATTTCAAAGAGTAAAGGCAGAACACCAAAGGCCAATGGATTACTTCAACTGTTGGAAATACCAGAGTGGAAGTGGGAACATATCACAATGGATTTTGTGGTAGGTCTTCCAACTACTCAGAGAGGATACGATGCAATTTGGGTGATAGTGGACAGACTAACAAAATCAAAACACTTTTTGCCAATAAAGATTAGATTCAATCTTGATCAGTTGGCAAAGTTGTACATTAAAGAAATCGTTTCAAGATATGGAGTTCCAGTGTCAATTGTGTCAGACAGAGATCTGCGATTCACGTCAAACTTCTGGAAGAGACTATAAGAATGCATAGGAACACAATTCAGAATGAGTACGTTATACCATCCCCAAACAGATGGCCAAAGCGAACGAACAATCCAGACGTTGGAAGATATGCTTAGAGTATACATCATGGATTTCAAAGGAAGCTGGGATGAACATTTACCATTGGTGGAATTCACCTACAACAACAGTTACCACGCAAGCATCGGCATGCCGCCTTACGAAGTATTATACGGCAGGAAGTGCATAACTCCACTGTGCTGGGATGAAGTCGTTGAACGCCAACTATTAGGACCGGAACTGGTATAGCAAATTACTGAGATTGTTAAACTCATCAAGACAAGATTGGTAGCTGCTCAAGATAGACAAAAGAAGTATGCTGATCAATACAGAAAGATCATGAATTCGACGTAGAAAATTTCGTGTTCTTAAAAGTTTCTCCTTGGAAGGGAAAAATTCATTTTGGTAAAAAGGGAAAGCTAAGCCCGAGGTTTATTGGACCCTTTGAAGTGATGCGAAGAGTAGGAGAAGTGGCTTATGAGGTAGCTCTACCTCCAGAGTTGGAATACGTTCACAATGTATTTCATGTTTCGGTGTTATGACCGTATAAACCCGATTACAAGCATGTGATCGAGTACGAACCATTACAGTTTAATAAAGACTTATCTTATGAAGAAGTTCCTATTTAGATAGTCGATAGGAAAGAACAAGTGCTCAGGAATAAGGTGTAATACCCCAACTTTTATGAATAAAGAATAATTTTCTCGAAATATATTTTTGAATATTATGGTGTGAATTTGATATAATGTTATAGTTGTGGGTAATATAATATTCGATTGATCGGAGAATATTCGTTTTAACAGGGAATATTCGTACGACGACACAATCATTGGTGGACCCCACAATGGAAGTATTGTTGTAGTTAGAAAATGACAGAATTATCATTTTATAAAAATAACGGCGAAAGTGTTACCGTTAAAACCATTGAACTACCCGGTAGTAAAGAACACTAATCTGCGTTTGCTTGCGTAGTAGCAGCTACGGTATTGATTATTGATGCTTACGTGAGAAGTCACTCATTTATACTTAATTATTACTCTGATGAATTACGCATCATCATATCTCATATTATTGGTTCAATTATTGTCATAGTATCATCTGCATAATATGTTATATTATTAAATCAATAATTGACACGACAAAGTTATTCATATTATTAAATTCCAATATTTACAATGTCTAGAAGTTCTATCAAGGAGAGGTTTGGTCATCTAATTGCGCGCCAATAAGGAGAAATCCTTATCGGAAGCCCCCTCTTTCCTGGGAACGACCTAGTTGTTAAATATTGTGAGTTATAATATTAATAATGAATAAGTTCGTGTTGATTAAAGATTAAATTAATAGTTCCATTGTGTTAGAATTATTAGTGTTAGTGGAAATTAGAGATTTATTTCGATATTAATTGATGTCTGGAAGTTATACTGACCAGTCGGATAATTAATCGGATAAATGAGTAATTAATTTCTATTAATTCACATGATTATGGCTATTTGTTCACATGGGTGTACAATTGATTCATATTCTTGTACTATTAGGGGAGTTGGTGCAAGATTGATAATACTTGCATGACTAAGTTAAAAATGGAGGTATAGATGGAGGTATTATACTGTAATTCGTATTTTCACATCATTATAACTATTGATTCACATGATTGAACTATTGATTCACATTATTTACTATTAGGGCAGGTGGTGCAAGTTTGTTAATACTTGCAGGACTAAATTAAAAATGAAGAAAAAGAGGAAGGTATTATACTGTAATATTTCGAGCCCCAAAACGTGCAATTATCAAAACTATATTTTTCTATAAATAGAAGCTCATTCTTCCTTCATTTCTCACCAATTCACAAAAGCTATAGAGCAATTATTATAGAGAAAAATTATAGAGAGAAAGAAGAAGAGAAGTCTGCTACCTCACTATTCTAGTATCCAGTTTTTTCTAAGGTAGGGGGTATTATTCTTTCGTATTCATGAAGAGAGTTATTTTATTTCAATACTCATAAGGTTTGTTATTCCATTCTTTATTATTATGTTGGAATAACCTGTTTATGCGAAGTTCCGCATACATGGTGAAATTCTTCTATTATTCCATTCTTTACTATTCTATTAGAATAACCTGTCTGTGCGGTCTATCACATGCCTGGTGAATTCTTTTGTTATTCCATTCTTTATTATTATATTGGAATAACCTGTCTATGCGAAGTCGTATACATGGTGAAATTCTTCTATTATTCCATTCTTTCTTTATTCATTGGAATAACTTGCATGCATGATCTATCGCATGCACAGTGAATTCTGTTGTTATTCCATTCTTTATTATTCATTGGAATATCCTGTTTGTGCGGATTATCATGACCTAGTTTCACTCTTTATTATTCTATTGGAATATCACATGCATGCAGATTACTGCATGATTGGTTCCATTCTTTATTATTTTATTGGAATAACACATGCATGCGGATTATGCACGCTGGTGAATTCTTCTATTATTCCATTCTTTATTATTACCGTTAGAATAACACGCCATGTAGATTTCTGCATGCATGGTGAATGATCCTTCGTATTCATTCCTTATTAAATTGTGGAAATGATCTGTCTACGCAAATTACCGCATAGCGGGCAAAAATCCATTTGCGGTTTAATATATTCTATTATACTCAGTTGGTTAAAGTTTTGGCTTCTATGCTCTATAAAATTAGTGGAATATCCTTGATATTTGCGCTTCATCCAGTATCTTTTCATGGATATATTCTTCTGAGCATTCTTGAATTTTACTCCACAAAGAAGTATCATGTTGACAATTTGGACGTTATTGATTTCTGGATAAATTAAAATTGGCAAAACTATGTATTTCACCACTATACTTGACAAGTTTTATTTAATACACTACTGAACTTTTAATTTTTCGAATTATATCACTGAACTAATTATTATTTTACAATTAAGTCATTTCGTTAAAAAAATTTGGTAGACATAAAAATATTGCTTATGTGGCACTGACGTGGCAAAAAAATAAAAAATATTGCTAATGTGTCAAAAAAAATCAAAAACAGATTTTAAAAATAAAAAAAAAATACTCATTTTAAAGTTTTAAAATAACAAAAACATAATAAAATAAAAGCAGATTTTTTAAAAAGTAATTTTTAAAAATATAATTTTTTAAAAATAGATTTTTTTAAAAGCAGACTTTTTAAAAAAAATAGAATTTTTAAAAATAGATTTTTTAAAAAGCAGAACTTTTTAAAAAAAGCATTTTTTTTAAAAAAAGAGAGTTTTAAGAAAATAGATTTTTTTAAAATGATTTTTTAAAAAATTGAATTCTATTTTAAAAAATATACTTTTTTAAAACAAATATACTTTTTTAAAAAGCAGTTATTTTAAAAGCAGAATTCTATTTTTTTTTAAAATTGTTTTTAACAAAATCTATTTTAAAAAAATTCTATTTTTTTAAAAAATCTATTTTTAAAAAATTCTACTTTTAAAAAAATTTATTTTAAAAAATTCTATTTTTTAAAAATTCTATTTTTTAAAGAAATTTGTTTTTTTTAAAAAATCTGTTTTTTTAAAAAAATCTATTTTTTTTAAAATTCTGTTTTAAAAAAAATTATTTTTAAAATTCTAGATAAATTAAATTATAAATCTTTAAAATTTATCCTTGAACTTGTTTTATTGAATTATTATGTCATTATCATCATCCTCATGATTATATTGTGATGAAAGTCATCTTGGGATTACATGCATAGATGGACTTGGTATGATTATGACCAGGTATTATTCGGTATAATCATGACCGTAATGTGATGAATGATGTGGTTAAAGTCCTCATTGACCTGTAGTTCATTGATGGACAGTTGTTGGTGTGATTATGACTAGGGATTATTCGGTATAGTTATGACCAATGATGATTACATGAATATCCTTGGCCGTGATGCAGGGATGATTCGATTTTATTTATTAAGCTGAGTCTCAGCGATAAAGTTGATGAAAAACTTTTTAAATCATAGAAGATAGAAGATTTTATGCTTTACTTGACTCTTCTAATGGATTGTTTGTTCCGCTGTAGTTAAAATTGTTGTCTATTATATTCTATCAGTTTAACATTGTTGAAGGCTAATGATAATTTATTCTGCATTATCTTAGTTATAATATTTCTTACTAGGCTAGTTGAGCTCACCCTTTCTTTCACTGTTCTCTTCAGGAAATGATAACGTAGCCGGGACTAGTCGGGGAATGGAGTGATGGCTCAGAGATGATAGCATTAGTAGTCCTCACTATTACATTAAATAGTGTGACAATAAATGTAATGAGGACTCCATTGAGTGTGGATATTGTCTAGATGACAATATTCTTATTAAAACTCTTAGATTATGTTTTGTCGTATTTTTACAATCGTTGTATAATTAAGTTGTATTTGAATTTTGTACCATGTATTTGGCGACTCAAGATGGGTGATGTATACCTGTTTTGGGGGCGTCACATAAGGTGATACCTTTGTGAAGGTAATATGGAGGAACCACAATGTCGAAGAGGCTACGTGGGAACTCGAAGCTAAAATGATGAAGAATTACCCTGACCTATTTGTTTGATCTTTGTCTTCGATTCTGGGGGACATAATCTTTGTAATGAAGGAAGAATATGACGAATAATTTGTTTGAGTTGTGATTCTGGGGACAAAATCCTTGTAAAGAGGGAAGGATGTAACAATTCAGAATTTTAAATTATAATTCTAAATATTTATTGAATTATATAAATATTTAATTAATGTGTTTATTGTTGAATAAATATTTATTTAATTTGATTATTTATTTGTTAAATAAATAATTAATGAGTGAAGGAAATTAATTATTATGAGATTATGTTCTAATTTAATTTAATAATTAAATTAGAGAGTTGATAAAGGATTAAATGGATTATTATAATATTTTTAATTTAATTTGGTAATAAAAGTGTGACAATAAACTATGTTATAAATGGGTTATTCGAATAAATTCAAGGAGTTTAAAATAAATTTTTAAAGAGTTAAACTATCCAAACAAGGCTTAAAGATATTAAGTCTTTAATTTTTAAAGAATTTTTGCCAAACAAAGCCTTATGGTATTTGAATTTTGAATTATAATAAATCAAATAAAATATAAAATATAATTATAACTGATATACGTTATTACTTTGTAACTGCTAAATTAGTAACTAGGCATATTATGGACCTATCAATTTTATTTTACGTTTGGTGTTAGTGGCTTAAGCCTAAGGAGAGACAAGAGAAGTTGTCAGAAAAGGTTACAGAGAATTTGAGAGACTAGAGAGAATTTGAGAGGAGAGAAAGGTTCTGTGAATTTCAAGCAAGCACTTTGTCTTCTAACAAGGATTAAGCAAGCAAGAGAAGGTATTTTACATAACCTTAATATTATATATATATATATATATATATATATATATATATATATATGTATGTATATATGTTTTACGGCATAATTCCTAAAGTTTCTGTGTTCTTGAGTTTCACTGTAGTATAAAGTTCTTTACAAAATTGTCTGTAATCCAAATTTTTATGATTGGTTAATAAATTATGTGTGAATGTAATTGTAATGCTATAACTAGCATCTAAATAAGGAGTTAGTGTACCAATTACTCTTTTTACGTTCAAAATAAGAAAAATAATTTTACAGTGAATATGTGTATGAACATGGCTTGTAGGAATATCAAAATTGATAGTTGATTGTAAGCTAATAGATAAATTGAGCCTTGAATATGTTAACTTCGTAAGAAATGAAGAGAACGTAGTTGGAATGAATTAATTTGGTGTATAATTGTGATTACAGCGTTAATTTTGTCAAACAATGTCAAAGATGGAGTTTTTGGTTTAAAACGTGGCCTTCAAGGATTTAATTTTTCTAAAGTTGTTGTTTAGTTATTTTAAATCAGTATATATATATGATGGGTAACGTTTATGTGTAATTTATATAAGTTATACGTGTTAAATTGGGTGCTAGAAATTAAGATTAGCTTTGTTTCTGTTCTTCGTGCCCAACACTGTAATTTGGCACCGCAACGCCAAGCCTCACGCCTCAATGCCAAAATAAGCGCTTACAGGCGCCAACCTCGCCACATACAACCCCGACATCATGACTCGCATGGCGCTAACCCCAAAGAGTAATCTGTGGCACCGCAACGCCGGTTAACAAAATGGCCAGAAAATTATTTTTTTTTACACAAAGTCTGTAATTGTTGATACGGTGCAGTATTATGACTGTTAGAATGTGATTTTTGTTAATTATTGTATCATAGTACTAAGAATGAGCATATAATTAACACTTAACGAGTTTTGATTACTAATGTGACTTGACTATGTGGTTAAAAATCAAACCATACATGAAATAAATACTTATTTATATAGAGAGTATTTGTAGTGACTAATTATGTCATAATGATATGTGTATAGGATATTGTGAATCAAATTATTACAGTTTAGCTTACACGTAAGGCAAGTTTTCTAACCCTAAACTTTCTTTGTGCAAGTTTCTTAACTCTAATTATATTGTGCAAGCTCCTAAACCTCACCTCTTGATATTGGGCAAGTTTTTCTAATCATTAACCTGTTATTTAGCATGCAAGTTTCTAAATTATGATACACTAACGTTGAACAAGTTTTATCATTCAATTTACTATTTATTATGCATGCTCAATACTCAATTCTAAACAAGATTCTAACCTTAGCTTAATATTGGTCAAGCAAGGTATGTTATGTTATTCAATGCTTATGCTCTTTAGATTATTCCTAAAGCATGACCTTAATCTACAATGTTGATTTATTTATGATTTATTCCATAGCATAATGTTATTACATTTTTATTCAACTAATCCTTAGTTGATGTTCGTTAAACTCTAAATTACCTTGAAACCTATCCAAACCAAACTTACTTTGGTATGGACTCGTATTCTAAATGTTGAGATGGATAACCCTATTATAGGGGATAATTTACGCATATCGTTTAAATGTTTGTGCACAATACATTGTACGAAGGACTGATCCCCTTAAGTACAGGGAGTCCCTATAGTCTTAGGACTGTTAAAGTTAAAGTTGAAAGAATACTTATAACTATGGACATAGTTCATGGTTGTTTGACCCTCAGTTATACATTTCAAATTCAGTTCCTGATTATTATTGATGAAGCACATTATTCATTTTTATTGAGCCTATTCATTTGGCAGTTGATATGATGTTTATTCATTGTCATTTCAAGTGAGCATTGTTTGCTCACTCTTGCTTATATAAATATTACAGCTAAAGTTGAGAAGGTCGATGAACCTGCAACCAATAAAGGGAAAGGGAAGATAAGCAAGTATTGAAGACTTGTATACCTATTGACTTTTATATTGTCAGACTTTATTTTAAATCTTCTGATGTAGTTATTTAATTTTCCGCACATGATGTTTGTATGTAAAGGTTAGATAACCTAGGAGATTTTATTAAACTTATTGATGTAATCCTTTAATGGGAAGGTTGATTATTAAATTTTATTACGTTTGGGTAGTTAGACATGAATGTTTTTATCAAGTGAACACCAAATCTGTTGGAAATGAAGTACCCGAATTTGGGGGTGTCACATCTGCACCAAGTCAATTGGTTTGGATAACTTTTCAAATTCATATATAATGGTCTAGCCAAATCAAATGGCTTAGACGCCTTTTCTCAATACACTTTAGAATGATTCACCAGTTCAAGGTATACAACATAATTTCAAGAATATAATTGTGATTTCATTTCAAGAGCATGAATAATAAATTCCATGAATTTTGATAACACAACAGTCATTCAATAAAACAATTATACAATCAATAGAGGTATTTGCCCAAATATGTAGTTGATATAACAACAATTTAAACTTGGACAATAACCAAAGTTGTGTAAGTTAGGGAACTTGCCTTTTGCGTAGATTACAAATCTTAAAGCTTAACGTCACTGCAAGGTCTTATAGTATCCTATTTGAAAGTAATATGCACACAAGCCAATCATGTTTGATGATAAAGCATATACTTTGTAACAATCTTATTCATTTATTAATAAAAAGTATTAATTTATTAAAGGCTTTTAATTATCTACATGATGCTGTTTTATAATATGTGATAAACCCATAGTTTTAAGCAATGCTTTTAGAATAATGATGATGATCATTCTAATGAGATCTAAATTCTTTGAAAGCTTAAAACTAAAATAGTTCCCAATCGTTGGATTACTAAATTGGGGATTAGTGAATCCGGATAGATTGGTACATCGTGCTGCTTGCTCATTGGATGAGGATGATTGATCTCATGATCATTTGTGTGGAGACACTAAAGCAAGTATGTAGGTGTTTATTAGAGAATAAGTTCATTGAATGTGGCTCGCTAAGGAATACCTAATGGAGTTTTATTTGCTGTCAATAGGAATTCTGTAGTGATAGTAGTACAAGTGATCCTTGGACTTGAGATCATCATAGTATCTTGTGTATGATGAGTTATACTTTGACTTATTCCTTAAGACCCTTAGGGTATATCAAAAGGTATGCTTGGGTATAATAAGTTATACATGGAGATAATGTATGATCAATAAAGAATCTACCACTTCTAATAAAAGAAGAGAAATGTCCTATGTGATTCGATAAATGACAACCCAGTGAGTCCTTGGTTAAAGCGTAATGAAATTAGAAAGGAGTTTCTAATTTGCATTATTTGAGTTGTGCATTTAAGGATCGAAATACATATAATTAAATAAAATAAGACTTGACAAGTAATTCCATGTCTTATATTTAATTGGGACATTGTATGGTGGAAGGATTGAATTATCTAAAGAACTATTTACTCAAAGGTTCTTTTATGATTAATGTTGAAATCTATATTATCCGGAAAGTCGTTGATCGCTAGGGAGGCTTATCCTATTGTAGAATAAATATTATTTATTTAAATAAATTAATTATTTAATTTATTTATTTAAATAAGATTAGAATTGTTCTAATTGATTTATTCACAAATAGGTTTAATATGGAGAACCTAAAGGGTCACACCATAAAAGGAAGAATAATTATTTAAGAAGTTAATGGCATAATCGTAATAATATGTTAAGTATATTTAATTTAATCTATGGTGATAGAATAAATTAAATAGCTTAATATTTATTATTTAATATTTTAGAAATATTAAATATAAATTAATAAGAGGAGTCTTATTAATATTATTACAATTATTATTATTTTAATTTCTAAAAGAGTTTAGGAATTAATTTAATATAAGTACTCTCATTTATTCCTAATTGGATTAGGAAGAAAAATTAGTTAAAGGAGTTTAATTAATTATCCCTAATAAGATTAGGGAGCTTAATTAATTAAAAGAATTTAATTAATTAAATAAAACCCAATTCCTTAATTGTTAAGATGGGTTGCCCACATCTATAAATAAGAGGAGTCTTATTATGGGTGGATGGGGGTTGTTGACTTTTTCAACATACGACATAATTCCAATTGTTGGGAGAGTACACCCTTTCTATAGAGATAGAAAAACTAGGGTTTAGCCAACCACCCCATCTTCTTGAATTCTTTATTTTTCCTTGGTGGATCACCTCTAGAGGCCAAACGCTTGGGTGGCTAACGTTGATCTAAGGAAGGAACCAAACCCGGTGGATTCAAGTTGAACGCGAAAAGGATTGGAGGTGAACTTGTACCTGAGGAAGCTCGATCTTCAAGGGTATGATTCTTATTCATCTTTTTCGTTTAATTAATAATTATGCATAAAGGGTGATCAAGGGTATATGGTTTGTAAATTTTTAAATTACGATTTTACACGCTTAGCACTTTTATGCAATTTGATCACAGACATGAATATTACAAAACCTAACGGTGGCATCGAGCCAAACCTTTATGCAATTATTAATTATTTTAATTTGATATGTATATTGATATGTGTTTAGAACAATTTAATTGGGCATAATTTTATTGTATAAAATTTATTTTAAAAAAAAAACGGTAGCTATTTTTTTTTTTGAAAAAGTTAAAGGGCCACGTGCTTCTATGAAATTAGTTCAAGAAGATTGCAGCATTAATGGATGATTACGTGTATCCTGCATAACATGTAAACAAGATTCAAAAGGAACTTTCGGATATATATATATATATATATATATATATATATATATATATATATATATATAGTAGAATAAGTAATGATTAACTATATATATATATATTAGGTATATATATATATATATATATATATAGTTATATATATATATATATTATTCTTAATATTATAATTATATACGGATATTATATATATATATATATTATACAGTTAATATAATATATATATATATATATATATTAATTATTTTATAATTAAAATAAAAGTTTATTTTAATTTTAAAATAAAAGTTTATTTTAATATTAAAATAAAAGGGTTTATTTTAATTTTAAAATTAGAATTTCATGCTAACTAATTAGAGTTGGAATTGGATTCCATAATAACTAATTAGAGTTAGAATTGGATTCCATGCTAACTAATTGGAGTTGAAATTGGATTCTATTTTTTCCTTAAATAAAGGAGTTTATTTAGATATAAAATATGATTTCATATTATTCAAAATAAAGAAGTTTATTTGTGAATAGGAAAAGAATCCTAATTTCCTTAAATAAAAGAGTTTATTTAAATATGGAATAAGATTTCATATTATTCAAAATAAAGGAGTTTATTTGTGAATAGGAAAGAATATCCGTGTTTCCTTTAATAAAAGATTTTTTTTTACATGAAATTGGATTCCATAATTAATTAAAATAAAAGAGTTTATTTTAATTAAAGATTTTTATATATATGGAATTGGATTCATAATTAATTAAAATAAAGGAGTTTATTTTAATTAAAGATTTTGATTAAAATAAAATAGTTTATTTTATTCAAAATTGGATAAATTAAAATAAAATAGTTTTATTTTGATTTAAATTTGGATTAAAATAAAGGAGTTTATTTTGATTCAAAAATAGATTTTATACTAAATAAATTTGCCCATTAAATGATATCAATATATATATTAAATGTTTATTATTCATAAGATGAATGTTATTTATTGATGCATATGATGATGTGTATGATAATAAATGAGATTGATTATGGACTATTGACCAATATGATTGGATTTTATTTTAGTTGGATGCATGAATGTATGGGTTTTATTAAATGTGGTCTCATGTACCTCGTCTTCTCTAATTTTTCGAATGTAAATTCTATCTCCTCCTATGTACTTCCTCGATTTCACGATCAAGGTTTTATTTATTTTAAAATAGTTTTGTAATAGGAATATTTAGAATTAATTTTGAAGAATTAGAGATCAAGGGACAAGAAGCGCTTGAAGACCCGATTTGTAATAGAGCAGGGTTTAAATGTAATAGTTATATTTAAATATTATTTCTTGCACCCTAGGGTTTGACCTTTTGGTTCACTTGGTGGCTCTAGTGAACCAAACTAGAATAAAAGTCCATAATCAATCAAGGTAGAATATAGTATTCTATATGTGCATGCTTATACTATATATATATTATACATTATGCAAACATGCTTCGCATGTTAATTAATATAATGGCGTATTTTATATATATATATGCGTACGCGCTAAACAAGATGAGACAAATTTAATAATAAATCTCTCAAATTTTTTTATATTAAGTCCTATGCGTTCAAAGATATTTGGAATATCGAGCGTCAGCCTTCTAGCATGATAAAATTAATAGAGTATTAAATATTTAATATGAGTTTGTTGTGTCACCACAAGGCAAGTATTAAGTATTTAAGATGTTAATTTATCACATTTGATGCTTATAAAAAAAATTGAACAATATTGTTTTGTTGTGTCACCACAAGGATGATATTTTTCTTTTTTGAATATATGGAGTGCTAGGTCGGACTTAACTTGGATAATTTTGATTCGGATGTGCCACCACTTGATCAAAATAATCTAAGAGGCAAAAGAAAAGGAGTTACATAATTGATGTAATTGACAAAATTTGTCTACCTATTTATTTATATATAGTTTGTTGTGTCACCACAAGGCTATATACATTTGAAATGGGATCCTTATTCTCACTAGCAAATCTTTAATTAGATTTTGCCGAACTATATAAGTGAGGGTAATATAGTTTGAAGAAAATAGTGGGAGATACCAATTTAAAACAAGACCTAAATTATTTTGGTAATTAATAAAAGAATGTATGTTAAAATGTTGTTAATTACAAATTCATTTACAGAATTTTACAATGTCTAAAATTACTATCACTGCGAAGCATATTAAATGCTAAATTAACCAGACCGAATTAAACGGGTTGGTTAAGGAATATGAGGATAGTTCTCATAGCTGAAAAACTATCTTATGTCCTTAATACGCCTATCCCGTGAATGGTTGCGAGCATAATGCCCCGAGGAAGACATTTGCTACTTTTTAGAAAGTGGCAAGATGATGCACTGATTGGCTCAATGCATCATGCTACTCGCATCTATGAAAGTAACGAGCTTCAAACGTCGGCATGAAACTATGGATGCTCTTACTATATTCCCGCACATCAAGTAGTTGATGGTGAGGAAAGTAGGACCGAAAGATATCGAGATATCTAAGGAGCTCTTAGATCTAGAATGGCCAATGGCACTATAGTATGCAGACAAAAGGTCCTTAACATTATCAATTTGATTGATCAATTAGATGACAGGTTTTGTCATGGATGGAGAGTTGAGCCAAGATTTGATCTTGCACTCACTCCGGACTCCTTTCATAATTGTTGTGAATTTTTCATATGAACAAGCTAGATATCGACTTTGTTGATTTGCTTAACATGTTGAAAAATGATGAGAGTCACTTTCAACCAAGAAAGACCATGTCTTACTGGTAGGGGCCAAAGGATCTTCTGAAAAGAAGAATGATTCAAAGAAAGTATATAGAAAGGCATAAACAAAGGATAATAAGAACAAAACTGATATGGATAGCAAAGGAGTTTGCTTCCACTACAATAAGCCTGGACACTGGAAAGAAACTGCGAGAAGTATCTTGCAGAGGTTAACCAAAGAAGCTTAGTGAAGTTTGGTTTCATAATATCGCTTTTGTTCATGATTGAAATAAATTTTTCTTTAAGTCGAGGTTCTACTTGGGTATTGGATCTGACTTTGGTTATCATAAATATAGATTTATGAAAGGACCAACATGTAAGTAGAAAGCTAAACAAATATAAGTAATCCTATGTGTGGAAAATGAAGCAAAGGTTGCCATATTAGCCATAGAAACTTATAGTTTAGCGATGCCTACGGGCAAATCTATTAAGTCAATAAGTTGTTATTGTATTCCGGTTCTTGTTAAAAATATTATTTTCATTTTATTGTTGGACAATGAAATCTTTGGTATTATAATTAAGAACAATTGTTGTTCTATTTATAATAATAATGTTTTGTATATAAACTGGAATATTACTTAATAAATTTTGTATGCTTGACTTACATGAAAATAATTTTGCATATTGAACAAATTAGTATAAGAAAAGGAGATGATCATTCAAAGAGTTGAATGTGTGTATTTGCTAAAATACAAGTGTGAATTATTTGAAAGGTTCAAAGAATTGTAGTAAAAATGATTTGCAAAGTATTAAGATTTTTGATTAGATCAAGGAATAAATACTTGTGCAATAGGTTTCTAGATCATCTCAAATGGTTTTCTCATAATGGACGATCCTCGACACGCAATAATTGATTGATGTATCTCGAATGGAAAAAATCGTACCTTGTTGGACATGGTGTGCGGTCCATAATGATTTTACCGACATTCCAAAGATTCTTACGGGATAATGTCCTAGAAATGTCATTTGCATATCTCACGAAAATGGTAACTTCAAAATTTGCCCCAAGACTCCATAAAAGTTATGGACGGGGAGGATTCTAATTTTAAGTATGTTAAGATAAGGGATTGTCCAACTTATGTGAAACGGTTTCAAAGGATAAGCTTGGGACAAGATTTGACATGTATAGATTTGTGGGACATCCTAAAGTAAGTTTAGGGTATATGTTCTATAATTCTACTTAGCAAAAAAGGTGTTTGTTACGAAACACACCCTTCTAAGATAAATGTGTTTATTATTGAAGGGCTAGTGGGAGGATAATAGATCTTGAAAAGTTCAAGAACCACAAAATACTATAAGTCAAATAAGAGGAACTCGTAGATAGACCTATTATACCACAATGAATAAATAAATCGGAATAGTACAAGAAGATACCTAGGAGGTATGGATTCATCATGGATGATGATGATGATGAGGTACGATCATAGAAGATGATGATCCAGAGTTACATACAATGAGGTAAGAGTTCTAGTGTGTACAAAAGGGTCAGTGGGAATGTCGTAAAATTTCTAGTATTATATGTTGATATATTACGGATAAGGAATGACATACCAATGCTACAATCAGTAAAGATAAAGTTGTCTAAACATTCCTCCATGAATGATTTGGAAGAGTATCTTAATTGGGGATATAAATCTATATAGATAGATTTAAGAGGATGCTCAACTTAACCCAAGGAACGTATATTCATTTGATGCTAAAGTCGTTTAGCATGGCAAACTCCAAGAGATGTCTCATGTTGATGAGCTATGGAGTGTATCTCTTAATAGTCCCCATAGACTCCAAAAAAGAGAGGTCGCATGAGTGATAATCATGTATGCAATGAATATATACGAGACCGATGTTGATCAGTCATATTATGGAGAAGTTCACTATGAGTCAGTGAAAAACATCTTAAAGTGCTTAACCGACACTAAGGATGTGATCATATTCATGGTGGGTCTAAATTAAAACTAGAGGGCTTTACAGACTCAAGTTTTCGAGATGAGACAAGAGGCGATAGAAAATCCACTTTAAGGTAAAGTGTTACCTTGAGCAGTGGTATAGTGAATTGGAAAGGTTCCAAACAATGAAAGAGTTCTTTGGTTTAGTGATAAAGACAAAGTATATAGCTATAAATGAAGTACGCAAGTTGATTGTTTGGATTAAAAGTTCATTCTGAACTAGGAATAGTTCCTAAGCCTCATCTTGGATCTAAACATGTGTTGTGGCACTTTCATTTGATTATTAGAATCATTGAAAGATGGGAAATCACTATAGAGACAGTGGACTCTCAAGAACAACATTACATATCCATTAACTAAAGCTTATCCAATAGCAGGATAATCGTCACTTAGAGAAGAAGAGTATGAGTTACCATGACGATTGGCTTTAGTGCAAGTGGGAGATTGAAAGTAATATGCACACAAGCCAATCATGTTTGATGATAAAGCATATACTTTGTAACAATCTTATTCATTTATTAATAAAAGTATTAATTTATTAAAGGCTTTTAATTATCTACATGATGTTGTTTTTATAATATGTGATAAACCCATAGTTTTAAGCAATGCTTTTAGAATAATGATGATGATCATTCTAATGAGATCTAAATTCTTTGAAAGCTTAAAACTAAAATAGTTCCCAATCGTTGGATTACTAAATTGGGGATTAGTGAATCCAGGATAGATTGGTACATACGTTGCTTGCTCATTGGATGAGGATGATTAATCTCATGATCATTCATTTGTGTGGAGACACTAAAGCAAGTATGTAGGTGCTTATTAGAGAATAAGTTCATTGAGCATTGGCTCGCTAAGGAATACCTAATGGAGTTTTATTTACTGTCAATAGGAATTCTGTAGTGATAGTAGTACAAGTGATCCTTGGACTTGAGATCATCATAGTATCTTGTGTATGATGAGTTATACTTTGACTTATTCCTTAAGACCCTTAGGGTATATCAAAGGTATGCTTGGGTATAATAAGTTGTACATGGAGATAATGTATGATCAATAAAGAATCTACCACTTCTAATAAAAGAAGAGAAATGTCTATGTGATTCGATAAATGACAACCCAAGTAGTCCTTGGTTAAAGCGAATGAAATTAGAAAGGAGTTTCTAATTTGCATTATTTGGAGTTGTGCATTTAAGGATCGAAATACATATAATTAAATAAAATAAGACTTGTGGTAATTCCATGTCTTATATTTAATTGGGACATTGTATGGTGGAAGGATTGAATTATACGGTAACTATTTACTCAAAGGTTCTTTTATGATTAATGTTGAAATCTATATTATCCGGAAAGTCGTTGATCATTTAGGAGGCTTATCCCTATTGTAGAATAAATATTATTTATTTAAATAAATTAATTATTTAATTTATTTATTTAAATAAGATTAGAATTGTTCTAATTGATTTATTCACAACAGGTTTAATATGGAGAACCTAAAGGGTCACACCATAAAAGGAAGAATAATTATTTAAGAAGTTAATGGCATAATCGTAATAATATGTTAAGTATATTTAATTTAATCTATGGTGATAGAATAAATTAAATAGCTTAATATTATTATTTAATATTTTAGAAATATTAAATATAAATTAATAAGAGGAGTCTTATTAATATTATTACAATTATTATTATTTTAATTTCTAAAAGAGTTTAGGAATTAATTTAATATAAGTACTCTCATTTATTCCTAATTGGATTAGGAAGGAAAATTAGTTAAAGGAGTTTAATTAATTATCCCTAATAAGATTAGGGAGCTTAATTAATTAAAAGAATTTAATTAATTAAATAAAACCCAATTCCTTAATTGTTAAGATGGGTTGCCCACATCTATAAATAAGAGGAGTCTTATTATGGGTGGATGGGGGGTTGTTGACTTTTTCAACATACGACATAATTCCAATTGTTGGGAGAGTACACCCTTTCTATAGAGATAGAAAAACTAGGGTTTAGCCAACCACCCCATCTTCTTGAATTCTTTATTTTTCTTTGGTGGATCACCTCTACAGAGGCCAAAGCTTGGGTGGCTAACGTTGATCTAAGGAAGGAACCAAACCCGGTGGATTCAAGTTGAAGCGAAAAGGATTGGAGGTGAACTTGTACTGAGGAAGCTCGATCTTCAAGGGTATGATTCTTATTCATCTTTTCGTTTAATTAATAATTATGCATAAAGGGTGATCCGGGTATATGGTTTGTAAATTTTTTAAATTCTGATTTTACACGCTTCCGCACTTTTATGCAATTTGATTGCGCACATGAATATTACAAACCTAACACTATTTATGTATATATATATATACATATTAGTTATACAAGCTTGATACACAAACTATCTCATAGACATACTCAATACGTATATTAAGCACATATATTAAGTCCTATCTTAGTTACACAATAAACTCATATAGTTACAACATCAACATTGATTTGTCTTTGAAAACATTGTCTAAAAACCTTTTAAAAATTGTTAAGTATTGATTCAATTAGCCACTTTACACTTAAACACATAGAACACCACTTTCATCATGTGTTATAGCTTAAAACATTAATATATACATGCTACAATTCTCAGATCATAGTTTAAAAAGTCAGACAACACTAGTATGTAGCGCGGTCGTGCTGCATTATGACTAGGGAGTGGTGCGGCCACACTGCTCCATGTCAAAACCAGGACTGGTTTTTTAATTGCACATATCATTACTTAGCATACTGAAGTACTAACACAGAGCATATTCGCATGTAAAGTAGGTTTTGGTTTTACTCTAAGTTTAGTTTCAAACCATTTAGTCTTACTTTCAAATTTCATAGTTTCTTTCTGAAACATCCCAATTAACAAGGCTAAATAAGTTCATACCACAAAATCTAACTATGATAACCATTAAGCACATCATGAGGCTAAATGAACCTTTGCACATAGTTAGTATGGTCCTCTACTTGAAAGCTCATTTTAAATCATGCTTGAATAGTCTATATTACGCCTAACCATATAAACCAACATATTAGTCACGTGTTAAGGCACAAAAGAGCTTGATATGTTTGTACATAAGGTCAGAATGTGAGTATGGTAGTTTTCAACAAAGTTGGTTTTCAAACCTCTAAGTTTTTCTTGAAAATCTCATGTTAAACCAAAATAAACACGCAAAGAAACTTTGAATCCACATTTCATACTCATTTTTACACATACACAAGCTATGTAAATGTGTTAAAAAGATCAGAATTTAAAGAACACAAGATTTATCAAGGTTTGTTTTCCAAAAGGTTTGTCTTCAAAGTCATTATAAACCAAGCTAAAATAATTTCCTATAAGTGAAGCCACCTCTATTTGTGTGTTAGTGTTATTTATATCCATAATCAAGTCAAACTAGCAAGATCAACATAATAGAAAGCAACAGAAATATATTACAAATCTGGCAGACGGCATGGCCGCGTTGGGATTGTACTGGGAAGTGGTGCGGCCGCGCCACTTCGGCACAACTCTAGACATGGCCTCTGTTTTATGCAGATTTCGTACCATACAACAATTACTCTTTCATTTATCATGCTCAAAACATTCATATTAACTCCATACATTCATACAACTCTTCTAACACAATGACATTCCTTTCCAAACCAATTAACAGATAATTCTTGAGAATTTTAAGAATTTATAAAACTTGAAATCAAGAACATGTATATGGATATTACCTCTTGAAGCATGAATTGTTAAATTTTGTTTCCTCAAACTTCTAATTGCTCTCAAATTTTAACAACACACTCTCTAATTTATGTTTATCATACAATTTAGCAACTAGAGATATGAAGAGAATGGCTGCTATTTATAGAGAATTCATTATCAATACAATGCCTTTGCCCAGTGTTTTGGTTTAACAGGAAGAAGAAGAAGAAACCAATGGGCAAGGAAAATTTGGTGGAAAGTTGTTACCAACTCCCTTCCCTCCATTCTTCTAGTCATCATCACTCCTCTGAGTTTAAGCAACAAGGAATAAGATCGACCAATGGCCTATTGCGGCTGATTAATGAAGTGTGACACTGATTTTGGGACAAGGCTTATTACTATCTTATTTGTCAGTAGAGTGGACCTCATATACTGAGGTTATTTCCTTTTAGGACTCACAAAGTAAAATTTAATGTGTTATTATTATTACATTATACTAAGTTAGGGACACATACACAAAATCATATAATCCATGAACATTGGGTTAGTCCAAATAATATTTGAATTGGGCTAGAGTATAAATTAGTTGGGCACTAGCAACCAATTATTTTCCATAAAAATCATTATCCCAATTACACATAAATATGGAAATAAACATTTAATAGAAAATATTTATTCACTTAAATTTATCTTCTCCCATACATTTAAATTACACATTTAATTGGTTTACCATTATATCACAAAAGGCTCATTTATTCCGGTTTAGTAGAATTACATAAATTAAGATTATTATTATTATATAGTCTCACGAAATAATATTCACATTATAATATTACCCTTAATAAACCATCTTATATATTATACATGATGCTATTTTATTTATATGTTCACATAACATGTATAATTGCACATTAACAAATAACTAATTAAAATAATAACACTAATTAGTCCATCACATTATTTAATCATTTCCTCATTAATTTAATTAATGAATTACTTAGTCCACGGTTATGCCACACTAGGCATATCACATAAGCTTAATTAAGCTTATCATCATTTTCACCACATTTCTTGATTATCTCGCATTTAACTCAATTTAATTGAATCATCACATCTCATGCCACAAAGATATATATATTTATATTCAAACCTTTATTAATTTAATTATTAATATTACTCATAAAATTGCGGATATTACAGCTGCCAACAGTTTACAATATCAGATCTTTCGATATATTCACTGAAGTAGTTTTCAATGACTTACATCACCGGATCCTTCCCCGATGCTACGCTGGATTGATGCCAATAGTTTACAATATCAGATCTTCTGATACATTCACTGAAGTAGTGTTTAACGGCTTACATCACCGGATCCTTATTCCCCGATGCTACGCTGGATTGATGCTAACGGTTTACAATACTGGATCTTCCGATATCTTTGCTGAAGTAGTTTTCAATGATTTACATCACCGGATTCTTCTCCGATACTATGCTGGATTGATGTTAACAGTTTACAATATCAGATATCCCGATATCTTCGTTGAAGTAGTGTTCAACGACTTATATTTTCATCAGGCATTTTTGATATCTTTGTTGAGGATACATTTTATAATAGATTCCATCATCAGTCCTTCTCGATGACGATAGTTTTCAACAGCTATCATCATCAGGCTTCCCTAATGCTTCATTGGGGTTGTCGCTAACGGCTTAACTGAAAATCTTATATTCCAGCAGTTTTTTAGGATTTTAGGTGTTTTCCGCTCAATTGCGTAAAACCTTTTTTATTGATTTAACTTTTTGGCTCCTGGAGAACCTACCATGACTTAAATTTGATTGAACTAAAGGGGTGGGACCCATCTAGCCCTTCCGCAACTCTACCTACAGCTGCCACAGGTAGAGTCACGGCAAGCCGCATGTGGATTTAATCCCCCCTAGCCCCTTTACATGTCATTTTCAACTTGATACCCTCCGAGAAATCCGAACTTCTTTGCTCAGATCTACTCATTTCGGGTTGCTTTTCCTGAATTTCGTCACTGTACAAATGTTCTGCACATTTCTGGTAACGTTTACATCCTTTCTTTTTAAGTGTTGACCGTTAAAAAGGTAGATTTCATGTTTAATAGGTTTAAACACAATGTATCAAATATATATGCATACATGACATAATAAAATTGAACGGGCTTAGTAAATATTTTTATTTTACCGTGATGAACGTTCTTATGTGATTTTTTTTTATTTTTTCGAAGGTCATTTTTCACTCATTTTGGCTAGTTTAGCTATCCTATTTTAGGACAAATGAGCATGAAGTTGTCATGACTATATTTTAATTGCCTTGGGTAATTTGACTACCATTGTGGGCTTGATTTTAAAGTTAACATTTATATTATTCTTGATTGGGTTAGTGTGCTACTGAATGGCCACCTAGTCATACCTATGAGCATATGGATAGTCCATTTTATAGAGGAGATTCTGGTGAAATTTTTTCACGAGTCTGGGCATTTTATATGCATGCATGTTTAACTCTACTAGGGATGTATGTTAAAATAGCATGAGTTTACACATAAAAATCATGCATGATGTGATGATTTAAGCATATCCTTAGGAGTCTGTTGTCCTAGGTGGATGCATATGTTCAATTGAATTAACTGGAGTAGAAACATACCTCACCCTTTTTGAGGCGATTTGGAGTTTCTTTTTAGGCATGGATTCTGATAGGCCTAGCAGTTTTACTTTTCGTAGGCTTTCCTCGGGCGTTAGAAGGACAGCTTTAGATATTTTTTGTCTCGTTCAGCCCGAAAGGCTCGTCGGTTGACCGAGTATGTGATTTATCCTATTAAGGTTGATAGAACTAGAGGAGAAAGAGGATGCCCCTGCTGCGAATCCAGCTCCCTGTTCTTCCACTGCTTTCTCAGACCTTGCCGGTATACATGTGACGATTCTCGATCTGTTAGGCGATTTGAGACGTCATTCATCAGTTCATCTACATGCTACCGAGGTACTGGAGGTTTTCATTTTTTTGAATAATTCTTCTCTTCTATTTTTTGGCAATGGTTGAACCTTAATTTGAATATGCAAGTTCCCGGGTTCACTTAGCCACGGGGGAACTGGTTTACCATCCATTCTTTTTATAGGAACCTTCATCCCGATTACCAGGCCATTGTACATTCCTGGAGCTTCGAGGCATTCTTCTTTATTGCACCACGATGTTGTCTGTGGGGTTATCTAAGAGATTTGTCTAAGAGATGGTTTCATCAGAGTCAGTCGCTTCATCTGCTCGACTGTGAGGTAATGATGACGTCGATGGATTGGTGATTCATCACAGGCTTGGAGTTTACAGGTGAGAGGGTGCCCTTGGTGGCGGATATTTTCCCCGCTGTTCATTCCCTACTAGGGGTTCCTCTTTTTTCCCTTAAGGTTTGGATCGTTCGTTCAGGTCCTCTGAGTATTGATGCTGTCAGTGGCGTTTTATCAAAGCCTCTTCTTGATGATCAACGGGAGAGAGATCGCATTCTACGATGTTTGTTTCTCACTATCATCAGGGGTTATTTCATTGCAGACAACTCCTCAACTGTCTCATTTGCCTTAGTCGGTGCTTTTCGCAAGGTAGACCGCATAGAGGATTTTGACTGGGGATCCTTTGCCTTTGCATATTTCCTTCGCGGGATGCATCTGCGCTTATAGAAACTAGATTTCTTAGGTACGAGTTCACATCTAATTCGTTTTCACTTCAACTTGAATCCACTAGGTTTAATTCTGTCCTTTGATCAACGTTAGCCACCCAAATGTTTGGCCTCTAGAGGTGATCCACCAAGGAAGAATAAATATTTGAGAAGATGGGTGTTTGGAAAAATCCTAATTCAATCTCTATAAAATATTATGTACTCTCACAACTCTTGGAATTGTCATTAACATATGTGTAACCCTTACCCATAATAAGACTCATCTTATTTATAGATGTAGGAAACCCTCCTAAATAATTTAGGAATAAGGTTTTATTTTAAATAATTAAACACCTTTAATTAATTAGGTTTCCTAAACTTATTAGGAATAATTAATTAAGGTCTTTTAATTAATTAGCCTCCTAATCTTATTAGGAATATATGAGATTACCTTTTATTAATTAATTCCCAAACTCCTTTAGAAATTAAAAAAATAATAATAATAATAATAATAATAATAATAATAATAATAACAACAACAACAACAACAACAATAATAATAATAATAATAATAATAATAATAATAATAATAATAATAATAATAATAATAATAATAATAATAAGACTCCTCTTATTAATTTATATTTAATATTTTCAAAATATTAAATAATAAATATTAAGCTATTTAATTTATTCTATCACCATAGATTAAAATTAAATACACTTAACCTATTATTACGATTATGACATTTACTTCTTAAATAAATATTTTTCCTTTTTATGGCGTGACCCTTTAGGTTCTCCATATTAAAGCGGTTGTAAATAAATCAATTAGAACAATTCTAATTTTATTTAAATAAATAAATGAACAAATTAGTTCATTTAAATAAATAAAATTTATTCTACAATAAGGATAAACCTCTTTAGCGATCAACGACTTTTCAGATAATATAGATTTCAACATTAATCATAAAAGAACCTTTGAATAAATAGTTATTGTATAATTCAATCCTTCCACCATACAGTGTCTCAATTAAATATAAGATATAGAATTATTGTCAAGCCTTATTTTATTTAATTCTATGTATTTCAATTCTTAAATGCATAACTCTATATAATGCAAATTAGAAACTCTTTTCTAATTTTATTCTGCATTGGCCAAGGACTACTAGGTTGTCATTTATCAAATCACATAGGACATTTTCTTCTTTTACTAGAAGCGGTAGATTCTTTGTTGATCATTCATTATCTCCATTTACAACTTATTACACCCCAAGCATACCCTTTGATATACCCTAAGGGTCTTAAGGGACATTTCAAAGTATAACTCATCATACACAAGATACTATAATGATCTCAAGTCTAAGGATCACTTGTATTACTATCACTACAAGAATTCCTATTGACAGGCAAGTAAAACTTCATTAGGTATTCCTTAGTGAGCCACGTTCAGTGAACTTATTCTCCAATAAGCACCTACATACTTGCTTTAGTGTTTCCACATAAATGATCATAAGAGCAATCATCATCATTCAATGAGCAAGCAACATATGTACCAATATATCTGGATTCACTAATCCACTTTTTAGTAATCCAATGATTGGGAAAATTTTTAGTTTATGAGCTATCTAAGAATTTAGATCTCATTAGCATGATCATCATCATGATTCTAAAATCATTGCTCAAAACTATGTGTTTATCACATATTATAAAACAACACCATATAGATAAATTAAAAGCTTTTAATTAAATAGTTCTTTTATTAATAAATGAATAATATTGTTACAAATTATATGCTTTATCATCAAACATAATTTGTTTGTGTGCATACTACTTTCAATCTCCCACTTGCACTAAAGTCAATCGTCATGGTATCTCATACCCTTCTTCTCTAAGTGACGATCATCCTACTGTTGGATAAGTTGTAGTTAATGGATATGTAATGTCATTCTTGAGAGTCCACTATCTCTGTGGTGACTTCTTCTCTTTCAATGATTCTTTAATCAAATGAAAGTGTCACAACACATGTTTAGATCCTAGATAAGACTTAGGAACTATTCCTAGTTCTGTAATAAACTTTTCATCCAAATAATCAACTTCCAGCTTCATTTACAGCTATATACTTTTTCTTTGTCACTAAACCAACAACTCTTTGATGTTTGAAACCTTTCCAATTCACTGCACCACTATTCAAGATAATGATTTACCCTAAAGTGGATTTCCTATTATCTTGGTTAGTCTGAAAAAATTTGAGTCGGTTAAGCCCTCTAGTTTTAATTCAGACTCACCAAAAATTTTAATCACATCCTTAGTGCTAGTTAAGTACTTTAAGATTTTTTTCATTGTCTTACAGTGATCTTCTCCATAATATGACCGATCAACATCAGGTCTCATACATTTCATTGCATACATGATAGTTACTCATGTGATTTCTCTTTTCAGGAGTCTATGGGGACAATTAAAAGAAATTCACTCCATGGCTCATCAATATGAGATATCTTTTAGAGTTTGTCATGCTAAACTCCTTTAGTATCGAATGAATATACGTTCCTTGGGTTAAGCTGAGTATCCTTTTAAATCTATCTATATAGATTTGCATCCTCAATTCCGATACTCTTCCCAAATAATTCATGGAGGAATGTTTAGACAACTTTATCTTTACTGATTGTAGCATTTGTATGTCATTCTTTATCTATAGTATATCAACATATAATACTATGAATGTCACGGTGCTCCCATTGACCCTTTTGTACACACGAGGTTCATTCTCGATTTTGATAAAATTAAAATCTATTGATTATCATATCAAATCAAATGTTCTATTTTTGAGAAGCTTGCTTCAATCTATTTCTCTGAGTTTCTATAACTTTTACGTCATCGTATGTAACTGGATCATCATCTTCTATGATGCGTACCTCATCATCATCATCTATGATGAATCCATACCTCCCAAGTATCTTTGGTACTATTCCAGATTTACGATTCCGTTGTGGTACAATAGGTCTATCTACAGGTTCCTCTTTTTGACTTATACTTCTTTGTGGTTCTTGAACTCTTCTAGATCTATTATCCTCCCAATAGCCCATTCAATGATAAAAACATTTATCTTAGAAGGTAGTGTGTTTCACAACAAACACCTTTTGCTAAGTAGGATTATAGAACATATGCCCTAAACTTACTTTAGGATGTCCCAAAAATTTGTATTTGTCAAATTTTATCCCAAGCTTATCCTTTGAAATCTTTTCACATAAGCAAGATAACCCCTTATCTTAACATACTTATGATTAGGAATCCTCCATGTTCATAACTCTTATGGAGTCTTGTGGCCAAATTTTAAGGTTACCTTTTCGTAGATATGTAATCATTTCTAGGACATTACCCCAGAAGGATATTGGAATGTCAGTAAAATTATTATGGTCCGCACCATGTCCAATAAGGTACAATTTTTCCTTTCAAATACACCAATTAATTATTATGTATCAGGAAATGTTCATTGTGAGAAAACTATTTGAGATGATCTAGAAAATTATTGCACAAGTATTTCTTCCTCGATCTGATCAAAGAATCCTAATACTTTGCCAATTAGTTTCACCTCTGAATTCTTTGAACTTTTCAAATGATTCAAACTTGTAATTCATCAAATATAAATATTTAACTCTTTGAATGATCATCTCCTTTTCTTGTACTAGTTTATTCAATTTACAAAATAATTTTTCATCTAAGTTAAGTACATAAAGTCCATTAAGTAATATTCCAGTTCTATACAAAACATTATTATTATAAATAGAACAACAATTTTCCTTAAATATAATACCAAAAATTTTATTGTCCAATAATAAAATGGAAATAATGTTTCTAATGAGAACTAGATTACAATAACAACCTATTAACTTAATAGATTTGCCCGTAAGCAATGCTAAACTATAAGTTCATATGGCTAATGTAGCAACCTTTGCTTCATTTTTCATACATAGGATTACTTATCCCTTGTTTAACTTTCAACTTCTGCTTGGTTCCTTCATAAATCTATATTTATTAGAACCCAGCCGGTATCCAATACCCAAGTAGAAACTTGACTTAAAGAAAAATTTATTTCTATCATGAACAAAATTGTATTTGTAACTGAAGCTTCGATAAGCTTCTTTGGTTAGCCTCTGCAAGATGCTTCTCGCAGTTTCCTTTCCATTTTCCTGGCTTATTACAGTGGAAGCAAACTCAATTGTTATCCGTATTAGTTTTATTCTTATTATCCTTTATTTTTGTGCCTTTCTATTTACCTTCTTTAAATCATTCTTCTTTTCAGAAGATCCTTTGGTCCCTACCAGTAAGACTTGGTCTTTCTTGGTTGGAAAGTGACTCAGCAATTTCAACATGTTAAGCAAATCAGGGAGGCTGATATCTAGCTTGTTCATATGAAAAATTCACAACAATTGTGAGAAGGAGTTCAGGAGTGAGTACAAGATCAATTCTTGACTCAACTCTCCATCCATGACAAAACCTATTGTCCTAATTGTTCAATTAAATTGATCATGTTAATGACTTTTGTCTGTACTATAGTGTCATCAGTCATTCTAGATTGGAAGAGCTCCTTAGATATCTAATATCTATCAGTCCTACTTTCCTCACCATCAATTACTTGATGTGCAAGAATATAGTAGGAACATATATAGTTTTATGCTGACTCTGAAGCTCGTTACTCATGGATGCGAGCATTATGCATTGAGCCAAATGTGCATCATCTTTCCACTTTCTAAAAGTAACAATCTCTTCCTTAGAGGCATTGTCTGTAACTAATGCTGGGATAGGCGTATTAAAGACATAAGCTATCTTTTCATCCTTGAGAACTATTCTCAAATTTCTTAACCAATTCGTTTAATTCGGTACGGTTAAATAACATCTATTATGCTCAGCAGTGATAATAATTTAGACATTGTAAAATTCTATAAATGAATTTATAATTAACAACATTTTTAGCATACATTCTTTTATTAATTAATTATCAAAATAAATTAGGTCTTGTTTTAAATTGGTATCTCCCACTATTTTCATCAAACTATATTACCCTCACTTATATAGTTCGACAAAATCTAATTAAAGATTTGCTAGTGAGAATAAGGATCTCATTTCAAATATATATAGCCTTGTGTGACACAAAAAATTATATATAAATAAATAGTTAGACAACTCTTATCAATTACATCAACATGTAACTCTTTTTATTTTGCCTCTTAAATTATTTTGATCAAGTGTGATACATCCAAATCAAAATTATTCAAGTTAAGTCAAACCTAACACTTCTATATATTCAAAAGAAAAAATTGTCCTTGTGTGACACAACAAAACAACATCGTTCAATCTTTTTATAAGCATTAAATGTGATAAAATAACATCTCAAAAAATTAAAATAAGCCTTGTGTGACACAACAAACTTATAATAATTAACTGATACTTTATCGATTTATCATGCTAGAAGACGACGTTCGATATTCCAAATATCTTTGAATGCTTCGGACTTAATATAAAATCTTTGAGGGGTTTGTTATTATTTGTCTCATCTTGTTTAGCGCACATACACACACACACACACACACATATATATATAGTATAAGCATGCACATAAATAATACTATATTCTACTAGGATTGATTGTTGACATTATTCTAGTTTGGTTCACTAAAGCCATCAAGTGAACCAAAAGGTCAAACCTAGGGTGCAAGAATTAAATTTAAATATAACTATTACATTTAAATCCTAGGCTCCATTACAAACGGGTCTTCAAGCACTCATTGCTCCTTGATCTCCAATTCTTCAAAATTAATTCTAATTATTCCAATTACAAAACTATTTACAATAAATAGAAACCTTGTGTCGACGTCGAGATTTTTATTTGTCCCTTTTTTGTTCTTGTTCTTTGGTGTTCTCATGTTTTGTGAGATTTGTTTAAAAAAATAAGTGAAAAAGGTCCAACATGTATATGTCGACGATTTGACTGTAAGAGTCTCCAGTTGGTGTTTTTAAATGGTTGCACCAACGTAACTGAGAAAAGGTTTTCACAATGACCCAGTGACGTGACACTCCTAAACAGGGTCTGTGAAACCGAGATTCATTTTGGGTTTGGGAGCTTGATTATGCGGAGGGAAGGTGTTAGGCACCCCCCGACATCTGTGTTATCACGGTGATCGCCACTTTTAAAGAAACTGTTATATGAATGTGTGTGTGTGTGTGTATGGGTGAATGTGCTGTTATTTGGAAGTAGTGCTATGCCTCATTCGAACTTATATACATAGGGTTTGAATTTATACAAAAATTCAGTTTTAAACAAGATATAGCAATGAGGTTTTGTAAAAGTGGTTTTTCAAACCCTGTGCTCAATAGTAATTGAGGCCTTTAATACTTCCATTTTATTATTAAATGTTCGGCTTGGTTGCTTTTATTTTCGAGATGCGAAGCATCTTCGAGAAAATAATATATAGCGATCTTTGAACTCCTCATGGGCATGAAAGCCATCTAAGGAAATTTAAACACAGTGAATAATTTACAAAGTCGCCATTCAATTTGAAAATGTCCATCACGAGGGCCGAATCTAGATTGATGAGATGAATCTGTTATCACATGATTCCTAGGCTCGCATGATGCCTCACTTTATATGAAAAATAGTAAGCAGTTATATATATAAAAGCTGTAAAT
The DNA here is from genome assembly GCA_020205615.1 of Panax quinquefolius. NCBI lineage: Eukaryota > Viridiplantae > Streptophyta > Magnoliopsida > Apiales > Araliaceae > Panax > Panax quinquefolius. The sequence continues at coordinate 45,866,008 of CM035163.1, read as the reverse complement.
ATATATATATATATATATATATATATATATATACAGACATGATCAACCACCACGAAGCACCTCCATAGGGGATCAAAAATGTAAATAAAGCAATAAATGCGATCAACCGCCACGAAGTAAACTCCAGGCGGGACGGAATGTAAATAAAGCAGTAAAAGGCCATGAAGTAAACTCTAGGCCTGGCAGAAATGTAAATATATATATAAGCAAATAAACGCTCCAGACGTGAGTCCAGGCTCAATCAAGGCATAACTCGATAATGTTAGTCCATATATATATATATATATATAAGTATATATATATACAAACAGAAATGAAAACCATGGATCGAAGTTTGGGCATACACACACAATACGACTCTCAACGTGTAGAAGAGTGTGTGTAAAGATGAAGAGAAAGGCTTTAATGTGTGTAAGAAGGCTTACAATGGACTGCCAAATAAGTCTTCTATAGCTTTAAGTGGATGAACACTAGGTTCCTGCCAGTAAAAATATAGCTATATGTGAGCTCACAAGTGTTTAAAATGAGAAAGCACTCAATATAGGGTGTGTACAGAGCAAATTAGATAGGGATTCCTCGCCTTTTTTTTTCTCTTGAATATGGCCACCTCAAGCCCTCTATTTATAGAGGGGGAGCCCACAGTGTACTGCTGGCAAATGCAGATGCACTGCTTGCCGCCCGGTGCCCAGAACTTCGCAGTCCCGCCGTCTTGAAGTACATACACGTGTGCAACGTGATGTCCGCTCGAACTTACAGAACTTCAATCTGAGCATCTGATTGAGGTGTATAAGACCTATTTTGGATTGCTATTATCGAGAGCTACGCAATGACATGGGATTAGAGGTTGTACGAAGTCAGGAAGATGGAACCATATCCTATGTCTTCAAGCTTCAAATTCTATCCGGTGTTCTACCTTGCGTAGTAGTCACTCGGGATTGTAACTCTTTGGTTCTTGTGGGATATTGTTGTGTAGAATGTATGTTGACTGTTTTTTGTTGAGACGGCGCCATGTGGGTTTGAGGTGGCAATTTAACGATTTTGCCCTTCACCGGGGTTATCTCCGATTTTGGCTGATAAAGCAGACATTGCTTATGGTTATCTCTGAGATTGGGCTGCTGCAAGTGCTGAAAGCCCTCAGGGTTGTCTTTGAGGTATGCCTGTCCTCCCGGGGTTATCTCCATTTTTGGGAGTTGAGTGCCTCGGTGTGAGTCCCGAGGTTAAAGCTGACTGCATGGGTTGAAACAAGCATCTCCGGGGTTATCTCCGGAATTGCAACTGCACTCCTTGGCGTTATCTCCAAGGTTTATATTGTCTTTCCCGATGTTGTTTCCGGGACTGAGACTGAACATCTTGGGTTTATCTCCAAGATGAATCAGCCTTCTCCGGTGGAATTTCTAGTATCTGCACTGCTTTCCCCGGGGTTATCTCTAAGGTGGGAAATGATACTCCCGGTGTGTTTTCTGGGGTTAAAACTGAACTTTTGGTTGTATTTCTGGGATTAAGCTGAGTTGTCTTCCAGGGTTATCTCTGAAAGAAGATTCTGCACTTCCTGCAATGTTAGTAACAAGTAGGTAGAAAATTTTGAGTGTCTACAGATGCCCCTTTTTATCATGTTCATGCAATGTAATGTCATGGATAGGATAAAGAATACTAGACACTTGAAATGCAATGAGATGATTTCGATGCAATGCATAACAACATGATGCAAATGTATGTGGTTTGTTGGATTGTTCTCCAACATGATGGGATGATTGTCGGCTCCCTGTTGCTTCTACCAAGGGAGCACTAAATAAGTAGCCTGATGAACTGTCATTGACACGTGATCCACAGCTACTAGGAATCTCTAGGATTGTTGACGTTGGGGTTATCACCAAAGTATTGAATCCTTGATACAGAATTTATCCTGAAGATGCATCTCTCATGTACAAGAGATTCTGTGGGGATAGAGCTTTGTCTGTTGAGGATGTGTATAACATATTCCATCATCGGTCCTCCCCAATGAGGATGTTTTTCCCTGGTTTGTATCGCCAGGTCTTTTCGCTGCTCTGTTACAGTTACTGCCAATAGTCGGTGTTGTCAGGGTTGTCTGACCTTCATTGACATGTTCATCAATGGATGAGATCCCTATTGGGGATAATGTCAAGGCTGCTTGACCTTCATTGACGTGTGCATCAACGGATGTATGAAAATCGGCTGGGGAAAAGGTTTTAGGGCTACGACCCTGAACTAACGACATTGGACCTTTATGAGGTATTGCCAAATGTAGTTTGCAATAGTTGAGATCATTGGTATAGTGTAACCTATGTTTGGGCGAAGACCAATGAGTGATATGTAAAGCCACAACTTGTCCTGTGAAAACCAGGATTTCAGGCTATTCCGCTTAATCGCGTAGCATTTTTATTCCTAATTTGGCCTTTTCAGCTTATGAGAACTCCTTTGCAACTCAAACTAGACCGATCCAGAAGGGTGGGCCCCATTCTCGCTATATCTTTTGATAGGCCTCTATTAGTTGTTGGGCGGATGTGCCCCATTTCCTTGTATTTTTAGCTATACAGAGATGTATTAGATGATGATGTACTTAGGAATGTATATACTATTATTCCTTACATCATATTTCCATCTATTGTTGATCATGCATGTATTATGTTATGCATATGTATGTATGTCCAGAGATATTCAGCATTGACCCCTGGATGATCTTATGATACGGCCCACACAGATGTATTCTTTGATAGTTAGCCGCATTGATCATACCCCACCAGTATTGGTGGCATCCCGTCTGAGATCGTGGTATGATAGTATGTCACCTTCAGACAGGGTGACTGTAGATTAGTTATTACAGCATACTATGACTCTCATGATGTTTCAAGTTCCCGCAGGCTTTATAGAGGATATGCTAGAGCATTGGATATCGGAGAGACAGGTCTTCCGGTTTGGCATCCATGAGTTGACTCCTACTCTGGAGGAGTATGCACGGTTGATGGTATTGCCATTGGACAGACCTTGCGCGCAGATGGCCATCGGCGACATGAGCCGACAGTTTATGACTCTCACCGGGCTCAGGCGTAGAGTTGTACAGGATGAGATCACATCTGGTCACGTTGTATCCCAGCGTTTTCTGATGGACAGATTTGGCTCTGAGGATAGTTACACACGACACTCTAGGGATTTTACCATGCTAAAGGATCATTGGCACTCGACCAGAGTAGATGTCTTGCTACTGTGTGTATTATCATATGTATACATGCCACGGTACATGGATGAGCTACATATTGGTGTCGTCATGGCAGTGAGAGCTCTTAGGGAGGGTCACATCATTGTACCAATGATCATCACAGAGACACTGAGGTCAGCCACATATTGCAGCACTTACCCTACAGGGGTATTCATAGGCAGTTCGGTCATGCTGTACGTGTGGTTTATGTCACACTTGAGATTGATTGGCAATTTCAGACGGCACGAGTATTGTTTCACCCATGATATAGCTATGTCGTACTCCTTTCAGCCTGCGGAGTGTACAGATCCTGCATCTTGGTCCGTTTTCCTGGCAGGGATCGGAGATTCATTTGATATATTGTCGTGTACAAGGCTCAGCTCACCCTACAACTTCATCACTCATGCTCCGTGCATGGATTATCTCCCTTTAGCTGGTTTGAGGGGAATGACTACTTACCATCCACTGGCTGTGATGTGTCAGTTTGACCAGTTACAGGACTTCCATCCTTTTGAGGGGGCATTGATTCAGTGCTTAGCTTCTCTCCACTTATCAGCAGAGGATAGATCCAGGTTGTATGCCTGTTGGGATCAGCATGAGCTAGCTAAGTTTTCCGTTAGCCACCCGGGTTGTTCTGTAGAGTATTCTGCATGGATGGAGAGAGAGACGGTATTGATTATGGTAGTATCCACGGTGCAGGGGATTGATTCTGACGATGGGGAGCCTATAGAGGAGACTTATATTCCCACCAAGGAGGATTTGACTACTAGGTTGCCAACAGTTGTGATGGATTCTCCCAGTACTAGTGCTACTGTGATTCAACATTCAACACAGTACTTAGAGAAGAGTCTTCATCTGATGACCTTTGAGAGAGATCAGGCTAGGGCCTTGATGTTAACATCTCTTGATGGGAGAGACGTCGCTCTATTGGAGAGAGACGAGGCCAGATCAGCCAGAGATGCATTGATTGTAGAGCGGGATGCTGCCCTATTTGATCAGGATGTGGCCGTCACAGATAGTACTTCAGTAAGATCCCTTATGACCGACATCCTTGCCGATATGAGTGCATACATTGATGAGCATCATGCCACCATGCAGTTGGCCTCGAATTTGCTAGCTAGTGTAAATACCATTGGGCAGGAGCTTGCAGCATTACCTCCTTCTTCGGAGAGAGATGCTATGTTAGATCTGATAGTCTGGATACATACAGATCCATAGATAGACTTATATTTTCCTGCACAGACTAGCTTAGCCATTTTGTTATGTACATCATATATGTATATATCAAACAACATTATATATGGTAGGGAAATATATTTTGATTCACTTCCCTTTTAATTGTGCCTTGATACTTACTTGATATTTGCCTGTTTCTTCAGGGCTTGTGATCTTGATATATTCTGAACTAATCCTTGATGTGCGGACATTGAGACGTCGCAGGATCTTTTAGAACGGATCATTGATCTGTGTGTATCCCTACCATCTTTGGTGTCTTGGGACTGGTTTCTGTATGAAAATGAGTAGAGGAGTGTGGCTCTTCCTCTCTGAGATTGACCGCACCACAGATGGTCGCCATCATTCCTATTCAAGAGGAGCCTAGTTAATTCCATCTCTTATGGATTAGTATTTCTCTTTGAGGCACAACTGCAACTTAGATGGTCGCCAGATCTCCTATTTGTGAGGAGAGGTAAGGTAGTTCCATCCATTTGGTTTTAAGCCGATAAAATATGGTGGATTAAAGTTTGATCCCAGTACCGTTGATAAGTATTTGTGTTTTGGTAGGGGGTTAAACCGAACCATAAATGGTTGTCTACGTACTCCTATTGAAGAGGAGATCAGGTCTGCGTAGTTCGAACCTGGTGTAAGAGGTTCAACGCTGAATGGTGTAAGGGTAGAAAGGTGTAGAAATGTTTTTGTTATTTTTTTTTGTTTTTGTTATTTTTTTTTGTTTTTGTTATTTTTTTTTATTTTTGTAGAGAAAGGGCAAGAGTGTTTTTTTTATAGAGAGAGGGTAGAAATGTTTTTGTTTATTTTTTTTTTGCGATCGGGCCATATAGAATATGGTTGCATACGTACTCCCGGGTATCAGGGAGATCAGGTCGACGTAGTTTGCCTCTTAGGACGATTTGCAACTGAAGAAAAGTTTGAATCCTATATACAGGCTAAACTGCGGGGAAAGAAAGTTTGATCCCATGTTTGGGACAAACTGTAGGTGTGAAAAAGTTTGATCCTAAGTTCAGGACAAACTGCAAGTGTGAAAAAGTTTGATCCTATGTTCAGGACAAACTGCAGGTGTAAAAGGTTCAATCCCTGGTGGGATAACCGAAATTGTATGAAAGGTTTAAAATGAAGTGGACCAGGCTGTTGGCTTAAAGAGTATGTTTCCTTGAGGGGCAGAAGGGTATGAAGAAGATTTTATATGTAAGAAAGGGTTAGAAAACATGAATGACTGGCGATTTGATGATCTAAAACCAAGATGTTTGCTTGATGGTAACCTCAGATATAGTACTATTTCATGGTGTCCGAGTTAATGAGTTATGGAAATTCATCGTCGTCCATTTCCTGTAATCTGAGAGCACCTCCTGTCAATACCTCCTTGACAACAAACGGGCCTTCCCAGTTTGGAGAAAATTTTCCTATAGATTGATCTTGGTTGTCAATGATCTTCTTCAAGACCAAGTCATGTTGTTTAAACTGCCGTAGCCAAACTTTTCTGTTGTAGGATCTGGAGATCCTTTGTTGATATAACTGACCATGGAAGATAGCCGCGATTCGCCTTTCGTCTATTAGAGACAATTGGTGATATCTGTCTTGTACCCATTGGTCTTCATCCAGCTAAGCGTCCATCAACACTCTGAGGGATTCCATTTCCACCTCTATGGGGAGCACTGCTTCCATCCCATATGTGAGACCCCGAATTTTATGAAATGAAAGTATTTAATTTTCTTATAATTATTATTTTATTTAGTAAATGGCTAAATTGATAAAAGGTTAAAGTTAAGGGTGATATTTGAAAATTTTGCAAGTAAGCACGTTGATATAAAATATTCGTTGTGTCGAGGAATATTCGTTTGGTCGAGGAATATTCTTTCGTCAGGGAATATTCGTTCGAAGACACCATCATTGGTGGACTCTAATAAGTGGGTTTTATACCTACTTATTGGATATCAATTCACGCAAACTATGGCCATCTCAAGTACATTTTAGTGTGTTTTTAGTTACATTTCGTAATATTTTGCATTGCATGTACTGAGAACTCCTTTTGTGTAAAAGTGCAGGAATGGCATAGCTTGGCAATGGTAGATGGAATGAGGCTAATGGAAACATGACGCAAGGAACAAGTAGAGATAAGCAACTGAGGATGGATGAAGGATGAGTGGCATGGCAAAGAATCAGGAGCAGCACGACAAAGCAATAGCAGCAACAGAACACAGAATCCAAACTGCATAAGTCGGGCGGCCGCTCGGCTACATAGGCTTAAACACGTGCACCCGCGATCACCCTACTTGAAAGAGAATTTACACTTGCAGGCATGGCCTTGTACGACATTGAAATTTCTTGATTTATTTTATTTTAATTTTTAAATTGAAAGAGTTTGAGTTGGTTAAAACAATTCTGGTTGGTACCAGATGCATTATTCATCAGTTTTTACATGTTTTCCATATTAAGAACTAGGGTTTACATTTTGAGAGAATTCCAACGTGAAGCCAAGAAAAAACTCATTATTGTCTACTTCTTCTTTTGGATTTTAATCATTGTGGATGAACTACTGTTATTTTGCTGGATATTAGTGAGGATTTGAACGTTACGTTTGGATTGTAATCAGCAATTGGGTTTGATCAATTCTATCTTCTCTCTTTCAATTGTTTGTTTATTTTCCATGCGTTGCTTTAATCCCATAATGGCTTTCGGTTCAGTCATGAGCTAAACTCCATTATGGGATTCTAACGGATTTTAATACGTAGTCTAACTTATGGCCTGATTGTTGGACTATTTTGCGTATCATAAGGAATTTCTATCATGGTTGTTTTTAATGTATGAATGATTGATCACCATTCGTTTTATGTGCTTGTATGCAATTGACAAATAACATGCAAGTATGGATTGTAATCATAATAGCATGCGTATATGGGGCTGTTTTGCTTAGCTTTGTATTTCGTGAACGGATAGACATATCTTTGTTTCATAGTATGAGTTATATAAGGGCTTTTGCTTAAATTCAATATTGCTGCAATTTCATATAGAAATATAGTGAGGTTGGTTTTATTGATGATTACATGGTGTCTATTGCATGTGGATGTTATATAAGTAGGTCATAATACATTAAAAAATGGTTATGTCTACATTAGTGCTCTTGGCTACTTTTCTGTGATACGTGAACAATCTTGCATGATGGTGGTAGTTAGATGAACTATTAAATGAAGTTAGGATCCCATTATTTCCAGATTTGATTTATTACATTTTTATTCATCTTTTAGTTATTATTTGTTTTTATAGTAATTCATAATCATAATCATAAGTATTAGTTTAAGCATATAAAAATAGTGATTTAGTTGATGCATAATAGTTTAATTTAGATAACTTTCTCCGTGGATCGATACTCGACTTACTCTGCATTGCTTGTTGACACATGTATACTTGCATGAGTTAGAGCTCTTTTGATAAAAGTTAAATAGAGGCAACAAGTTTTTGGCGCCGTTGCTGGGGAAAGGCGTTTAAATTTAAATAATTATCATCAATTTTAAGCTATATTGTATGACTTAGACAAATCTAATCGTTTCTCATTTCTATTTTTTGTTTTGTTTTTTGGTTTCAGGTACTTGTATAATTTTTATGCACACACGATCATCCAACTCAGAATTGATACCAGCACAGGATAATATTAACGGAAGAGGTTAGAAAGCGAGTGTGCGGAGAAATTTACAAGCACAGTTAGAGGGTACTACATCTAATATGGCAGAGGGACAAAGAGAAGAGCAAAGAGAGGAGCATAGGGCTTTCCGGGACTATTCCATGCCGAACATTAATGGACTTCAGTCGAGCATAGTTAGACCAGCAATAGCAGCTAATACATTCGAGATAAAACTGGGCACTATTTAGGATGGTGCGAATTGAGTCTGATTTGGGGGTCTTTGCTACAGATGATCCGAATGAACACCTGTTGAGCTTTATTGAGATTTGTGATACATTCAGATACAACAGGGTGACGGAGGATGCTATCATACTGAGGCTGTTTCCATTTTCATTGAGGGATAAAGCAAGAAGTTGGCTTCATTCTTTGCCATCAGGATCAATTACTACATTGGAGGACTTAGCACAGAAGTTCTTAGCCAAGTTTTTCCCAATGGCTAAGACTGCGAAGATGAGGACAACTATCTCTCAATTTGAGCAACAACAAGGTGAATCCTTATACGAAGCATGGGAGAGATATAAAGAGATGCTAAGGAAGTGTCCGCGCCATGGTATGCCAGATTGGATGGTGATCAACACATTCTATAATGGATTGGGATGGCAGTCGAGACCTATTGTAGATGCAGCTGCAGGAGGGGCATTATGAGCAAAGAGCTATGACGAGGCCTATAACCTTATCGAAACAATGGCAACAAACAATTTTCAGAACCCTACAACTAGGATGCCACAGCCCAAGGTTGCAGGTTTGTTGGAAGTGGATGCTATTACTCAGTTGTCGGCACAGATGATAGCTATGGCAAAGAAAATAGATTTATTGGCACAGAGTAAAGCGAAAATAGTTGCCTTCGTATGTGAGATTTGTGCGGGGTCACGCTCAATGGATCAATGTGCTATCAGCTCGAAGTCGGTACAGTATGTGAGCAATTACAGGAAAGACCAAGGATAGTTTCAGAACACATACAACTCCAACAACTGCAATCATCCTAACTTCAGTTGGTCAAATAATCAAGGTAATCAGCATAATCCGTTTCAGCCAAATAATCAGTTTAAGTCTCAGCCAGCGCAACAACAGTTTACACCAAGACCACCTTTTCCACCAGGATTTTCTCAACAACAACAACATCACACTCCATCTGCACCTCAGCAAGAAAAGAAATCAGAAATGGAGGAGATGATGTTGAAGTACATGGCAAACACGGAGGTTATGATCAAAAACCAAGCAGTGGCTATTAAAAATCTAGAGACTCAAATGGGGCAAATGGCGAGCATGCTTAACAACAGGCCCCAAGGTTCATTGTCAAGTAATATAGATGCAAATTCAAGAAGAGACGGGAAGGAACAGTGTCAAGCAATCACATTAAGGTCTGGGAAAAATATTGCAGAAACTGAGCATGGCGCGGCCGCGCCATATTTACAAAGGGAGGATATGCGGCCGTGCGATGAAGAAATTATGTCTGAGCAGAAAGAAACCAAGAAAAATTCTGAGTTGCAGTAGGTAGATGATAACAAAGCAGGTTCAGTGGAAAAGCCCGTGAATACAGCACCACTAGTTCATCCTCTGGTTCCATATCCGCGGAGATTGAATAAGCAGAGGGAAGATAAACAGTTCAGCAAGTTCTTTGAGGTTTTTAAGAAGCTGCAGATTAATATACCTTTCGCGGAGGCATTGGAACAGATGCCAAGCTATGCAAAGTTCATGAAGGGTATATTTTCAAGGAGGAGGAGATTAGACAAATTTTAGACAGTGGCCTTGATAGAGGAATGCAGTGCAGTGCTTCAGCGTAAACTACCTCCAAAGCTGAAAGATCCGGGCAGTTTCACAATTCCATGCACGATCGGAAAGATGAACTTCGATAAATGTCTATGTGATCTTGGGGCAAGTATCAATCTGATGTCCTTGTCAGTATTCAATCAGTTGGGATTGTCGGCTCCAAGGCCGACAAACATTTCTTTGCAGCTAGCTGACAGATCCATCACGTATCCACGGGGAATTGTTGAAGATGTATTGGTGAAAGTGGACAAATTTATCTTTCTGGCTGACTTCATCATCTTAGATTATGAGGAAGACAAGAGTATACCAATCATACTGGGAGACCATTCTTAGCCATAAGAATGACTTTGATAGACGTGTAGAAAGGGGAACTCACTATGCATGTACATGATCAGGAGGTTACCTTTAACGTCTTCAAGGCAATGAAGTTCCCAACAGATGAAGAAGAATGCTTCCGGGTTGATTTGGTGGATCGGGTTCTAAATGATAAAGTATAGAGTCTAGTGGATTATGAACCTTTGAGAAGTATCATTGCTGAAAATTCAGAATTGGAGGATGAGGAATTCGATGAACTTGTGCAATATCTGGATACCACTCCACAATTCAGAAAATTCAGAACACCTATCGAGCCATTAACGAAAGCTGGAGAGACATCGGTAAAATTAAAGCCATCTCTTGAGACACCTCCAGAACTTGAATTAAAACCACTTTCAGAACATCTCAGGTACGTATTTTTAAATAAAGATTCAAAGTTAACTATGATTATTTCTTCGGCTCTAACATCTTTTCAGGAAGAAAAACTGCTACGAGTGCTTACAAAGTTCAAATCAGCTATTGGATGGACCATAGCAGATATCAAAGGGATCAGTCCTTCATTTTGCATGCATAAGATCTTGCTGGAAGATGGCAGTAAGCCATCGGTTGAGCAACAAAGAAGACTTAATCCGATAATGAAAGAAGTGGTCAAAAAGAAGTCTTTGAAATGGGTGGATTGAGCATAATCTATCCGATTTCAGACAGCTCATGGGTGAGCCCAGTGCAGTGTGTACCAAAAAAGGGTGGCATGACCATCGTGACTAATGAGAATAATGAGTTAATTCCAACACGAACAGTGATGGGGTGGAGAGTCTGCATGGACTACCGCATGCTCAACAAAGCTACGAGGAAAGATCATTTTCCACTACCATTCATTGATCAAATGTTGGACAGATTAGCAGGTCATGAGTATTATTGCCTTCTGGATGGTTATTCAGGCTGCAATCAGATTATAATAGCTCCAAAAGACCAGGAAAAGACTATCTTCACATGTCCATACGGCACTTTTGCTTTCAGAAGGATGTCTTTCGGGTTGTGCAATGCTCCAGCCACCTTCAAGAGATGCATGATGGCTATATTTTCGGACATGGTGGAATAGAATATGGAGGTATTTATAGATGATTTCGCAGTCTTTGGGGACTCTTTTGATCTATGCCTTCAAATTTTGGTAATGGTTTTGAAGAGGTGTGTTGAGACAAATTTAGTGCTGAATTGGGAAAAGTGCCATTTTATGGTACAAGAAGGAATCATACTGGGACATAAGGTTTCGAAAAAGGGACTCGAGGTGGATAGGGCTAAGCTGGAAACTATTGAGAACTTGCCACCACCTACTTTAGTAAAAGGTGTTCGCAGTTTTCTAGGACATGCAGGTTTCTATCGCAGATTCATCAAGGACTTCTCCAAGATAACTAAACCTCTATGCAGTTTATTGGAGAAGGATGCATAGTTTAATTTTGATGAAGCTTGCATGTCGGCATTTGAGCACTTAAAGGGGAAACTAACTTCAGTACCAGTGATTACTGCACCGGATTGGGATTTGCCATTTGAGCTGATGTGTGATGCCAGTGATTACGTTGTAGTGGTTGTTTTGGGGTAGAGGAAAGAGAAGATGTTTCATGTGATTTATTATGCCAGCAAGACCCTTACAGATGCACAGTTGAATTACACCACCACAGAGAAAGAGTTATTGGCAGTGGTGTATGCCTTTGATAAATTTCGAGCATATCTGATTGGTACAAAGGTGATAGTGTATACGGATCACGCGACAATTTGACATTTAGTGGCAAAGAAGGATGTCAAACCTCAGTTGATCAGATGGATTTTATTGTTGCAGGAATTTGATTTGGAAATCAAGGACAAAAAGGTTACTGAAAACCAAGTGGTGGACCACTTATCTCGACTAGAGAATCTGGAAGGGTAGGCAGACGAAAAAGTTGTAATCAATGAATCCTTTCCAGATGAGCAGTTGTTTGTGGTGAAAGGGGAAGTGTCATGGTTTGTAGACTACGCGAACTATTTGGTGAGTAAGATGGTACCTTCTGACCTGGTGGGTCATCAAAAGAAGAAATTTCTGCATGATGTCAAATGGTATATATGGGATGAGCCTTATTTGTTTAAACAGTGTGCTGATCAAATGATAAGAAGGTGTATCCCGTATAGCTAGACCGAGGGGATTTTGTAGGATTGTCATTCTTCGGTGTATGGGGGTCACTATGGTGGAGAGTGAACAATGGCTAGAGTACTACAAGCAGGATTTTACTGGCCAACAATTTTCAAGGATGCTTACAGTTTCGTCCAGAGGTGTGATAGATGTCAGAGAGTGGGGAACATCTCGAAAAGAAATGAAATGCCATTGAATACGATCCTTGAAGTAGAAATTTTTGATGTGTGGGAGATTGATTTCATGGAACCTTTTGTTTCTTCCTACGAAAATCTCTACATCTTGCTCGCAGTGGATTATGTATCGAAGTGGGTAGAAGCGGCATCTCTTCCGACAAATGATGCCAAGGTAGTCCTCAGGTTTCTACAAAGAAGTATCTTCACTAGGTTTGGGACTCCAAGGGCCATCATCAGTGACGAAGGCAGTCATTTCTGCAACAGGCAGTTTACAGCTTTGTTGGCCAAATATGGGGTGAACCATCGTATTGCTATAGCTTATCACCCTCAAACGAATGGCCATGCTGAAGTGTCGAATTGAGAAGTTAAAAGAATCCTTGAAAAAGTTGTGAATCCCACGAGGAAGGACTGGTCGTTAAAGTTGGATGATGCAGTATGGGCATATAGGACTATATACAAAACTCCGTTGGGCATGTCACATTTTCAGCTCGTGTACGGAAAAGCCTGTCACCTTCCTATGGAGCTAGAGCATAGAGCATATTGGGCAATTCAAAAGCTCAATTTTGATTTGAAAGCTACAGGAGAGAAACGCCTACTCTAACTCAATGAGTTGGATGAATTTAGACTACAGGCATATGAGAATTCAAAGTTGTACAAGGAAAAGGTTAAGAAATGGCATGATCGCAAGATCATGGAGAGAATATTTGAACCGGGACAAAGGGTTTTGCTTTATAACTCCAGACTTAAACTTTTTCCCGGGAAGCTGAAATCAAGATGGTCAGGGCCATTTACAGTGAAGACTGTCTTCCCGTATGGTGCAAGAGAAGTATATGATAAGTTTCTGGACAAGCCTTTCAAGGTGAATGGATAGCGTTTGAAGCATTACTTTGGAGGAGAGGTGGAGCGAAAAAAAGTCACCTCACTTCTTTCTTCAACATGAGATTCAGAGACAGTCAAACTAATTGACTATAACTTAGCGCTTGATGGGAGGCAACCCATTATTTCTATCTCTATTTTCTTTTAATTTATTCAGTTTAGGTTGCTTTAGCTAGTTCATCTTCATTTCATTTGTGATAGATTGTTATGTTTTGCATAAGTGAGTGTGTAGCTGAATTTGCATTGGGCAGGGTTTGATGTTAGTATAGCGTTATTTGGTCATTTATGCTTGTTCAGTAGTTCACACTTTAACATGAGAGTTTTGTGTTTATGTAGGTGCACTGGAGTGACAACATTACTGTCTTGCAATAGGGAGAATGAAAACTGGAAGTGCAAGAAACAGCATCGCGCGACCGCGCATGAGCAGGCTTAAGAAATCGCGATACGTGCACATGCAAGAGAGTCTGAAGCAGAATCAAGTCACTTTCGCTATGCATATAATAATATACCTTTGAAACCTTGTGCTGCATGCGCGACAATGAGTTGAGAAATTTTTTTTAAGTTAAAAACAGATGTTGTGACTTATTATTCTATCATTTGAAAGCAAACAGAGTCGTATTCACTTGCTCTCCCATAAACACACGTCTCCTCATATTTAGACTCTAATCCGTTACAACTTAAAGCTATACAGCTCTCCATTACGTGATTGACACCTAGTCTTCATACCCACGATCATCTCTACAATATAAATCTAGGGTTTCTGATTGGGTTGTGCAGAAATAAGTTTGGGGGTCATCAGTACTCAGTTAGAAATATCTATCAGGCAAGTCATCTTCAGTTTCTCTATTAATTGCAAATGGGTCCAAAGAGAGCACGTTCTTCTTCTTCTTCATCATCGTCGTCGTCCTCTAGCAGTCAAGGGGAGAATGTCGTGGATCATACGAAATTCTTAAGTCTGGAAGCACAAACAGAATATTATATAATCATGGCAAAGACGTTTGTAAAGGAGCACGATTTCAAACCTGAGAGGCAAGATGGTCAGCTATGGGATATGATTCGCGAAAGAGGATGGTTTGGATTGACTGCCATTCCTATGCTAGTTCCGATGAGTATAGTCCGAGAATTCTATGCTAATGCTAAGGACACAATGAGTGGTCTATCTGTGGTTCGAGGATTTGAAATAGATTACCGACCACCTACAATCAGAGAAATCTTTAGGCTAACTGACACACCACCGGCTGGGTCTGTTAATTGGGTAGAAGGTGCACATTTGGAAACAAATTTTGAAATGGTCATTACTGAGTTGTGCGTGCTAGTCACGAAGTGGACTTATAAAGCTGGCACGAATCAGCCTCGCATATTCCCAGCCGCAGCCTTGAATCGATATGCAAAGGCGTGGAATTTATTTATCTGTGCCAAGCTAGTTCCGTTGTCTCATCAGCATGAAATCATAGGAAAAAGGATAATAATTTTGTGGGGCATAATCACAGGCAAATACATTGATGTGGGCCATCTGATTCACCAAAATATGCTACGTTATCTGCGGGGAAGTACTACGGGGAGTATTCCACACGCGTCGGTTGTGGCTATGTTGTGTGCCCATCAAGGCTGCCATTGGAACAATGAATAAATACAAAACCCAAGCCAATATATCACTCACACAACCATTGCAAAATTCGAGGATTGGGCAGGAGGTGCACCGCACCCGCAAGGAAAAGGCTTCATTATCTAGCCCGCATTCCCAAAACCACCACCGCAGCCCTCGCAGATAGATGAGGCGGGCACGTCAACTCATGTAGTTGCTGCCACTGGGGATTGACAGCTCCGAAGGTTGGAGCAAAAGGTCGACGCGATGTACGACAACTTCGCAGCATTTGCCATGGGTCTGATGAGGTCATTAGCGGAGGCATTTTCACAACAAGGGACCATGCTTGAGTGGCCACAGTTCGGGACGGCTATGCCATATCCACCACCAGATTCACCACCCGAAGAGGGTGGTGCGGCTGAGCACTAGGGGAGTTTTCTCTAACCCTATACCTTCAATCATTGGGGCAATGAATATTATAAGTTTGGGGGTATTGGGATACTAGTGTAGTTGCATATAGTATGTGAATGTTTAGTTTAGCATGTTTAGTTTAAATTATATAGTATGTGCATGTTTAGTTTACATTTTGCATGTGTATGGTTAAATAAAAATTGCTGAGAATTTTTTTTTTAGTCATTATTACTTGTGTTAGTATATGTTTAGTTGCATTTTATGTTTAGTGCATGTCTCACAAATTCTGGCTTTATGGAAATTTTGTCTAGCTTATAATGAAAGTGAATTTTGAAGGATTGTTGAATATTTTGGATAACATAAGCTTAGATATAATGTTTTACACGATGTAATTCATGTTGCTATTTAGATACTTTCAGTTTGCACTATCGTGTTCACATTTGCTTGTACGCTTATGAATGATGTGTTGCATTGCTTAATGGAAAATGTGGTTTTAAAAAGAGAAATATGTGGAAAATGGACTTAGACTGTGCAAAACATTGATATTCAAACTTTGGCAAAACATGGGTATGTTATGTATATAAAAAAAAATAGCAATAACGTGGCTAGTCTTATTTGGGAATACAGCTACTTGAGTAAGAAACGCTTGGTAAGGGTGTATTAACACCTAGCGCCCTAAGGTCTTTCATGGTCTGGGAGTCGTTGGTTGAAAGCTCGCTAAGGGGTAGTAGTGTTTGCCTAATGGAATGAGGCATTGCACAGTCATGTGAAAAAAAAGAAGAAAAAAATAGCAATAAACACCGCGAGAAAGAGCAAAAATTGCCCTCGTGAGTAGAAATAAAGTAGTTAAGCCCATTGTTGAGCCTTAGTTTGTTTTGATATGTTGGAACATTCTTTGTTGCATAAGTATACATGAGTCTTGATTTAGACTGTAATTTTCTGTTTTAAGCAGTTTAACATGTGTATTCTTTGCTTAAATCAAGTTTTGGTGAACACAACACACATACACAACATCTCTATAGCATATATGAATATCTGAGTGTATGATATTATGCCTATAGTTTAGTTTGAATTTGTATTCTAGAATCTGGATAATTCGCTGAGGCATTTTGGACTGAAATTCTGTTATGCTTGAAACAATGTAAGACTTGTTTACATCATGATTTAGTTGCATAACATGTAGTTTCATTTTCAGTGTTTTATGTTGTATGCATTGCTTGAGGGCAAGCAATAGTTCAAGTTTGGGGGTATTTGATAAGTGGGTTTTATACCAACTTATTGGATATCAATTCACGCGAACTATGGCCATCTCAAGTACATTTTAGTGTGTTTTTAGTTGCATTTCGTAATATTTTGCATCGCATGTACTGAGAACTCCTTTGGTGTAAAAGTGCAGGAATGGCATAACATGGCAATGGTAGATGGCATGAGGCTAATGGAAGCATGACGCAAGGAACAAGTGGAGATAAGCAACAAAGGATGGATGAAGGATGAGTGGTATGGCAAAGAATCGGGAAGCGATGGGCGAAAAAGTAGCGGCCGATGAGATCACGAGAATCAAAGCTGCAGAAGTCGGCGGTGCCATGGCAACTACATAAACTTAAACACGCTGCAGCGCGCATCAGCGTGATCACCCGACTTTGAAAGCAGAATTTACACTTTCTTACGCTGGCGCACGCATGACATCTGAAATTTCTTGATTTATTTTATTTTAATTTTTAAATTGAAAGAGTTTGAGTTGGTTAAAATAATTCTGGATGGTACCAGATGCATTATTCATCAGTTTTTACGTGTTTTTCATATTGAGAACTAGGGTTTACATTTTGAGAGAATTCCAACGTGAAGCCAATCAAAAACTCATTATTGTCTACTTCTTCTTTTGGATTTCAATCATTGTGGATGAACTACTGTTATTTTGTTGGATATTAGTGAGGATTTTAACGTTACGTTTAGATTGTAATCAGCAATTGGGTTTGATCAATTCTAACTTCTCTCTTTCAATTGTTTGCTTATTTTCCATGCGTTGCTTTGATCCCATAATGGCTTTCTGTTCAGTCATGAGCTAAACTCCATTATAGGATTCTAACGGATTTTAATACGTAGTCTAACTTATGGCCTGATTGCTGGACTGTTTTGCGTATCATAAGGAATTTCTATCATGGTTGTTTTTAATGTATGAATGATTGATCACCATTCGTTTTATGTGCTTGTATGGAATTGACAAATAACATGCGAATATGGATTGTAATCATGAAAGCATGTGTATATGGGGCTATTTTGCTTAGCTTTATATTTCGTGAACCATATAGACATATACTGTTTCACCGTATGAGTTATATAAGAGCTTGTGCTTAAATTCAATATTGCTGCAATTTCACATAGAAATATAGTGAGGTTGGTTTTATTGATGATTACATGGTGTCTATTGCATGTGGATGTTATGTAAGTAGGTCATAATACATTGAAAAATGGTTATGTCTACGTTAGTGCTCTTGGCTACTTTTCTGTGATACGTGAACAATCTTGCATGATGGTGGTAGTTAGATGAACTATTAAATGAAGTTAGGATCCCATTATTTCCAGATTTGATTTATTACATTTTTATTCATCTTTTAGTTATTATTTGATTTTATAGTAATTCACAATCATAATCATAAGTATTAGTTTAAGCCTATAAAAATAGTGATTTAGATGATGCATAATAGTTTAATTTAGATAACTTTCTCCGTGGATCGATACTCGACTTACTCTGTATTGCTTGTTGACACATGTATACTTGCATAAATTAGAGCTCTTTAAAAGTTAAAAAGAGGCAACAGACTCCACAACGGAATAACAATCGGAGTTAAAAAACGACAGAAATAACTTTTTATAAAAATAACGGCAAAAGTCTTACCGTTAAACTGTTGAAATAATCAATGGTAAAAATACAATAATACGCGTGGTTGCATAGTAGCACGTGATATTGATTATGGATGCTTACGTAAGAAGCCACTTAGTTTACTCAATTATTGCTACAGTAATTGCTGCATAGTATCTCACGTTATTTGATTCAATTATTGTCACAGTATTAATATTTTATATTATTAAATCAATAATTGAGACGACAAAGTTATTCATATTATTATTTGCACTATTGATGATGTCTAGAAAGTTCTGTTGAGGAGAGGTTTGGTCACCTAATTGCGCACCAATAGGGAGAAATCCTTATCGGAAAGCCCCCTCTTTCCTGGGAATGATCTGGTTATTAAATGTTGTGAGATATAATATTAATGATGAATAATTGTTGAAGTATTAAGAATGTGTTTATTGAAAATAAGTGAATTACAAAAGTTAAAGGGGAATAATGCAAACTTGGAAAACTTTAGGGTACCAAAGTGTAATAAGTAAATCAATCTGGACAGTCGGTGGTGGTTTTAATAGTAAATCAATCTGGACCATTGATGGTGGTTTTAATAGTAAATCAATCTGGATCATTGATGGTGGTTTTAATAGTAAATCAATTTGGACCGTCGGTGGTGGTTTTAATAGTAAATCAATCTGGACCGTTGGTGGTGATTTTAAAAGTAAATCAATCTGGACCGTCGGTGGTGGTTTTAAAAGTAAATCAATCTGGACCGTCGGTTGTGGTTTTAATAGTAACCAATATGGACCGTCAGTTCTAATAGTGAATCAATCTGGATCGTTTGTGAATTAGTTACTATTTAGTCATTTCTCCTATAAATAGAAGCTTAATTCTTCTTTCATTCTCACCAATTCACTGAGATTCACAAGAGAAGTTATAGAGAGAGAAACTATAGAGAGAAAGAAGAAAAATATTATGCTAAATCACTATTGTAGTATCCAGCCTTCTACTAAGGTAAGAGATGTTATTTTCGTTTGGTAAGGGATATTATTTGTTGTATTCGTAAGGGGTATTATTTCTTTCATATTCATAAGGAATACTATTTTTTGTATTCATCCTTTAATATGTCGGAATAACTCGTCTCTCACGCGGATTCGCATCGTAGTATGATGGTAAAAATCTATTCTTGATTTTTGTATGTTATTTTTTTCATATTCTTAAATCTAAACTTACTGTGGTAAGTATTGCTTTGATAATCCTTAAAATTAGTGTAATATCCTTGAGTTTTGCGCTTCATCCAGTATCATTTTATTTGAATATTGATCTGAACTTTCTTATTAAATATCAATATTTTCACCCGGGATACTATTCATGGGTTACTATTCACCCAGTTACTATTCACTATAATATTATTCACTAGGGTATTTGGGTCACTTTTCATGTTGGGGTACTATTCATGAGTTACTATTCATGGGTTACTATTTACCCGATTACTATTCATTTAAATATTATTCACTTGGGTATTTGGGGCACTTTTCATGTCGAGGTACTATTCACGGGGTACTATTCCTGAAGTACTATTCACAGGGTACTATTCATGGGGTACTATTCACCGAAAAATTTATTTCTTTTCTGTCCAAATTATTTTTGATACATGGATATTATTCTTAAATTTTACTCGACAAAGCAGTATCATGTTGTTAATTTGGACATTATTAAACTCTGGATAAATTTAAAGTCTTCAATAATTATCCTTGATTTCGTTTGATTAATGCTAATATCATTGTCATCATCCTCATGCTTATATTGTGATGAAAGTCATCTTTGGCCAAGGGTGCAAAGATGAACTGTTGATTGGTATGATTATGACCAGGGATCATTCGGTATAATCATGACCCGTAATGTTACAAATGATGTGGTAAAAATCCTCATTGGCCCGTAGTGCATTGATGGATAGTTGTTGGTATGATTATGACCAAGGATTATTTGGTATAATCATGACCATCAGAGTGGCTACGAATATCCTTGGCCCGTAGTGCATGGATAATTCGTGGTCGTGATACTAATGAATATCCTTAGTCATAGTGCAAGGATGATTCGATTTTGTGGATTATTTATTAAGCTGAGTCTCAGCAATAAAATATTGATAATAACCTTTTAATTCATAGAATATAGTAGATATCATGCTCTACTTGACTCTTCTAAAAATACAGTTGCATGTCTTTGGCATGTAGTGCAAAGATGAACTGTTAATGAATATCTTTGGCCCGTAGTGCAAAGATGAATTTATTAGTATGATTATGAAGAGGAACTGTGATTTGGTATAACCATGATCTTTGATGTTTCAGGTAAATACAGGTGATGAAAATTATCTTTGTCCTGGGTGCGAAGAGGAATTTAGAATCACAATTATGATTATGAGTTATTCACATAATTGTGGACAGGAACTATTGATTGATGTTACAGGGATAAAACATGGTTGGTGGACTTTTAACATGGAGAAGATAATAGACTTTATGGTCTATTTGACTCTTCTAATGGATTTTTCATTCCGCTGCAACTATGGTTGAAAAGTTTTATCATCTACCATATGTTATAAATCTCTGATTTATTACTGACGAATGCTATTGATAATTTAATCATCTTTTATCATGATATTCTTTACTGGGCTAGTTGTGCTCACCCTTTTACTTCACAATTCCTTTCAGGTAATAAGAGTGTAGCTGGGTCAAGCGGGGGTAACAGGGGAATGGAACGATGGTCTATAGCTGTTGAGGTTTTTCCTAAAACAGTATAGAAATAATTTTATTGAGAAATATAGATAAATGTGTTGTATTTTATATGTCATTTTAACCGTTGATTTTGCTGAACCGAATAAGGTGAGGTGTACCCAAGTTTGGAAGGGCGTTTTGCCACTGTTATACAAGATGTCTAATGACAGATGACCTCGTGTTATCATAAGACAGGGTTGTGCACATGCACTTGCTGATTATATCTATGAGCACTACCTATATAATCTTGGAGTTTGGATGAAATATAATTCTCACTTGGAGACAATGAAGATAATTATATGTCAAGAGAAGACTTACCATTGGAAAGAACATGATAGTAATCTTCTCATTTTTCTTTGGGGTCTATTGGGTCAACCAAGGATAATTCTCGAGTCATATGATATATATCATAACTTAGATGCATGGCCTCCCATGTACGAAGGTTTCCTTGAGCATTTTCCAAAGATTTTAATTTCTAAAACAGTTATTGATTATACTTTTATGTAAAGTACCATTGTAAGGTGTTGTGGTCGAGGCACCATGAGAGTTACATATATTTGTATTAAAACTCACAGCTTATGTGTTGTCGTACTCTACACGACAGTTTAACAGTTGTATAAATGAAGTTTGTATTTGATTTCTGTAATGTGATATATGGCGACTCAGAATGGGTCGTGTGAACCTATTTTGGGGGCGTCACACCATAGGCTAATGAGTAAGGGGTTTCCCCCGTGGAAGTATGCATTGAAGTTCTGTAGCCTAATAAAGTCAGAGGCAAGAGGTCAGGCTATCCTTTATGATTGGCGGACATCTTCTGCATGATCTTCTTGATGTTTTTATTAGCCACTTCAATAGCACCATTCATCTTTGGATGGTAGATGACGGAGTTAAGGTGTTTGATGTGGAATTTACTGCATAACTCCTCCATCATTTTGTTGTTGAGGTTCTTAGCATTGTCTGACACAATTACCTCTGGTTGTCCATATCGACAAATGACATTGTTTCTAATGAAAGCAATGATGACTTCTTTGGTAACCCTGGGGAAGGAGGCTGCTTCTACCCACTTGGTGAAGTAGTCAATCATGGTGAAGATAAAGCGATGCCCATTACTGGCTTTAGGCTCGATGGGCCCGATCACGTCCATTCCCCACATTGAGAAGGGCCAGGGCAAACTCATATTGTGGAGTTCCCTTGGAGGGGCGTGGATAGCATTCCCATGAATTTGGCATTGGTAGCATCTGTGACAACCCGAGAATTTAGAAAATTTTTAAAATCATAATTGATTGATTTAAGGTTCAATATTAGAACCTAGACTGAAAATAAGTGTATGGAATTGGTAGTTTTGTAAAGAAATTGTAAGGATTTCAAAATTTTTGGACAAGACTTGAATAATTTGGTAGACTGTAAGTGATAGTATGGTAATGAGGTATAAGATTTTGGTGGATTTAAAATTCTTGTGAAGAATTATCAGGGTTAAGTATCTAAGTGTATACGAGTCGGTATATGTGATCCTATATGTGAACAATAAATTTTTATGTGTATAGTTGTGATTTAAGATCAAGGATTTATCAGATGAGTTGTAACTTTAACAAACCCTAAAGTTATGTGAGAATGTCAAGGATTAAGTTAGTAAACTTTAACGAATTGTTAGAAACCCTAACGATCGGATCGAAAACCCTAATCTAAATTCTGGGAATTTGAAACCCTAATTATGATATTCAAAACCTTAATTTGGAAATTCAAAAGCTAAGTTTAAATGCCTAAGTGTTAAATGTTATGGAATAAAAGGGAAATGTACAAATTACCCTTCAAGTTACAAGGAAAAAGACCAAATTGCCCTTAGTGAATGTGAAATGACCGAAATACCCTTTTTCTTAAAAGTTAAGTAAAAGATTTCCAAATCTTGGTGACTCACTACTATATGTTTATCACACGTGCCTTATATCTTACCAAATATGATATCTAGTGCCACATTGCAAGTCTTGGTACATTGAATCAAAGTTTATAAACTTAAAAGTTAAGAAACTAACTTACTTTAGCTTTCTCTCAAGCCAAACCTTTTCTCTCTCTTCAAACTTCGAAATTTTGAGAGGAATGAAAACAAAAGTTAAGCTATGTTAGCTTCTTAGCAAGCCAAGGATCAGAATCCAAAAATCAGAATCAAAAGATCAAGCTTAGAAAGGTATAAACCCTAAAACCTAAAAATCATGTGATTTCCTGTTAGATGTTGTTGTTTGTTGTCTAGAGTAGTGTTTAAGGATGTTATTTAGTGATCTATGATGTTACATCATAGATCCATAACATCTAGAAGCCAAAATCTAAGTTTTTCAAACTGACTTAGAACCCTAAAAATAAGGCCTGACAGCCTAATGTCAGGGCCTCCAGATCTGTCTGTGTTGGATGTTTAAGGTGTTTTATGTTATAGATCTGTAGTATGCCATGTTGTCTATGATCTGGAACTAGAAACAGGGTCAAATCATGTGTAGATCACAAGATATAAGCAGTCAAACATGGTTGATCGAGGCCATGGGAGGCCCTGAACTGGGTTGCTTGAATTGCCCAGAATGGTCTGACAAGCTTTTCTGAGCCTCAGATCTTGATGTGTGTTAGTTTTTAGTCTATGTTGTTGTGTTGATCTTGTCGACTGGTATAAGTACTACATGATCGTGCCTTTAGAGTACCCATATCATGATCAGAATCAAAATTAATCAAGGTCAAACCCAGAAATGAAGAACAGCTTTGACAAGAGTTTCTGAGGCTTGAATCTCTATGATTTGATATGTTTTGGCCATAAAAATTAGTATGTAGTTGTAGTATTACACTTATACTACATGATTAAAACATTTGCTAACCCAGAAAATATTAAGATCTAAGATCAAATGTTGGTCAAACCTCTTACCCTGTGAACTGACCATGAATGTTCTGACATACTCAAGAACACCTATAGCGACAGTTCTATCGCTATATGGCCCTTTAGCGACAGTTTAATTAGAAAAATAATTATTTTATTAAATAAATAGAGAAAAATGATTTTTAATTATTAAAAATACAAAATAAATTCTTAAAAATTATTTTAAAGTCCGAAAATTAGTTTTTTAATTATTTTGAGTATATTTCATTAATATTTAATATTTTTAGAATATAAAAGGTATTTAATTTATTTAATTATAATATTAAATAAATTAGTTAAAAATGATTTTAATACTTGAAAAATTATATTATGGTATAAGAAAATATTTGAAGTTATTTTTAATGACTTTTAATATTTTGTGATGAATTTCATTAATTAATTAATATTAATGGTAATGAATTTATTTAAAAATATATTAAATAAATTATGGAAATATAAAATTAATGCTTTAAAAATCATATAAAAATGATTTAAGGGTTAGAAAAATATTTGAAGTTATAAATTATAACTTTTGATATTTTATCATGAAAATATTAATATTTTAATATTAATAGCAATTATCAAATAATAGATTTAAGCATTTTACAAATCATATAAATATGATTTTAAGGTATTAAAAATACTTTGTGATATTATAAATATATTATAATATTATGTTATGATTTTTATTAATATTTAATATTAAATAAATATTAATGATAAAGGAATTATATGGTATTTAAATTACATAAATATGATATTAATGATTGAAAAATCATGATAAATGGTAATAATTACTTAAAAATTATTACGAGCTTATGAAAAATATTTTGACTGACAATATATTATCTAAGATATCTGTGAACCAGTTTAGACCGAGTCTTAGTGATTTTAGACTCGAGATTTGTCCGATTGTAATCAGTCGGGATGTTAGAATTTTAATAGGGCTCAAAATTAAATTTGAAATAGTTTGACCTGATACTAAGTCTTATGTGTGTTGTAGACTGATAGGGTTATGTGTTATGTGTTTAGGTTATTCTATGTATATATATATATATAATAGTATTATATTGTGATGATATTATTCTAATTTGTATATCGATATTATTTATATATTAGGTCGTCAGACAAAGCTTAATAAATTATGTAACGATAATCAACGAAATAGGTAAGTTTTTCTTAACTCAATCACGAGTTATTTTATTCAAATATGCTTGTGGTTAATCATTTCTGATCGCCATGTCTAAGAATTATTAAATTTCACTACGTGCCTACTTCATGTATCAGGTATAAAAGGCTGATCACCTTCATTACTATTCGATCCAGATATATTTGATATGTCCATGTTTAATGTTCGTTCAATCATAAAATTTGTTCATTCTAATTCACAGCTATATTGTTGAATTATAGCCAGCTTATTATTCAAATTCTTTTAATCATGATATATCCTCAAATAAAATTATACTTGCTGGGCAAACTTATGCTCACCCTTGCTATATCATAATAAACATTGCAGATTAAGATGAATGTATGGGATCTGAGGAAAGGTTAAAAGCAGGTTCGACTTTAAGTTAATGTGTGCAGCTAGATTTGTAATAGTATTGTATGATAATAATGTTATATGTTAGACAAGTTATGAATTGTGTATAAGTTAAGGTTACTCAACCTTGGGGAATAGTGTGTAAAGTTTATTGTATAAACAATTTATATTTATATCTTCCGCAATAGTTATAGAATGATTATACCAGATTCGTGGTGATTTAGGACCCGAATTTAGGGCTTTCACAGTTGGTATCAGAGCTGTTGGTTATGAACCTTAGGTAGGAATACCTGAGATCAATAACCGCAGTGATTAGGATAAGATCTAACTCACATAGATTTAGTTGGTCGGTAAGATTCAAAGACGAATCTCAGCGAGTTGTAAAGATATGGAGTTCCCTAACTCTGATAATAAAGGTGAACAGTAGTAGTGAATAGATCGAGTCTAAAAGACTAAAAGTACATGGATAGGAGATCGTAAAACAAAATGATCATAGTATAGAAATGAATCATAATACATATGATGAGATCACCTCGTGATCTGATAAGGTTATAGTATAGAGAAGGATCAAGTGAATGATTGAAAAGTTTACAGCAAAGATTGCTGTGTGTGAGTTGTACTATGAATTGGTACAGATTCAGGAAAGGAATATGAATACAAGTTGAATGAAATTCGTATTGAGAAGGGAGTTAAGATTAGGTGAGGATTTCAATTGAGGACTCATGTCAGCAGCTAAGTTGCATGATTCTTCATATGGGAGTTGAATTATACTTGGTATAACAACCACTTAGTTTCTTACACTGATAATCATTGAAATGTTTGTGTCGCGCTATTTGCTATATACATATTAAAAGGGTGATTCCTTTCTCATATGTATAACAGATAGATAGGTTATAAGTAGAGGATATAAGGTTAAGTATGAGTTCTTAAAACTCATACTTATGTTACGTTCGTGACTCATAGTTATATGAAACGTTTATGAACCCCTCAGCGAATGGACGTCAAAGGTCTGACTAGGACAAGTTCTTAAACTCATATGATTGTGGAAAGTTCCTGAACTCATAAGTGTGGTTTGACGAACTGGTAATAGTCATGTGTGAATGGAGTATTGAGGATAATAGGAATAGATAGACTGTTTAAGCAATTGATCATTAGTAGAGACATAGGTTTTCCAAAACTTCTAGCTATGCTAGACTTCAAAAGTTTGACATCAAGCTAAATACGCACTATGTGCTTTTGAAATATATATATATATATATATATATATATATATATATATTTCGTAAAGATTTTTGGAACGGTTTAAAGAATAGACTATACTACTTATTTCGGCTAGACGTAAATGATTTGAAATATCAAAATATATTTTTATTTATCACTCATGTACCATATAACCTGGTGTAGAGATGATAAAAAGTTGATAGAGTTATAAATACAAGAATACTTAGTGTGAATTTGATCTAAAAATCATTGTTTCACTATTGTATGATGTGTTATGACAAAGTCATACAATGACGGCATCCTCAAACGGACTGTTAATACAGTACAACATCATGACATCATTCTCAAAAATATTTTCAACATTTTAATTTGCGAACGGGGTTTGGCTACATCTAAATAATTTGATTGAATTGAATTATTGATACGAGTCTAAGCTATTTGATTCAGCTAGACCAACGTTTATGAAAACTCTAAGTATTCTTTGAAAATTTTCCCGAAACAAATTGTTTTGGTGTGGAATTCGATAAGACTAAGGTAAGAAAATTTTATGCGCCCAAGGTGGATAAAAGGAACAAGAAAATGGTTCCGACCAGCAGTACTTGATCAGTACAGGGCATAACGAGCTAATCACCCACTATGTCCGTAAGTTATGATAGTTTACAGATGAATTTCCATAAAACCTTTGCAAAAATGACAGACAATAGTCTATATATCTCCTCAGCAATATTTGAAAATTTTCTCTTGTGAGTGGTGTATTGGGTAGCATGTAATGATGTGTATGAATTGTGAGATCCCAAATTTTATGAAATGAAAGTATTTAATTTCCTTATAATTATTATTTATTTAGTAAGTGGTTAAATTGATAAAAGGTTAAAGTTACGGGTGATATTTGAAAAAAAAATTCAAAGTAAGCAAGTTGTCAGAAAAATAATCGATGGTAAAAGTATAGTAATACGCGTGGTTGCATAGTAGCACACGATATTGATTATTAATGCTTACGTAAGAAGTCACTCAGTTTTATTCAATTATTGTTACAATATGATATATTATTAAATCAATAATTGAGATGACAAAGTTATTCATATTATTATTTGCAATATTCACAATGTCTAAAAGTTCTGTCAAGGAGAGGTTTGGTCACCTAATTGCGCGCTAATAAGGAGAAATCCTTATCAGAAAGCCCACTCTTTCCTGGGAACGACCTGGTTGTTAAATATGGTGAGTTATAATATTAATGATGAATAAGTTCGTTTTGATTAAAGATGCAATTGATAGTTCTGTTGTGTTGGGATTATTAGTGTTAGTGGAAATCGACATTTAATTCGATATTAATTAATGTCTAGAGGTTATATTGATCAATTAGGTAATTAACCGGATAAATGAGCAATTAATTGCTATTAATTCACATGATTATAACTATTTGTTCACATGTGTGTACTATTGATTCACATTCTTGTACTATTAGGGGAGTTGGTGCAAGATTGATAATACTTGCATGACTAAGTTAAAAATGGAGGTATAGATGGAGGTACTATAATTGTAATTCGTATTTTCACATATACAGAACTATTGATTCACATGATTTACTATTAGGGGAGGTGGTGCAAGTTTGATAATACTTGCAGGACTAAATTAAAAATGAAAGAAAAGTTGGAGGTATTGTACTATAATATTTCGAGCCCAAAAATATAAAATTATCGAAACTATATTTTCCTATAAATAGAAGCTCATTCTTCCTTCATTTCTCACCAATTCACTAAAGCTATAGAGCAATTATTATAGAGAAATTATAGAGAGAAGCTATAGAGAGAAAGAAGAAGAGAAGTGCGCTGCACCTCACTATTCCAAAGATATCGATCTTCTTCTAAGGTAAGAGATATTATTTGTTGTACTTCGTAAGGGGTATTATTTCTTTCATATTCATTAAGAGAGCGTCATTATTCCATTCTTTATTATTATGTTGGAGTAACACATCTCTGAAATCTTTGCATACATGGTGAAATTCTTACGTTATTCCATTCTTTATTATTACGTTGGAATAACTTTCTATGCATCTAAAATCTTTGCATACATGGTGAAATTCTTACGTTATTCCATTCTTTATTATTACGTTGGAATAACACATCATCGCAATACCGCATACATGGTGAAATTTCTTCTGTTATTCCATTCTTTATTATTATGTTAGAATAACCTATCTATGTGAAGTACCGCATACATGGTGAAATTCTTCTGTTATTCCATTCTTTATTATTATGTTGGAATAACTTTTGTCACAAGCAATCTTTGCATACATGGTGAAATTCTTCTATTATTCCATTATTTATCATTCTGTTGGAATATCTTGTATGTGCGTTTATGCATGACTTGGTTCCATTCTTTATTATTTTGTTGGAATAACCTGTCTAAGTGGTCTATCGTATGCATCGTGAATTCTGTTGTTATTCCATTCTTTATTATTACATTAGAATATCACATGCATGCGGATTACGCGTGACACTGGTTTCATTCTTTATTATTACGTTGGAATAACACATGCATGCGATCTATCGCATGCATGGTGAATTCTTCTGTTATTCCATTCTTTATTATTCTGTTGGAATAACTTGTCTATATGGATTACCATATGCATGGTGAATTCTTCTGTTATTCCATTTTTTATTATTCTGTTGGAATAACCTGTCTATGTGGATTACCACATGCATGGTGAATGATCCTTTGTATTCATTCCTTATTAAATTGTGGAAATGATCTGTCTACGTGGATTACCGCATGGAGGGCTAAAATCCATTTGCAGTTTCGTAATTTTTTGGACATTCAAAAATTCTAGAAAAATTTAAGAGGATATTATGATAAGTTTTCTAATATCTCCAAGTGGAATCACTGAAAGAGGAGTTGTAGATTTTTGTATGGACTATTTTTAAGAAAACACAAAAAAAGTGAAAAAGGAGAAAAAGCTACTGGCCAAAATTTTGTAAGGGCTGTTTCGGCCACTTAATTTGTGAGAAAAATTTCGGCCTTTTGGAACACGGAATATATGGTATAAAGTACCTCCTGTCCAAAAAGAAGCTCATTCCGACTTAAAATGAGCAAGTTATGACTGTTTCAATATTTAGATTTTTCTGACAAAAAACGCTATAACTGGAGTTCTATAACTCCGATGACCATGAAATTTAAACTGGGAGCTCACGTTAACATGTGTAAGATCACGCCAAGATTTGGGAATTTACGGAGTTAAACTTGAGGTAGCTAATTTCTTAAGGAATTAATTAGAAATTGATTTTTGAAAAATACTTAAGGAGTTGAAAAATTATAAAAAAAATACTTGTTGTGTATGAAATATATGTATATATGTTTGGACAAAGGATAGAAAAATAATAAGTTGATTTGGTATTTTTTATGAAAATGGTTTAATTCTGAACATATGAGTTAAATATGTTATGTGAAGTTGAAAAATTTGTAAATAGGATTTTATGGCTTGAAAATCCTATATAAGGTATATCTGATTTTTGATGAGTGATTTGATCATTGGTGATGAAATCTTATGAGTATGGCATTTTGAATGATTAAATGCATTATTTGGTAAAGTGTAAACAATTAAATTAAATTGTTTATAAGTTTAAGAAGAGATTAAAATATTGTTATAATATTAACAATATTAGATTATGAGTTTATTAAGTTATTGATAATATTTGGATAAATTTAAAGTCTTTAATATTTATCCTTGTTTCTGTTTGATTAATGCTTATAATATTGTCATCATCCTCATGTTTATATTGTGATTAAAGTCATCTGTGGCTTACGTGCATAGATGGACTTGGTATGATTATGACAAGGGATTATTCGGTATAATCATGACCGTAATGTAACGAATGATGTGGTGAAAGTCCTCATTGGTCTGTAGTAAATTGATGGACAATAGTTGGTATGATTATGACCAGGGATTATTCGGTATAATCATGACCATTGATGATTACATGAATATCCTTGGCCGTAGTGCAAGGATGATTCGATGATGTGGATTAATTATTAAGTTGAGTCTCAGCGATAAAATATTGATTATACACTTTTAATTTGTAGAAGATAGTAGATTTTATGCTCTACTTGACTCTTCTAAAATACAGTTGTATGTCTTTGGCCTGTAGTGCAAAGATGAATTGTTAATGAATATCTTTGGCCGTAGTGTAAAGATGAATTTATTAGTATGATTATGAACAAGAATTGTGATTTGGTATAACCATGATTTTTGATGTTTCAGGTGAAGATAGGTGATGAAAATTATCTTCCTCCTAGGTGCGATGAGGAATTTAGAATCACAATTATGATTATGAGTTATTCATATGATTGTGGACAGGAATTGTTGATTGATGTTACAGGGATAAAACATTATTGGTGGACTTTTAACATGGAGAAGATAATAGACTTGATGGTCTATTTGACTCTTCTAATGGATTGCTCGTTCCGCTACAACTATGGTTGAAAAGTTTTATCATCTACCATATGTTCTAAATCCGTGATTTATTATTGATGAAAGCTATTGATAATGTAATTATCTTTAGTCATGATATTCTTTACTGGGCTAGTTGTGCTCACCCTTTTGCTTCACAATTCTTTTCAGGTAATAAGAGTGTAGCTGAGTCGAGCGGGGATAACAAGGGAATAGTGTGATGGTCCGAGACTGTCGAAGTTTCTCAATATATTATAAAATGACATGACATACAATATATAATTGTATTGAGGACCTAAGATGTGTGTGTCAAATTTTATACGTCACTTAATAATTGATTTTGGTGAACAACAATAGGGTGATGAGAACCTGACTTTGAAAGCGTCAAAAGTGCACCTCATTAGAATGAACAAGATAGTAATCTTCTCATTCTTCTTTGGGGTCTTGAAATATTTACTCTTTGTATTTTATATGGCATTATAATAATTTGAGTTTGGATCACATCTATGAGACAATATTGTATTAAAACTCACGACTTAACTGTGGTCATTTACGCATTGACGATTCAACGGTTAATATAAATGAAGTTTGTATTTGATTTTTATAGTGTGATATCTGGCGACTTAGAATGGGTCGCGTGGACCTATTTTGGGGGCGTCACAAATGGTATCAAAGCTTAGGGATATGATCCTTGGCTGAGATGTGAGACAAGAACTAGGAGGGGAGAGACGGGGAATTCCTTCGCTAGTATGACCTACCTAAGTTTATTTGGTATTTAATTAGTCGGTCAGAGTATAGGGATAATATATGGCATCTCAATTAACCCTTATTTTGAAACTGTATTCTAGAATGATATCTGAAATACAAGAGATGAGAAATGGGAAAATCATGAAAGAGAGGAAATAGCCGGGAAGGTACAATCCGAAAGGAAAGCAAGGTATTTTTATCTCTTCGAATATTAGGTACGTACGTAAATTTTGAGGGCAAAATTTCATAAAGAGGGGAGATTGTGAGATCCCAAATTTTATGAAATGAAAGTATTCAATTTCCTTATAATTATTATTGATTTAGTAAGTGGTTAAATTGATAAAAGGTTAAAGTTACGGGTGATATTTGAATTTTTTTTTTCAAAGTAAACAAGTTGTCAGAAAAATAATCGATGGTAAACGTATAGTAATACGCGTGGTTGCATAGTAGCATACGATATTGATTATTAATGCTTACGTAAGAAGTCACTCAGTTTTATTCAATTATTGTTACAATATGATATATTATTAAATCAATAATTGAGACGACAAAGTTATTCATATTATTATTTGCAATATTAATAATGTCTAGAAGTTCTGTCAAGGAGAGGTTTGGTCACCTAATTGCTTGGCATGATAAGGAGAAATCCTTATCGGAAAGCCCCCTCTTTCACGGGAGCGACACTGGTTAAGTAAATATGGCGAGTTATAATATTAATGATGAATAAGTTCGTGTTGATTAAAGATGAAATTGATAGTTCCGTTGTGTTGGGATTATTAGTGTTAGTGGAAATTGACATTTATTTCGATAATAATTGATGTTTGGAGGTTATATTGATCAATCGGGTAATTAACCAGATAAATGAGAAATTAATTGCTATTAATTCACATGATTATAACTATTTGTTCACATGTGTGTATTATTGATTCACATTCTTGTACTATTAGGGGAGTTGGTGCAAGATTGATAATACTTGCATGACTAAGTTTAAAATGGAGGTATAGATGGAGGTACTATACTGTAATTCGTATTTTCACATGTCTAGAACTATTGATTCACATGATTTACTATTAGGGGAGGTGGTGCAAGTTTGATAATACTTGCAGGACTAAATTAAAAATGAAAGAAAAGTTGGAGGTATTGTACTATAATATTTCGAGCCCAAAAATATAAAATTATCGAAACTATATTTTCCTATAAATAGAAGCTCATTCTTCCTTCATTTCTCACCAATTCACTAAAGCTATAGAGCAATTGTTATAGAGAAATTATAGAGAGAGAAGCTATAGAGAGAAAGAAGAAGAGAAGTCTGCTACCTCACTATTCCAGTATCCAGTCTTCTTCTAAGGTAAGAGATATTATTTGTTGTACTCGTAAGGGGTATTATTTCTTTCGTATTCATTAAGAGAGCGTCTGTTATTCCATTCTTTATTATTATGTTGGAATAACCTGTCTATGCAAAGTACTGCATACATGGTGAAATTCTTCTGTTATTCCATTCTTTATTATTACGTTGGAATAACCTGTCTATGCGAAGTACCACATACATGGTGAAATTCTTCTGTTATTCCATTCTTTATTATTATGTTAGAATAACCTATCTATGTGAAGTACCGCATACATGGTGAAATTCTTCTGTTATTCTATTTTTTATTATTATGTTGGAATAACATGTCTACGCGAAGTACTGCATACATGGTGAAATTCTTCTATTATTCCATTATTTATCATTACATTGGAATATCACGTGCAATGCGTTTATGCGTGACTTGGTTCCATTCTTTATTATTACATTGGAATAACTTTTATGCGAGCTGGTCTATCGCATGCATGGTGAATTTCGTTGTTATTCTATTCTTTATTATTACATTAGAATATCATATGCATGTGCGGATTACGCATGACTGGTTTCATTCTTTATTATTACGTTGGAATAACACATGCATGCGGTCTATCGCATGCATGGTGAATTCTTCTGTTATTCCATTCTTTATTATTCTGTTGGAATAACCTGTCTATGTGGATTACCATATGCATGGTGAATTCTTCTGTTATTCCATTCTTTATTATTCTGTTGGAATAACATGTCTATGTGGATTACCACATGCATGGTGAATGATCCTTTGTTTTCATTCCTTATTAAATTGTGGAAATAATCTGTCTACGTGGATTACCGCATGGCGGGCAAAAATCCATTTGCAGTTTTGTAATTTTTCGGACATTAAAAAATTCTAGAAAAATTTAAGAGGATATTATGATAAGTTTTCTAACATCTCCAAGAGGAATCACTGAAAGAGGAGTTTTAGATTTTTGTATGGACTATTTTTAACAAAACACAAAAAAAGTGAAAAAGGAGAAAAAGCTACTGCCCAAATATTTGTAAGGCCTGTTTCGGGCACTTAATTTGTGAGAAAAATTCCGACCTTTTAGGACATGGAAATATATGGTATAAAGTACCTCCTGTCCAAAAAAGAGCTCATTCCGACTGAAAATGAGCAAGTTATGACTGTTTCAATATTTAGGTTTTTCCGACGAAAAATGCTATAACTGGAGTTCTATAACTCAGATGACCATGAAATTTAAGCTGGGACCTCACGTTAACATGTGTAAGATCCCGCCAAGATTTGGGAATGAGTTTAAATACAAATATTGTCATCTAGACAATATTCACACCCAAATAAGTCCTCATTACAATTATTGATACATTATTTTACAAAAATGGTGAGGACTACTAAAACAACTTTCTAGAACCATCATTCCATTACCCAGACTAGAACTCACTACATTCTCGCCTCACGAGAAGAAAAATGGAACAAAAAGGAAAAGGGTGAGCTCAACTAGCCCGATAAAGAATATTATGACTAAGATAATATAGAACAAATTATCGTTAGTCTTGACGAGAGAAAAATCGATAAAATACAATAGAAATGACAAGTTTTGGATCAATATTATGGTGAAATAATAATTCATAGATGAGTTACGTAGAGAATGAAATCTACTATAATCTATGAATTTAAAAGTCCATCATCGATATTTTATCCTGTAACATCAATCGATATTCATCTTGAATCAAATATTCATCTTTGCACTCTGGGGCTAAAGATATTCATCGAGTTAGTCATATTCATCTCAACACTTGTTCATCTTTGCACTACGGGCCAAAGATATTCATAAGAAAATTCATTCATCTTTTGCCTTTCTGGGCCGAAGATATTGATAATATCATCATTTAGGGGTGAGGATGATGAAAAATATTTTAAAGAAAAGCGAATCGATTGAAACAAAAGAACAAATATTAAGGATTAGTACTTTTAAACAATCGAGTTCAAAAATACTTCATAAATAATCATAGTGGAGTAAAATTCAAGAATGATCAAAACATGGATCTGATCAAAGCTAGTATCCATAATAGATATTTTGGACAAAAAAATGAAAATTTAATTTTTTTTGTGAATAGTAGTATTGTGAATAATAGTATCATCGTGAATAGTGTAATAGTATCGTGAATAGTAACCCAAACACAAAAAAAGACAAAATTTCACAAGAAAAATCTTACCGATATTCGGCGTAATGATATTAGAAGAAATAATATCATTTTAAAAAAAAATAACATCCCTTACCTCGAAAAAAGAATAGTACTTACATTTGGAATATTTGGATATAGTCTTTGAAGGAACTTGCATAGTATATAGCAACACTCAAAGTATCAAAATACTCACAAGAATAAACTCGATAATATAGAGAGAAAACTTTGGTTTACGGTGTGATTTTCAATTCTAACCTAAACACCTATTTATAGGAAAATGCTTTAGAACAAAAGCGAGAAAATTTAATAAAATAATAATATTTATTAAAATTTTTCTTAGCCACACTTTGAAATCTGAATTCACCATTTAACTACACATTTAGTGGGGCCCACAAACAAAAAAATGTTTTTCTTAAAAAAATATTTAAAACTTCAAAAATCAATTATTTTTGGAACTTGAACTTGATAATTCATAATAAATAGCCCTTTTATCGAGAAAAATTTGAACCTTATGTCTTTTCCATAGGAAATTCCATTCTCTACAACTTTGTAAGTTTAAGTTTTCCAAATTCAAGCGAAATTGGTAGAAATCACAGCAGACGATTTTCAAATTTATAATCAAATTTCGGTCGAGAAATGGGCCCCACAAACATGTTTAACATGTTTTAAATATTTTTAGTAACAAAAAAATACTCCTCCTCCTCATATATTCATATATCCCACATTCATTGTAAAAATATCACCATTATTATATTATTAAAATATAATAATATATTTAAATGAATTATTTTATCGAGAAAAGATAAAATATCAATTTTCAACAATTGTCACTTTAAAATTTTCTCCATCTATATCCACATAAAATGAATATTTTCCTTATCATATAAATTAATAATTAATTATTCACAAATAATATTCTGAGAATCACAATCTTTGTGACGGTAGTTCGAGGAAAGGGGCTTTCGATAAGGATTTCTCTTCTTGGTGGCGCATGATTAGGTGACCAAACCTCTCCTTGAGCGAGAACTTTCTAGACATTGCCAATAATGTTATCTAATAATATTATTCAAATAATATGAATTATTGATCGATAATGGAAAATCTTTGTGTAGTGACAATTATTGAAACAATGATAATATAAAATATCAAGCGTAGCAATTATTGAATCGATAAAATAAAATATTGAGCGATAATTCTTTGTAACAATTATTGAGTAGTGCCTTCTTACGTAAGAATCAATAATTGGTGCAATCTGGTATCTTCTTGTGTTTTAACCACAGGGTATTTCAACGATTATTACTTGGTAACAACTTCGTAGTTATTTATAAACAACTTATACTTGTCGTTTTTCTTCATCAATCGCTTTTTAGTTATGGGGCCCACACAAAATTTTTTGTCGTAAATACGAATATTCCGAGCGGTAAGAATATTCCACGACCAAACGAATATTTCCGACAACAATGAATATTTTATAACCACTTGCTTATTTGAAATATTTGCGCATTTTACCCATAACTAACCACATTAATCAAATCACCCTTACTATTTCAAAATAATAAATAGAGAAATTTAATTTCATTTAATAATAAGTTGGGGTCTTCTGACCTCCCCTCCTTATGAAATTTTGTCCTCGAAATTGGCGTACGTACACAGTGTTTGAAAAGGTGAGGATACCTCGCTTTCATTTCGTTTTCAACTCGGTCATTTCCTCTATAGCATGGTTCCTCCACAAAACTTTGACTTGTGGTATGACCTTTTGTCGTAGGACATGCTCCTTCTATCCAAGATCTTGATAGGTACCTCTAAATACGTTAAGTCTTGACTATCTCATCTCGGTTCTAACTTGAATAACGTGGTTCGGGTCTTTCACATATTCTGAAGCACGGATATATGAAAAACATTATGAACACGAGACATACTTGGAGGTGTAGCGAGTCTATAGGCCACATTTCCTACTCGGTCGAGAATCTGAAATGGACCGATAAATCGTGGATTGAGCTTTCCTCTTT
Source organism: Panax quinquefolius (assembly GCA_020205615.1). Lineage (NCBI taxonomy): Eukaryota > Viridiplantae > Streptophyta > Magnoliopsida > Apiales > Araliaceae > Panax > Panax quinquefolius. The sequence goes on along the minus strand of CM035163.1, from coordinate 45,828,592 downwards.
TCCCAAATCTTGTAACTCCCTTCCATGGAGCGACACATGACAATCATGATCCCCGATACTAAATTCCACGTCCTTTCGATGAAGATCGCATAACTCTTTTGTCGATCTTGTCTTGGTTTGTATCGTTGTCGAATCATTTGGATCTTTTACGTAGTCATACGTACCAACTCTGGTCCCAACAATGTTGCTTCACCCACCTCATCCCAACATATTGGAAGCGACACTTTCGTCCATATAATGCTTGAATGGAGCCACACTATACTTGCACGATAAGCTGTTGTTGTTGTAGGAGAATTCCACTGATGGTAAATACTTATCAACTCCTTTGAAGTCTAGGACCACGAGTCTTAATAGATCTTCAAGAGTTTGAATAGTCTCTCTCGATTGTCCGTCTGGTTTGAGGATGGTATCTTAGAAGCCCAGAATCGTAAATCCGTGCCCGTAGCTTTTTGCAAGCTAACCCAAAATCGTGAAGTGAATCTTGGGTCGCGATCCAAAACTATGGATCTTGGCATGCCATGCAATCTCACAATCTCATTTTATATATACATATGAGCAAGGCGTTCGAGGAATAAGTCTCCGTGTCGGCAAGAAATGAAGCGGACTTGGTTAATCTATCAACAATAACCCAAATAGCATTTATGCCTTGAAAGCCGTGGGAAGACCCAACTTGAAATCCATGGTAATGTGTTCCCACTTCCATTTGGAATCTCAAGTGGTTCTGATGGACCCTTAGGCACTTGATGCTCGCCTTTTTACGTTGACAAGTTAAACACCTCGAGATAAACTTTGCAATCTCTCTCTTCGTATTGTTCCACCAAAATGTATGTCGAAGATCACGATACATTTTGGTACTTCGAGATGGATTGCAAGCGGTGTATTGTGTGCCTCCATCATGATCTTGTACTTCAAATCAGTCGTTAGGAACTGAAAGTGCAGGTGGACTCGAAGTATTCCTTCTTCATCGATTCTTGCTTACGGAATAGCACCTTCTTGTACTTTCTTTTCTTCTTCACGCGCATCAGCTCAAGATTACGTGGCTTGAGCAACTTTAACTATCGATTAAAGTTGGTTCTATACTTGATATACTTGACATCGTCTTGAATTCTTCGTTCTGCATATGATCTTCTACTCAACATCTTTTCGCGCATATGATCTTCTACCGTCGTTTGCTTTTTTTTCGGGATGGTATTGAATGGTGTGGTCGTAATCTTTTTAACAGACTCGAGAGCAGCGTCGTTCTTGCGTGTTGAGTTCCTTTTGGGTGAAGAAATATTTGAGGCTTTTATGGTGCGAATATATCTCCACTTTCTCCCCATATAGATAGTGCCTCCGGATCTTTAGCTTGAAAGCAAGCTGCTTTATGACTCTAGATCATGAGTAGGATAATTCCTCTCATATTCTTTAAGTTGTCGCGAGGCGCATAGGCTATGACTTTCCCATGTTGCATGAGAACACATCCTAACCCTTTGCACGAAGCATCATTTGTAGATAACAAATCCATCGAACGGATGGTATTGTCGAGCAGAGTGCGAAATGAGTCTCCTCTTAAGCTCTTGGAAACTCTTCTCGCATTCCTCGCTCCATATACAATTTTGTATCTTTAAGAGTCAATTTGAGTTAATGGAGTAGCGATTCGAGAAAATCCTTCCATGAATCTCGATAATAACCGGCTAAGCCCGAGAAAGCTACGTACTTGATCGCAGACTTGGTTGCTCCAACTTTGTATTGCTTGATCTTGGTGGATTCAGCAGATACTCCATGTTTTGACACCACGTGCCCGAGGAATGCTACTTCCTCAAGCGAACTCGCATTTCTTCAACTTGGCATATAGCTTTTTCACGAAGCCTTTGGAGTACCGACTTCAAATGGTGCTCATGATCTTCACGACTTTTGGAATATATGAGGATGTCGTGATAAAACAACAACGAATTGATCAAATATTCCTTGAATACTCGGTTCATCATATCCATGAAAGCCGCGGGAGCATTAGTCGATCAAAAGACATGACTAAGAATTCATAATGCGTCGTACAGAGTTACGAAGGCGGTCTTTGGAATATCCTCGATTCTAATCTTTGGTGATGATATCGAGCGAAGATCGATCTTTGAAAAGAATTGTGCTCCTTGCTATTTGGTCAAGCAGGTCATCAATGCGAGGTAGCGGATACCTATTCTTGATGGTGACATGGTTCGATTCTCGATAGTCAATCTGAAAGTCGCATACTCCGTCTTTCTTCTTTACAAATAAAGCAGGAGCACCCCGAGGAGATGTACTGGGCCGAATGAAAGCAGATGTCCAACAACTCTGTAGTTGGACCTTTAACTCTGAAGTTCAATAGGAGCCATTCGATATGGGGTTTTAGAAATGGGCTTTGTATGCGGGTTCAAGATCGATAAAAATTCAACTTCACGTTACGGGGGTAGGCGGGAAGTTCTTGAAATCGTCGGAAATTTACTAACAATGGGAATATTATTCAAATCGGCGTGTCTTTATTCAAATCCATAACATGGGCTAAGAAAGCTTGACATCCGTTTTTCAATAAGCGAATAGCTTTATGACTTGATATAGCGGTGATTGATTTTAGTGGTTTAGTTGCTTGAAATTAAATACAACGGGTTGGTTAGGAATATGAAAACTAATGACCTTACGAAAACAATCAATTTTGGCATGATGAGTAGTTAACGATCAATCCTAAAATCACATCAAAAGCAAGTATCTTTAAAGAGATAAGATCGACGAGGTAATGTGTGATGGTGCTGACTTGGATCAAACAAGATTTATAAGCGAGTGGATGTGATGAAAGTTTTCTCTAGCGGAGTCTCGAGATAAATCAAAGTCTAATTTCTAGGAGTTAAGTTTAAGCGTTGAGCACAAGCGGGAGAGATAAATGAATGGGTATGCCGGTATCTAGTAAGGTATAAACTTGTGAGAATTTATGATTAGCTTACCGTGATCACCTCGTTTGGGTTCCTCGCATTTTGACCGATCACGATAAAGCGCTCTTTCGAGGCAGATTGACTTTGACTTTTACGGGGATGACCTTTTGAGTCACCATCCCCATTGGACTTGGTTTTCGCTTTCTTGTCTGATCTCGGCGATATGTCCTTCCTTTCCACAATTATAACATACCTTGAGCTGTTGTGGGCGGTTTGGTGATATGTCCCTCTTTCCGCATTTATAGCATCTGATAGGTGGTCGTTCTCCTCCCTTAGAACCGATTCTTCTTTTGTCTTTGGCGTCTTCACATTGTCATTGTTGAATCTCCTCTTTTTAAAATCTCCCCAGACTAAACTTCTTCTATTTTCATGGCCATGATTACCACGGAGTGGTTACCAGCTTTTGTGTCAGTATTTTTCTTTCTCATTTGGTTATCGTTGTTATGATATTTGCTTTATCTAGGTATGATCTGGTTGTGGTCCCTCGGTTGAGCGTACTCGTTATCTCGCTCTAATAATTGAGCCACATTGACAACATATGAATATAGAGAAAATTTATGAGAAATGAGATATTGGCGTATATCTGGGGTTTCAAACCTCTCGAAACATCCGCGTCATCGTTCCTCATTCTCCACCGAATGAGGTCTGAACACGGATAACTCTGCAAACTTCGCCTCGTCTTTGGGACCGTCGTGTTGTTTTGTTCAATCTAATAAACTCCACTTCCTTCGTATAGATGAATACTTTCGAGGAAAGTACTTGTCATTAAATAGATTCTGAAAGCGTCTCCCAAGACATCTTTGAGTGCTTAATTTGGATGGAGTACGCTTCCTGATTCCCACCGATGTCTGCCTCATTCTGGAACATAAAAGGTGGCGAATGGAACCTTACATTCCTCCGTGCATCCCAAGACATCGAATATCTTGGTAATTTATTTGACCCACGTTACGCGCCTTAATCGGATTCGGCTTTTCCCGAATTACGGTGGTCCCGACTCTTTGAAGCTGCTTTGTTTGTGACAAAAGCGTGCGTTGTTATCATTTCCACTGTATTTTGTGCACGAGTCTCCTAAATGCGATTTTGCATATGAGCGCAAAAAGCTTCTAAACATTCCGTCGTTCATCATCGCTTTCGGTGGTGTTGTTCACGGGAGGAACATTGCGGACTGTTGCACGTTCTCCTCGTTGGTGAGTAAAGGTGTCTCCACGGTCTCATTTACTCCTTTGTTAACATTCTCGGTCGACATTCTCAAAAATGCGCCATAAAACAAGGGTTAATTAAAGAAATCAACATATCACATAATATCCCTATATCTTGACCGACCAACAAATAAGCTTAGGTAAGACACCTTTAGCGAAGATTTTTACTCGTCTCTCTCCCCTCTAGTTCTATTCCCCGATCTCTCATGGAGATCATATCCCTAGCTACGATACCCCATTGTGGCGCCCCCCAAAATAGGTATACATCACCCATTTTTGAGTCGTCAATAACATAGTGCGAAAAAACAACTACAACTTTATTAATCTGACATATAAAAGCATGAGTTTAAATACAAATATTGTCATCTAGACAATATTCACACCCAAATAAGTCCTCATTACAATTATTGATACATTATTTTACAAAAATGGTGAGGACTACTAAAACAACTTTCTAGAACCATCATTCCACACCCAGAAGCTAGAACTCATTACATTCTCGCCTCACGAGAAGAAAAATGGAACAAAAAGAAAAGGGTGAGCTCAACTAGCCCGATAAAGAATATTATGACTAAGATAATATAGAACAAATTATCGTTAGTCTTGACGAGGAAAAATCGATAAAATACAATAAATGACAAGTTTCGGATCAATAATCATGGTGAAATAATAATTCATAGATGAGTTACGTAGAGAATGAAATCTACTATAATCTATGAATTTAAAGTCCATCATCAATATTTTATCCTGTAACATCAATCGATATTCATCTTGAATCAAATATTCATCATTTTTTCTTCTGAGGCCAAAGATATTCATCGATTAGTCGTATTAAATCTCAACTTTTTGTTCATCTTTGCACTTCTGGGCCGAAGATATTCATCAAAAAATCATTCATCTTTTGCTCTGGGCGAAGATATTGATAATATCATCATTTAGGGGGTGAGGATGATGAAAAATATTTTAAAAAAAGCGAATCGGTGAAACAAAAAAGAACAAATATTAAGGATTAGTACTTTAAACAATCGAGTTCAAAAATACTTCATAAATAATCATAGTGGAGTAAAATTCAAGAATGATCAAAACATGGATACAATCAAAGCTAGTATCCATAATAGATATTTTGGACAAAAAAACGAAAATTTAATTTTTTTTGTGAATAGTTAGTATTAAGTGAATATTATAGTATCGTGAATAGTATCGTATCGTGAATAGTAACCCGACACTAAAAGACAAAAATTTCAAGAAAAAAATCTTACCAATATTCGGCGTAATGATATTAGAAGAAATAATATCATTTTTTAAAAAAAAATAACATCCCTTACCTCGAAAAGAATAGTACTTACATTTGGAATATCTGGATATAGTCTTTGAAGGAACTTGCATAATATAGCAACACTCAAAGTATCAAAATACTCACAAGAATAACGCTCGATAATATAGAGAAAACTTGGTTTACGGTGTGATTTTCAATTCTAACCTAAGCACCTATTTATAGGAAAATGCTTTAGAACACAAAGCGAAAAGAAAATTTAATAATAATAATATATTTTTTAAATTTTTCCTCCTACTTTTTTGAAGATCTGAATTGACCATCAACACACACATGGGGCCCACAAAAAAAAAAAAATTTTTTTAAAAAAAATAATTAAAACTTCAAAAAATCAATTATTTAGAACTTGGAACTTTGATAATTCATAATAAATAGCCCTTTTATCAGAAAAATTTGAACCTTATGTCTTTTTCATAGGAAATTCCATTCTCTACAACTTTGTAAGTTAAGTTTTTCCAAATTCAAAAGAGAAATTGGCCAAGAAATCCACAAGCAGGCGATTTTTCATTTATAATCAAATTTCGGTCGAGAAATGGGGTCCCTGAAACATGTTTAACATGTTTTAAATATTTTTAGTAACAAAAATACTCTTCCTCCTCATATATTCATATATCCCACATTCATTGTAAAAATATCACCATTATTATATTATTAAAATATAATAATATATTTAAATGAATTATTTTATCGGAAAAGATAAAATATCAAATTTTCAACAATTGTCACTTTAAAATTTTCTCCATCTATATCCACATAAAATGAATATTTTCCTTATCATATAAATCAATAATTAATTATTCACAAATAATATTCTAGAATCGCAATATTGTGACGGTAGTTTCCAGGGAAAGAGGGGCTTTCGATAAGGATTTTCTCTTCTTTGGCATGATTAGGTGACCAAACCTCTCCTTAAGCGAGAACTTTCTAGACATTGCCAATAATGTTATCTAATAATATTATTCAAATAATATGAATTATTGATCGATAATGGAAAATCTTGTGTAGTGACAATTATTGAAACAACGATAATATAAAATATCAGCGTAGCAATTATTGAATCGATAAAATAAAATATTGAGCAGTAATTCTTTGTAACAATTATTGAGTAGTGCCTTCTTACGTAAGAATCGATAATTGGTGCAATCTACAGGTAATCTTCTTGTGTTTTAACCACAAGAGTATTCAGCGAGTATACTTGGTAACAACTTCTGTAGTTATTTATAAACAACTTATACTTGTCGTTTTCTTCATCGATCGCTTTAGTTATGGGGCCCACACACTTGAAATTTGAAATATTTGTGCCGTAAATACGAATATTCCAAGCGGTAAGAATATTCCACGACCAAACGAATATTTCCGACAACAATGAATATTTTATAACCACTTGCTTATTTGAAAATATTTGCGCATTTTACCATAAAGATAATTTAACCACATTAATCAAATCAACCCTTACTATTTCAAAATAATAAATAGAAATTTAATTTCATTTATAATAAGTTGGGGTCTTCAATAATAAGGTGATGAGAACCCGACTTTGAAAGAGTCAAAAGTGCACCTCATTAGAATGAACAAGATAGTGATCTTCTCGTTCTTCTTTGGGGTCTTAAAATATTTGCTGCTGTATTTTATATGGCATTGTAATAATTTAAGTTTGGATACTGTCTATGAGACAATATTGTATTAAAACTCACAGCTTAACTGTGGTCGTATTCTGCACGACAGTTCAACAGTTGTATAAATGAAGTTTGTATTTGATTTTTATAGTGTGATATCTGGCGACTGACAATGGGTCGTGTGGACCTATTTTGGGGGCGTCACATGAATGGTGTAAGCAATATGATGTAAGGTGTAAGGTGAATTTCGGGGAAGAAATTCTTAGAAGAAGGAGTGAATGTGACAACCCAAGAATTTAGAAAATTTTTAAAATCATAATTGATTGATTTAAGGTTCAATATTAGAACCTAGAATGAAAATAAGTGTATGGAATTGGTAGTTCTGTAAAGAAATTGTAAGGATTTCAAACATTTTGGACAAGACTTGAATAATTTGGTAGACTGTAAGTGATAGTATGGTAATGAGGTATAAGATTTTGGTGCATTTAAAATTCTTGTGAAGAATTATCAGGGTTAAGTATCTAAGTGTATACGAGTCGATATATGTGATCCTATATGTGAACTGTAAATTTTTATGTATACAGTTGTGATTTAAGATCAAGGATTTATCAGATGAGTTATAACTATAACAAACCCTAAAGTTATGTGAGAGTGTCAAGGATTAAGTTAGTAAACTTTAACGAATTGTTAGAAACCCTAACGATCGAATCGAAAACCCTAATCTAAATTCTGGGAATTTGAAACCCTAATTTGAATATTCAAAACCCTAATTTAGGAATTCAAAAGCTAAGTTTAAATGCCTAAGTGTTAAATGTTATGGAATAAAAGGGAAATGTACAAATTACCCTTCAAGTTACAAGGGAAAAGACCAAATTGCCCTTAGTGAATGTGAAATGACCGAAATACCCTTTTTCTAAAAAGTTAAGTAAAAGATTTCCAAATCTTGGTGACTTACTACTCTATGTTTATCACATGTGCCTTATATCTTACCAAATCTAATATCTAGTGCCACCTTGCAAGGCTTGGTACATTGAATCAAAGTTTATAAACTTAAAAGTTAAGAAACTAACTTACTTTAGCTTTCTCTCAAGCCAAACCTTTTCTCTCTCTTCAGACTTCGAAATTTTGAGAGGAAGGGAAACAAAAGTTAAGCTATGTTAGCCTCTTAGCAAGCCAAGGATCAGAATCCAAAAATCAGAATCAAAAGATCAAGCTTAGAAAGGTATAAACCCTAAAACTTAAAAATCATGTGATTTCCTGTTAGATGTTGTTGTTCGTTGTCTAGAGTAGTGTTTAAGGATGTTATTTAGTGATCTATGATTACATCATAGATCCATAACATCTAAAAGCCAAAATCTTTGTTTTTAAAACTGACTTAGAACCCTAAAAATAAGGCCTGACAGCCTAATGTCAGGGCCTCCAGATCTGTCTATGTTAGATGTTTAAGGTGTTTTATGTTATAGATCTGTAGTATGTCATGTTGTCTATGATCTGGAACTGGAAACAAGGTCAAATCACGTGTCTATCACAAGATATAAGCAGTCAAACATGGTTGACCGACCATGGGAGACTGAATCTGGGCAGTCCAGAATTGCCCAGAATGGCCTGACAAGCTTTTATGAGCCTCAGATCTTGCTGTGTGTTAGTTTTTAGTCTATGTTGTTGTGTTGATCTTGTAGACTAGTATAAGTACTACACGATCGTGCCTTTAGAGTACCCATATCATGATCAGAATCAAAATTAATCAAGGTCAAACCAGCGTTGACCAACTGCCTGGGAAGAAATTTGGAAAACCCAGATTTCTCAATAACACGTTTCTGATAAGCATTTGACCGGCCTTGATCTCTCACCTGTGATGTTGTTAGGTTGATGTAATATAATAGAAATGTACCCTGACATGTATGATACAAGATTGAACCAATAGTTCACTCAAACAAGTTACAGAATACAAGTTATGAGGATCGAAAACTAGTAACCTGCAAATGTTCTTCATTTCTGGAAAACCCAGAAATGAAGAACAGCTCTGACAAGAGTTTCTGAGGCTTGAATCTCTATGATTTGATATGTTTTGGCCATAAAAATTAGTATGTAGTTGTAGTATTACACTTATACTACATGATTAAAACATTTGTTTGCCCAAAAAACATTAAGATCTAAGATCAAATATTGGTCAAACCTCTTACCCTGTGAACTGACCATGAATGTTCTGACATGCTCAAGAACACATATAGCGACAGTTCTGTCGCTATAGGGCCCTTTAGCGATAGTTTAATTAGAAACATAATTATTTTATTAAATAAATAGAGAAAAATAATTTTTAACTATTAAAAATACAAAATAAATTTCTAAAAATTATTTTAAAGTCCGAAAATTAGTTTTTAATTATTTTGAGTATATTTCATAAATATTTAATATTTATGGAATATAAAAGGTATTTAATTTATTTAATTATAATATTAAATAAATTAGTTAAAAATGATTTTAATACTTGAAAAATCATGAAAAATTATATTATGGTATAAGAAAATATTTTAAGTTATTTTTAATGACTTTTAATATTTTGTGATAAAGTTTCATTAATTAATTAATATTAATGGTAATGAATTTATTTAATAAATATATTAAATATATTATGGAAAAATAGAATTAATGCTTGAAAAATCATATAAAAATGATTTAAGGGTTTGAAAAATATTTTAAGTTATAAAATATAACTTTTGATATTTTGTCATGAAAATATTAATATTTTAATATTAATACCAATTATCGGATAATAGATTTAAGCTGTTTAAAAAACATATAAATATGATTTTAAGGTATTAAAAATACTTTGTGATATTATAAATATATTATAATATTATGTTATGATTTTTATTAATATTTAATATTAAATAAATATTAATGATAAAGGAATTATATGGTATTTAAATTACATAAATACAATATTAATGATTGAAAAATTATGATAAATGGTAATAATTACTTGAAAATTATTACGAGCTTATGAAAAATATTTTGGTGACAATATATTATCTAAGATATCTCGTGAACGGTTTAGGCCGAGAGTCTTAGTGATTTTAGACTCGAGATTTGTCTAAACTAAACAAGTCGGGATGTTAGAATTTTAATAGGGCTCAAGTCGATTTGAAATAGTTTGACCTGATACTAAGTCTTATGTGTGTTGTAGACTGATAAGGTTATGTGTTATGTGTTTAGGTTATTCTATGTATATATATATATATATAATACTATTATATTGTGATGATATTATTTTAATTTTTATATCGATATTATTTATATATTAGGTCATCAGACAAAGCTTAATAAATTGCGTAACGATAATCAACGAAACATGCAAGTTTTCCTTAACTTGATCTCGAGTTGTTTCATTCAAATATGTTTGTGGTTAATCATTTCTGATTACCATGTCTAAGAATTATTAAATTACACTCTGTGCCTACTGCATGTATCAAGTATGAAAGGCTGATCACCTTTATTACCATCCAGTCCAGATATATTTGATATGTCCATGTTTAATGTTCGTTCAGTCATAAAATTTGTTCATGCTAATTCACAACTATATTGTTGAATTATAGCCAGCTTATTATACAAATTCTTTCAATCATGATATATCCTCAAATAAACTTATATTTGATGGGCAAACTTATGCTCACCCTTGCTATATCATTATAAACATTGCAAATTAAGACGAATGTGTCGGATACAAAGAAAGGTTAAAGACAGTTCCAGCTTTAAGTTAATATGTGCAGCTAGATTTGTAATAGTATTGTATGATAATAATGTTATATGTTAGACAAGTTATGAATTGTGTATAAGTTAAGGTTACTCGACCTTGGGGAATAGTGTGTAAAGTTTATTGTATAAATAATTTATGTTTATATCTTCCGCAATAGTTATAGAATGATTGTACTAGATCCGTGGTGATTTAGGACCCGGATTTGGGGCTTTCACAGCATCTCTTGACGTGAGCATCACAGTCAGCCTTGATAGTAAGCCAGTAATGCCCTGTTCTGAGGATCTTCATAACAAGTAGGGGTCCGCTCATGTGTGGGCCACATACTCCACCATGGATTTCATCCATGAGCCTTTGAGCTTGGTCTCTATCCAGACATCTAAGGAGACCTAATCCTATATCTCTTTTGTAGAGTGCATCTCACTTTCGGTAAAATTTCATAGCTTGATCAATGGATCTCGCCTTTTTTTGGTAGGGCTCGCCTCGGTGGTGTAGATCCATCTCGCAGATACTTCTTGATGTGCTGATACCAAGGGTGTTGGATAGGAGGTAGCTCATCTGATACTTATCCAATGTAGTTCCCATAGGCTGGAGCCTTTTCTAAGGCAAATGGGATGCTTGACATGTTTTCCTTGTCATGTATGGTGATCAAGGAGGCCAAAGTTGCTAGTGCATCCGCAAAATCATTCCTATTCCGAGGAATGTGGAGGAAGTTTACTTCTTCAAACTCCGAAGCCATCTGTAAAACTTGCTAATGGTAAGGCAGCAAATGTAGCTCTTGGTTTGATAGATTCTCGTGGTTTATTTGATTACCAACTCCGAATCCCTAATGACAGTTAACCGTCTGAAGCCAATTGAATGAGCAAGTTTTAACCCCATGATACAGCCTTCATACTCGGCTGTGTTGTTGGTGCTGGCAAACTATAATTTAACGGTGACGGGATATTGCTCCCCCGTACTAGATACTAGAACTGCTCCAGCTCTAGAACCTTCTGTGTTAACAGCTCCATCAAATTACATTTTCCACGTATTGCATGCATCGTACTGATGGTGTTGCTGAATTGCCATGACCCCTTCATCGGGGAAGTATGTTTCTAAGGGTTTGTAATCCACTGCGGGTGCAGCGGCTAGTTGATCCGCAATTTCTTGTCCTTTAATATACTTTTACATCACGTAGACGATGTCAAATTATTGCAGAATCAACTACCATCTGGATAGCCGACAATTCAGTATGAGCTTAATGAACACATATTTGAGAGGATCCACGTGGGATATGAGATGGGTTGTGTGACCATGGAGGTAATGCTGTAACCTCATGGAAGCCCATGCTAAAGCACAACAAGTCTTCTCAATCAGAGTGTATATATATTCACTGCTGCTGAATCTTTTGCTGAGGTAGTAGATAGCTCACTCTTGGCCTCTATCGTCTTTTTGTCCCAGCATGCAGCCCATAGCATTATCATTAATGGACAGGTACATGAACAGGGGAACATCATCCTTGGGAGGTACCAAGACAAGAGCGTTAGCCAACTGCTCTTTAATTATAAGAAAGGCTTTCTGACACTCATCATTCCATTTCATGGAGGAGTTCTTCCTTAATAGCTTGAAGATAGGCTCACAGGTTGCTGTGAGTTGAGAGATAAACCTGCTAATGAACTTGATTTTTCCCAAAAATCCCCGTATTTCCTTCTCTGTTTGAGGAACGGGCATTTTCTTGATGGCCTGGATTTTGGTGAGATCCAGCTCAATCCCTTTGTGGCTGACTAGGAAACCTAGCAACTTGCCTGATTTAACGCCAAAGGCGTACTTGGCCAAATTTAACTTCAAGTTATACTTACACAGCCTGTTAAAAAGCTTTTTGAGATTGTCTAAGTGGTTTTCTTCCCTTCGGGATTTGACAATGATGTCGTCCATGTACATCTCTATCTCCTTGTGCATTAGGTCATGGAAAAGAGCCATCATAGCTCACTGATAGGTTACTCCGGTATTGATGAGGCCGAATGACAACCGTTTATAACAAAAAGTTCCCCAAGGCGTTATGAAAGAAGTTTTATCACGATCTTCCTCAGCAACCATAATCTGATGATACCCCGTGAAGCAGTCCGCAAAGGAGTACATGCCGTATTGAGCAGTATTGTCAATAAGAATATGGATAAATGGTACGAAAAAGCTATCTTTAAGGCAAGCTTTGTTCAGATCCCGATAATCCACGCAAACTCGCACTTTTCCTCCTAGTTTAGGCACGGGAAGAATGTTGGATATCCATTCCGGATATGTAGACACCATGATGATGCCAACTTGAAATTGTTTCATAATTTTTTCTTTCACCTTTAAACTCCACTCAGGTTTCAATCGCCTGAGCTTCTGCCTGACTGGCTTGAATCTCTCTTTAATGGGAAGGCGATGAAGGACAATGTCAGTGGACAAACCCACTATGTCTTTATAAGACCATGCAAACACATCCTGGAATTGGGTTAGTAGCGCAACCATGTCATTCCTTTGGTTTGGGGTAAGGTTTGAACTAATCTGGATTAGCTTAGGGTTTTCTATGGTTCTGAGATTGAAAGATGTGGTTTGATCAAGGTTAGGTTTAGGTTTTTCAAGCCACCCATTCCTTAATCTCCTGAGGTATCTCAATGTCCTCTTTTATTTCCATCAAGTATGAGTCCAACTTTTCATCAAAGTTACAGTCCTTGTGGAGAAAAGGCACCTCATCAGCAAGTACAGGCACATCTAAATTCATAGTCCTGAAACAAAATATGCTTTCACTTAATATATGAAACTGTTCAATTATACAAAGTGTTAGTATGTACTGATAAAATAATTTCTAATATTGTACAGAAAAGTAAACAGTTAAAGTTATCTACGAGGCAGATAGAATTTTTGCCCATTTTACCCTCATCGACCAATGCATAGAGTGCTGCTCCAATTGTTGAGGGTAAAGTCCTGATGGACTGCAATGATGGAGGGGCTATCATCGTCCTCCTTCTCCCTAATGATGACCATGACATCTGGGCAATCATCGTCTGGGGTGTATCTGTTTGTATGCTCATCATGGATAATGATGTGTATGCTTAACATCATCATGGCGATGTCTTTTTGACATTTTTGTTCCATCTCTTCCACTTTGGGATCGAGAATCAGGACCTCTTTTGCTTTAACCGGTATCAGTTTGGGAAATAGCATAGCCATAACATGAGCTGGAACCTTTACCGGAGATTGTACAAGCTCAGGATTTGTAGGTGGAGAAAATCACCATATGGCAGAAGTTGAAGGAATCTGTTTGTGCTTATAAGGATTCTTGTGACTGGAGCTAGCAGAATAACCTAATCCAACTGTCCCTGTTTGACTGGGCACTTGAATCGGGTACTTAATACCCTGATGATCTTTGCCCAATCCTTGTTCAGGTTGATGACCCAATGATATCATCTCTTGAGTGGCTGAAATAACCTCGGCAGAAGTCTTGGGTGTGAGAGGTGGCGCCCCAATGGGATGGTAATGAGTGTTTCTCACCTCTAGGGCATGGAAACTGACCGGCTCAACTTCTGAATTGACACTGATTAGTGGCATGTCACCTTGTTCAGGACATTCCAGCTTAGCATTAACTATTACTAGGCTATTATTGATAATGTACTTGAGTTGTTGATGAAGGGTGAAAGGGACGGCTCCAGCCATATGAATCCATGGTCTTCCCAAAAGCAGGTTGTATCCTGTGGCTATTTCGAGCACGTAAAAAGATACACTGAATGTATGTGGACCAATCTCCACTGGTAATTCAATCACTCCAACGGCGTTTCGTTGGGACCCATCAAAAGCTTTGATAACCATATGGCTACTTTTGATCCTCTTAGGGTTGATATTCATCTTCTCCAAGGTAGCATAAGGACAGATATTAAGAGATGAACCTCCATCTATCGAGACTCCTCCTACCATGTATTCGGAGGACAAAATCGCTATGTGCAATGGCTTGCAATGACCGGTCCCTTCAGCGGGTATGTCGTCATCAATGAAAGATATCACATTGTTATTGAAAATGTGATCAACCAGATGTTGGAAATTTTCCACATCCACTGATTTCGGTAAATGGGCTTCTTCCAAGACCCTTAGCAATATTTTCCTATGATCTTCGGAAGAGAAAACCAAGTCTAGTATAGAAATTTGTTGTAGAGCTTCTCTCAAGCTTAAAACCACCTTGGCTTCATTATGACCCATAATACGGAGGAACTCTTCAATCTTTTCCATGGGAACTTTCCCATTTGATTTGATGGTGGGCTTCATCACCCGATGGGGAAGATACAGTGGATTCTCCTTTGACACTGCAACAGTTTTATGTGATGTAGATCCTTTAACCTGCCCATAATTCCATGGGAATTTGTGTAGGCTGACAACAGGATACTGTGGTTTGAATGGTAAGTTAATTGGCTCTAGTGCAGCCACTTTCAAAGGATTATCAGTACCTTTGAGTTGAATTGCTTGTATTGTGAGTGGTCTAGTAGCCAAATCATCCTCAGCGGATATAACTGTTACGCCGTCTTTCCATTTTGTAGGACATGTGTTCCCACTCTCGAGTAACAAAGTGTTGTCATCTACCATTTGCAGGACACCGCTATCAATTAAATTTTAACTGAGGTGGCGGAGTGCCCAGCATTCTTCTGTGCTATGATCGCGAGAGTGTGAGTGATATTGGCATACTCCCTCAAAATTAAACCGTCTGGAATGGGGATTGATTGGAGGTAGAAGGGATGTAATTCTTCCTTTATTGATCAACATCTGAAATATTTCCTCCATAGGTTGGCCAAAATATGTAAATTCCCATTTGTTGGCAAAATCCCTACGGGCTTTGGCACTTGCTCTTTTCACAACTTTATCCTCTAGTGTTTCACTTTCTGAAGGCGAGCATGGAATATTCATGACAAAAGGAAGGAGACTAGCATGCTCCTGACTGATTAATTGGCGTGTGACTTGGTGTTGATGAATCACCAGTTCTACCAACTGATCTACTTGTTTACAAAGAGCCTTAATCTTTCACTCCATCATAAACTAGAACTAAGCATAATCCCATCTATCAGCACTGTCTTTGCTGGTATGGGAAGATTCAACAACATAATTGGAACTCTGTCCACTGCTCCAATTAATCATATTGACCTCTCCTTCTTTATGTTGAGGAAGAGGATTGTCTTGCAAATGAGGTTGTTCGGGTTTAGTCACGACAATCTCCCCATTGTCGATTAAGTCCTGGATCTTTTGTTTTAAGGCCCAACAATCCTGAGTGTCATATCCTGGTGCCCCGGCATGATAAGCACACTTCCGAGTAGCATTGAAACCCTTCCCATTTGGGTTGGCTAGTGGAAGAAGATGTGTAATTTTCTTCTGAGTAGTCAAAAGAATAATGATATTCTCGAGTGGGTCCCCTAAGGGTGTGAACACTCGGGGACGTCTGACTTCTCCACCTTTAGGCAATGGAGGGTTAGAAGACTATGCTTGCAAAGGGGAATAGTTTCTCCTCTGGATAGGCATGTTCTGACTGCCTTTTTGACCTTGTAGTATCAAGAAAACATCTTCCTCTTTCTTTGTATGGACCCTCCGGGGGTTGTTTCCATAAGTTCCAGACTGTATGTGCTCAGTAACTATTTTAAGAGCGGCTAGGTCTTGAATATTTACTGACTTCAATCCCATCTCAGCCATCTCTCCGTGCTTGATCATTTCAGAAAATGGCTTGCCAATGCCAGCTAAGACTCTTTCATAGAAAGGAGCTTCTTGTATGTCTATAAAGGTCATGAGTATTTCTAATTCTGTCATGGATGGAATAACTTGAGCAGCAAGGCACCTACACCTTTGAACATACTCTCTAAAAGACTCATTAGAATGTTTCTTGACCTTGGTAATCTGGTACCGGTCAGGAGCCATCTGAGATTAGAAGTTGTACTGAGTGAGGAAGGCATGAGCTAGTTCCTCTCAACTGTGGATCTTTGAGTTGTCTAATCTGGTATACTACGTCCGGGCTTCTCCAGTCAGACTCTTTTGGAACAGCTACATTCTGAGTTTCTTGTCCTCTGCATAAGATCTAAGTTCTCCAATGAACACCTTCAAATGTGTGTAAGGATCCCCTAACCCATCATACTTTTCATAGTTAAGAGTTTTTAACTTCTTTGGATAATGAGCACTAGGGAAAATACAAAGGTAAGCATAGGAAACACTCCCGTGTGCTCCAATTCCTTTGATAGAACGGAGGGTTTCCTCCATCTGAAGAACTTTCTTCCTGATATCACTGTTGTCTGAATCTTCTTTAAGATGGGTGTTTTCAGGAATTTTGTTGGTCATATCCAACTGAAGTTCAGGAATTATTTTATCTGAACCTTGTGTTCCTCCTTGTGTAGAGGATTCTGTATATACGGGTATTCACGAACCCTGAGTAGATTGGTGTAATTCTTTAAGCAGAATAGCCAAATCTATAATTTGCTTACTTAATCTGTTAAACTCTTCTCGAGAGACAGGATCAGGATTAGACTGGTCAGATGAAGACATGATTGGCTGTAGGCTCGTGGCCTTTTTGGATTTTGAGCGGGTAACAGGCCCAATTATTTCCCTACAAAAACTTATATAGTTTAGTCTTAGGGAATGTATAAATGTTTATATGTTGTCATAATGTGTCCATTTTAGGAATATTATCCTGCAAAACGGGTGTCATTTGATAGCATGTCAAGTCTTAATATGCATGTGCAAATATTCTTCATATTTTCCTTTACATAGAGATGAACATGGAATAAAATTACAAGTAATTGTCTTTACAAGTAATAAAAAATGGAAAGCATGAAGAGACTTTTCTCTGCGTTTGGTTTATCAAGGGCTGACCTATCTTAGGCTACTCTCGCGGCTTTTTGGCATGAAGGTTCCCAGATTATAGCAATCTACTCGACGGGAAATTAATCCGATCTTTCAAATGGAGCGAATCTAGGTGGTGCCTTTTCTGAGCCTCGTTGGAATTAGTCTCCCTATAAGTCCAGTAATCAAACATTGACAGGATAGCCTCCTGGTGGAGGAACCACACAACATATATTCACATACAACGTGTCTCACCGTTTATGAAAATGATGACATGTGTGAAGCACTAATATCACAGATAGATAAGTAGCAGTGTAGTAAGTAAAATGCATTCGTACACATTCATCAATAAAGTAAATGCAACATTCACATAAACATATAACAGTTTTGAAAAGCTTGTAGTAGCGACTTAAGCCCTCTTACTGGTGTCCCCAGCAGAGTCGCCACCTGTCGACGTTGGGATTTTTATTTGTCCCTTTTCTATTCTTGTTCTTTGGTGTTCTCATGTTATGTGAGATTTGTTTGAAAAAATAAGTGAAAAAGGTCTGACATGTATATGTCGACGATTTGACTGTAAGAGTCACCAGTTGGTGTTTTTAAATGGTTGCACCAACGCAACCGAGAAAAGGTTTGCACATTGACCCAGTGATGTGACACTGCTAAACGGGTCAGTCAAACCGAGATTCATTTTGGGTTCGGGGGCTTGATTATGCGGAGGGAAGGTGTTAGGTACCCCCCAACATTCGTGCTACCACGGTGACCGCCACTTTTCAAGAAACTATTATATGTCTCGTTCGCACCAATATACACAGGGTTTGAATTTATACAAAAATTCAGTTTTAAACAAGATATAGCAATGAGGTTTTGTAAAAGAGGTTTTTCAAACCCTATGCTCAATAGTAATTGAGGCCTTTGACACTTCCATTTTATTATTAAATGTTTGGCTTGGTTGCTTTTATTTTCGAGATGCTAAGCATCTTCGAGAAAATAATATATAGCGATCTTAGAACTCCTCATGGGCATGAAAGCCATCTAAGGAAATTTAAACACCGTGAATAATTTACAAAGTCGCATACATGTTGAAAATATCCATCACGAGAACCAGAATCTATATTCGATGAGGCGAATCTGTGATCACATGATTCTTAGGCTCACATGATGCCGTAGTTTATATGAAAAGCAGTAAGCAATTATATATATAAAAGCTGTAAATATATATATATATATATATATATATATATATATATAAACATGATCAACCACCATGAAACACCTCCACGGGGGATCAGAAATGTAAATATAAAGTGGTAAATATATATAGAGACATGATCAACCACCACGAAGCACCTCCATAGGGGATCAGAAATGTAAATAAAGCAATAAATGCGATCAACCGCCACGAAGTAAACTCCAGGCAGGACTAAATGTAAATAAAGTAGTAAAAACGATCAACCGCCACGAAGTAAACTCTAGGCTGGACGGAATATAAATAAAGCAGTAAAAGGCCACGAAGTAAACTCTAGGCTTGACAGAAATGTAAATATATATATATATAAGTAAATAAATGCTCCGGACGTGAGTCCATGCTCAATCGAGGCATAACTCGATAATGTTAGTCCACATATATATATATATATAAACAAAAATGAAAACCACGAACCGAAGTTTGGGCATACACACACAATACGACTCTCAATGTGAAGAAGAGTGTGTGCAAAGATGAAGAGAAAGGAGACTTCTATAGCTTTAAGTGGATGAACACTCTAATGTGTGTAAGAAGGCTTACAGTGGACTGCCAAAGAAGACTTCTATAGCTTTAAGTGGATGAACACTCGGCTCCCGCCGGTAAAAATATAGCTATATGTGAGCTCACAAGTGTTTAAAATGAGAAAGCACTCAATATAGGGTATGTATAGAGCAAATTGGACAGGGCTTCCTCGCCTTTTTTTCTCTTGAATATGGCCACCCCAAGCCCTCTATTTATAGAGGGGGATCCGCAGGTGTACCTGTGGAAGCCGTAAATGCACCTGCGACTGCCCGGGGTGCCCTGGTCTCCGCAGGTCCTGCCATCTCGAAGTACGTGCACGCGTGCAACGTGATGTCCGCTCAAACTTGCAGAACTTCAATCCGAGCATCTGATTGAGGTGTATAAGACCTATTTCGGACTGTCGTTGTCGAGAGCTACGTAATGACATAGGATTAGAGGTTGTACGAAGTTAGAAAGATGGAACCATGTCCTATGTCTTCAAGCTTCAAATTCTATCCGGTGTTCTACCTTGCGTAGTAGTCACTTGGGATTGTAACTCTTTGGTTCTTATGGGACATTTTTGTGTAGAATATATGTTGACTTTTGTTTGTTGAGACGACACCATGTGGGTTTGAGGTGGAAATTTGACGATATTGCCCTTCACCAGGGTTATCTACGGTTTTGGCCGATAAAGCAGACGTTGCTCAGGGTTATTTCTGAGATTGGGCTGCTGCAAGTGCTGAATGCCCTTAGGGTTGTCTCTGAGGTGTGCCTGTCATCTTGGGGTTATCTCCGAGTTTGGGAGTTGAGTGCCTCCGTGTGAGTCCCGAGGTTGAAGCTGACTGTATGGGTTGAAACGAGCATCTCCGGGGTTATCTCCGGAATTGCAACTGGACTCCTTGGGGTTATCTCCAAGGTTGGTATTGTCTTTCCCGGTTTTGTTTTCGGGACTAAGACTGAACATCTCGGGGTTATCTCCAAGATGAATCGGCCTTCTCCGGTGGAATTTCTGGTATCTGCACTACTTTCCCCAGGGTTATCTCCGAGGTGGGAAATGATACTCCCGGTGTATTTTTCGGGGTTGAAACTGAACTTCCGGTGGTATTTTCGGGATTAAGTTGAGCTGTCTTTCAGGGTTATCTTTGAAAGCAGATTCTGCACTTCCTGCAATGTTAGTAACAGGTAGGCAGAAAATTTCGAGTGTCTACACCTTGATCAACAGTTAAGGGGAAGTACATAAGAGGGCGATAGAAATTACATCAAGAAAAATTAGAGAAGAAGAGGTACGCAAACCCCATTTTATAAAACTCATACATTCATGCATCCAACAACAAAAAATCCAATCACATTGGTCAATAGTCCATAATAAACCCTATTTATTATCATACATATCACCATATGCATCAATAAATAAAATATTTAATATATACATTGATATCAATTTAATGGGCAATTTTAATTAGCATAAAATCCAATTTTGAAACAAAATAAACTGCTTTATTTTAATCAAAATCATAATAAACTTCTTTATTTTATTTTGTACAATTTTGAATAAAAATAAACTACTTTATTTTTAATCAAATTCTAAATTAAAACAAACTTCTTTATTTTAATTAACAAGGAATCCAATTTCAAATTTCAAAATAAACTCCTTTATTTTAACTTAAAATTGTTTGAAAAAAAATAAAATATGTTGAATCATATTCCTTATCTAAATTAAACAACTTTAATTCTAGGAAACATGGAATCTTATTAGTATATGAATAAACTCTTTTATTCTAGGAAACATGGAATCCAATTTCAACTCCAATTAGTTATCATGGAATCTAATTCCAACTCTAATTAGCATAAAATTAAATTCTAATTAAAATAAACATCTTTATTTTAATCTAATTCCAAATAAAAATAAACCACTTTATTTAAATTTAGAATTACTCAAAAATATAGAATCCAATTTCAATTTAAAATAAACTTTTTATCTTAAATAGAAATCAAATATATATATACATATATATAATAAAAAAAAATATTTAATTCTGGGTACCGGCATTGCAGCGCCTTTAAATAACTAGCATCTGGCGCTGCCGCGTCTAGTCACCCATTTTTCAAAAAATTGGATCTGGCGCTGCAGAGCCTCTTTTATACTAGAACATTGTTGTAGCGGTAGGGTCTCTATTTTTGAAACTTCAAGGCAAGTATTGTGTGGCAGCCATTCTGTTACTTTTCTAGTTCGCGAATTATGCAGTTTTTTCTCAAAAACCTGATTCTTTGCCAATAATTATGCCCAAAAAAATTCTTCAAAACACATATCAACATATATATTGAATCTTAATAATTAATAACTTTCATAAATGTTTGACTCTAATACCACTATTAGGTTTGTAAGATCCATGTACACAATCAAATTGCATTAAAGTAGCGGAAGCATGATAAAAAATTTACAAACCATATACCTGGATCATCCTTCATGCACAATTATTAATTAGATGAAAAGATAAGGAGATTAGATTCATACCCTTGTAGAAACTAGCTTCCTCAGGTACGAATTCACATCTAATTCTTTTTCACGTTCAACTTGAATCCACCGGGTTTAATTCCTTCCTTTGATCAACGTTAGCCACCCAAGTGTTTGGCCTCTAGAGGTGATCCACCAAAGAAGAACAAATATTCAAGAAGATGGGTGTTTGACAAAACCCTAATTTTATCTCTATAGAATATTATGTACTCTCCCAACTCTTGGAATTGTCATTAACATGTGTGTAACCCTTACTCATAATAAGACTCCTCTTATTTATAGATGTAAGGAACCCTCCTAAAATATTTAAGAATAAGGTTTTATTTTAATTAATTAAACTCCTTTAATTAATTAAGCTTCTTAATCTTATTAGGAATAATTAATTAAATAATAAATATTAAGTTATTTAATTTGTTTTATCACCATAGATTAAATTAAATACACTTAACTTATTATTACGATTATGTCATTTACTTCTTAAATAAATATTTTTTTCTTTTATGGTGTGACCCTTTAGGTTCTCCATATTAAACTGGTTATGAATAAATCAATTAGAACAATTCTAATCTTATTTAAATAAATAAATTAACTAATTCATTCATTTAAATAAATAACATTTATTCTAGAATAAGGATAAGCCTCCTCAGCGATCAACGACTTTCCAAATAATATAGATTTTAACATTAATCATAAAAAAACATTTGAGTAAATAGTTACCGTACAATTCAATCCTTTCACCATACAATGTCCCAATTAAATATAAGACACGAAATTACTGTCAAGTTATATTTTATTTAATTCTATATATTTCGATTCTTAAATGCACAACTCCAAATAATACAAATTAGAAACTTATTTTGATGGTTAGACCGCACCATAGATGGCTGCCTATGTACTCCATTAGCTAGAGGGAGATCATGTCTGTAACGCCCCGAAATTCGGTTTATTTTTACATCCGGATTCCGTACGTCACGATCCCATCTTCTTCCAAACATACATAATTATATAACTAAATATAACAACATACATCCTCAAATCCTAGGTTCTAAAACCTTAAAACCTCTTTTATTCCAAATAATGATAATTACATTATTCTTTACATCTTGTACAAATGACTTTTATCCGCCACCAAGGATACGTAATCGTTCATTAAACTATTTTATAGTTTAATTCTATCATTCTATATTACAAGTCTTCGTTTGATCTTCACGCTCATTCATATAATGAATGGTACTTCTTCTGGATACCGATCAACTTAATCTTTCCGGGATCCTTAAGTTCTTTCTAACATCGTTTGCTGAAAATGTTTTTATTTAAAGCAAGTGTGAGCATTCAATTGCCCAGCAAGTCATAACAGTTGAACAAACAACTTTAAGAATTTAATCATTTTTGTAAGACTTCAATAACTGAACAAAAGTTATGAAGCAGCTTGAATAATAGGAATAATCTAGATTCCTATCATTTTAAAACATTAGTTACATTCACTTTGAAATACTTTCATTCTCTACTCTCTTTCATACACATTCTGTCTAGCTAGAATCAATAGCGCAAACTTAACAATAACGGTTCATGTATAAACATAACATGCTCATATTGAACAGTTCAATCACATAACAGTTCATATCATAGAAACACCGAAGTGTTCACATTGTGGCACACGGCCTTATATATTCTAACACCTTGTACAAATATCACACATTTGCACATAGACAGAACTTCTCAAGTTCAACATCTGAGAAGTTTAGAAACTAGCATTCATTTAAACATATGAATGAAGTTAGGAAACTTGCCTTACGCACAGCTACAACTTATAGTTTATGCTGAACTGCTCATTCCAATTCCTATGTAGCACATAAGGAAATAACACATATACCAATTAGTCATATCCTTGACTTACACTTTGGTTTACTTTACTTTACTTCTTAGGGTTCACGTTCTTATAAACTTAGTTTACGCGACCAACTTCTTTTACCGGTGTAGACACTCGAAATTTTCTGCACTTCTATTACTAACATGGCAGGAGGGTAGATCCGTCTTTTGGAGATATACCTGAAAGACTGCTTACATCCATTCCGGATACTACTGGAAGTTTAGTTCCAACCCGAAACACAACCCGAGAACATCATCTCAAACCCGGAACACACACCGGGAATGTCATTTCCAATCTCGGATATAACCCCGAGATATGCAGATCAAAAGACTGGCAACAACACCGGAGAGAACAGTTCTGTCTCGACAATAACACCGCAACGCTTAGTTCCAGTCCCAGAGAAACACTGGGAATAGCAACCCCATCCTTGGTGATAGCCCCAAGAGATGCCATTGCGATTTGGCGATATAACCCAAAAATGCTTGTTTCAAACAAATGCGATAAACTTCAACCTCGGACATCCTGTCCAGGGCACACACACCTCGGACCGGAGTTGACAGCGGCGAGACAAGAACATCCACGGATGCGGTTATACATACAAACAAGCGGCGGTCAATCTCATTTGTAACCCGACGAGCAGCGTCGCTTTTCGCTAAAACCCGGCGATAACCCCGGTGAGGAGTCTGGCGTCATCTTACCATAACAACAAGATAATATCGCGGCATACCAACAAGTAGTCAATATCATTTGTAACCACGAAGCAACATCTACTTTCAACTCAAACCGACGATAACCCCGGCAAGGAGTCAAACGTCATCTTGTTCCTTCGACAATGGCACGTCGTCTTAACACTTCATACATACATACATCCAATAATGTCCCACAAGAGTCGAGGATTGACAATCCCGAGTGACTATTACGCGTGGCAGTACTTTGGATAGAATTTGAAGCTTGAAGACCATGGGCATAGACCCCTCTTCCCGTACAACCTCTAATCCATGTCATTGCGTAACTCTCGGCACAAGCGGTCCGAAGAAGGTCAGATATACCTCGTTCGGATGCTCGGATTGAAGTTCTGAAAGTTTGAACGGATATTACAGTGGATGAGTGCACGTACTACGAGACGACGGGACCCGCGAGACTCGGATGCACCGACCGACCAGCCTTCAGTACAAGCTGCGGCCCTTGCAAGTGTGTACTGACCATCAAATCTATATATACAAGCCTTGAATTGACCATTTGAGAAGAAGAGGGAGGGAAAAAGGCGAGGAAGCCCTGTCCATTTTACTCTGCATACACATCTTTTGAGTGTTTCCTCACTTCTAAACACTAGTTAGCTCACATATAGATATCTTTTATCCGGCGGGAGCTGAGTGTTTATCCATTTACAGTCATAGAAGTCTACTTTGGCAGCCCACTATAAGCCTTCTCATATTCTATAAAGCCTTCTTCTCATATTAGCACACATTGTTGTACATGTTGAGAGTCGTGTGAGTGTGTTTGCCCAGACTTCGGTCCGTGGTTTTCATTTCTGTTTGTATATATATACTTATATATATGTATATATTTCATATATGGATTAACATTATCGAGTTATGCCTCGATTGAGCCTGAACTTGATGCTGGAGGCGTTTAATTTCTTTTATATATATATATATATATATATATATATATATATATATATATATATATATATATATATATATAATCGTAGTCGGACTACATCGATGAGCACAGATTTTATATCAGGTGCGTTTAATTGCTTATATATATATATATATATATATATATTATTGTTATCGGACATATCCGATGAGCTTGGATTCACACAGTGCGTTTCTTTGCTTTATATATATATATATATATATATATATATATATATATATATATATATATTACATTCTGTCTTACTGGAGTTTACTTCGTGGTCTTTTACAACTTTATTTATATTTCTTTCACACTGGAGTTTACTTAGTGGCGAGTTGATCGCTTTTCTGACTTTATTTACATTTCGTCCCACACAGAGTTTACTTCGTGGTGGTTG
Source organism: Panax quinquefolius (assembly GCA_020205615.1). NCBI lineage: Eukaryota > Viridiplantae > Streptophyta > Magnoliopsida > Apiales > Araliaceae > Panax > Panax quinquefolius. The sequence goes on along the minus strand of CM035163.1, from coordinate 45,802,753 downwards.
ATCATATATATATATATATATATATATTTATAGCTTTTATATATTTACATTTTTGATCCCCCATGGAGTTGCTTTGGTGGTGGTTGATCATATCATATATATATATATTCTACTTTTATATATATAACTACTTACTACTTTCCATACAAATTGCGATATCATGTGAGCCTAGGAATCATGTGATCACGAGTTGATTTCTTGAATCTAGATTCGGTTCCCATGATGGACATTTTTAGTTGTATGTGACTTTGTACATTATTTTGATGTGTTTGAATTTCCTTGGATGGTTGTCATGCCCATGAGGAGTTTAACTGCTTTATATATTATTTTCTCGAGAATGCTTCGCATCTAGAAAATAAAAGCAAACAAACCGAACATTTAATAATAAAATGGAAGTATGAAAAGGTCTCAATTTTCTATTGAGCATGAGAGTTTGAAAAACCTCTTTTACAAAACTTCATTGATATATCTTGGTTAAAAGCTGAATTTTTCAATAAAATTCAAACCTTGTGTATATAAGTGCTTGACGAGGCCTCACACTACTTTTAAATAATTGCACATTGATCACACACACACACACACACATTCATATAACAATTTCTTTGAAAAGTGGCGGTCACAAGTGGTAACACGGATGTCGAGGGGTGCCTAACACCTTCCCTCCGCATAATCAAGCCCCCGGACCCAAAATGAATCTCGGTTTCACAGAACCCGTCTAGCGAGTGTCAAAACTTTGGGTCGATGTGCAAACCTTTTTCGATTTGCGTTAGTGCAACGATTAAATACACCAAGCTGGCGACTCTTAAAGTCAATCGTCGACATTATACATATGGGACCTTTTCACTTGTTTTTTCAAACAAATCTCACATTAACATGAGAACACAAAAAAGAACAAGTAACGAAAAGGACACTAAAAAATCCCGGCGTCGACGGTGGCGACTCTGCTTTGGGGATTCAATAAGAGGGCTTAAAGCCGCCATTACAAGCTTTTCAAAATTATTATATGCTTGTGTGTGAATGTTGCATTTACATTTATGATGAAATGTGTACGAATGCATCTTAATTCTTTGACTTTGCTAAATATCTATCTCGTGATATTAGTGCTTCCGCACATGTCATCATTTTGCATAAGCGGTGAGACACGTTGTATGTGAATGTATGTTGTGTGGTCCCTCCACCAGGAGGCTATCCATCGGTGTTTGATTCTTTGGACTTGTGGGAAGAATGATTCCCGGGGCTCGGGAAAAGTACCACTTTCAGATTCGCTCGGTTGAATGGCCGGATTAACTTCCGTCAAGTAGATTGCGATGATCTGGGAACCTTCATGCAAAAAAGCGCGAGAGTAACCCTAAGATAGTCGACCTCGATAAACCAAACGCGGAGGAAGTCTCTTCATACTTTCCATTTTAAATTACTTATACAAACATTTACTTGTAATTCTATTCCATGTTCATTCATATGTAATGGAAAATATAAAGAATATATGTGCATGCATAACATGTTATCAATTAACAACCGGTTTTGCAGGACAAAATTCCTAAATGGACATGTTATGATAACATTTATATTACCCTAAGACTAAACTACGTAAGTCTTTTGTAGGGAAGAAATTGGGCATGTTACCCATTCAAAGTCCAAAAAGGCCACAGGCCTACATCTAATCATGTCTTCTTCTGATCAGTCTAATGCTGTTTCCCGAGAAGAATTTGATGGATTGAGTAAACAAATCACAGACTTGGCTATCCTACTAAAAGAATTACACTAGTCTACTCAGGGTACGAAGATACCTACACATACAGAATCCTCTACACAAGGAGGAGTTCAAAAATATAGTTCCAGAACATCAGTTGGATACAACCAACAAAGACCCTGAAAACACCTATCTCAAAGGAGATCCAGACACCGGTGATATCAGGAAAAAGGTCCTTCAAATTGAGGAAACTATCCGCGTTCTCAAAAGGATTGGAACACATGGCGGTGTTTCATATCTGAGACCTTTGCATATTTCACAGTGTTGATATCCGGAGAAATTCAAGACCCACGATTTTGAGAAATATGACGGATTAGGGATCCTTATACACATTTAAAGGTGTTCATAGGAGAACTTGGGTCTTACGTGAGAAAATGAAAAGCTCAAAATGTCATTTGTTCAAAAAAAATCATTTGGAGAAGCCCGTTCATGGTATACAGTTAGACAACTCTAAGATCCATAGTTGGGAAGAGTGGCTCACGCCTTCCTTACTCAATCTGAGTTTTCAATCTCGGATGGCTCTGGCCGGTACCAAATTACCAAGGTCGAGAAAAAGTCTAATGAGTCATTTAGAGAGTATGCTCAAAAGGTGGGCGCGCTTTGCTCAAATTATTCCTTCCATGTGAGAATCGAAATGGTCATGACCTTCATAGATGTCTGAGAAGCTCCTTTCTATGAAAGAGTTCTAGCTGGTATTGGCAAACCATTTTTTGAAATTATCAAACACGGCGAGATGGCTGAGATGGGATTGAAGTCTGGTAAAATTCAAGATCTAGCCACTCTTAAAGCTGTTGCTGAGCACATCTAGTCCGGATCTTATGGAAACAACCCCCGGAGGGTCCATAAAAAGAAAAAGGAGGATGTTTCCTTGATACTACAAGGACAAAAAGGCAATCCAAGCATGCCTATGCAGAGGAGAAACTACTCCCCTTTTCCAGCACAACCTTCAAACCCTCCATTACCTAAAAGTGGAGAAGTAAAGCGACCTCGAACGTTCACACCCTTAAGGGACTCACTCGAGAATATTCTTGCTCTTACATTTGCTCGGAAGAAAATTACATCTTCTTCCACCAAACAATGACCCTAATGGGAGGGGTTTTAATGCTACTCGAGAAGTGTGCTTATCATGCCAGGGCATCTGGACATGATACTCAAGATTGTTGGGCCTTGAAACATAAGATTCAAGATCTAATAGACAACGGTGAGATCGTGGTCACCAAACCAGATCAACCTCATGTGCAAGATAACCCTCTTCCTCAACACAAAGAAGAAGAGGTCAACATGATCAGTTGGAGCACTTTACAAGGTTCCAATTCTAATGGCGAATCATCCCAACCCATCAAAGACGGTGTTGACAAATGGGATTATGAAAAATTCTAGTTTACCATGGAACGAAAGATGAAAGCTCTTTCCAAACAAATTGAACAATTGGCAGAACTGGTGACCCACCAGCATCAAGTTACACGCCAATTAATCAGGCAGGAGCATGTCTATCTCCTTCCTTTTGTTATGAATGCCTCCTCACCACCTTTAGAAAGCGAAGCTATGGAGGATAAGGTTCTGAAGTGAGCAAATGCTAAAGCCCGTCGGGATTTTGCCAATCAGAGGGAATTCACCTATTTGGGCCAATCCATGGAGGAGATATTACAGATGTTGATCAACGAAGGAAGAATTACCTTCCTTCTCCCTGTCATCAATCCCCGCCCAGGGCGGTTCAATCTTGATGAAATGTGTCAATATCATTCATATTCTCGCGGTCACAGGACTGAAGAATGCTGGGCACTCCGCCACCTCATTCATAATCTTATTGATAGCGGTGTCCTACAAATAGCATATGATTACACTGTACAACTCAAGGGTGGGAATGTATGTCCTACCAAATGGAAGGGATCAGTAGCAGTTATATCCGAAGTGGATGATGAGACTGTCAAAGTATTTCCCATACAACCAATTCAACTCAAAGGAGGTGACAATCCTTTGAAAGTGGCGCACTGAGCCAATTTCTTTTCTTTGAGACCATAATATCACATTTATCGACACACAACGTTCCATGGAATTATGGGAAATTTGAAGGATCCACGTCTCATACTACTTGCTCTACGGTGTGAAGGAAAATCATCGTATCTTCCTCAACGGATTATTAAACCTACTTGCGAAGCAAAGGGGAAGTTGCCCGTGGAGAAGATTGAAAAATTCCTCCGCACTATGGGCCACAATGAAGCCAAAGTGGTTTTAAGCTTGTGAGAAGCTCCACACCAGATTTCGATACTGGATTTGGTTTTCTCTTCCGAGGATCATCGGAAGATCTTACTGAAGGTTTTAGAAGAAGCCTATTTGCCAAAATCAGTGGACGTGGAAAAATTTCAACATTTGGTTGATCACATTTTCAACAACAATGTGATATCCTTCACTGATGATGACATACCTCCCGAAGGGACCGATCATTGCAAACCTTTGCATATTGCAGTTTTGTCTTCCGGGTATATGCTAGCAGGAGTATTGATAGATGGAGGCTCATCTCTAAATATTTTTCCTTATGCCACCTTGGTAAAGATGAATATTAATCTCAAGCGGATCCAAAGCAACCACATGGTCATCAGAGCTTTTGATGGATCCCGGTGAAATTCCCTTGGAAAGATTGAGTTGCCAATTGAGATTGGTCCAAATAAATTCAATGTATCCTTTCACGTCCTCAAAATAGACTCAGAATATAACCTGCTATTAGGGAGACCATGGATACACATGGCTGGAGATGTTCCCTCCACCTTACATCAACAACTCAAATACATTATCAACAACAGTCTAGTCGCTTTATCGCGTTTGGCCGGATTGTCACGAACAAGGAACTCTACCAATTATCGACTTCAATTCGGAAGTTGAAGCAGGCCGGTTTCCATACTACGGAAGTGAGTAACCTTGATACCATTCTATTGGGCGCCACTTCCCGTACCCAAGATTTCTGCCGAGGTTATGTCGGCCACTCAAGAAATGATGTCATTGTGTCATCAACCTGGACAAGGGCTTGGTCAGGATAAGCAGGGTATTAAGAGCCCTATTCAAATGTCCGGTCAAATTGGAGACGGACTAGGACTAGGCTATTACGCTAGATTCGATTCGAGGAATCCTCATAAGCACAAGCAGGTTCCTCAAGCTTTCACCGCCCAGCGATTTTCTATACCTTTACCTCATGAGTTAATGCAATCTCCAGTTAAGGTTCCAGCACATGTTGTGGCTATGCTATTTCCGAAACCAGTGCCAATCAAAGCAAAAGAAGTGTTGATTCCTTATCCCGAGGCAGAAGAAAATGAACGAAAATGTAAACATGACCTTGTCTTGATGATGGCAGGAATTCGCTTCATTGTTCATGATGAACATACAAATAGATACACCCCAGACGATGATTGCCCAGATGTCATGGTTATCATTCGGGAGAAGGAGGACAATGACGATCCTTCCATCACTACAGTCCATCAGGACTTTGCCCTCGACAATTGAGGCGACACTCCATTCATTGGTCGACGAGGGTAAAATGGGAAAAAATCCCTACGCCACATAGATAACTTTAATTGCTTGCTTTTCCTTTACAACACTAGCGAGTTATTTTATCAAGTACATGCTAACACTTTTGTATGATCGAGCGAGTTGCATATATTAAATGAAAGCATCTTTTGTTTGAGGACTACGAATTTAGATGTGCATGTCCTTAGCGATGACATGCCTTTTCTCCTGAAAATTTGTAACTTTGATGCAAAGTTGGACTCGAGACTTGATGGACATCGAGAGGACATTGAGACACCTCGGAGATTAAGGAATGGGTCATGAGACAAACCCAAACCCAATCTTGATCAAACCACTCCTTTCAATCTCGGAACCTTAGACAACCCTAAGCTAATCCAGATTGGTTCAGACCTTACCACAAATCAACGGAATGACATGGTTGCACTATTAACCCAATTCCAAGATGTTTTTGCATGGTCTCATGAAGACATGGTGGGTTTGTCCACTAACATTGTTCTTTATCGCCTTCCCATCAAAGAACGATTCAAGCCAGTTAGGCAAAAGCTCAGGCGATTGAAACCTGAATGGAGTTTAAAAGTTAAAGAGGAAATTGTGAAACAATTTCGAGCTCGCATCATCATGGTGTCTACATATCCGGAGTGGATATCCTAACATTGTTCCGTGCCTAAACCAGGGGGAAGGTGCGAGTTTGCGTGGATTACTGAGGATTTGAACAAAGCTTTCCTTAAAGATAGCTTTCCGTGCCCTTTATCCACATTCTTATTGACAATCTTTGCTCAATCGGCATGTACTCCTTTCTTTGATTGCTTTTGCGGGGTACCATCAAATTATATGGTGTTGAGGAAGATCATGAGAAAATCGCTTTCATCACGCCTTGGGGAACCTTTTGCTATAGATGGTTGTCATTCGGCCTCATCAACGCTTGGCAACCTATCGGTGAAGCTATGATGGCTCTTTTCCCACGATTTAATGCACAAAGAGATAGAGATCTATATGGATGACATCATTGTCAAATCCGGAAGGAGGATGACCACTTAGACCATCTCATAAAACTTTTCAACGGAGTTGCGTAAGTACAACTTGAAGTTGAATCCGCCAAGTGCGCCTTTTTGTTGATAAGTCGAGCAAGTTGCTAGGTTTTCTAGTCGACCACAAAGGATTGAGCTGGATCCTACCAAAATCCAGGCCATCAAGGAAATGCCCATTCCTTAGATAGAGAAGGAAATACGGGGATTTTTGGGAAGAATCAATTTCATTAGCAGATTCATTTCTCAATTCACAGCAACCTGTGAGCCTATCTTCAAGCTATTAAGGAAGAACTCCTCCATGAAATGGAACGATGAGTGTCAGAAAGCCTTCCTTACCATTAAAGAGCAACTGATTAATGCTCCTATTTTGGTACCTCCCAAGGATGATGTTCCCCTGTTCATGTACCTATCCATAAATGACAATGCCATGGGCTGCATGCTGGGGCAGAAAGACAATAGAGGCCAAGAACGAGCTATCTATTACCTCAGCAAAAGATTCAGCATCAGTGAACACAAGTACACTCTGATTGAGAAAACTTGTTGTGCTTTAGCATGGGCTTCCATGAGGTTACAACATTACCTCCATGGTCACACAACCCATCTCATATCCCGAATGGATCCTCTCAAGTATGTGTTGATAAGCCCATCTTGAATTGTCAATTGTCCGGATGGCGATTGATCCTATGACAATTTGACATCGTCTACGTGGACGCAAAAAATCATCAAAGGTCAAGAAATTGCGGATCAATGCGCCAGCCGTACTTTGCGAGGATTCAAACCCTTAGAAACATACTTTCCCGATGAAGGGGTAATGATGATTCGATTATAACATCGATCAATATATGTCATACGTGGAGAATGTATTTTGATGGAGTTATTATCGAAGGCTCTCTGGAAGTGGAGCAATTTTAATATCGATGCAGGGGAGCGATATCCGTCGCCGTCAAATTGCGAGTTTATCGGCACCAACAACACAATTTGAGTATGAAGGGTCATATCATGGGGCTAAAACTTGCCCGTTCAATAGGCATCAGGCAGTTAACTATCTTTGGGGATTTCGAATTGGTAATCAAGCAATCCTCGTGAATCTATCAAACCAAAGAATTACATTTACTGCCTTACCATCGACAAGTTCTACAGATGGCTTTGGAGTTCGAAGAAATCTCCTTTCTACACATTCCTCGTAATAGGAATGATTTTGCAGATGCATTAGCAACGTTGGCCTCCTTGGTTTACATACCGGATAAGGAAAACATGCCAAGCATCACGTTTACTCTATAAAGAGCCCCAGTCTATGGGAATTACATTGGAGAAGTATCGGATGAGCTACCACCCATCCACAACCTTTGGTATCAAAGCATCAACGAGTATCTACGAGATGGATCTACACCCGCTGAGGCGAGCCTAACTGAGAAGAGGCGGATTCATCGACTTGCTATGAAATTCTACGGCGGAGATGCACTCAATAAAAGAGATGCAGGATTAGGTCTCCTCAGATGTCTAGACAAAGACCAAGCTCAGAGACTCATGGATGAGATCCATGGTGGAGTATGTGGCCCGCACATAAGCAACCCCTTACTTGTCAAGAAAATTCTCAGAACGGGACATTATTGGCTTACACTCAAAGCTGACTGTGATGATCACATCAAGAGTGCTATCAATGCCAAATTCATGGGAATGCTATCCACGCCCCTCTAAGGTAACTCCATAATATGAGTTTGCCATGGCCCTTCTCAATGTGGGGAATGGACGAGATCGGGCCCATCGAGCCCAAAGCCAATAATGGACATCGATTCATATCACCATGATCGACTACTTCACCAAATGGGTAGAACCAGGATCCTTCCCCAAGGTCACTAAAGAAGTTATCATTATTTTCATCGTAAAACAAATGTCATCGTCGATATGGACAACGAGAGGTCATTGTGTAGAACAATGCTAAGAACCTCAACAACAAAATGATGGAGAAGTTATGCGAAAAATTCCACATCAAACATCTCACTCTCGTCATCTACCATCCAAAGATGAATGGTCTTTGTTGAAGCGGCTAATAAAAACATCAAGAAGATCATGCGAAAAATGTCCCATGATCATAAAGGATGGCACGACCTCTTGCCTCTGACTTTATTAGCCTACAGAACTTCCATGCGAACTTCCACTAGGGCAACCCCCTACTCATTAGTCTATGGGATGGAAGCAGTTCTCCCTATAGAAGTGTAAATGGAATCCCTCAGAGTATTGATGGATGCTTAGTTGGATGAAGACCAATGGGTACAAGACAGGTATCACCATTTGTCTCTGATAGGCGAAAGGAGAACCGCGACAATCTTCCATGGTCAGTTATATCAGCAAAGGATCGCACGATCCTACAACGGAAAAGTTCGACTACGGTAATTCAAATAACATGACTTGGTTTTGAAGAAGATCATTGACAACCAAGATCAATCTAAGGGAAAATTCGCTCCTAACTGGGAAGGCCCATTTATTGTCAAGGAAGTATTGACAGGAGGTGCTCTCAGATTGTAGGAAATGAACGGTGATGAATTTCCACAGCTTATCATCTCGGACACCGTGAAATGGTACTATGTCTGAAGTTACCATCAAACAAACATCTTGGTTTTGATCCTCAAATCACCAGTCATTCTAGTTTTGAACCCTTTCCTTTCTATATATTCTTCTGCCCCTCAGGGAAACATACACTTCAAGCCAGCAGCCTAATTTTTACTTCATTTCAAACCTTTCATACAATCTCAGTTATCCTGAAGACGGGATTTAACCTCTCACAATTTCGGTTATCCTGAAGACGGGATTGAACCTTTCACACCTGCAGTTTATCCTGAAGACGGGATTAAACTTTTCTACTCCTGCAGTTTGTCCTGAGGACGGGATTAAACTTTTTACACACTTGCAGTTTATCCCCATTATGGGATTAAACTTTCTTTTCCCCGCAGTATAGCCTGCACATGGGATTCACACTTCTCTTCGCCTTCAATTCGTCACGAGGGCGAACTCGTCGATTTGATCTCCACGATACACGAAGTGCGTGGCAATCATATTCTCTATGGCCTGGTCGCAATAAAGAAAAACAACAAAAACATTTCTACCCTTTCTCTACAAAATAACAAAAAATAATAAAAATACTTCTACACCCATCTGCCTTCCGCATTCAGCGTTGAACCTCCTACACTAGGTTCGAACAACGTAGACTTGATCTTCTCTTCAATAGAGTGCGTGGCGACCATTTATGGTGCGATCTAACCCTACCGAATAACATACTTGTCACACGCTGATTGGGATCAATCTTCAATTCGCCCCATTTCATCGGTTTCAGATCAAAGGGATGGAATTACCCAACCTCTTTTCACAAATAGAAGATTCGGTGACCATCTAAGCTGCGATCGTGCCTCAAAGAGCAATACCAACCCATAAGAGATGGAATTAACTAAGCTTCTCATAAATAGAAGTACTGACGACCATCCGTGGTGCGGTCAATCTCAGAGAGGAAGAAACTACCCTCCTCTCCACTTTTCCATCTGAGATACCGATCCCAAGACACCAAAGATGGTAGGATTTCTGAGAAATCAATGATTCGATTACGAGAGATCTTGCGACGTCTCAATGTCCATCTATCGAGGATAAGTTTAGAATGCATCAAGATCACAAGGCCCCTGGAGAAATAGGCAGACATCAAGCAAGTATCAAGGCATAACTAAGAGGGAAGTGAATCAAAATATATTTCCGCCATATATATCTTGTTTGATATATACATTTCATGCATACATGACAAAATGGCTAAGCTAGTGCATGCGAGGAAAATACAAAGCTATCTCTGGATCTGTGTGTATGCGGACTATCATATCTAACATAGCATCCCTCTCGAAGGCGGAGGAAGCACTACAAGCTCACCTTAAGGTATCTACACGAGCTAGCAGATCGAGGCTAAGCGCATGGTGGCATAATGCTCATCAATGTAAGCACTCATGTCGGTAAGACTGACAGTCATCTGGGATCTCACTAAAGTGTTGTCTGCAATGGCCACATCCCTAGTAGATAAGGCGGCATCCCGCTCCACTATCAATACATCCCTGGCTGATCTAGCCTCATCCCTCTCCCACAGAGCGGTATCTCTCTCATCAAGAGTTGTCAACATCGCGGCCCTAGCCTGATCTCTCTCATAGGTCATCAGATGTAAGCTCTGCTCCAAATGTTGTGCCGAATACTGAGTAACAGTGGTACTCGGGGTGGGAGAATCCATTACAAATGCTAGCAGTCCAGCAGTTAAATCATCGATGGGAATAATAGCCTCCTCTATAGGCTCCTCATCGTCAGAATAAATCCCCTGCACTGTGGATACTGCCACAGCCGATGCAATCTCTGTCTCCATCCATGCGGAATACTCTGCAGAACAACCTGGATGATTGATGAAAACTCCGCCTCTCGCCGATCCCAACAGCATACAACTAGATCAGTCCTCCTCCGACGATAAATGGTGTGACGCATGACCGACTCATCTTTGCCTCATACGGATGAAAATCCTGAGGCTGGTCAAGCCCGACACATCACGGCGATGGGTGGTAAGTAATCATGCCCCTCAATCCAGCCAGAGGGAGGTAATCCATGCCTGGAGCATGAGTAAAGAAGCTGTAGGGTGAACTATGCCCTGAACACGGCAATATGGCAAACGGATCCCTAATCCCAACTAGAAAAGCTGACCACAATGCAGCATCTGTGCACTCTGTAGGCTGAAAGGAGTATGACATGGCTATCTCCTGGGTGAAACAAAACCCCTGTCGTCAAAATGTGCTAATCGATCTCAAGTGTTACATAAACCACACATACAGAATGACCGAACTACCTGTAAACACTTCTGCTGGATAAGTGCAGCAATATGTAGTTGACCTCAGAGTCTCTGCAATGATCATCGGTACAATGGTACGACCCTCCCTGAGAGCTCTCACTGCCATAATGATGCCGATATCCAGCTCATCCATGTACCGCAACATGAAGATGTATGACAATACGCATAGAAGCAGTACATCTACTCTGGCTGAATGCCAGTGGTCCTCCGGTGTGGTGAAATCCCCGGAATGCCATGCATAGCTGTCCTTAGAGCCAAACATGTCAAAAAGGAAACGTTAGGATATCATGTGGCCAGATGTAATCTCGTCCTGGACCACTTTACGTCTCAATCCGGTGAGGGTCATGAACTATCTGCTCATGTCTCAAATAGTCATATGCACGCAAGGTCTGTCCAGCGGCAGCATCGTCAACCGTGCATACTCCTCCAAAGTAGGAGTCAACTCCTGGGTCCCAAATCATAAAACCTGTCTCTCCAATACCTAGTGCTCTAACACGCCCTCTACAAATCCTGTGGGAACCTGAAACATTAACAGGGTCATAGTATGTTACTGCAAATCATCTATGATCACCATGTTTGAGGGTGATATACTATCATACCATGAGCCCATACCAGCTACCACCACAAATGGTGGGGTATGATCCGTACGGGCCGTGTCATAAGACCATCCAGGGGTCAATGCTGAATATCTCTAGACATACATATATATGCATAACATAATAACATGCATGATACAATAGATGGCAATATGATATAGGGAATGGAAAATTGTACATACATTCCTAAGTATATCATCATCTAATACATCTCTGTACAACTAAAATACAGGGAAATGGGGCGAAGCTACCCAACATACAACAAAGGCCTATCAAAAGAGATAGCGAGAAATACATCAGAAAAAGTCAAGAGTATCGATGTCTACATCATCGATCCTGTCCACCTGATGTAACTCCTCCTGAGTCATTGGATCTCTATCTACAGGGATGTCAGGCCGATACAAAGGAGGATCTGCGCCAAAAAAACCATATGGGTCACCTGAGGGACCAGCGCCAGAGCTGGAAGGATCAAAAGTATCTACCTCTACAGGATCTCTGCCCAAATGCCGAATGAAAAGATGTGACTGGTCCAGCTTCTGAGTCAATCTGTCAATCTGTGTCACATGAGTCAGATCTCTGACACAGGCTAGCCAATCCGTCATCATCACGGATCCTGGAACCATATCCCCCAAAAATTGTGTGGCGCGGGTCTGAGCTCCAATCATACGAGGGATCCACCAATGCTGGAACATCTCCTGAGAACAGGGGCCCTCTAACAATATAAAACTATCAATCCTCATCAATGGGATGTCAATGATAGGTGACTGTAAAACAGGCCAATAACGCCTAGCAAGAGGCAAGATCGGTATACGAATCTCTTCTGTAGTGCTCCTAATAGCACGCTCTCCTAAATAGAGCTCCCACGCCTCCGGCTCGCTCCAGTTAGAATTGCAAAGGAGGTCTCACAAGTTGAAAAGGCCAAATTAGGAGTAAAACTGCTACGCGATTGAGCGGAATAGCCTGAAATACTGGTTTCTCGTCGGTCAGAGTTAAACTCCCATTGTCTCAAAGGTATTAGCTTGAATGCAGGGTATACTATACCAATGAGCTCAGCTTTCATAGATCATGCTCGGAAATACCCCACAAAGGTCCGCTGTCGTCAATGAGTGTCAGGTAACCCTGACGTATCCCTAGCGGGGGTTACAACGCAAAACTACAAAATATTAAACCTCCCCGGCGGGGGTTACAACGCTGAAGTTATCAAACATCTACGTATCCCCGACGGGGGTCACAACGCACATCTTTCAAGGATCTACGTATCCCCGGCAGGGGTTACAATGCAATGCAACCATTGATACACATATCAATGAAGGTCGAGCAGCCTTGACATCATGTCAGCCGATGGCAAGTAAACCCATCGAAGCAACCTTCCCCGGCGGGGGCTACAACGCTATGCTACCATTGACACATACATCAATGAAGGTCAAGCAGCCTTGACAATGCATCCAGCAGGGATTTATCCTGTGATACACACATCAGCGAAGATCAGGCAACCTTGATAACAACCAAACTATTGGCAGTAACTCCGACAGATTGAGGGAATATGTTATACACATCCTCAAACAGACGAAGCTTTATCCCCATAGATCTCTTACACACAAGAGGTACCTCTATGGAATATAAGCCAGTGTCTAGGATTCAAGACTTTGGTGATAGCCCCAACATCAACATCCTTGGAAACTTGGATCGCATGTCCAAGCCATCACTGATTATCATCCCAGCAGGATTACCTGACAATCACTCATGCATTCTACATGCATTTGCATCATGTTACTGCATATCGCATCATGTTTATCTTGCTTGCATTTCAAGTGTCTAGTATTCTTTATCCTATCCATGCCTTGCATTGCATGAATATAATAAAGAGGGGCATCTGTAGACACTCGAAATTTTTTGCACTCCTATTACTAACATGACAGGAGGGTAGATCCGTCTTTTGGAGATAACCCTGAAAGATTGCTTACATCCAATCCGGATACTACCGGAAGTTCAGTTCCAACCCAGAACACAACCCGGGAACATCATCTCAAACCTGGAACACACACCGGGAATGTCATTTCCAATCTCGGAGATAACCCTGAGATATGCAGATCAAAAGACCGATAACAACACCGGAGAGAACAGTTCTGTCTTGGCAATAACACCGCGATGCTCAGATCCAGTCCCAGAGAAACACTGGGAATAGCAACCCCATCCTTGGTGATAGCCCCAAGAGATGCCATTGCAGTTCCGGCGATAACCCCAAAAATGCTTGTTTCAAACTTATGCAATCAGCTTCAACCTCAGACATCCTGTCAAGGCACACACACCTCAGACGCGGAGTTGACAACGAGCAGACATGAACATCCATAGATGATAGTGATACATACAAACAAGCAGCAGTCCAATCTCAGCTGTAACCCTGAGCAACGTCTGTTTTCCGCTTAAACCGGCGATAACCCCAGTGAGGAGTCATAACGTCATCTTACCATATCAACAAGATGATATCAAGGCATACCAATAAGTAGTCCAATCTCAGCTGTAACCCTGAGCAACGTCTACTTTTAACTCAAACCGGCAATAACCCCGGCGAGGAGTCAAACGTCATCTTATTCCTTCGACAATGGCACGTCGTCTCAATACTTCATACATACATACATCCAACAATGTCCCACAAGAGCCGAGGATTGACAATCCCGAGTGACTATTACGCGTGGCAGTACTTTGGATAGAATTTGAAGCTTGAAGACCATGGGCATAGACCCCTCTTCCTTACTTCGTACAACCTCTAATCCATGTCATTACGTAACTCTCAACACAAGCGGTCCGAAGAAGGTCAGATATACCTCATTCGGGGATGCATGATTGAAGTTCTGCAAGTTCGAGCGGACATTACAAAGGTATGAGTGCACGTCTTACGAGATTTAGCCGGGACTCGCGAGGCTCAGATGCACCACGACCAGCCGTAGGAGTACCTGCGGCCATCCGTCTATATATACAAGCCTTGGGGTCAGCCATTTGAGAAGAAGAGGGAGGGAAAAATGTGAGGAAGCCCTGTCTATTTTACTCTGCATACACATCTTTTGAGTGTTTTCTCACTTCTAAACACTAGTTAGCTCACATATAGCTATCTTTTATCTGACTAGAGCTGAGTGTTTATCCATTTAAAGTGATAGAAGTCTACTTTGGCAGCCCACTGTAAGCCTTCTCATACTCTATAATGCCTTCTTCTCATATTAGCACACACTGTTGTACAAGTTGAAAGTCGTGTGAGTGTGTTTACCCAGACTTCAGTCCGTGGTTTTCATTTCTGTTTGTATATATATACTTATATATATGTATATATTTTATATATGGACTAACATTATTGAGTTATGCCTCGATTGAGCCTAGACTTTGATGCGGAGAGTTTAATTTCTTTTTATATATATATATATATATATATATATATATATATATACTTATATATATAAGCGTGGTCGACTCATGTCGATGAGCCTAGATTTTATATCAGGTGCATTTAATTGCTTTTATATATATATATATATACTTATATATATATAATTGTTGTTGTCGGACATATCAGATGAGCCTAGATTCACATATATGCGTTTACTTACTTATATATATATATATATATATTTATATTTATATTCATGCATACGAGTTTACTTCGTGGCCTTTTTCAGCTTTATTTACATTTCGTCCTGCCTGGAGTTTACTTCGTGGAAGTTGATCGCTTTTACAGCTTTATTTACATTTCGTCCCACCTGGAGTTTACTTCGTGGTGGTTGATCATGTCAATATATATATATATATATATATATATGTTTACCGCTTTTAAATATTTATATTTTCGATCCCCCATGGAGTTGCTTCATGGTGGTTGATCATGTCTGTATATATATATTTACAACTTTTATATATATAACTGCTTACTGCTTTCCATATAAATTGCAGTATCATGTGAACCTAGGAATCATTTGATCACAGGTTCAGTTTATTGAATCTAGATTCGGTTCCCATGATGGACATTTTTTAGCTGTAAGCAGCCTGTACATTATTTTACAGTGTCTAAATTTCTTTAGATGGTTGTCATGCCCATGAGGAGTTCGGCATTGCTGTATATTATTTTCTCGAGAATGCTTCGCATCTCGAAAATAAAAGCAAACAAGCCGAACATTTAATAATAAAATGGAAGTATGAAAAGGTCTCAATTCCTATTGAGCACAGGGTTTGAAAAACCTCTTTTACAAAACTTCATTGATATATCTTGGTTAAAACTGAATTTTTCTATAAAATTCAAACCTTGTGTATATAGGTGTGAACGAGGCCTCGTATTACTTTCAAATAATTGCACATTGATCCACACACACACACACACACATTCATATAATAATTTCTTTGAAAAGTGGCGGTCACCGTGGTAACACGGATGTCGGGGGGTGCCTAACACCTTCCCTCCGTATAATCAAACCCCTGGACCCAAAATGAATCTCAGTTTCATAAACCCGTCTAGCAGTGTCAAAACACTGGGTCAATGTGCAAACCTTTTCGGTTGCGTTGGTGCAATCGTCGACATTATACATATCGGACCTTTTTCACTAATTTTTTCAAACAAATCTCACATTAACATGAGAACACCAAAGAACAAGTAACGAAAAGGGACACTCAAAAATCCCAACGTCGACAACCGGTTAATGGCTTCATGACATACGGAGATGTCTTACTTAATACGTTCATCATCTTTGATGATTTATATTCTTATCTTCTTCTTATAACTCTCTTAGGACTCTGTACACATCGTGTCTCTGCTAGTAGTCCATATGGTACTCTGAGTGGTTTCCCACAAACAACCAACAAACAAGTTCCCGTCTCATCTACACTACCCATAACAGTGAGTTAGATCGATTGCCAGTTTTATATATACCTTCACTCTCTGAAGGAATTGTTTAGCCCAGCTACCATATGTCAACCATCAAAGGTTACGATTGTACTAGAACCTAAATTCATCTTAACTTACCCGAACTATTAAACTATAATGTTCGTTAAGTGAATTTCTTATTCCTTATGGCTTTCTGGCAACTAAATGCCATACCTCAGGATTCATTCTTTATCGTCTAAGTCATATAATATTTTGTATACTCAGGACGATCATTCAATATTCATTCTACGCATTTATAGCGTTAAGCATTTTACGTTACCTTATTCTTATCTTACAACGACCGATTCATTCGACTCAGAACGTCATTCAAGTTATAAACATTAACTTGGCTTCTTTTACGTTATACGTACTTGTCTTTAATTTAGCTTCTTCACCATTCACAGGTTTAATCATTGATCTTTATTACCCTACGGTTAAACCATACACGGGGTGTAGGTTCTACCCGTTTAGTATTCGCGTACACTTAACCTTTAACTCGGTTCAAGTGTCCAACGCTTACATTTCATTCTAACATTCTCATCCGACTCACATTCGGTTTTCATTAATCTTATTACCGTTTGCTACGGCTTTCGTGATAATTCATATCTTACTTACTACTCCCGTCAACGTCTAAGTCATACAACCAATGTACACTTAGAACGTTCGCTCGATGTGAATACGATTCACGAGGATCATTTACGTATTCAACATTTACGTTACTTACCTCTTAATTCTATTCAACCTTCATCCAAGGTTTTAATTACTTTCATTCATTACTCGTCACCTGAACCCCATGTTCATTATTCTTTCCTAATGTCAAAGTCATACGGTTCGTTGTATGCTAAGACTGATCGTTCATCGTAACAACATTGTGTTCACAGCGTCTAAACGCTTTACATTCATCTCTCATGACCGTGACATAACATCGAAATGTTATTCATTACCCTAGTCAATCAATGTTTAAGGAAAACATCTTCGTTCATTCTTTATTTTTCATAAAAATCGTCTTTCCTTTATCGATTAACTTTTACGTATTCTTCGAATTTCCGAAAAACTAAAAAACACTTTTTCGTGTCAAGCGTTTTCCTTCACGTTTTCCCCTAATGTAGCTAAACGAGTGAAAAGTACATAACAAGATTACTTTTAAATGCTTTTATTTCGTCGATTTACTTGCGTTTTCGAGAAAAACTTTTATCGGCTTAATTAACTTTTCACGATATATTAGCGTCAAATCTTTAGACGGAATGTCATTTCGACATACCGAACTCTCGAAACGGCTTAGGTTATTCAAACCCTAACCCTTAGATTTCGTCGGGTGAATAGTGACTATTTCATCTTTTTCCCCATAAATATTTCTGTTCCTGGAAAGTTTTCATTTTTGTCTTGAAAATTTTTACTCGTTCAGTCTAGCTCGTAGCCAGAATCCTCCCGATTAATAATCATTCTAGGTTATAGAACGATTAATAAACACATAGCACAGAATAGTATTAATAAAATTCATTTTATTAATAACTAATTCTTTAAACTTAAATTCTGGACAATCCAATTTTCCGGGTTGTCACAATATCTTTCGTATTTCAAGTTTGGCCTGAATGGTTTAGAATGTGTTTATTTAGTTTGATTTGAACTGAATTTTAGGATTAGATATTTCTTTTTAGGGTTAGACTGCACCATAGATGGCTGACTATATACTCCATTGGCTAGAGGTAGATCAGGTCTTTCGTAGTCCAGGCTTCACTGACAAGACCTGATTTGATTTGATATACTTTTTCCAAGCAGGATGGTGATTGCTAGGGTTCAGACATAGTATCTTTTGACAGAATCTAAATTGATAAGCTGTGGAAATTCTTTGTCGTCCATCTCTTGCAATCTGAGGGCTTCTCCTGACAACACTTGTGACGCCCCCAAAATAGGTATACAACACCCATTCTGAGTCACCAAATACATGGTACAAAAAGCAAATTACAACTTCAATAATACAATTGTCGTGCAAAATACGACAACACATACTGTGAGTTTAAATACAAATATTGTCTTCTAGACAATATCCACACCCAAATAAGTCCTCATTATAATTATTCATACACTATTTTACAGAAATAGTGAGGACAGCTAAAACATCTTTCTAGAACCATCATTCCATACCCCGACTCGATCCTGCTATGTTCTCACCTCCACGAGAAGAAAATGGAACAAAAAGGAAAAGGGTGAGCTCAACTAGCCCGATAAAGAATATTATGACTAAGATAATATACAATAAATTATCATTAGTCTTCAACGGGGAAAAATCGATAGAATATAGTAGACAACAAGTTTTAGATCAATAAAACACTAGAACTTAACAATCCATTAGAAGAGTCACGTAGAGAATGAATTCTACTATCTTCTAAGATTTAAGAGTCCATTATCAATATTTTATCCTTGTAACATCAATCAATATACATCTTTTAATCAAATATTCATCTTTGCACTACAGGCTAAAGATATTCATCAAGTATCACCAGTTGGTCATGTTCATCTCAACACCTGTTCACCTTTGTACTACGGGCCAAAGATATTCATTAATCATTCATCTTTGTACACTACGTGCCAAAGATATTGATAATATCATCATTTAGGGACCGAGGGATGATGAAAATATTTTAAAGAAAAGCGAATCCAATGAGACAGAAGGACAAATATTAGGGATTCGTATAACATTTTATCCAAGATCAATAATACTCCATAATAACCAATTTTGAAGCAGAATTCAAAAATAACGATCAAAACATGGATACAATCAAAGATAGTAGCCAAAATAGACATCTTGGACAAAAAGGAAAATTTTTATTTTTTGGTGAATAGTGTCGTATTCATGAATAGTGCCGTATACGTGAATAGTACCGTATACGTGAATAGTAACCCCGACACAAAAAGTTTCAAATTTGAATAAAAAGTTCACCAATATTTCGGCATAATGATATTGAAGAAAATAATATCATTTAAGAAGAAAATAACATCCTTACCTCAAAATAACCGTATTTACTTGATGAATTTGGGTTAGTCGATGAGAACTTGCACCGTATAGAAACACTCTAAGTATCAAAATACTCACAAGAATACGCTCGATAATCTAGAGAGAAAGAAAACTTGTTTCTGGTGTGATTTTCAATTCTAACCTAAGCGCGCCTATTTATAGAAAAATGCTTTAGAAGCATAAAAAGAGACTAAATAATAAAATAATATTATTATTAATTACAATTCCTACGCATGCTTTGAATTTTGTGCAGCCATGTTGGAAGAATTCAGCAGCTCATGTCTGTATTCCACCAACCAAAAGTGGGTCCCCCCATAAATTTAATAAAAAATCATTTTATTTATCGAAACTTCAATAATTCATAGAAAATAGTCCATTTATCAGAAAAATACAAATTTTATGTCCATTCTACCTGAAATCGAATTCTCTACAACTTTATAGAAGAAAGTTTTTCCAAATTCCCAACAGAAAATATCCGAAATCCATAAACAGATGATTTTTAATACCTCCACTTTGACAAAATATTGATAAAACACCTCAACATTAATTCCTTCATTAATAACCACATAAATAAATTCATCATTTATATCCACATCAAATAAATATTTCCTTATCATATAAATCAATAATTAATTATTCATAAATAATATTACAGAATCACAATTATGACAACCGAATAGTTGCTCCTCAGAAAGAAGGGGCTTTCAATAAGGATTTCTCCTTCTTGGCATGCAATTAGGTGACCAAACCTCTCCTTAGACAGAACTCTCTAGACATTACCAATAATGTTATCTAATAATATTATTCAAATAATATGAATTATTGATCTGATAATGAGAAATACTGTGTAGTGACAATTATTGAAACAACAATAATATAAACTATCAACGCAGCAAGTATTAAATCAATAAAATAAAATATTGAACAGTAACTACTGTAACAATTATTGAGTAGTGTCTTCTTACGTATGAATCAATAATTCAATAATACTATGCAATGATCAGGTGTCTTCATTGTGCCACTGCGCGTTATTCGTATTTTAACCACCGTGTATTCCAATAAAGTGTTACTTGGTAACAAATATGTCGTTATTTATAAAAACTCATACTTTGTCGTTTTCTTCATCTGACAGTTATTCTGTTATGAGCCCCACGAATGGGCTGGCCACATAAATACGAATATTCCCCGACAAAAAGAATATTCCACGACCAAAAGAATATTCCCCGACAAAAGTAAATATTTTATAACCACTTGCTTATTTTGCAAAATTTGCACATTTCACCCATAACCAAATTATTATATCAAATTAACACCTTATTAATTTAGAATAATGAATAGAGAAAATTCAATTTTATTTATAATAAGTTGGGGTCTTACAACCTCCCCTCCTTATAAAATTTAGTCCTTGAAATTAACGTACGTACCTGGTATTTCGAACAGGTGAGGGTACCTCACTTTCATTTCTGATTCCAACTCCCATGTCATTTCCTCCATTGCATGGTTTCTCCACAAAACCTTAACTTGTGGTATAACCTTGGTGCGTAAGACATGTTCTTTTCTATCCAAGATCTTAACAGGTGCCTCCTCGTACGTTAAATCTTCGGCTATCTCGACTGGTTCTAACTCAATAATATGGTTCGGGTCTTTTACATATTTACGAAGCATAGATATGTGAAAAACATTATGAACACGAGACATGCTTGGAGGTAATGCAAGTCTATAGGCCACATTTCCTATTCGGTCAAGAATCTCAAATGGACCAACAAATCTTGGATTGAGCTTTCCTCTTTTTCCAAATCTTGTAACTCACTTCATGATCCCCAATATTAAATTTCACGTTCTTTCGATGAAGATCAGCATAACTCTTTTGTCAATCTTGTGAGGTTTGAATACGTTGTCGAATCATTTAGATATTTTCTGTAATCATGCATACTAATTCTGGTCCCAACAACGTTGCTTCTCCCACCTCGTCCCAGCATACTGGAGAACGACACTTTCATTTATACAACGCCTCGAATGGAGCCATGCCTATACTTGCTTGATAACTGTTGTTGTAGGAGAATTCCACCAATGGCAAGTACTTATCCCAACTTCCTTTGAAATCTAGAACACAGAGTCTTAATAGATCTTCAAGGGTTTGAATAGTCCTCTCTGATTATTCATCCGTTTAAGGATGGTATGCTGAACTAAATCGTAAATCTGTTCCCATAGCTTTCTGCAAGCTAACCCAAAATCTTGAAGTGAATCTTGGGTCACAATCCGAAACTATGGATACTGGCATGCCATGCAATCTCACAATCTCATTCACGTACATACGAGCAAGACGTTCAAGGGAATAAGTTTCACGTATCGACAAGAAATGAGCAGACTCCAAATCGCATCTATGCCTTGAGAAACTTTGGGAAGAATTGTAACAAAATCCATGGTAATGTCTTCCCACTTCCATTTTAGAATCTCAAGTGGTTGCAATGGACCTTTTGGTACTTGATGCTCCGCCTGTACATGTTGACAAGTTAAACACCTCGAGATAAACTCCGCGATCTCTCTCTTCATATTGTTCCACCAAAATGTATGTCGAATATCATGATACATTTTGGTACTTCCAGGATGGATTACAAATGAGGTGTTGTGTGCCTCCATCATAATTCTATGCTTCAAGTCAGAATCGTTAGGAATGCAAAGTTTAGAGTTGACTCGAAGTATTCCTTCTTCATCGATTCTTGCTTCTGGAATAGGACGTTCTTGTACTTTCTTCTTCATACGTATCAGCCCCAGGTCCGTAGCTTGAGCAGCTTTAACTTTATCGATTAAAGACAGTTCTACTCATATATTCGCCATCATCACGTGGGTCCCTTGAGTTTTTAACTCTATCTCCATCCTTTGCAAGTCATACAAAATGGGTCTTTGTGTTGACAATATCGCACTCGTACTTGCATATGATCTTCTTCTATCAATGCGTAAACTACTTACGTTCGCTTTTCAGGATGATATTGAATAGTGTGATCGTAATCTTTCAACAGCTCAAACCAACGTCGTTGCCGCATATTAAGTTCTTTTTGGGTGAAGAAATATTTGAGGCTTTTATGGTCCGTATAAATCTCCACTTTCTCCCCATACAAGTAGTGTCTCCAAATTTTTAGCATAAAACGATCACGCTAACTCCAAATCATGAGTAGGATAATTCCTCTCATATTCTTTGAGTTGTCGCGAGGCATAGGCTATGACTTTCCCATGTTGCATGATAACACATCCTAACCCTTTGCCTGAAGCATCACTGTAGATAACAAATTCATCCGAACCAGATGGTATTGCCAGAACAGGTGCCAAAATGAGTCTCCTTTTGAGCTCTTGGAAACTTTTCTCGCATTCCTCGCTCCATATGAATTTTTTATCTTTCCGAGTCAGCTGAGTTAACGGAGTAGCGATTCGAGAAAATCCTTCCACGAATCTTCAATAATAACCAACTAAGCCCAGAAAGCTACGCACTTCGGTCACCGACTTCGGTTGCTCCCAACTTTTTATTGCTTCAATCTTCGCCGGGTCAACAGATAATCCATGTTTTGACACCACGTGCTCAAGGAATGCTACTTCCTCAAGCCAAAACTCGCATTTCTTCAGCTTGGCATATAACTTGTTTTCACGAAGCCTTTCAAGTATCAGCTTCAAATGGTGCTCATGATCTTCACGGCTTTTGGAATAGATGAGGATGTCATCAATAGAGACAACAACGAGGCGATCAAATATTTTTTGAATACTCGGTTCATCATATCCATGAAAGCAAAGAGGAGCATTAGTCAATCAAAAGACATGACTAAGAATTCATAATGCCGATCATCGAGTTTCGAAGGCAGTCTTCGGAATATCCTCAGTTTTAATCTTCAGCTGATGATATCCAGAACGAAGATCGATCTTTGAAAAGAATTGTGCTCCTTATAACTGGTCGAACAGGTCATCAATGCGAGGTAGCGGATACCTATTCTTGATGGTGACATGGTTTAATTCTCGGTAGTCAATACAAAGTCGCATACTCCCGTCTTTCTTCTTTACGAATAAAACAGGAGCACCCCAAGGAGATGTACTAGGACGAATGAAACCGATGTCTAATAACTCCTGTAGTTGGACTTTTAACTCCTGAAGTTCAATAGGAGCCATTCGATATGGGGTTTTAGAAATGGGTTTTGTACCCGGTTCAATGTCAATAAAGAATTCAACATCACGTTATGGGGGTAGACCAGGAAAGTTCTTCAGGAAATACATCAGGAAATTCTCTAACAACATAAATATTATCCAAATCTGACTTGTCTTTATTCAAATCCATAACATGGGCTAAGAAAGCTTGGCATCCATTTTTCAATAAATGAATAGCTTTGTGGCTTGATATGACAGTGACTAATTTTAGTGGTTTAGTTGTTTGAATTCGTATGACAGGTTGGTTAGGAATATGAAAACTAACAACCTTATGAAAATAATCAATTTTGGCATAATGAGTGGTTAACCAATCAATTCCTAAAATCACATCAAAAGCAAGTATCTTTAAAGAAATAAGATCAACAGGTAATGTGATTGTGCCAACTTGGATCAAGCAAGATTTATAAACTATAGATGTAATGAAGGTTTCACCCAATGGAGTTTCAACAGATAAATCAAAGTCTAATTTCTCCGGAGTCAAGTTAAAACGTTGAGCACAAGCAGGATAGATAAAAGAATGGGTAGAACCGGTATCTAGTAAGGTATAAACTTCGCAAGAATTCAAGATTAGCTTACCCGTGATCACCTCGTTCGGGTTTCTCACGTTTTGGCCAGTCACAACAAATGCTCTTACAGGAACCATTGATTTTGACTTATCCGGGACAACCATTGGAGTCACCATCCCCGTTGAACTTGGTTTCGCTATAGTACAATCTCGAGTGATATGTCCTTCCTTTCCATAATTATAACATACCTTGGATTGTTGTGGGCAGTTTGGACTGATATGTCCCTCTTTCCCGCATTTGTAACAACTAACTGGTGGTTGTTCTCCTCCCCTAGAATTTGTTGTTGGTCTTTGGTCTTTGCTTCTTTGATGTCTTTCCGTCATTGTTGAATCTCCTCTTTCCGAAATTTCCACTTGACTCACCTCTTCTATTATCATGGCCACGATTAGCTTTTAGAGTGGTTACCGCTTTTGTCCGTATTTTTCCCTCCCATTTGGTTATCATCATTACGATGATCGCATCATAAGTATGACCCTGGTTGTGATCCCTCGGTTGAGTATACTCATTATCTCTCTCTAATAATTGAGCCCTATTGACAACATCTGAATACAGAGAAAATTTATGAGAGATAACGTATTGACGAATCTCAGGTTTTAGACCTCTCAAAACATCCGCATCATACGTTCCTCATTCTCTACCAAATGAGGTGCAAACCTGGATAACTCCGTGAACTTCGCCTCGTACTGAGACACCGTCATGTTGTTCTGTTCCAGTCTAATAAACTCTACCTCCTTCATATGACAAATACTTTCTGGAAAGTACTTGTTATTGAACAGTTTCTGAAATCTTTCCCAAGACATCTTAAAGTGCGGTGTTTGGGTATGCTTCATGATTCCCACCAAGATGTCGCCTCACCACGGAACATAAATATGGCGAATGGAACCTTCTGCTCCTCCGTGCATCCCAAGACATCGAATATCTTGGTAATTTGCTTGACCCATGTTTCGCCTTAATCGGATCGGGCTTTCCCCATAAATCTGGTGGTCCCAACTCCTTGAGCGCTTGGCTATGATGCATCGTAGCGTTGCCATCATTTCCACCGTATTTTGTACACGAGTCTCCCTCGTCTGATTTTGCATGAACTGCAAAAAGTTTCTAAACATCCCATCATTCATCGTTTGCTCGGTAGCGTTGTTTATAGGAGGAATATTGTCTTCCTGTTGCATGTTCTCCTGGTTTGTGACTAAAGGTTGTTCCACAGTCTCATACACTCCATTGTTAACGTTCTCAGCAGCCATTCTTAAATACTACCATAAAACAAGGGTTAATTAAACAAATTAACATATCACATAATATCCCTATATTATGACCGACCAACAAATAAGCTTAGATAGGACACACTGGCGAAGGATTTACTCATCTCTCCCCTCCTAATTCAATTCCCCAATCTCCGCCAGAGACCATATCCCTAAGCTTTGATACCAACTGTGACGCCCCCAAAATAGGTATACATCACCCATTCTGAGTCGCCAAATACATGGTACAAAAAGCAAACTACAACTTCAATAATACAATTATCGTGCAAAATACGACAACACATACTGTGAGTTTAAATACAAATATTGTCTTCTAGACAATATACACACCCAAATAAGTCCTCATTACAATTATTCATACACTATTTTATAGAAATAGTGGAAAGCTAAAACATCTTTCTAGAACCATCATTTCATACCCCGACTCGATCCTGCTATGTTCTCACCTCCTGAGAAGAAAAATGGAACAAAAAGGAAAAGGGTGAGCTCAACTAGCCCACTAAAGAATATTATGACTAAGATAATATACAATAAATTATCATTAGTCTTCAACAGGGAAAAAACTGATAGAATATAGTAGACAACAAGTTTTAGATCAACAAACACAGCGAAAACAGCAATCCATTAGAAGAGTCACGTAGAGAATGAATTCTACTATCTTCTAAGATTTAAGAGTCCATCATCAATATTTTATCCCTGTAACATCAATCAATATACATCTTTTAATCAAATATTCATCTTTGCACTACAGGCCAAAGATATTCATCAAATATCACCGGTTGGTCATGTTCATCTCAACACCTATTCAACTTTGCACTACGGGCCAAAGATATTCATTAATCATTCATCTTTGCACTACAGGCCAAAGATATTCAGTAATATCATCATTTAGGACTGAGGATGATAAAAAATATTTTAAAGAAAACGAATCCAATGAGACAGAAGGACAAATATTAGGGATTCGTAAAACAGTTTTATCCAAGATCAATAATACTCCATAATAACCAATTTTGAAGCAGATTTCAAAAATAACGATCAAACCATGGATACAATCAAAGATAGTAGCCAAATTAGACATCTTGGACAAAAAGGAAAATTTTTATTTTTTGGTGAATAGTATCGTATTCGTGAATAGTGAATATCGTGTCTTAGTACGTGAATAGTAACTGACACAAAAAGTTCCAAATTTGATTAAAAAGTTCACCAATATTTAAAGATAATGATATTGAAGAAAATAATATCATTTAAGAAGAAAATAACACCCCTTACCTCAAAATAACCGTACTTCTGACTGAATTTCGGGTATAATGCTGACAGAACTTGCACCGTATAGCAACAGTCAAAGTATCAAAATACTCACAAGAATACGCTCGATAATCTAGAGAGAAAAAAAACTTGTTTCTGGTGTGATTTTCAATTCTAACATAGGCTTCTATTTATAGGAAAATGCTAGAACGCCAAAAGAGACTAAATAATAAAATAATAATATTATTAATTACAATTCCTACGCATGCTTTGAATTTTTGGGCAGCCATGTTGGAAGAATTCAGCAGCCCATGTGTGTATTCCACCAACCAAAAGTGGGTCCCCCCATAAATTTAATAAAAAATCATTTTATTTATCGAAACTTCAATAATTCATAGAAATAGCCCGTTTATCAGAAAAATACGAATTTTATGTCCATTCTACCTGAAATCGAATTCTCTACAACTTTGCAGAAGAAAGTTTTTCTAAATTCCCAACAGAAAATATCTGAAATCCACAAACAGATGATTTTTAATACCTCCACTTTGACAAAATACTGATAAAACACCTCAACATTAATTCCTTCATTAATAACCACATAAATAAATTCATCATTTATATCCACATCAAATAAATATTTCCTTATCATATAAATCAATAATTAATTATTCATAAATAATATTATAGAATCATAATTATGACAACCGAATAGTTCCAGGAAAGGGGCTTTCGATAAGGATTTCTCTCTTCTGGCGCGCAATTAGGTGACCAAACCTCTCCTTAGATGCGAACTTTCTAGACATTGCCAATAATGTTATCTAATAATATTATTCAAATAATATGAATTATTGATCGATAATGGAAAATCATTGTGCGGTGACAATTATTGAAATAACAATAATATAAACTATCAACGTAGCAATTATTGAATCAATAAAATAAAATATTGAACAGTAACTACTGTAACAATTATTGAGTAGTGCCTTCTTACGTACGAATCAATAATTAAATAATACTATGCAATACCGTGTGCTACTGTGCCACCACGTGTATTATTGTATTTTAACCACCAGGTATTCCAGCAATTGTTACTTGGTAATAACTTCTGTAGTTATTTATAAAAACTCATACTTTGTCGTTTTCTTCATCCAACAATTATTACATTATGATTTACGAATGGTATGCTACTGGCGTAAATCACGAATATTTCAAACAAAAAGAATATTCCACGACCAAAAGAATATTCCCCGACAAAAATAAATATTTTATAACCACTTGCTTATTTTGCAAAATTTGCACATTTCACACATAACCAAATCATTATATCAAATTAACACCTTATTAATTTAGAATAGTGAATAGAGAAAATTCAATTTTATTTATAATAAGTTGGGGTCTTACAACACTTACTTGATAATGAAAGGGCCTTCCCAGTTTGAGACAAATTTTCCTTTAGCTTCATCTTGATTTAAGATGACCTTTTTCAGCACCAGGTCATTTTCTTTGAATTCCCAAAACTGAACCTTCTTGTTATAAGACCGAGCAATCCTTTGTTGATATAATTGTCCATGGAATATGGCTACAACCCTTTTCTCATCTATCAGGGATAACTGGCTATATCGTTCTTGCAGCCACTAGTCTTCATTCCTCTAGGCATCTATCAACACTCTTAATGGTGTCATTTCTACTTCTATGGGAAGTACTACTTCCATGCCATAGACCAATGAATAGGGGTGGCCCTAGTAGAAGTGTGCATGGAGGTTCTGTATGCTAACTGAGTCAGGGACAGTAAGTCAGGTCATCCTTTATGATTGGCGGACATCTTCTACATAATCTTTTTGATATTTTTGTTGGCTACTTCAATAGCAGCATTCATCTTGGGATGATAGATGATGAAATTAAGATGTTTAATATGGAATTTGTTGCATAATTCCTTCATTATCTAATTATTTAGATTATTGGCATTATCTGATATGATCACCTCCGGTAGCCCATATCAATAGATTACATTATTTTTGATATAACTAATTATGACCTCCTTGGTGACTTTGGGAAAGGAGGTGGCTTCTACCCACTTGGTGAAGTAGTCGATCATGGTGAAAATGAGCCTATGACTGTTGCTGGCTTTGGGCTCGATTGGGCCAATTACGTTCATCCCCCACATAGAAAAGGGTTATGGAAAACTCATACTGTGTAGTTCGTTTGGAGGAGTATGAAAAATATTTCCATAGATTTGGCATTGATAACATCTCTTGACGTGATCATCATAGTCAGCTTTGAGAGAGATCCAGTAATGCCATGTTCTTAATATGTTCTTGGCAAGTAAGGGACCGCTCATATATGGCCCACACACTCCACCGTGTACTTCATTTATAAGGCTGTGAGCTTGGTCTTTGTCTAGACATCTTAGAGTCCCATTCCTACATCTCTTTTGTACAGAACGTCTCCATTTAAATAGAATTTTATGACCATTTTATGAATTTTCTTTCTTTCAGCTTGGCTTGCCCCAGTGGGTGTAGACCCATCTCGTAGATATTATTTGATATCCTAGTATCAGGGATGTTTGATGGGAGGTATTTCAACAGATACTTCTCCAATATAATTTTAATAGGCTGTTGCCATCTGGCTTATGAATTTGATATCTGGGATTCTTCTCCTTTCAGAAATGCTTATTAAGGAAGCCAGGGTTGCTAGCGCATATGTGAAATTATTTTGATTCCGAGGAATGTGGATGAAGGCTATATCTTCAAATTCCATAGCCAGCTTGATAACTTGTTGATGATATGGCAGCAAATGTAATTCTTTGGTGTGATATGCCCCGGTGGTTTGTCTAACGACCAACTCGAAATCTCCAAAGACCACTAACCATTTAATAATCATTGAACGGGCCAATTTCAATCTCATTATATAGCCTTCATACTTAGATGTGTTGTTAGTTTTAACAAACTGTAGCTTAGTAGCCACGAGATATTGTTCTCTAGTAATGGATACAAGAACTGCACCTGCTCCTGCACCGTCCATGTTTACAGCACCAACAAAGTACAGTTTCCAAAATTGGCCTATATCTTCCTAAGGGCCTTGATGAATAGTCATTACCCCATCATAAGGGAAATAAGTTTCCAATGGTTTGAAGTCCCTTGATGGTGCTTCGGTAAGTTGATTCGCAATTCCTTGACCTATGATGGTTTTTTGCGCCATATAGATGATGTCGAACTGTTGGAGGATTAGCTTCCACATGGACAATCGACAATATAACATGGTCTTGCTAAAAATGTACTTTAGAGGATTCATGTGGGATATGAGATAGGTTGTGTGACCATGGAGGTAATATTGAAACCTCATGGCGGCCCATGCTAAAGCACAACAGGTCTTTTCTATTAAAGTGTATTTCTCCTTATAGCTGCTGAACCTTTTACTGAGGTAATAGATGGCTTTTTCATTGCCTTTATCATCTTTCTGCCCCAGCATACAACCCATGGCATTAGCATTAACTGATATATATATATATATATATATATATATATATAAAGTGGAACTTTATCCCTTGGAGGCACCGAAACAAGAGCTTCAATCAACTTTTTCTTTATGGCGAGGAAGGCTTTTTGACATTCTTCATTCCACTTCCCAAAGGAATTTTTCCTTAATAGCTTGAAAATGGGCTCACCAGTTATTGTAAGCTGAGAGATGAATCTGCTTATGAAATTTATTCTCCCTAGGAATCCCCATGTCTCCTTCTCTGTCTGAGGTACAGGCATCTCTATGATGGCTTTAATCTTGGTTGGATCTAGCTTAATGCCTCTATTTCTCACTAGAAAGCCCAATAGTTTGCCGAATTTAACCCCAAAAGCACATTTGGTTGGGTTCAGCTTAAAGTTGTATTTGCGGAGTCGGTTGAATAACTTTTTGAGATGGTCGGTGTATATCATCCACGTAAACCTCTATTTCTTTGTGCATTATGTCATGGAATAAACATATCATGGCTCTTTGATATGTGGCACCGACATTGGTAAGGCCGAAGGCTAGCCGCTGATAGCAGACAGTTCCCAAGGGATGATAAAAGTAGTTTTCTCCCTATCTTCTTCAGCAACCATAATTTGACGGCGTCCAACGAAACAGTCGACAAATGAGTACATATCATACTGGGATGTGTTATCTATTAAAATGAGGATGAAAAGTACTAGGAAGTCATCTTTGAGACTAGCCTTGTTCAGGTCCCTATAATCCACACATATTTGTACCTTCCCTCTGGGCTTATGTGACGCCCCCAAAACAGGTATACATCACATATCTTGAGTCACCAAATACATGGTACATAACTCAAATACAAACTTAATTATACAACTGTCGTGTACAATACGACCAAACATAAGCTGAGAGTTTTAATAAGAATATTGTCATCTAGACAATATCCACACTCAATGGAGTCCTCATTACATTTATTGTCAAACTATTTAACAGAATAGTGAGGACTACTAATGCTATCATCTGGACCGTCACTTCGTTCCCCGACTCGTCCCAGCTATATTCTCATTTCCTGAAGAGATAAGTGAAAGAAAGGGTGAGGTCAACTAGCCCAGTAAGAAATATTATGACTAAGATAATGCAGAATAAATTATCCTTAGCCTTCAACAGTATAACAACTGATAGAATATAATAGACAACAAGTTTTAGATCAACAACTACAGCGGAATAAGCAATCCATTAGAAGAGTAAAGTAGAGCATAAAATCTACTATCTTTTATGGTTTAAAAAGTTTTTCATCAACTTTATCGCTGAGACTCAGCTTAAAAAATAAAATCGAATCATCCCTGCATCACGGCCAAGGATATTCATGTAATCATCAATGGTCATGATTATACCGAATAATCCCTGGTCATAATCATACCACAACTGTCCATCAATGAACTACAGGTCAATGAGGACTTTCACCACATCATTCGTCACATTATGATCATGATTATATGGAAAAATCCCTGTTCATAATCATACCAAGTCCATCTATGCACGTAAGCCAAAGATGACTTTCATCACAATATAAGCATGAGGATGATGACAATGACATAATAATTCAACAAAACAAGTTCTAGAATAAATTTTAAAGATTTATAATCTAATTTATCCAGAAATCAATAACGTTCAAATTGTCAACATGATACTGCTTTGTGTAGTAAAATTCAAGAATAATATTCATGTACCAAAAATAATTTGGACAGAAAAAGAAATATATTTTTTGGGTGAATAGTACCCCATGAATAGTACTTCAGGAATAGTATCCCGTGAATAGTACCCCGACATGAAAAGTGTCCCGAATACCCGAGTGAATAATACTAGAGTGAATAGTAATTGGGTGAATAGTAACTCGTGAATAGTACTCCAACAAAAAAAGTTCCCCGAATACCCGAGTGAATAATACTAGAGTGAATAGTAACCGGGTGAATAGTAAACCATAAATAGTAACGGTAAAAAATACCAAAGAAAATGATATTCCATGATTTAGTACAAAAGAAATGATATCTCGATTTGAGTATAATAGAATATATGAAATCGCAAATGGATTTTCACGTCATGCAGTAATCCATAGGTATGATCATTTCCACAATTTAATAAGGAATGAATCTGAAGGATCATTCACCATGCATGTGGTAATCCATATATGCGAGTTATTCAATAGAATAATAAAGAATGGAATAAAAGAAGAATTCACCATGCATGTGATAGACCGCATGCATGAGTTATTCCCAATAGAATAATAAAGAATGGAACGTGTCATGCGTAATCCGCACAAACAGGATATTCCAATGAATAATAAAGAATGGAACCAGTCATGCGTAATCCAAGATGCATGGATATTCCAACAGAATAATAAAGAATGGAATAACAATGAGAATTCACTGGGCATGCGATAGGCGCATGACAGAGTTATTCCAATGAGAATAATAAAGAATGGAATAATAGAAGAATTTCACCATGTATGTGGTACTTCGCATAGACAGGTTATTCCAACATAATAATAAAGAATGGAATAACAACCCTTACGAGTATTGAAAGAAAATAACTCTTTTCATGAATACAAAAGAATAATACCCCTTACCTTAGAAGAAAGACTGGATCTGTGGAATAGTGAGGTAAGACTTCTCTTCTTCTTTCTCTCTATAATTTCTCTCTATAATAATTGCTCTATAGCTTTAGTGAATTAGTGAGAAATGAAGGAAGAATGAGCTTCTATTTATAGGAAAATATAGTTTCGATAATTGCACATTTTGGGGCTCGAAATATTAGAGTATAATACTCTCATCTTTTCCTTCATTTTTAATTTAGTCATGCAAGTATTATCAAACTTGCACCACCTCCCCTAGTAGTAACTCATGTGAATCAATAGTAAATCATGTGACTCAATAGTTCTAAACATGTGAAAAAATTAATTATAGTATAGTACCTTCAACTATACCTCCATTTTTAACTTAGTCATGTAAGTATTATTAATCTTGCACCAACTCCCCTAATAGTAAATCATGTGAATCAATAGTACACACATGTGAACATATAGTTATAAGCATATGAATCAATAGCAATTAATTGCCCATTTATCCAGTTAATTATCTGATTGGTCAATATAACCTCCAGATATCAATTATTATCGAAATAAATGTCGATTTCCACTAACACTAATAATCCCAACACAATGGAACTATCAATTTCATCTTTAATCAACACGAACTTATTCATCATTAATATTATAACTCACAATATTTAACAATCAAGTCGTTCTCAGGAAAGAGAGGGCTTTTCGATAAGGATTTCTCCTTATTGGTGCGCAATTAGGTGACTAAACCTCTCCTTGACAGAACTTCTAGACATTGTCAATATTGCAAATAATAAAATGAATAACTTTGTCATCTCAATTATTGATTTAATAATATAACATATTATACAGATGATACTGTGACAATAATTGAATCAATAATATGAGAGATATGATGCAGCAATTACAGTAGCAATAATTGAGTATAACTGAGTGACTTCTCACGTAAGCATCAATTATCAATATCGTGTGCTACTATGTAACCACACGTATTACTATACTTTTACTACCGGGTAGTTTAACAGTTTTAACGGTAAGACTTTCGCCGTTATTTTTATAAAAAGATAATTCTGTCATTTTCTAACTACGACAATACTTCCGTTGCGGGGTCCCCCAATGATTGTGCCGTCGTACGGATATTCTCCGACAAAAAGAATATTCCCCGACCAAATAAATATTTTATAACAACTTGCATACTTTGCAAAAAATTTCACATATCACCCTTAACTTTAACCTTTTATCAATTTAACCATTTACGAAATAAAATAATAATTATAAGAAAATTGAATACTTTTATTTCATAAAATTTGGGATCTCACAACTTAGGCACAAGAACCACATTGGACAGTCATCCAGGGTAAGTTGATACCATGATAATGCCTGCTTTAAATTGCTTGACAAGTTCTTCTTTGAGTTTCAGACTCCACTCGGGCTTCAGTCTCCTTTAAACCCCTCTTTGATGGGCATTCGATGAATGACAATATCAGTGGATAATCCGATCATGTCTTCATGCGACCATGCAAACACATCCTGGAACTGAGTCAAGAGTTTAATCATGTCTTTCTTTTGGCTTGGGGTAAGTTCATTCCCAATTTGCAATTCTTTGGGATTTTTTGAGGTTCCGATATTGACAGTGATGGTATGTTTGAGGTTTGTTTTGCGTTTATCTTTGACCCATCCTTTGATCTCCTCCTGCACCTCAGTGTCATCTATCTCCTCTTTATCAATTCTCATCAAAGTTGTAGTCACTTCTCTAATTTGGAAACTCATTAGCAAGATTAAACAAACCCAACTTTGGAGTCCTGAAAATAAAATGTTTTTACTTAATATATGCATCTTTTTGACAATACAAACCATCAGAAAAATGCATAAAAAAAGTAAACTGCTAGCACTATGCAACAAAAGTAAGAAGTTTGATAATATCTACGCTTCAAGGCAGATGGACTTTCTGCCCTTTTTATCCTTTACGAGTGATATAAGGAGTGCTGCTCCAATTATCCAAAGTCAGGTCACTACTGTGAGACCCCGAATTTTATGAATAAAGATTTAAATTTCTCAAATTTTTTTTTTGAATATTATGGTGTGGATTTGATATAATGTCATAGTTGTGGGTAATATTTATAAATTTTGCAAAGTAGGCAAGTTGTTATATAATATTCGATTGGTCGGGGAATATTCTTTTTGTCGGGGAATATCCGTACGACGGCACAATCATCGGTGAACCCACAACGGAAGTATTGTCGTAGTAAGAAAATGATAGAATTATCTTTTTATGAAAATAACGGCAGAAGTGTTACCGTTAAAATTGTTGAACTACCCAGTAGTAAAAGTACAGTAATACGCATGGTTGAATAGTAGCACACGGTATTGGTTATTGATGCTTACGTGAGAAGTCACTCAGTTATACTCAATTATTGCTACAGTAATTATTGCATCATATCTCTCATATTATTGATTTGATTATTGTCACCGTATCATCTGCATTATATGATATATTATTAAATCAATAATTGAGACGACAAAGTTATTCATATTATGAAATTGGAATATTTACAATGTCTAGAAGTTCTGTCAATGAGAGGCTTGGTCACCTAATTGCGCGCCAATAGGGAGAAATCCTTATTGGAAGGCCCCCTCTTTCTTGGGAACGACCTGGTTGTTAAATATTGTGAGTTATAATATTAATGATGAATAAGTTCGTGTTGATTAAAGATGAATTTAATAGTTCTATTGTGTTGGGATTATTAGTGTTAGTGGAAATCGACATTTATTCCGATAATAATTGATGTCTGGGGGTTATATTGATAAATTAGGGAATTTATAGGATAAATGAGCAATTAATTGCTACTAATTCACATGCTTATATAACTATTTGTTCACATGTGTGTACTATTGAATCACATTGTTAAACTATTAGGGGAGTTGGTGCAAGATTGATAATACTTGCATGATTAAATTAAAGATGGAGATATAGATGGAGGTACTTTACCATAATTCGTATTTTCACATAATTATAACTATTGAATAACATGATTGAACTATTGATTCACATTATTTACTATTAGGGGAGGTGGTGCAAGTTTGATAATACTTGTAGGACTAAATTAAAAATAAAGGAAAAGAGGAAGGTATTATACTGTAATATTCTGAGCCCCAAAACGTACAATTATCAAAACTATATTTTCCTATAAATAGAAACTCATTCTTCCTTCATTTCTCATCAATTCACTAAAGCTTTAGAGCCATTATTATAGAGAGAAATTATAGAGAGAAAGAAGAAGAGAAGTCTGCTACCTCACTATTCAAAGATCCGCCTTCTTTTTGAGGTAAGGGTATTATTTCTTTCGTATTCATGAAGAGAGATATTGTTATTCCATCCCTTATTATTCTATTGGAATAACTGTTTATCTGTAATAGCATACATGGTGAAATTCTTTCTCGTTATTCCATTTTTCATTATTATGTTGGAATAACTGTTTATGCTGGCAATCGCATACATGGTGAAATTCTTCTCATTATTTCATTTTTATTATTCGTCGTAATATATCACGTACGGCGCTTTTAATCGGACCTAGTTCCATTATTTATTATTCGTCGGAATATCCCGCTGTGCGTTTATTTACGATTCTGGTTTCCATTATTTATTATTTCACATACGTGCGTTGGGAATAACTCCATTATTTATTATTACATTGGGAATAACGTTTGCATGCGATCTATCGCATGCATGGTGAATTCTTACATTATTCCATTCTTTATTATTCTATGGAATAACTGGCTCATGTGGATTACCACATGCATGGGGAATGATCCTTTGTATTCATTCCTTATTAAATTATGGAAATGATCTATTTACGTGGATTATGATGAAAGTAATAATATAAGCATCGGACTGTTGATTATGATGAAAGTCATAATAAAAGAATTGGACTGATGAAAATCATGTGTATATGTAGTATTAGTAAGTGTTATGATGAGTTATGTTGGTTATTATGGGAAAACATGAAAGTTTCTTAGAAATCACAAAGGGTTGAAAATTAGATTTTGGTGAAAATCGAACATGAAATTTAATTGACCATATCTCCTATTATATTTCGAATTTTTGGGTGTGGTCAAGTTCTAGAGTTAGATCTATGAGTCTTCTAACTTATCCAAGTGGAATCACTGGAAAAGGTGTTGTAGATTTCGTGTGGACTGTTTTTAGCAAAGGAGTCAAAAGCTGCAAAATAGTAAAAAGCTACTGCCCAGAAATTTAAAAGGGTTGTTTCGGCCACTTAATTTGTGAGAAAAATTCGAGCCTTTTAGGACATGAAAGTATATGGTATAAAGAACCTCCTGTCCAAAAATGAGCTCATTCCGACTTAAAATGAGCAAGTTATGACCATTTCAATATTTAGATTTTTCTGATAAAAAATGCTATAACCGGAGTTCTATAACTCTGATGACCATGAAATTTAAACTGGAAGCTCACGTTAACATGTGTAAGTTCCTGCCAAGATTTGGGAATTTCTGGAGTTAAACTTGAGGTAGCTAATTTCTTAAGGAATTAATTAGAATTTAATTTTTGAAAAATAGTAAATGAATTTTAAAAAATTCGAGAAAAATATATGTTCATTATGGGACTATATTCTACTAAATCCCAGAAAAAAAAATATTTTTCGGACTGATTTGGTATTTTTCGTGAAAATGGTTTAGTTACGAACATATGAGTTAAGTATGTTATGTGAAGTAACAAAGTTGAAAAATAGGATTTTATGGCTTGGAAATCCTATATAAGGTATATGCAGATTTTTGATGAGGGATTTAATCATTGGTGATGAAATCTTATGAGTATGGCAATTGTTTGAATGATTAAATGCATTATTTGGTAAAGTGTAAATAATTGAAATAAATTGTTTATAAGTTTAAGAAGTGATTAAAATATTATTATAATATTAATAATATTAGATTATGAGTTTATTAAGTGATTGATAATATTTGGATAAATTTAAAGTTTTTAATATTTATCCTTGTTTTCGTTTGATTAATGCTTATATCATTGTCATCATCCTCGTGCTTATATGGTGATGAAAGTTATCTTTGGCTTACGTGCAAAGATGGACTGTTGATTATTGAATTGTGTATCTTTGGCTTACATGCAAAGATGGACTGTTGATTATTGAATTGTGTATCTTTGACTTACGTGCAAAGATGGATTGTTGATTATTGGTTTTATTGTTGTATATCTTTAGCTTACATGCAAAGATGGACTTAGTATGATTATGACCAGAGATTATTCGGTATAGTCATGACCATGGATGATTTAATGAATACCCTTGGCCCGTAGTGCAGGGATGATTCGATGATGTGGCTTATTTATTTAGCTGAGTCTCAACAATTAAGTTGATGAAAAACTTTTTAAATCATAGAAGATAATAGATTTTATTCTCTACTTAACTTTTCTAATGAATTGCTTTTTCCGCTGCAGTTAAACTTGATTTCTATTGTATTTTATCAGTTTAACATTATTGAAGGCTAATGATAATTTATCCTCCATTATCTTAGTCATAATATTTCTTACTGGGCTAGTTGAGCTCACCCTTTCTTTTATTGTTCTCTTCAGGAAATGAGAATATAGCTGGGACTAGTCGGGGAATGGAGTGATGGTCCAGATAATAGCATTAGTAGTCTTCACTATGGCATGACATGCAATATATAATTGTATTGAGGACCTAAGATGTATGTGTCGTATTTTATACGTTGCTTAATAATTGATTTTGGTGAACAACAATAGGGTGATGAGAACCCGACCCTAAAAGCGTCAAAAGTGCACCACAGTAAAATGAAGAGAACAGAAATCTTCTCGTGTCCCTTTGGAGACTTGAAATATTTGTTGCTGTACTTTATATGGCATATATTAATTTGAGTATGAATATTGTCGTATTATATACGTTACAATATTTGTATTAAAACTCACAGTATATATGTTGTCGTATTTTGCACGACTGTTGTATAATTAAGTTGTATTTGAATTTATGTACCATGTATCTGGCGACTCAAGATGGGTGATGAATACCTATTTTTGGGGGCGTCACAGTTGGTATCAAAGCTTAGGAATATGATCCCTGGCTGAGATGTGAGACAAGAACTAGGAGGGGAGAGACGGGGAATTCCTTCACTAGTATGACCTACCTAAGTTTATTTGGTATTTAAATTGGCCAGTCAGA
Organism: Panax quinquefolius; assembly: GCA_020205615.1. Taxonomy (NCBI): domain Eukaryota; kingdom Viridiplantae; phylum Streptophyta; class Magnoliopsida; order Apiales; family Araliaceae; genus Panax; species Panax quinquefolius. The sequence goes on along the minus strand of CM035163.1, from coordinate 45,763,540 downwards.
GTATAGGGATAATATGTGATATGTCAATTAACCCTTGTTTTGTGACAGTGTTTGTATTCAGCTGTTGTGAATAGGGCTCAGTTATTGGAGTGCGATAATGAGTCAGCACAACCAAAAGGCAACGAGCAACAATACGATAATAATCGTACCGGTGGCAACGACCATCAGAACAATGATAACCATCGTGGGGGAAATTATCATGCCAAGAATGGTATCCACTTCGGTGGTAATCATGGCCAAGAAAATAGAAGTGGAAATTTCAAGAAGAGAAGGTCACCTAGCCCGATTTTGTCGTGCACCAAAGTCAAGTCCAGCTGGGACGGTGGCACCAAGGGCGGATACAGACAAAACAAAGTCGGTGGTTTCAGGAAGAGCATTTTTCGTGACTTCTCAAAAAGCGAGTAACCCGAACGAAGTTAGCACGGGTAAGTTAATCATAAACTTTTGCAAAGTCTATACCTTATTAGATACCGGTTCTACCCATTCTTTTATCTCTCTTGCTTGTGCTCAACGTTTAAATTTGACCCCAGAGAAGTTAGACTTTGACTTATTGGTTGAAACTTCGTTAGTAGAAACCTTCATTACATGTGATATCCAAGTCATGGATGAGAGTCACAGTTTTGAATGACATTTCTATTGTTAATAAATTTCCTGACGTATTCTCTGAAGACTTCTTAGCCTACCCCTAGAGCATGAAATCGAATTTTGTATTGACCCCAGTACAACACCCATTTCTAAAAACCTTAAATATTTCTTCAACCAAAATGAACGTAACATGCGCAAAAGATGTTGGCTCGAGCTGTTGAAGATTACGATCATACCATTCAATATCATTGTGGAAGAGAGAACATGGTAGCTGACGCGTTGAGTAAAAGATCGTATGCGTTTACGAGTGCGATGTTGTTAACATAAAAACCCATTTCGTATAACTTACAAATGATGAAGATAGAGTTAAAGACTCTAAGGACCCACGTGGTGATATCAAATATACGAGTAGAATCGACTTTAATCGATAAAGTTAAAGTCGTGCAAGCTTCATATCCAGATCTGATGAATGTAAAGAAGAAGGTTCAAAAGGGCGTTATTCTAGAAGCAAGAATCGATGAAGAGAGGAAATCTCAACTCTTGATTTAATTGGCCCATTTGAAATCCTCGATCGAGTAGGAACTATGGCCTATAGACTCGTTTTACCGCCAAGTATGTCGCGTGTTCATAACGTTTTTTTTTTCGTATCGATGTTATGTAAATATGTGGATGACCCGAACCACATTATTGAATTAGAACTAGATGAGATAGCAGAAGATTTAACGTATGAGGATATACGTGTTAAAATCTTGGATAAGAAGAATCGTATTCAACACTCAAAGTTTATACCTCAAGAGTTAGAATCTGAAATGAAGTCTTGGTATCCTCATCATACCAGGTACGTACGTAAATTTTGAGGGTGAAAAGGAGGGGAGATTGTGAGACCCCGGATTTTATGAATAAATATTTAAATTTCTCAAATTTTTTTTTTTGAATATTATGGTGTGGATTTGATATAATGTCATAGTTGTGGGTAATATTTATAAATTTTGCAAAGTAAGCAAGTTGTTATATAATATTCGATTGGTCGGGGAATATTCTTTTTGTCGGGAAATATCCGTACGATGGCACAATCATTGGTGAACCCGCAACGAAAGTATTGTTGTAGTAAGAAAATGACAGAATTATCTTTTTATGAAAATAGCAGCAGAAGTGTTACCGTTAAAACTGTTGAACTACCCGGTAGTAAAAGTACAGTAATACGCGTGGTTGCATAGTAGCACACGGTATTAGTTATTTATGCTTACATGAGAAGTCACTTAGTTATACTCAATTATTGCTACAGTAATTGTTGCATCATATCTCTCATATTATTGATTCGATTATTGTCACCGTATCATCTGCATTATATGATATATTATTAAATCAATAATTGAGACGACAAAGTTATTCATATTATTAAATTGTAATATTTACAATGTCTAGAAGTTCTGTCAATGAGAGGTTTGGTCACCTAATTGCGCGCCAATAGGGAGAAATCCTTATTGGAAAGCCCCCTCTTTCTTGGGAACGACCTGGTTGCTAAATATTGTGATTTATAATATTAATGATGAATAAGTTCGTGTTGATTAAAGTTGAATTTAATAGTTCTATTGTGTTGGGATTATTAGTGTTAGTGGAAATCGACATCTATTCCGATAATAATTGATGTCTGGGGGTTATATTGATAAATCGGGGAATTTCTCGGATAAATGAGCAATTAATTGCTACTACACATGCTTATATAACTATTTGTTCACATGTGTATACTATTGAATCACATTCTTATACTATTAGGGGAGTTGGTGCAAGATTGATAATACTTGCATGATTAAATTAAAGTTGGAGGTATAGATGGAGGAACTATACCGTAATTCATATTTTCACATGATTATAACTATTGAATCACATGATTGAACTATTGATTCACATTATTTACTATTAGGGGAGGTGGTGCAAGTTTGATAATACTTGCAGGACTAAATTAAAAATAAAGGAAAAGAGGAAGGTATTATACTGTAATATTCTAAGCCCCAAAACGTGCAATTATCGAAACTATATTTTCCTATAAATAGAAGCTCATTCTTCCTTCATTTCTCACCAATTCACTAAAGCTTTAGAGTCATTATTATAGAGAAAAATTATAGAGAAAAAGAAGAAGAGAAGTCTGCTACCTCACTATTCCAGTATCCAGTCTTCTTTTGAGGTAAGGGGTATTATTTCTTTCGTATTCATGAAGAGAGTTATTGGTATTCCATCGCTTATTATTCTATCAGAATAACTTTGTTTATCTTTTGAAATCGCATACATGGTGAAATTCTTCTATTATTTCCATTTCTTTATTATTACGTTGGAATATCATGCGTACAAATGCGTGGTGAAATTCTGCTATTATTCCATTATTTATTATTCGCCGGAATATCAGTAATTTTATGCGTGCATTTATTATTTTGGACACGGTTCCATAATTTATTATTACGTCGAAATATCCCATCGTCGTATCTTTTATGCATGACCTGGTTCCATTATTTATTATTACATTGGGAATAACTTGTATATGCGATCTATCGCACGCATGGTGAAATTCATTATTCCATTCTTTATTATTACATTGGAATAACACATGCGTGTTGATTACCACATGCATGGTGAATGATCCTTTGTAATCATTCCTTATTAAATTGTAGAAATGATCTGTTTACGTGGATTATGATGAAAGTCATAATATAAGCATTGGACTGTTGATTATGATGAAGTCATAATAAAAGAATTGGACTGATGAAAATCATGGGTATATGTAGTATTAGTAAGTGTTATGATGAGTTATGTTGGTTATTATGTGAAAACATGAAAGTTTCTTAGAAATCACAAAGGGTTGAAAATCAGATTTTGGTGAAAATGGAACATGAAATTCAATTGACTATATCTCCTATTATATTTTGAGTCTTCTAACTTATCCAAGTGGAATCACTGGAAAAGGTGTAGTAGGTTTTCGTGTGGACTAGTTTTAGTAAAGGAGTAAAAAGCTACAAAATAGTAAAAAGCTACTGCCCAGAAATTTAAAAGGACTGTTCTGGCCACTTAATTTGTGAGAAAAATTCCGGCCTTTTGGGACATGAAAGTATATGGTATAAAGAACCTCTTGTCCAAAAATGAGCTCATTCCGACTTAAAATGAGCAAGTTATGACCATTTCAATATTTAGGTTTTTCCGACGAAAAATGCTATAATCAGAGTTCTATAACTTCGATGACCATGAAATTTTAACTGGAAGCTCACGTTAACATGTGTAAGATCCTGCCAAGATTTGGGAAAGAGTTAAACTTGAGGTAGCTAATTTCTTAAGGAATTAATTAGAAATTGAATTTTAAAAATTAGTAAATGAATTTTAAAAATTCCGAAAAAAATATATGTTCATTATGGGACTATATTCTGCTAAATCCTAGAAAAAGATATTTTTGGGACTGATTTGATATTTTTCATGAAAAATGATTTAGTTACGAACATATGAGTTAAATATGTTATGTGAAGTAACAAAGTTGAAAAATAGGATTGTATGACTTGGAAATCCTATATAAGGTATATACAGATTTTTGATGAGGGATTTAATTATTGGTGATGAAATCTTATGAGTATGGCATTTGTTTGAATGATTAAATGCATTATTTGGTAAAGTGTAAATAATTGAAATAAATTGTTTATAAGTTTAAGAAGTGATTAAAATATTATTATAATATTAATAATATTAGATTATGAGTTTATTAAGTGATTGATAATATTTGGATAAATTTAAAGTCTTTAATATTTATCCTTGTTTTCGTTTGATTAATGCTTATATCATTGTCATCATCCTCATGCTTATATGGTGATGAAAGTTATCTTTGGCTTACGTGCAAAGATGGACTTTTGATTATTGAATTGTGTATCTTTGACTTACGTGCAAAGATGGACTGTTGATTATTGAATTGTGTATCTTTGACTTACGTGTAAAGATGGATTGTTGATTATTGGTTTTATTGTTGTATATCTTTGGCTTACGTGCAGAGATGGACTTGGTATAATTATGACCAGGGATTATTCGGTATACTCATGACCATGGATGATTTAATGAATATCCTTGGCCCGTAGTGCAGGGATGATTCGATGATGTGGTTTATTTATTTAGCTGAGTCTCGTCAATTAAGTTGATGAAAAACTTTTTAAATCATAGAAGATATTAGATTTTATTCTCTACTTGACTTTTTTAATGGATTGCTTGTTCCGCTGCAGTTAAACTTGATGTCTATTATATTTTATCAGTTTAACATTATTGAAGGCTAATGATAATTTATTTTGCATTATCTTAGTCATAATATTTCTTACTGGGCTAGTTGAGCTCACCCTTTCTTTTATTGTTCTCTTCAGGAAATGAGAATATAGGTGGGACTAGTCGGGGAATTGAGTGACGGTCCAGATGATAGCATTAATAGTCCTCACTATGGCATGACATGCAATATATAATTGTATTGAGGACCTAAGATGTGTGTGTCGTATTTTATACGTCACTTAATAATTGATTTTGGAGAACAACAATAGGGTGATGAGAACCTGACCCTGAAAGCATCAAAAGTGCACCACAGTAAAATGAAGAGAACAGAAATCTTCTCGTGTCCCTTTGGAGACTTGAAATATTTGCTGCTGTACTTTATATGGCATGTAATAATTTGAGTATGAATATTGTCGTATTATATACGTTACAATATTTGTATTGAAACTCACAGTATATGTCGTCGTATTTTGCACGACTGTTGTATAATTAAGTTCTATTTGAATTTATGTACCATGTATCTGGCAACTCAAGATGGGTGATGAATACCTATTTTTGGGGGCGTCACAACTACTGACTACCATGATGAAGGTATTAATGTTGTTCTCTTAATTGATGATGGCCAGAACTTTTGCCTAGTCAATTTTATTTCCAATGACAGCCTCACCCTTAGTAAGTGCTAGGTAGAACATCTTGGCAAATTGACTTTGAACCTCCTAGAGGAATTGCTCATTCTGTATCTTTTCTTCCTTGGTGGGAAGGGGCGCTTCATTTTCATCTCCAACTGCATTAACCTTTGGCATCAGCAGGCTGGATAAAGAGGCATAAATCTTTCTTACAGGTTTCTTAAATCATGTCTCAGTGAAATTCGGTAACAAGATAGTGGATAGATGAACCGACATATGCTTATGCGGGTTTCTTTGTTTTGATCCAGAGAAATAGCCTAATCCAGCTTTCCCTAATTGGCTAGGTATCTGAATTGGATTCTTAATTCATTGTTGATTCTTTCCCAGTCCTTTACTTGGCCAGAAACCTAAGAATATCATCTCTTAACCGAAATTCATTACTTCGGGAGAGATTCTTGGTTTTCAGGTTGGCGCCCCAATAGATCGATAGTAAGTGTTGCTCACTTCGAATGCTTGAAAGATAACAGGCTCAACTCCTTCATTCAGGTTGATCAAAGGCATATCCCTTTGAACAGAGATTATATATTTTAGTTCAGCATTAACAGTCACCAGATTGCCATTGATGATATATTTCAATTGCTGATGAACTGTGGATGGGACGGTTCCTGCCATATGAATCCATGGTCTTCCCAATAGTAAGTTATATCTAGTGGTGATGTTTAACACTTGGAATGAGATGTGGAATGTATGTGGGCTAATTTCCACTAAATATTCTATTTCTCCCACAGTATCCCGTCGAGATCCATCACAGGTTCTTATGACGACATGACTGTTCTGAATTATTTTTGGGTTGATTTTCATCCTTTCCAAAGTATCATAAGGACAGATGTCCAAGGATGATCCTCTAGCTATTAATACACCCCTTATCACATATCCGGAGGATATCACTGCTATATGCAATAACTTAAAGTAACCAGTTCCTTCTGCTAGTATGTCATCATCAGTGAAGGATATCACATTACTATTAAGAATGTGATCTATCAAGTGCTAAAAAATTTTAATGTCCACCGTTCTTGGCAAGTGTACTTTTTCCAGTACTTGCACCAGAGTTTTACAATGATCTTCTAAGGATAAGATTAAATTCATGATGGAGATTTGCTTGGGCGCTTCTTTTAAAACGTTGCACCAATTTTGCTTCATTATGCCCCATTTTGTTGAGAAATTCTACAACCTTCTTCTCAGGTACTTTTCTCGGCATTTTGATAATGGACTTTATCACGCGCTGTGGTAAAAGCAGCGGATTATCCTTTGGTAGGACAGTGGTAAAATCTGATGTTGATCCCGCACTATTCCCATAGTTGCATGGGACTTTTTTCAAACTAATAATGGGATACTGGGGTAGATATGGCAACATCAGTGGTTCTGGTGTAGCTATCTTCATAGGATTCTTTCTTCTTTTATCCTTCACTCCTTGAATTACTAAAGGTGCTACATACATATCTCCTTTGGAGGAAATGACTGCTACAACTTCCCTCCATCTCTGTGTTCCACGAAAAAATATCTCCTCTTTTTCATACCCAGTATTGTCATTGTTTATAATTTATAAATCACAATTATCAAGTAGATTTTGGATTAGGTGATGAAGTGCCCAACAACCTTCTATGTCATCGAACCTCCTTAATCGGGGGTCCATTAGGGGTAACAGTTATGTAATCTTTCCTTCATTGATCAACATCTGTAAAATTTCCTCCATTGGTTAATTCAAAGGAGTAAACTTTCATTTAGCAGCAAATGCTCTACGAGCTTGGAATCTCTTTTCCCTTGCAACTTTATATACTCGTGTTGCATGCTCTCGGAATCTATAATGATCCCTCATTGCAATTGGGAGGACTGTAAGTGGAGAAAAGTTTGTTTGCTTCTGGCTTATCAATTTCCTGGTTACTTGATGTTAATAAACCATCAATTCTGCCAATTGATCAATTTGCTCTTTGATGGATTTTAGCTCCCGCTCTATTGAAGGTTTTCCTTTAGAATAACCTATCTTTTCTAGGCCATTTGATGATTCTCTGATGTATTTAAGGTATTTGGAACCTTCTTCACTCCCCATGTTGATCATGTTCACTCATTCTTCATTGTGTTAAGGCAGAGGATTATCTTGGACATGTGGCTGCTATAGTATTATCACCACAATCTCACCATTATCTATCATGTTTGGATCTTGTGTTTCAAAGACCAACACTCTTGTGTATCATGGCCCGGGGAACCAGAATGATAAGCACACTTTTTGTTTGGGTCAAACTTTTACCATTTAAATTTGTAGGTAGAACGAGTTGAATAATCTTCTTCTGATTAGTCAAAAGCTTCGATATGTTTTCCAGTGAATCCCCTAAGGGTGTAAAAGTTCTTCTGCGTTTAACATCTCCTGCTTTCTGAAATGGAGGATTTGGAGGCTTTACAGATGTTTGGAATGGAGAGTAATTATTCTGCTTTTGAATCGGTGGGTTCTGACTGCCTCGCCAAGTTTGACCCTGAAGTATCAAGGATACATCTTTTTCCTTCTCCTTATGGACCCTCCTAGGGTTAGTCCCATAATTTTTAATCTGGATGTGCTTAGTAACTGCCTCTAAAGCAGTAAAGTCTTTGATCTTTCCCGATTTCAACCCTATTTTAGCCATTTTTCCATGTTTAATCATCTCTAAAAATGATTTTCCTATTACAGCTAGGAACCTTTCGTAATATGGATCTTATTATATATCGATGAATGTCATCACAATTTTAGTCGCTGTTATGGGAGGAATGACTTGTGCTGCCATATGTCTCCATCTTTGGGCATATTCCTGGAAAGACTCAATATATTTCTTTTAAACTTTGGTCACTTGATATCTATCAGGTGTCATTTATGAATGGAAACTGTATTGATTTAGGAAAGCATGAACCAGCTCATCCCAATTGTGGATTTTGGAGTTGTCAAGTCGAGCATACCATGCTTCGGCTTCCCCAGTTAGACTTTTCTGTAATAGTTGTATCTGTGACGCCCCCAAAATTAGGTATACGTCACCCATCTTGGGTCGCCACTTACATGGTACATAAATTCAAATACAACTTACTAATATAAGCGCCGTGTGTATAATCTGACATAAAGCATGAGTTTGAATACAAATTTTGTCTACTAGATATTATACAAACTCAAAAGGAGTCCTCATTACGACTATTATCACACTATTTCACGAGAATAGTGAGGACTACTAATGCTATATCCTCGGACCATTGCCGTTCCCCGGCTCGTCCCGGCTATGTTCTCATTTTCAAGAGAAAAAGTGAAAAAAAGGTGAGCTCAACTAGCCCAAGAAGAAATATTATGACTAAGATAATGCAGAATAAATTATCATTAGCCTTCAATGATGTTAAAGCGATAAAATACAATAGACAACCAGTTTAACTGCAGCGGAATAAGCAACCCATTAAAAGAGTCAAGTAGAGAATAAAGTCTACTATCTTTTAGGTTTTAAAAGGTTTTCATCAATTTTTATCTCTGAGACTCAGCTTAATAAATAAACCACCACATCTAATCATCCATGTACCACGGTCAAGGATTTTCATCAAATTATCAATGGTCATAACTATACTCGAATCACCCCTGGTCATAATCATACCAAAAACTATCCATCACTTGCATTACGAAGCCATCGAGGACTTTTGTCACATCATTTATATCAAGTCATGATTATACCGAATGATCCATGGTCATAATCATACTAAGTTCATCTATGCACGTAAGCCAAAGATAACATAATATAACATGAGGATGATGACAATGACATAATAATTCAATAAAACAAGTTCAAGAATTATTTAATCCATGAATTATTAACGTCAAATTATCAACATAATCTTGTTTTGTAGAGTAAAATTCAAGAATGATCGGAAGAATATTTCCATGAAAAGATATCTTTGGATGAAACGCAAATATCAAGGATATTCTACTAATTTCATGGAGTATAGAAGTCAAAGTTTTAACCATTTGGGTATAATAAAGAATGGAATAACAAAAGAAATCACCGTGCATGCGGTAGATCAGCATAGGCAAAGTTATTCTAATGAGAATAATAATAACGGAAACGGTCGGTGAAATTCACGCAATGGGATGTTCCAACAGAATAATAAAAATGGAACCGGATCCGGTGTAAAACACACGATAGGATATTCCAACAGAATGATAAAAGGCGGAACCAGTCCTGGGTGTAAAACACACGCACATGATGTTCCAACGAGAATAATAAAAGCGGAACCGTGTCGGTGTAAAACACACATGGATGTTCCAGCGGAATAATAAAAAGCTAACCAGTTAGGTGTAAACACATGCATGCAGGATGTTCCAATGTATAATAGAAGAATGTCACCAAGTATAGGGTAAACCAGCGTATCACAAAGTTATTCAATGAATAAATAAGAATGGAATAACATAAGGATTTCACCAAGTATAGGATATGCCGCATATCTGATTATGTATAGGGTATGTCACTTTTCTGAGTTATTCCAATGAATAGTAATGAATGGAATAATGAAGTTCTATTCAAGAAGAAAGAATAACACCCTTTAGTAAAAGAGGCTGAATATAGAAGTAGTGAAGTAGCGAATACTCTTCTTCTTTCTATAACTTTCTCTCTATAGCTTCTCTCTATAATTTTCTCTCTAGAGTTTCAATGAATTCGTAAGAAAATAATGAAGGAATGAGCTTTATTTATAGGAAAATGGAATGCATAGTAACTAATCCATGAACGGTCAGATTGATTTACTTTAATCTGACCATCCATATTTAAAGAAAAATCTTTTAAATAAAATATAATATATTCTATTTATATAAAAATATTTTACTATGCAAACACTATGCAAAAACACTATGCAACACTATGCATAATAAAATATAATATATTCTATTTATAGAATAACTTTAATAAAGTATTCTATTTTATATAAAAAGATGTTTCATTTTATTACGTTAATAATACGAATAAAACAAAAACGTCATTATTGCTATAATAATTCATATTATTAATTAATCGACAATAATGGAATCAAACCTGAGTGACTTCTCACATAAGCATCAATAATCAATACTGGTGTGCTACTATGCAACCACATGTATTCTTGTACTTTTACTACCAAGTAGTTCAACAAGATCAACCGGTAAAACTTCCATAGTTATTTCAATAAAATATTTTTGTCGTTTTCTCAATCCGACAATAATTACATTATGAGGTCCACCAATGATTGAGTAGTTGTATGAATATTCCCCGCTAAACCGAATATTCCCGACCAATCGAATATAATATAACCACTTGCATACTTTGCAAAATTTATAAATACTACCCACAACTATAATATTATCTCAAATTCACACCATAATATTAAAAATTATTTTGACAAAATTTAAATCTTTATTAATAAAAACGGGGTCTCACAATCTCCCTCTCCTTATGGAATTTCGCCCTCGAAATTAAGGTACGATACACTGGTATGATAAAGAGGTGAGGATACCTTGAATACCTTTATCGTTGAAAACATTAAATTCATCTTTGCAATCCGGCCAAAGATATTCATTAACAATTCATCTTTGCACTACTGGGCCAAAGATATTTATTAACAATTCATCTTTGCACTTCTGGGCAAAGATATATATAACTGTAAAACCAATAATCTTTGAGACTCGACTTAATAGTATCACAACCATGAATTATCCATGCACTCTTTGGCTAAGGATATTCGTGTTTTCAATTCTGATCATGATTATACCGAATAATCCATGGTCATAATCATACCAAGTCTATCAATGCACTACTACAAAAGATGACTTTTACCACATCCATGAATTAATATTTCATTCTTTGAGACTCATTTCAATAATTAATCCATATCATCGAATCATCCACCGCACTACGGGCCAAGGATATTCATTAGTATCACGACCACGAATTATCCATGCACTACTACCAAAGATAATCGTGTATTCATTAGTATCACGACCACAAATTATCCATGCACTACTACCAAAGATAATCGTGTATTCATTAGTATCACGACCACAAATTATCCATGCACTACTACCAAAGATAATCGTGTATTCATTAGTATCACGACCACAAATTATCCATGCACTACTACCAAAGATAATTGTGTATTCATTAGTATCACGACCACAAATTATCCATGCACTACTACCAAAGATAATTGTGTATTCATTAGTATCATCGACCACAAATTATCCATTTCTCTACCCAAAGATAATCGTGTATTCATTAGTATCACGACCACAAATTATCCATGCATTACTACCAAAGATAATCGTGTATTCATTAGTATCACGACCACAAATTATCCATGCACTACTACCAAAGATAATCGTGTATTCATTAGTATCACGACCACAAATTATCCATGCACTACTACCAAAGATAATTGTGTATTCATTAGTATCATGACCACAAATTATCCATGCACTACTACCAAAGATAATTGTGTATTCATTAGTATCACGACCACAAATTATCCATGCACTACTACCAAAGATAATTGTGTATTCATTAATATCACGACCACAAATTATCCATGCACTACTACCAAAGATAATTGTGTATTCATTAGTATCACGACCACAAATTATCCATGCACTACGACAAAGATAATTGTGTATTCAATTACTGATTATGATTATACCGAATAATCCGTGGTCATAATCATACCAAGTCCATCTATGCACTACAAAGCCACGATGATGACTTTCAACATAATATAAAAATGAGGATAATGATATAAAGAATCAATCAAATGAGATAAAGGATAAATATTAATCATTTATAATTTATCCAGATTCAAGAATATCCACATGTTATCAATCACTTAATAATCTCATAATCTAATAACATTAATATTATAACAATATTTTAATCACTTCTTAAATTTATAAATAATTTTTCTCAATTGTTTACGCTTTTACCATATAATGCATTTAATCATTCAAAAATGCCATACTCATAAAATATCATCACCAATTATCAAATCCTCATCAAAAAATATGCATATACTCTATATAGGATTTCTAGCCATAAAATCCTATTTTCAACTTTGTTACTTCACATAAAATATTTAACTCATATGTTAGTAACTAAACTATTTTCATGAAAAATACCAAATCAGTCCCAAAAATATTTCTTTTTCGGGATTTAGCATAATATAGTCCCATGATGAAAATATATTTTCTCGAATTTTAAAATTCATTTACTATTTTTCAAAAATCAATTTCTAATTAATTCCTTAAGAAATTAGCTACCTCAAGTTTAACTCCAAAAATTCCCAAATCTTGGCGGGGACTTACACATGTTAACGTGAGCTTCTAGTTTAAATTTCATGGTCATCGGAGTTATAGAACTCCGGTTATAGCGTTTTTCGTCGGAAAAAACCTAAATATTGAAATAGTCATAACTTGCTCATTTTAAGTCAGAATGAGCTCATTTTTGGACAGGATGTACTTTATACCATATACCTTCATGTCCCAAAAGGCCAGAATTTTTCTCATAATTTAAGTGGCCGAAACAGCCTCTCTAAAATCATGGCAGAAGCTTTTTTGATTTTTACAGCTTTGCACTCCTTTGCTAAAATCAGTCCACACAAAAATCTACAACACCTTTTCCAGTAATTCCACTTGGATTAGTTAGGTAACTCATAGATCTAACTCTAAGACTTGACCACACTCAAAAATTCAAAATATAATAAGAGATATGGTCAATTGAATTTTATGTTACGTTTTTCACCAAAATCTGATTTTCAACTCTTTGTGATTTTTAAGAAACTTTCATGTTTTTACATACTAACCAACATAACTCATCATAAAACTTACTAATACCACGAATACCCATGATTTTCATTATTCCAATGCTTTTATTATGACTTTCATCATAAAACCGTAAATAAAGCTTCATTTTAGTTGAAGAAATATTTGAGGGTTTAAGGAATGAGTTTTTGTCTTTGGGGTCAATACAAAATTCGATTTCACGCTCTAAGTAGGCTAAGAAGTCTTCAAGAATACGCCAGAAATTTATTAATAATAGAAATATCATTCAAAAGCGTGACTCTCATCCAAGACTTGGATAGTACGTCACATTGATACCAACTGTGACTTATATCCCTTAACCTAGATAGCACCTCACAATGACACCTTACATAAATGTATAGTCAAAAACTGTTTTAGAAATTAGAATCTTTGGAAAGTGCTCAAGGAAACCTTCGTACATGGGAGGCCATGCTTCTAGGTTATGATAGATATCATATGGCCACAGAATTATTCTTGGTTTACCGAATAGACCCCAAAGAAAAATGAGAAGATTACTATCATATTCTTCCCAATGGTGAGTCTTCTCTTGATTTATCATTATCTCCACTGTCTCAAATTGAGAATTATACTTCAAACAAACACCAAGATCATATAGGTAGTGCTCGTAAATATACTCAGCAAGTGGATGAGCACAACCCTGTCTTATGATGACACGAGATTGTATGTCATTAGACATCTTGTATGATAGTGGCAACACACTCTTCCAACGTTGGGTTCGCCTCACCCTAGTTGATTCACCAAATATAACTACTAAATGATGACCACCGTTCTATTCCTTTGTTATTCCCCGCTTCGACCTAGCTACACACTCTTATTACGAAAGGAATTGTGAAGCAAAAGGGTTAATTAATATATCAAATATTATCCCTATACTCGACAGACCAATTAAATAACAAATAAACTTAGGTAGGTCATACTAGCGAAGAATTCCCGTCTCTCCCTCCTAGTTCTTATCTCGCATCTTAGCGAGGATCATATCCTAAGCTCGATACCAACCGTGACGCCCCCAAAATTAGGTATCGTCACCCATCTCTTGGTCGCCACTTACATGGTACATAAATTCAAATACAACTTACTAATATAAGCGTCGTGTACAATACGACATAAAGCTGTGAGTTTGAATACAAATTTTGTCTACTAGATATTATACAAACTCAAAAGGAGTCCTCATTACGACTATTATCACACTATTTCACGAAGAATAGTGAGGACTACTAATGCTATCCTCGGACCATTACTTCGTTCCCGACTCGTCCCGGCCTATGTTCTCATTTTTGAAGAGAACGGTGAAAGAAAGGTGAGCTCAACTAGCCCAAAGAAGAAATATTATGACTAAGACAATGCAGAATAAATTATCATTAGCCTTCAACGATTGTTAAAGCGATAAAATACAATAGACAACCGGTTTAAGCATGATGGAATAAGCAACCCATTAAAAGAGTCAAGTAGAGAATAAAGTCTACTATCTTTTAGGTTTTAAAGGTTTTCATCAATTTTTATATTTGAGACTCCGCTTAATAAATAAACCACCACATCTAATCATCCACGTACCACGGTCAAGGATTTTCATCAAATTATCAATGGTCATAACTATACCGAATCACCCTGGTCATAATCATACCAAAAACTATCCATCATCGCATTACAATGCCATCGAGGACTTTTGTCACATCATTTATATCAAGTCATGATTATCCGAATGATCCTGGTCATAATCATACTAAGTTCATCTATGCAACGTAAGCCAAAGATAACATAATATAACATGAGGATGATGACAATGACATAATAATTCAATAAAACAAGTTCAAGAATTATTTAATCCATGAATTATTAACGCCCAAATTATCAACATGATCTTTGTTTTGTAGAGTAAAATTCAAGAATGATCGGAAGAATATTTCCATGAAAGATCTTTGGATGAAACGCAAATATCAAGGATATTCTACTAATTTCATGGAGTATAGAAGTCAAAGTTTTAACTTAATGGGTATAATAAAGAATGGAATAACAAAAGAAATCACCGTGCATGCGGTGCTTGCATAGCAGACAAAAGTTATTCTAACAGAATAATAATAACGGAAACCGGTCGGTGAAATTCACCGCAAGCGAGGATGTTCCAACAGAATAATAAAAATGGAACGAGATCCGGTGTAAAACACACAGATAGGATATTCCAATGAGAATGATAAAGCGGAACCAGTCGGTGTAAAACACATGAGCATGTGATGTTCCAGCAGAATAATAAAAAGCGGAACGGTCGGATTGTAAAACACATGCAGCAGGATGTTCCAATGAATAATAAAAAAGCGGAACCGAGTAAAGGTGTAAAACACACTGCAGCAGGATGTTCCAAATGAATAATAGAAGAATGTCACCAAGTATAGGGTAAATCACAGTATACAAAGTTATTCCAATGAGAATAAATAAGAATGGAATAACATAAGGATTTCACCAAGTATAGGATATGCTATATATCTGATTATGTATAGGGTATGTCACTTTTACTGAGTTATTCCAACAGAATAGTAATGAATGGAATAATGAAGTTCTCTTCAAGAAGAAAGAATAACACCCCTACTAGTAAAAGAAGCTGAATATAGAAGTAGTGAAGTAGCAGAATACTCTTCTTCTTTCTATAACTTTCTCTCTATAGCTCTCTCTATAATTTCTCTCTACAGAGTTTCAATGAATTCGTAAGAAAATAATGAAGGAATGAGCTTCTATTTATAGGAAAATGGAATGCATAAGTAACTAATCCATGAAGCGGTCCAGATTGATTTACTTTAATCTGACCATCCATATTTAAAGAAAAATCTTTTAAATAAAATATAATATATTCTATTTATATAAAACATTTTACTATGCAAACACTATGCAAAAAACACTATGCAACACTATGCATAATAAAATATAATATATTCTATTTATAGAATAACTTTAATAAAGTATTCTATTTTATATAAAAGATGTTTCTGTTTTATTACGTTAATAATACGAATAAAACAAAAACGCCATTATCGCTATAATAATTCATATTATTAATCGACAATAATGGAATCAAACCGAGTGACTTCTCACATAAGCATCAATAATCAATACTGGTGTGCTACTATGCAACCATACGTATTCATGTATTTTTTACTACCAAGTAGTTCAACAAGATCAGCAGTAAAACTTCCGCCGTTATTTCAATAAAATATTTTTGTCGTTTTCTCAATCAAACAATAATTACATTAATAGGGTCCACCAATGATTGAGTAGTTGTATGAATATTCCCGCTAAACCGAATATTCCCAGACCAATCGAATATAATATAACCACTTGCATACTTTGCAAAATTTATAAATACTACCCACAACTATAATATTATCTCAAATTCACACCATAATATTAAAAAATTATTTTGACAAAATTTAAATCTTTATTAATAAAATCTGGGGTCTCACAGTATTCTCAGCTTCTCGTCCTCTACATATGATCTGAGTTCTCCAATATAAACTTTTAGGTGAGTATAAAGATCTCCTAACCCGTTGTACTTTTCAAAATTTGGGACTTGGAATTTATCTGGATAACGAGCCCTTGGGAAGATGTAACGATCTAAGTAGTTGACACTCTCCCATATGTTCTAGTCCCTTTAATTGACCAGATGGTTTCTTCCATTTTTTGGACTTTCTTTCTAATATTAACAGTTTCTCAGTTTTCCCTGATATTTGTGATTTTAGGGGTTTTGTTGGTTCCTTCAATGGTGTGAAGCTCAAGTATCTGTATTTCCACCCTTTTGTCAATACCCTGATTTCTTGCTTGTGCAGAGGACTCTGGTTGAGTGGGTATCTGTTGACCCTAAGTATTTTTGCTTTGTTCTTTTAGTAGGATAACCAACTCTGCTATCTAATTTCTAAGTCCCTCAAACTCCTCTCGAGATACAAGGGTAGATAGCGCACTTTTAGCCATGTCTGTGAATAGGCTTTGTGCCTTTTTAGACTTTGATCTGGTAGTAGGACCAATTTTGCCTACAAAAAGGGGTATGTAGTTTAGTCTTGATAAACATTAACAGAATTCATGTTGTGCAATGTGTCAGTTTTTAGGGTTTTTTTAATGTTTTCCTATAAAACAAAGGTTAGTTGTTTTGATGACAGGATAGCATAACAGGATTTGATATTTGATAGGTAATTTACATTTAATATTTGACAGGAATTGACATTTGACATTTATTGAATGAGGAAAGGCATGAAGAGTCTTCCATTCGCGTTTGGTTTATCAGAGGCTAACATATCTTAAGTTTACTCTCAATGGCTTTTCAGCATGAAGGTGCCCAGATCATCGCAATCTACTAGATGGGAAATTAATCACCATCTTTCAATTGGAGCGGATCTGAGTGACGCCTTTCCTTAGCCTCGCGGGATTATTCTCCTCTTGAGTCGAGTAATCATCCACCGACGGGTTAGCCTCTTGGTGGAGGAATCATACAACATACATTCATCGCGCCTCACCGCATGCATGATGACATTGTGCGAAGCACTAATATAAAACGTTGTAAATAAAACATTCATTCATATCCATTCAATATAAAGAAAAACATTCACACACATGCAGATAAAAAGGAATTGAAAAGATTAAAATACGGCTTAAGCCTTCTTCGATCCTTAACAGAGTCGCCACCTATCGACACCGGGTTTTTTCCTTTTTTTGTTTCCCTTTTCTAGGTGTTCTTTTACCCTTTTCTTTATGTTGATTTTATTTATTTTTCTTAAAGGGTGAGATTTTGATAAAAGACCGACATACATGTGGACGATTTGAAAAGATTGATATTAATGATTGGGCCAAATTAGACAGAGCCGCCAGTTGGTAAGAGTTCAAAATGGTTGTACTATAACGAATAAATTTATCGAGTCGTGATTCTGGGGACAAAATCCTTTTAAGGAGGGAAGGATGTAACGATCGAGAAATTTGTAATTCATTTAAATATTTATTGAATTAAATAAATATTTTAAATAATTTATTTATTGAGAAAAATAAATAATTTATGAAATTGTGGGATAATAATTTAGTTACGTGTGTATGATAATTAAATTAAAGCAAAGGTAAATTTTATTCTTTGAAGATTTAATTTAATGAATTAATTAAATTAAATGAGTTGTTTAATATTTAAGAAAATAAGTAAATTAAATAAAGTAATATTTAAGTCTAATTTATTAATTAAATTAGATATATAATTATTTATTAATCATAAGTATAATTATAATAAAAATTATAATTATTATAAGTGTAAGTGTAAGCTAATTAAATGGGTTGCATGTGTGACAAATAGAAACTATATAATAAAAATATTATTAAAATAAACTAGTATGGGATTTGTGTGTAGCCAAACACAGCCTTATGGCTTTTGGCCTAACATAACCGTTAGACGCTTTATTTTGTTACCGGTCGATCGTGGGAGGCCAGTTTATTTCTACGCATTCTATTTTTATCTAAGGCTAAATAACAAAGGGTTAGAGAGAGAGCTTGGAGAGGAAGAGAAAGTTGTGACTGAGAGTAAGGGAGAATTCGTTCTCTGTAATTTCATCAAGAAGAAAGAGAAGGGCTTGCTGAACATCTTGCTAAATCAAGGTATAATCTACCCTAACTCTAATTTTCTGCTTTGTGATGTTTATTCTCTAGAAGTGAGATTTTGATAAGTTGTTGAATATAAGATATGGGTTATGGGTGTGCATAATTATGTTATAGAATCTGTTATTGTCATATATATACAGTAGTTAGTAATCAAATTCATGAGAACTGACTTTGCAGGAATGAAATTATAATAACAGTGTATATGTATGAAAAATGGATTAAGAAAGTATAAAATTTCATGTCCAATATGTGTGATAATCTGCAATTTTATGTTGGATTGTGTTAGTATGTTAAGAAATGAAAACAATGTAGTTTGAATCGTGTTAATTGGTTAAGAAACGAAGTCGTGGCGATTGAATTCGCTAAAAGTGTTAAAAATGATGAAATTGGGAAAATTGGGGTTTTGATTCCTCAAAATTGAGTACATGCAATTTTTATGTAGATAGAATGATGAATATCATGTTTATAGATGATGTTACAAAGTTGTAGGTGATAAGTTTAATGAATTGCTGTTGAATTGGGAGAAATTGGAACTTTTGGTTAGAGCAGACCTTCAATTCACGTTGCTGTAAAATAGATTATGGAGTCTAGCGTGGGCACAGCGCTTATACACTGCGCTGGTAAGCCTAGGCTCTAAGCTATCTATGGTGTGGCTGCCGCCATGGTGGTCGGTCAGACCGATCTTTGAGTGTTAATGAAGATAATTTTGGAAATGCTAACCTAACTTCTTTTAATGACCTTAAAACATATTATAAGACATAACAACATGATGTAATCACAACGTTGAAACTATAGATTATGAATTAGTAAGTTATGGAAGTTCGTAATGTGATGTCATTTGAATTGGAATTGGTTTGCAATTACCATGTCATATACTATGATATAACTGAGAATTCAGTTTCGTGTTACGTGAATGAGTAGGATAATTAAGTTCTAAGTTAAGGATTATAAACTTGATTAAAATGAAAACTAAACTAATGAAATTGATTTTAATATAACTAATTAGTATTATGATTCTAATGGTATTTGTAAGGTAATTGGCGAACGTTTATTATATTTGTGTAGCTTACACTCGAGACAAGTTTCCTAACTTCATTCTCTTTATAATGAATGCAAGTTCCTTAACCTAAACTTTTATTGAGCAAGTTTCATAGTTATGTTATCTTTTATGTCAAGCAAGCTTTCTATTCCTAAATTATACATTAAAGTTGAGCAAGCCTATTAATTCTATCTCGTGTATGATTGTACAAGCTCTTGTAATCTAGTTCGTTACATCGAGCAAGCTTCATTTTCCTATGTCTTGTTATTGTTATTCAAAGTATATATTGTTCTAAAACATTGATTCAAATGAGATTGTTCTAACTCTTTCGAATGTGGTGCTTTGCACACACACTATGTCTATTCAATTGTACATTGTTGTTATTCGATCTTTGACTTTGATAACCTTGATCAATTCTATATTGTTGTATTTAACCTTCAAGTAGTAAGCAAACTCTTATTGATTGAACTAGTCTATAATGGAATAGTGTTCTAAAATTCTAGAACCACAGGTAATTTAGTTCCGAGCTAAACTTTCTTTAGTGCAGAAATTCTAAATTCAAGCTGAGACGAACAACCCTAACATAGGGGATTTTGTACGTGTAACGTTTAGATGTTTGTGCACAATATATGGTACAAAGGTTGATCCCCCTAAGTACGTTAAGAAGGATCTGTATAGTCTAAATGACTGTTAAGGTTGAGGTAATAATACCTAAATACCGGGGACATAGTTCGTGGTCTTAAGACCCTCAGATATTAAATTTGAACTTGTTTTCTATTTTTGATTCGTAGAACAAGTTCATTGTTGTTCAGCATTCATTGTTCATTCACATGTTATCACTACTACTCTTTATATCAGTGAGTAATTATTTGCTCACTCTTACATTTAACACTGCAGCTAAAGTTGAGAAAGTCGATGAGCCATCTACTAGCAAAGGAAAGGGAAAGATGTCCAAGTGTTGAAGATTTATGAGAATTTATTTAAGTGAATTATGTTATAAGACTTATTTTATTTTGTGATGTATTCCGCATACTTGTATAATAATTTAAGGTTAGATTACCTGGGATTGTTTTATAATGAGGTAACCCTTTAATGGGAAAGATTATTGTTTAATTTATTTAAATTATGTCTTTATCCTTTATGATGGGTAGCTAGATATAATAGTTTATGATAGTGAGCACCAAAATCTGTGGAAATGGAGTACCTGGATTTTGGGGTGTTACAGATTGGTATCAAAGCTTTAGGTTATAAACCTTGGGTGGAGAAACCTTAGGAAGTAACCTTTAAGAAGATAAAAACATAGTGGTGTCTAACTCTTATCGCGTTTTAAGTAATGGATTAAAGCATCCATTGAAGCTAAACAATAAAAGACATTATGTGTTATGTGTTAATAACTTATGTGCTCGCGAGTATCGAAGGATGTTAAATAAAACTTAAAATATTTTGTTGTCAGGATGTCTAACGAAGAAGGATCTAGTCCAGCTAGGGAAGTGATACCTCAGATACCTAGAGATGAGGAACCCCAGGATATCCACATTGTGCAGGAACAGTTGATTCAGGAGGACGAACCTGTGTCTGATCCTGAGGACGATAGTTATGAGAAGATAGAGGAGGAAGATGAGGAAGAGGATCCTGTGGAGTTTCCACCAAACTCCATATCAGTTGAGACGTATGATGCACTGTATGACCGTAACATAGAATTATAGGACAAGGTTGAGGAGCTGAAGTAGTTGGTAGGGATGCATCATTCTACGATAGAGCAGAAGGATGCGGAGATTCAGGAACTCGACTCATGACTTGGAAACACGGAGTGGGCCCTAGTACATACTAAGGGTCAGCATGAAGATCTGTTGGCGGTAAACGAGAAGATGAAAACTGACATGGAGAAATTAAAAGATGACTTTAAAGAGGAATCAGCTAAGCGTGCAAGGGCGGAGGATGCGTGGATGAAGGCGACTCAACGTGCAGATCATGCCGAGGATAAGGTCCAAATGAAGAAGGCCAAGATGAATGAGATGGATTATGCCTTTAATTCTGTGATTGATAGGGCCCAGGATCGAGTCTTTTATTACCCACCTCAATCTGAAGATTCATCGTGGTTCGTGATGGATCGTAGGACGGTGTATCATATCATGGAGGAAGAACGTAGAGAATCCTTATGACGTCTTGATATGCCTAGATAGAAAGAATAAGAGTAATAATAATTTGTGACTAAGTACATGAATGAATAAACTGTAAATCCCTTATTTTGAGATGGATAAAGGGGTAGTATGAATATGTAATCTTGAAACTTGTCTAGTTCAGGAAAGTGGATGTTGATAGTAGATGTGTTATCTTTATTATGTTTTAATAATGTTATGGATGAATAAAATATCAAAGTTTATTTCAAATGTTATGTGTTATAGCTTTAATCTTAGAATGTGTAAGTTAAACTTCAAATACTCAAGAAGTTGAGTAATGAACTAATAAGCCTATATCTTAACAGAAAATGCCTCCTAGAAGAAGACAACCACGTTAACAACCACCTCATGAGGGGTCTACTAACAATAATAACGAGGCCAACGCTAACTCGGTTCAGTAGTTGGTAACTTTGTTAACGTGAGCATTTGCGAATCAACCGCAAGCTCATGTCACGACCTTCAAGGAATTCAAAGCAGTTGGACCGCCAGAGTTTCAAGGGTCTATCAATCCAGTTGAAGCCCAAACCTGGATCATAGAAATGGAGAAGGTGTTTGACGTTGCCAGAGTTAACGAGGATCAAAAAAATGCGTTCGCAACATTCATGCTGAAGTCTGAAGCTAGCTACTAGTGGCAGGTAAATAAGGTTTGTGGGGGACAAGGAGTGATAGCGTGGGGTAGATTTAAGGAGATATTTTTCGAAATGTACTTTCCAGCGAGTTCTCAGAATCAGTTGGAGGTGCAATTTCTAGAACTGAAACAAGGAACTATGACGGTGCCAGAATATGCTGCGAAGTTTAACGAGTTGGCAAGGTTTGCCACATATCAAGTCAATATCGACGAGTATAAAGCGAGAAGGTTCGAACAAGGATTGAAGCCCTGGCTTTATAGCAAGGTTTCAATGTTCCAGTTAAATACATTTGTGGTTGTACTGGAAAAGGCAATTATCGCGGAAGGTGGAAGCGATGCCTTGACCAAGTACAATCAAGAACAGAAGAAGAGGAAGAATGAGAATGAAAAAAAGGCTGGTGGAGGTAATGTTGGAGGTAACAATCAGAAGAGGAAGTGGAGCGAGAATTCGAATACGGGAGGACAGCAAGGAAATCAGCAAAAGAAAAAGTTTGAAGGTTGTGCGACGTGTGGAAAGAACCATATTGGGGTATGTTTAAAGGGAAAGCGGGTGTGTTTCAACTGTGGTCAGGAGGGATACATTGCACCGAACTATTTTAGTCCAAAGAAAGAAGAATGTTTTACCTGCTGTTCGAAGGATCACATGGCTCGTAACTGCCCTAAGAAGCTAGCGGGAAGTGCAAGTGGTGGAAAAGGAAACAGCAACGGTGGTGGTGCATTGACTATCACTGGACCAAGCCATGATTAAGTTGACGCATCTGCGAGGATTTTCAATATAATGATGCAAGGATGATTTGTACAATCTAAGGATGTGGTGTCAGGTATCATTCTGATTAATGGTATTGACGCTTATGTACTATTTGATTCGGGTGCTACTTATTCATTTATATCCGATGAATTTGCTCAGAACTTAGATTTGCCTCAGGAAGAATCAGATTATCCTCTGAGTGTAGAGATTGCGAATAGGGAAGTGATTCCTGTTAGATACATATATAGGAATTGTAGAGTGGTTATTAAGGGTCACGAGATGATGGTACATTTGATACCAATTAGACTTGGTGAGTTTGATGTTATACTGGGAATGGATTGGTTATTCAATTACGGAGCAGTAATTGATTGCCAAAGGAAATGTGTTAACCTTATGACTCCATCAAAGGTTGTGTTTTATGGCAGCAAGTCACCTCAACAAGCAAATTCTCTGATGGTGATGCAAGCCAAGAGGTTGTTGAGACAAGGATGTGTAGGATAATTAGCCTACATAGTCGATACAAAGAAGAAGAGTGCAAAGTTAGATGAGATACCGATTATAAGAGATTTTGTAGACGTATTTTTAGACGATTTGTCGGGTCTTCCGCCGGATTGACAAATCGAGTTCGTGATTGACTTGCTACCAGGAACGGCCCCGATATCTAAGGCACCATATAGAATGGTCCCAATAGAGATGAAAGAGTTGATGGTGCATTTATAAGAATTGCTTGACAAGAAGTATATTCAGCCGAGTGTGTCGCCATGGGGAGCACCGGTGTTGTTTGTTAAGAAGAAAGATGGATCGATGCGGCAGTCCATTGACTATCGAGAATTGAATAAGGTCACGATCAAAAAAAAAGTATCCGTTACCAAGAATCGATGACATGTTCGATCAATTGAAGGGAGCGAGGTATTTCTCAAAGATAGACTTGAGAAGTGGTTATCATCAGTTGAAGGTGAGGCCAGAGGATGTACCAAAAATAGCGTTCAGAACTCGGTATGGTCATTACGAGTTTCTGGTTATGTCTTTTGGTTTAACTAATGCACCTGCAGCGTTCATAGATTTGATGAACAGGGTGTTTAAACCATTCTTAGACAAATTTATGGTGGTGTTTATTGATGATATATTGGTATATTCCAAGACCAAAGAGGAACATGTTAAACACTTGAGATTGACGTTGAAAAAAGAAAAGTTGTACGCAAAATTTTCAAAATGTGAATTTTGTTTGGATTGTGTACAGTTTCTCGGACACGTTATTGATAAGGATGGAATTTCAGTAGATCCATCAATGTTTTAAGCTTTAATAAACTGGGATCAGCCGAAGACACCGTCAGAGGTAAGGAGTTTCTTAGGATTAGCAGGTTATTACATAAGTTTTATTCAAGACTTTTCCAAGATCGCAACTCCGTTGACGAATTTAACCAAAAAGACGGTTAAGTTTATTTGGACAGAGAAGTGTGAGGAAAGTTTTCGAGAGTTAAAGAAGAGGTTGAGTTCAGCACCTGTGTTGTAATTGTTAGATGATACAGGGAATTTTGTAGTGTATAGTGACGCATCGCATAAAGGACTAGGCTATGTGCTTATGCAGAACGGCAGAGTTATTGCGTATACATCACGTCAATTGAAAGATTATGAGAAGGGGTATCCAACTCATGACTTAGAGTTGGCTGCGGTGGTGTTTGCCTTGAAGATTTGGAGACATTATCTTTATAGAGAGAGGTGTGAGATATATACCGACCATAAAAGTTTGAAGTATATCTTTACACAAAAAGACTTGAATATGAGACAGAGAAAGTGGTTGGAGTTGATAAAAGACTATGGCTGCGAGATTTTCTACCATCCCGGAAAGGCGAATGTTGTTGCTGATGCCTTAAGTAGAAAGGGACGGGAGAAGTTAATGATGTTGACTGCTCAAGAGAAGCTGGTGTCAGAAATGGCTAAGATGGAGTTGGAAATTAAATATCCGACAGAATCTGACAAAAAATTGCTCTAGATGGGAAACAATTCAGCGTTGGTAGATAGGGTGAAAAATGCACAACTTCGGGATGAAGACTGTGAAAAGATAAAACAGAAAGTATATGAAGGTGAGGAAAACAAATTTAAAATCGATTCAAAAGGATTACTTCGATTCCAAGGGAGAATTTGGGTTCCGCCAGAACTAGAAGTTAAGGAGGAAATTCTGAGTGAAGCTCACAATTCAAGATATTCGATTCAACCTAAAAGTACAAAAATGTACCAGGATCTTAGACATCATTTTTGGTGGCCGAATTGAAAAAGGATGTGGCTGAGTGTGTAGCGAAATGCTTAACGTGTCAGAAAGTTAAAGCTGAACATCAAAGGCCAAGCGGATTGTTGCAACCATTGGAGATACCAGAATGGAAATGGGAGCATATCACAATGGATTTTGTGGTAGGTCTTCCAATGACTCAACAAGGTTATGACGCCATCTGGGTGATTGTCGATCGATTGATAAAGTCAGCACACTTTTTGCCAATCAAGATTAGATTTAACCTAGATTGGTTGGCAAAACTGTACGTGAAGGAAATTGTGTCAAGACACGGTGTACCTGTGTCCATTGTATCAGACAGAGATCCACGTTTCACATCAAATTTCTAGAAATGATTACAAGAATGTTTGGGAACACAGCTGAGAATGAGCATAGCGTACCATCCTCAAACCGACGGACAAAGTGAGAGAACCATCCAAACACTAGAAGATATAAGCATGTATCATGGATTTCAAGGGAAGTTGGGATGACCATCTACCATTGGTGGAATTTGCTTATAATAACAATTATCACGCGAGTATTGGCATGCCACCATACGAAGCGTTATAAGGCAGGAAATGCAGAACTCCGTTATGCTGGGATGAGGTAGGTGAACATCAGCTATTGGGTCCAGAATTGGTGCAATAAACTGTCGAGATCATCAAGGTTATTCGAGCAAGATTGATAGCTGCACAAGATAGAAAGAAGAAATATGCCGATCAACATCGACAAAATCAGGAATTTGATGTTAGCAGTTATGTTTTCTTGAAAATGTCTCCCTGGAAGGGGAAAATTCGGTTTGGCAAGAAGGGGAAATTAAGCCATAGGTTTATAAGACCTTTTGAAGCGCTTCGACGAGTTGGTGAAGTGGCATATGAGGTAGCTTTACCTCTAGAATTTGCACACATTCATAACATTTTCCATGTGTCAGTATTAAGGCCTTATAAGCCTGATTATAAATATGTAATAGAATATAAGCCGTTACAGTTTGAGAAAGACTTAACTTATGAAAAAGTCCATGTTCAAATTATTGACAGGAAAGAGCAAGTACTAAGAAATAAAGTGATACCTTCTATAAAGGTAATCTGGAGAAACCACAATACTGAAGAAGCTACGTGGGAACTTGAAGACGTTATGATGAAGAATTATCCTCAGTTATTTGTTTGATCTTGTATAGCGATTCTGGGGACAGAATCCTTTTAAGGAGGGAAAATGTAACAAATAAATTTATCGAGACGTGATTCTGGGGACAGAATCCTTTTAAGGAGGGAAGGATGTATTGATCGAGAAATTTATAATTCATTTAAATATTTATTGAATTAAATAAATATTTTAAATAATTTATTTATTGAGAAAAATAAATAATTTATGAAATTATGGGATAATAATTTAGTTACGTGTGTATGATAATTAAATTAAAGCAAAGGTAAATTTTATTCTTTGAAGATTTAATTAATAAATTAATTAAATTAAACGAGTTGTTTAATATTTAAGAAAATAAGTAAATTAAATAAAGTAATGTTTAAGTCTAATTTATTAATTAAATTAGATATATATAATTATTTATTAATCATAAGTATAATTATAATAAAAATTATAATTATTATAATTATAAGTGTAAGCTAATTAAATGGGTTGCATGTGTGACAAATAGAAACTATATAATAAAAATATTATTAAAATAAACTAGTATGGGATTTATGCATGTCAAACGCATGACCTTATGGCTTTTGGCCTAACATAACTGTTAGACGCTTTGTTTTGTTACCGGTCGATCGTGGGAGGCCAGTTTATTTCTACGCATTCTATTTTTATCTAAGGCTAAATAATAGAGGGTTAGAGAGAGAGCTTGGTGAGGAAGAGAAAGTTGTGACTGAGAGTAAGGGAGAATTCGTTCTCTATAATTTCATCAAGAAGAAAGAGAAGGGCTTGTTGAACATCTTGCTAAATCAAGGTATAATCTACCCTAACTCTAATTTTCTGCTTTGTGATGTTTATTCTCTTGAAGTGGGATTTTGATAAGTTGTTCAATATAAGATATGGGTTATGGGTGTGCATAATTATGTTATAGAATTTGTTATTGTCATATATATATATATATATATATATATATATATATATATATATATATATACACACACAGTAGTTAGTTATTAAATTCGTGAGAACTGACTTTGCAGGAAGAAGGTTATAATAACAGTGTATATGTATGAAAAATGGCTTAAGAGAGTATAAAATTTCATGTCCAATATGTGTGATAATCTGCAATTTTAGGTTGGATTGTGTTAGTATGTTAAGAAACAAAAATAATGTACTTTGAATCGTGTTAATTGGTTAAGAAACGAAGTCGTGGCGATCGAATTCGCTAAAAGTGTTACAAATGATGAAATTGGGAAAATTGGGGTTTTGATTCTTCAAAATTGAGTACATACAATGTTTATGTAGATAGAATAATGAATATCATTTTTATAAATGTTGTTACAAAGTTGTAGATGTTAAGTTTAATGAATTGTTGTGGAATTGGGAGAAATTAGAACTTTTGGTAAGAGCAGAGCTTCAATTCATGTTGTTGTAAAAGCGATTCAGAGTCTAAGCTGCAGGCGTCTTTGCCTCTGAGCACAGGAAATTTTGCACATACGGGCATGGCCTTGACACTATAAGTTATCTATATATTTGACGCCGCCAAGTGGTCGATCGAGACCAATGTTGAGTCATGTTAATGAGATAACTTTAGAAATGCTAACCTAACTTATTTTAATGACCTTAAAACATGTTATAAGACATAACAACATGTTGTAATCACAACATTAAAACTATAGATTATGAATTAGTAAGTTGTGAAAGTTCGTAATGTGATGTCATTTGAATTGGAATTGGTTTGCAATTACCATGTAGAGTATACTATGATATAAGCGAGAATTAGGGTTTTGTGTTACGAATGAATGAGTAGGATATTCAAATTCTAAGTTAAGGATTATAGACTTGATTAAAATGAAAATTAAACTAATGAAATTGATGTTAATATAACTAATTAGTATTACGATTCTAATGGTATATGTAGGATAATTGGTGAACGTTTATTATATTTGTGTAGCTTACACCCGAGGCAAGTTTCCTAACTTCATTCTCTTTATAATGAATGCAAGTTCCTTATCCTAAACTTTTATTGAACAAGTTTCATAGTTATGTTATCTTTTATGTCAATCAAGCTTTCTATTCCTAAATTTTACATTAAAGTTGAGCAAGCCTATTGATTCCATCGCGTGTATGATTGTACAAGCTCTTATAGTCTAGTTAGTTACATCGAGCGAGTTTCAATTTCCTAAGTCTTGTTATTGTTATTCAAAGTATATATTGTTCTAAAACATTGATTCAAATGAGATTATTCTAACTCTTTCGAATGTGGTGCTTTTCACGACAGTTCTACGCTTGTATGTATTCTTGTGACGTTCTCTGATTTTAATCACATCGTATTTCGCATTACTGAAGATCTGAACAAATTGTATAAATAAAGTTTATAAATGATTTTTATAGTGTGATATCTAGCGACTCAGAATGGGTCGTGTGGACCTATTTTGGGGGTGTCACAAATGGTATCAGAGCTTAGGGATATGGTCGTTGGCGGAGATATTAGTTTAGAACTAGAAGGGGAGAGACGCGTAATATACTTCACTAGGGTGTGACTTACCTAAGCTGAAATTGTTTATTTGATAAGTTGACAAATTCTGATCTGTCATTTAACCTTTTTTTGAAGATATATTCTAGAATGATATCTGAAATACAGGAGATGAGCAATGGAAAAATCATGATACAGAGGAAATAACCGGGAAGGTATAACCCGAAAAGAAAGCAAGGTATTCTCATCTCTTCGAACTACCATGTACGTAAATTTCGAGGGAGAAATTTCATAAGGAGGGGAGATTGTAAGACCCCGAATTTTACGAAATGAAAGTATTCAGTTTTTATAATTATTATTCTATTTAGTAAATGGTTAAATTGATAAAAGTACAGTAATACGCGTGGTTGCATAGTAGCACACGGTATTGATTATTGATGCTTATGTGAAAAGTCACTCAGTTATACTCAATTATTGCTACAATAATTGTTGTATCATATCTATCATATTATTGATTCAATTATTGTCACAGTATCATCTGCATAATATTTTATATATTATTAAATCAATAATTGAGACGACAAAGTTATTCATATTATTATTTGTAATAATGACAATGTCTAGAAGTTCATCGAGGAGAGGTTTGGTCACTAAATCAGTGCTTGATAAGGAGAAATTCTTATCGGAATGCCCCCTCTTTCCTGGGAACGACCTAGTTGTTAAATATTGTGAGTTATAATATTAATGATGAATGTTATTAAAAATTGAATTTGAGTTCGAAGTTGAATTTGGAAACGCGGACGTGATATTTGAGTCCGGAACGATAAAATTAGTAGAAATGGACTATAAACACAAAATTTGTCGGGGTTGACTTTTTGGTCAAAAAAAGTCAATAGTTGACTTTTTTGGAAAAAGTCAAACTTTGAAATTTTAGAAATGAAATTTTTGAGAAAAATATTTCCATTGTGTTGGAATTGTTAGTGTTAGTGGAAATCGACATTTATTTCGATAGGAATTGATGTCTGGAGGTTATATTGACCAATCGGGTATTTAATCGAATAAATGATCAATTAATTGCTATTAATTCACATGATTATAACTATTTGTTCATATATGTGTACTATTGATTCACATTCTTGTACTATTAGGGGAGTTGGTGCAAGATTGATAATACTTGCATGACTAAGTTAAAAATAGAGGTATAAATGGAGGTACTAAACTGTAATTCGTATTTTCACATGATTATAACTATTGATTCACATGATTGAACTATTGATTCACATTATTTACTATTAGGGGAGGTGGTGCAAGTTTGATAATACTTGCAGGACTAAATTAAAAATGAAAGAAAAGTGGAAGGTATTGTACTGTAATATTTCGAGCCCCAAAATGCGCAATTATCGAAACTATATTTTCCTATAAATAGAAGCTCATTCTTCCTTCATTTCTCACCAATTCACTAAAGTTTTAGAGCAATTATTATAGAGAGATATTATAGAGAGAAAGAAGAAGAGAAGTCCGCTACCTCACTATTCCAGTATGCAGTCTTCTTTTGAGGTAAGAGGTATTATTTCTTTCGTATTCATGAAGAGAGCTATTGTTATTCCATTCCTTATTATTCTGTTGGAATAAAGTCATGATATGCGGACTCTAGTATACATGGTGAAATTCTTACGTTATTCCATTCTTTATTATTATGTTGGAATATCACATGCTCATGCGGATTACGCATGACTGGTTCCATTCTTTATTATTACATTGGAATAACTTTGTTTGTCGTGATTCACATCATGCCCGGTGAATTCTGTTGTTATTCCATTCTTTATTATTACGTTGGAATATCTTTGTCGTGCGTAATTACGCATGACCTGGTTCCATTATTTATTATTATGTTGGAATAACACTATGCATGCGATTATCATCGATGCCTAGTGAATTCTATTGTTATTCCATTCTTTTTTATTCTGTTGGAATATTCTGTCTGTGCGGATTACGCATGACCTGTTTCCATTCTTTATTATTCTATTGGAATATCCTGTATGTGCGGATTACGCATGACCTGGTTCCATTCTTTATTATTCTGTTGGAATATCCTGTCTTTGCGGATTACGCATGACCTTGTTCCATTCTTTATTATTCTGTTGGGAATAACCTGTCTGTGCGGTCTATCACATGCATGGTGAATTATTCTGTTATTCCATTCATTATTATTATGTTGGAATAACCTATCTACGTGGATTACCGCATGCATGGTGAATGATCCTGTGACGCCCCTAAACTAGGTATACATCACCCATCGGGAGTTGCCAAATACATGGTACAAAATTCAAATACAATTTAATTATACAACAATCGTGTAAAATACGACAAAACATAATCTAAGAGTTTTAATAAGAATATTGTCATCTAGACAATATCCACACTCAATGGAGTCCTCATTACATTTATTGTCACACTATTTAACAGAATAGTGAAGACTACTAATGCTATCATCTGGACCGTCACTCCATTCCCCGACTAGTCCGATTCGTTCTCATTTCCTAAAGAGAACAAAGAAAAAAGGTAAGCTCAACTAGCCCAAGAAGAAATATTATGACTAAGATAATGCAAAATAAATTATCATTAGTCTTCAACAATGTTAAACCGATAAAATACAATAGACATCAAGTTTAATTGCGAGTGGAATAAGCAATCCATTATAAGAGTCAAGTAGAGCATGATATCTACTATCTTCTATGATGTAAAATGTTTTCATCAATTTTTATCGCTAAGACTCAGCTTAATAAATAAACCACATCATCGATTCATCTCTCGCACACACGCTAAGGATATTCATTATTAAATCATCAATGGTGACTATACCGAATAATCCCTAGTCATAATCATACCAAAAAGCTGTCCATCAATGCTTTATAGGCTACTGAGGACTTTTACCACATCATTTATAACATTACAGTCATGATTATACCGAATAATCCCCGTCATAATAACATACCAAGTCCATCTATACACGTAAGCCAAAGATGACTTTCATCACAATATAAGAATGAGGATGATGACAATGACATAATAATTCAATAAAACAAGTTTAAGAATAAATTTTAAAGATTTATAAGTTAATTTATCTTGAAATCAATTACGTCCAAATTGTCAACATGATCTTCGCTTTGTGGAGTAAAATTCAAGAATGCTCGTAAGAATATTTCAATGAAAAAGATACTGGGATGAAGCGCAAATATCCAAGATATTCTACTAATTTCATGGAGTATAGAAGCCAAAATTTTAACCAAATGGGTATCATAGAATATATGAAACTGCAAATGGATTTTCACCCGCCATGCGATAATCCACGTAGACAGATCATTTCCACAATTTAATAAGGAATGAACACGGAGGATCATTCACCATGCATGTGATAATCCACATAGATAGGTTATTCCAACAGAATAATAAAGAATGGAACCAGATCATGCGTAATCCGTACAAACAGGATATTCCAATAGAATAATAAATAATGGAATAACAGAAGAATTCACCAAGCATGCGATATACCGCACAGATAGGTTATTCCAACAGAAAATAAAGAATGGAACCACGTCTAGCGTAATCCGCACAGACAGGATATTCCAACAGAATAATAAAGAATAGAATAACAAAGAATTCACCATGCATGCGATAGACCGCACAGACGGGTTATTCCAACAGAATAATAAAGAATGGAATAACAAAGAATTCACCATGCATGCGATAGACCGCACAGACAGGTTATTCCAATAGAATAATAAAGAATGGAATAACAGAAGCTCTTTTCATGAATACAAAAAAAATTATACCCCTTACCTCAGAAGAAAACCGAATACTGGAATAGTGAGGTAGCAGAATTCTCTTCTTCTTTCTCTCTATAATTTCTCTCTATAATAATTACTCTATAGTTTTAGTGAATTAGTGAGAAACGAAGGAAGAATGAGCTTTTATTTATAGGATAATATAGTTTCGATAATTGCATATTTTGGGGCTCAAAATATTACAGTATAATACTTTCAACTTTTCTTTCATTTTTAATTTAGTCCTGCAAGTATTATCAAACTTGCACCACCTCCCCTAATAGTAAATAATGCGAATCAATAGTTCAATCATGTGAATCAATAGTTATAATCATGTGAAAATACGAATTATAGTATAGTACCTCCATCTATACCTCTATTTTTAACTTAGTCATGCAAGTATTATCAATCTTGCATCAACTCCCCTAATAGTACATAAATGTGATTCAATAGGACACACATGTGAACAAATAGTTATATAAGCATGTGAATTAATAGTAATTAATTGTTCATTTATCCAATTAATTACCCGACTGGTCAGTAAAACTTCCAGACATCAATTAATATCGGAGTAAATGTCAATTTTAACTAACACTAATAATTCCAACATAATGGAACTATCAAATTCATCTTTAATCAACACGAACTTATTCATCATTAATATTATAACTCACAATATTTAACAACCAGGTCGTTCCCAAGAAAGAGGGGGCTTTCTGATAAGGATTTCTCCTTATTGCCGCGCAATTAGATGACCAAACCTCTCCTTGACAGAACTTCTAGACATTGTCAATATTGCAAATAATAAAATGAATAACTTTGCCATCTCAATTATTGATTTAATAATATAACATATTATGCAGATGATACTGTGACAATAATTGAATCAATAATATGAGAGATATGATGCAGCAATTACTGTAGCAATAATTGAGTATAACTGAGTGACTTCTCACGTAAGCATCAATAATCAATACCGTATGCTACTATGCAACCACGCGTATTACTATACTTTTACTACCGGGTAGTTCAACAGTTTAGCGGTAAAACTTCCGCCGTTATTTTTATAAAAAGATAATTATGTCATTTTCTAACTACGACAATACTTCCGTTGTGGGGTTCACCAATGATTGTGTCGTCGTTCGAATATTCCCTGTTAAAACGAATATTCCCCGACCAATCGAATATTATATAACCACTTGCTTACTTTGCAAAATTTATAAATATTACCCACAACTATAATATTATATCAAATTCACACCATAATATTCAAAAATATATTTCGAGAAAATTATTCTTTATTCATAAAAGTTGGGGTCTTATAGATCCCTTGTATTCATTCCTTATTAAATTGTGAAAATGTTCTGTCTACGTGGATTACCGCATGGCGGGCGAAAATCCATTTGCAGTTTCGTAATTTTTCTGACCCTCAAAAATTCTGGAAAAATATTGAAATGATAACTTGTTGAGTTTTCTAGATTATGTTTAAAAATGGCGATTTTTGGATGTATAGATTAGGAGTTATGAATTTTATGGAAAAAGACTATTTTAAAAGTAAACCCTTATAACTCCTTGTGGTTAATTCCAAAATTGGTGAAATTTTTATTGGGAGTACATGTATATAACAGGAGTATACCTTGTAAATTTCAGAATTTTTGGACAAAAGTACAATTTATGATAAATGTCTAAATATTCGGCAGTTTTGTCCATATGAAAAATAGTAAATGAATTTTAAAAATTCCGAGAAAAATATATGTTCAATATGGGACTATATTCTGCTAAATCCCAAAAAAAAGAAATATTTTTGGAACTGACTTGGTATTTTTCATGAAAATAAACTAGTTATGAGTAAATGAATTAAATATGTTATATGAAGTAACAAAATTGGAAAATAGGATTTTATGGCTTGGGAATCCTATATAGGGTATATACAGATTTTTGATGAGGGATTTAATCATTGGTGATGAAAACTTATGAGTATGACATTTTTAAATGATTAAATACATTATTTGGTAAAGTGTAAACAATTGAAATAAATTCTTTATAAGTTTAAGAAGTGATTAAAATATTGTTATAATATTAATAATATTAGATTATGAGTTTATTAAGTGATTGATAATATTTGGATAAATTTAAAGTCTTTAATATTTATCCTTGTTTTCGTTTGATTAATGCTTATATCATTGTCATCATCCTCATGCTTATATTGTGATGAAAGTCATCTTTGGCTTATGTGCAAAGATGGATTGTTGATTATTGATTTTATAATTGTATATCTTTGGCTTACGTGCAATGATGGACTGTTGATTATTGATTTTACAGTTGTATATCTTTGGTTTACGTGCAAAGGTGAATTATTAATTGATGAGTATCTTTGGCTTATATACATAGATGAACTGTTTATTGGTATGATTATGACCAGGAATCATTCGATATAATCATGACCCATAATGTTATAGATGATGTGGTAAAAGTCCTCATTGGCCTGTAGTGCATTGATGGACAGTTATTGGTATGATTATAACCAGAGATTATTTGGTATAATCATGACTATTGATGATTACATGAATATCCTTGGCTACAGTATAGGGATGATTCGATGATGTGGATTATTTATTAAGCTGAGTCTCAGCAATAAAATATTGATTATACACTTTTATTTCGTAAAAGATAGTAGATATCATGCTCTACTTGACTCTTCTAAAATACAGTTGTATATCTTTGGCCTGTAGTGCAAAGATGAATTGTTAATGAATATCTTTGGTCAGTAGTGCAAAGATGAATTTATTAGTATGATTATGGCGGGAATTTTGATTTGGTATAACCATGATTTTGATGTTTCCGGGTAAAGATAGGTGATGAAAATTATCTTCAATCCGGTGCGAAGAGGAAGTTAGAATCACAATTATGATTATGAGTTATTCATATGATTGTGGACAGGAATTGTTGATTGGTGTTATAGGGATAAAACATTATTGGTGGACTTTTAACATGGAGAAGATAATAGATCTGATGGTCTATTTGACTCTTCTAATGGATTGCTCGTTCCGCTGCAACTATGGTTGAAAAGTTTTATTATCTACCATATGTTATAAATCTTTGATTTATTACTGATGAAGGCTATTGATGATGTAAATTATCTTTAGTCATGATATTCTTTACTGGGCTAGTTGTGCTCACCCTTTTGCTTCACAATTCCTTTCAGGTAATAAAAGTGTAGCTGGGTCGAGCGGGGGTAATAGGAGAATAGAACGGTGGTCTATAGGTATTGAGGTTCTTCCTAAATAGTATGGAAATAATTTTATTAAGAACTTTAGATAAGTGTGTCGTATTGTATACGTCATTTGATATTTAATTTTGGTGAACCGAAAAAGGTGAGGTGAACCCAACTTTGGAAGGTGTTTTGCCACTATCATACAAGATGCCTAATGACATACAACCTCGTGTTATCATAAGACAGGGTTGTGCACATCCACTTGCTGAGTATATCTACGAGCACTACCTATATAATCTTTGAGTTTGTTTGAAATATGATTCTCAATTGGAGACAATGGAGATAATTATAAGTCAAGAAAAGACTCACCATTGGAAAGAAGATGAAAGCAATCTTCTTGTTTTTCTTTGGGAACTATTGAGTCAACCTAGGATAATTCTGTGGACATATGATATCTATCATAACCTAGACGCATGGCCTCCCATGTACGAAGGTTTCCTTGAGTATTTTCCAAAGATTTTAATTTCTAAAATAGTTATTGACTGTAATTTTATGTAAAGTACCATTGTAAGGTTGTGGTCGAGGCACCATGAGAGTTACATACATTTGTATTAAAACTACCAGTTTAACTGTGGTCGTATTCTACACGACAGTTCAACAGTTGTATAAATGAAGTTTGTAAATGATTTTTATAGTGTGATATCTAGCGACTCGGAATGGGTCGTGTGGACCTATTTTGGGAGAGTCACAAATGGTATCAGAGCTTAAGGATATGGTCGCTGGCGAAGATATTAGTCTAGAACTAGAAGGGGAGAGACGAGTAATATACTTCGCTAGGGTGTGACTTACCTAAGCTGAAATTGTTTATTTGATAAGTTGACAAATTGTGATCTGTCAATTAACCTTTGTTTTGAAGATATATTCTAGAATGATATCTGAAATACAGGAGATGAACAATGGAGAAATCATGATACAGAGGAAATAACCGGGAAGGTACAACCCGAAAAGAAAGCAAGGTATTCTCATCTCTTCGAACTACCAGGTACGTAAATTTCGAGGGCGAAATTTCATAAGGAGTGGAGATTGTAAGACCCCAAATTTTACGAAATGAAAGTATTCAATTTTTATAATTATTATTCTATTTAGTAAATGGTTAAATTGATAAAAGTACAGTAATACGCATGGTTGCATAGTAGCATTGATAAGTGGATTTTATATACCCTTCTCCGGTATCTTTTACTTGAATTAGTTGCTTATATTTATGTGTCTTAGTTACTTTTCATGTATTTTGTGTTCATTTTGTAGGTTATACGTTTGGGAGCGGTGTGAGAGACTATTGGTAAGGAAAAGCAAAGAAAACGCAAAGAAAAGCAAACCGGACATCATTTGGGCTTTCATATTTACTTCATGTTCTTGGTTTGGAACTTAGCTTACATTGAAAAGCATCGTCTTAGCTTTTCGAAACATTTTGAATCATTCCAATCAGAGTTCGGATGCAAGAGTTATGATCGTTGTACCAACGGACGTCGAACGTCATGGTTTTGGGAGATCATTTGCATAGCAGTCACTTCCAGCTCAATTTCAGCCTTCATCCGCCAATAATTTCTTAATCCTCAAAGAATAAAAGTTGTAGATCTCGTCGATATCTTCGATTTGATAGGTGGCAGTCCCCGTAACTCTTCCCGGATCAAAAGTTATGGTAGTTTTTACGAGGACGGCGTCGGAGCGTAAAATGTCGAACATGGGGCGTGGCGGGGAGCGATGTCTGAAGCGTCGTGCCAAATTTGGGGCGCTGGGGGAAGAGCTTGGTGCGGCCTGGACACGTTTTGGGCGAGTTTTGACACCTTTTTGACTCCAAATTGGATTGGGTTTGTTCCTAAGCTAAAAATTGGACTTGTAACCTATAAATACATGATGTAAGGCATAAAATAAAGAGAGGTTACATAGATTAGACTAGAGATGCACTCCATTAGATTAGAACATAACCCTAGTTCTTATTAGTTTTGGAGATTGAAGCAAATTGAAGAACACTGAAGATCAAGAGCAAGAGCTAGAAGGGAGCATCAGATTTGCTGACAACAGATTCTATTCTCTTCTCTTATCATACTTTTATCTTTTAATGTCTATTCAATTGTGGATTCTTGATTTTAATTCATTAATTATGAACTAACTCTTTCATTAAGATTTCAATTAAACTTTTTATGATTATGAATTGATTATTTAATTTATTCCAATTATTTATGTTGAAGTGAATTGTTCATCTTGCTTTGAGCTTATTGATTAATTATCTGATCAATAATTACCTTGTTACTCTAGAAGGAATTGAGAGAGGAATTCTAGGTTAGGAACTGGGCATGATGACATGTGACTTAGTTATTTGCACAGTGAATAATTAGGTTTGTGAATAGAATGAGAATATCTATTTGCCGCATGTAACACATAAGGAATTAGGATTGTAGCGAGTTTAATTCAATTGTTTTGCATAGAGATATAGCAAAATTAATCTAGGTTAAATAGAAGTCTAATGATCGCTTGAGAAAGGGCTTTTGGCATTTGAGAATTCCTGTTAACAATTCAGTAGACATAATAATTGGGATAATTGGATAATTGATTTATAGTTCATAATTGGGGATATTGGAGTCTTAACTTTTATTTATTTATAGTTCACACTTTGCAATTGTTTAAATAAAATTAATTTGGTTAAAAGTTACTACTTGGTGATTTTTATTAAATAATTCCTCGTGGGAACGATACTCTACTTTCACTTTATTACTTGTTGACCGTGTATACTTGCACGTATTCATTGATTGCGAAATCGATCAACAAGCACACGGTATTGATTATTGATGCTTATGTGAAAAGTCACTCAGTTATACTCAATTATTGCTACAATAATTGCTGCATCATATCTATCATATTATTGATTCAATTATTATCACAGTATCATCTGCATAATAATTTATATATTATTAAATCAATAATTGAGACGACAAAGTTATTCATATTATTATTTGCAATAATGACAATGTCTAGAAGTTCTGTCAAGGAGAGGTTTGGTCACCTAATTGCGGGCCAATAAGGAGAAATCCTTATCGGAATGCCCCCTCTTTCCTAGGAACGACCAGGTTGTTAAATATTGTGAGTTATAATATTAATGATGAATATTATTAAAAATTGAATTTGAGTTCGGAGTTGAATTTGGAGACGCGAACGTGATATTTGAGTCTGGAACGATAAAATTAGTAAAACTAGACTATAAACACAAAATTTGTCGGGGTTGACTTTTTGGTCAAAAAAAGTCAATAGTTGACTTTTTTGGAAAAAGTCAAACTTTGAAATTTTAGAAATGAAATTTTTGAGAAAAATATTTCCACTGTGTTGGAATTGTTAGTGTTATAGAATTTGTTATTGTTATATATATATATATATATATATATATATATATATATATATATATACACACACACAGTAGTTAGTTATTAAATTCGTGAGAACTGACTTTGCAGGAAGGAAGTTATAATAACAGTGTATATGTATGAAAAATGGCTTAAGAGAGTATAAAATTTCTTGTCCAATATGTGTGATAATCTGCAATTTTATGTTGGATTGTGTTAGTATGTTAAGAAACAAAAATAATGTATTTTGAATCGTGTTAATTGGTTAAGAAACGAAGTCGTGGCGATCGAATTCGCTAAAAGTGTTACAAATGATGAAATTGGGAAAATTGGGGTTTTGATTCTTCAAAATTGAGTACATGCAATGTTTATGTAGATAGAATAATGAATATCATTTTTATAGATGTTGTTACAAAGTTGTAGATGTTAAGTTTAATGAATTGTTGTGGAATTGGGAGAAATTAGAACTTTTGGTAAGAGCAGAGCTTCAATTCATGTTGTTGTAAAACTGATTCTGGAGTCTAGCAAGCGTCTTGCCTCTGGCACTGGCAAGCACGTACTACTTAGAAATGGAAGCCGGACTCTATGCTATCTATGGCTCTGACGCGCCAGTGGTCAGTCAGACCCAATGTTGAGTTGTTAACAGCATAACTTTGGAAATGCTAACCTAACTTATTTTAATGACCTTAAAACATGTTATAAGACATAACAACATGTTGTAATCACAACATTGAAACTATAGATTATGAATTAGTAAGTTGTGAAAGTTCGTAATGTGATGTCATTTGAATTGGAATTGGTTTGCAATTACCATGTCGTATACTATGATATAACTGAGAATTCAGTTTTGTGTTACGTGAATGAGTAGGATATTCAAGTTCTAAGTTAAGGATTATAGACTTGATTAAAATGAAAACTAAACTAATGAAATTGATGTTAATATAACTAATTAGTATTACGATTCTAATGGTATATATAGGGTAATTGGTGAACGTTTATTATATTTGTGTAGCTTACACCCGAGGCAAGTTTCCTAACTTCATTCTCTTTATAATGAATGCAAGTTCCTTATCCTAAACTTTTATTGAACAAGTTTCATAGTTATGTTATCTTTTATGTCAATCAAGCTTTCTATTCCTAAATTTTACATTAAAGTTGAGCAAGCCTATTGATTCCATCGCGTGTATGATTGTACAAGCTCTTATAGTTTAGTTAGTTACATCGAGCGAGTTTCAATTTCCTAAGTCTTGTTATTGTTATTCAAAGTATATATTGTTCTAAAACATTGATTCAAATGAGATTGTTCTAACTCTTTCGAATGTGGTGCTTTTCACGACAGTTACGATTGTATTCTCGCAGATAGATTCTACTGCTTTAACTCACATCGTATTTCGCATTTGACGATTCAACAGTTGTATAAATGAAGTTTATAAATGATTTTTATAGTGTGATATCTAGCGACTCAGAATGGGTCGTGTGGACCTATTTTAGGGGTGTCACAAATGGTATCAGAGCTTAGGGATATGGTCGCTGGCGGAGATATTAGTTTAGAACTAGGAGGGGAGAGACGAGTAATATACTTCACTAGGGTGTGACTTACCTAAGCTGAAATTGTTTATTTGATAAGTTGACAAATTGTGATCTGTGAATTAACCTTTTTTTGAAGATATATTCTAGAATGATATCTGAAATACAGGAGATAAGCAATGGAAAAATCATGATACAGAGGAAATAACCGGGAAGGTATAACCCGAAAAGAAAGCAAGGTATTCTCATCTCTTCGAACTACCAGGTACGTAAATTTCGAGGGCAAAATTTCCTAAGGAGGGGAGATTGTAAGACCCCGAATTTTACGAAATGAAAGTATTCAATTTTTATAATTATTACACTATTTAGTAAATGGTTAAATTGATAAAGAAACAAAGAATCTGGCTGTGGTTGCATAGTAGCACACGGTATTGATTATTGATGCTTATGTGAAAAGTCACTCAGTTATACTCAATTATTGATACAATAATTGTTGTATCATATCTATCATATTATTGATTCAATTATTGTCACAGTATCATCTACATAATATTTTATATATTATTAAATCAATAATTGAGACGACAAAGTTATTCATATTATTATTTGTAATAATGACAATGTCTAGAAGTTCTGTCAAGGAGAGGTTTGGTCACCTAATTGCGAACCAATAAGGAGAAATCCTTATCGGAATGCCCCCTCTTTCCTGGGAACGACCTAGTTGTTAAATATTGTGAGTTATAATATTAATGATGAATGTTATTAAAAATTGAATTTGAGTTCGGAGTTGAATTTGGAGACGCGGACGTGATATTTGAGTCCGGAACGATAAAATTAGTAGAAATAGACTAAACATAAAATTTGTCGGGGTTGACTTTTTGGTCAAAAAAAGTCAATAGTTGACTTTTTTGGAAAAAGTCAAACTTTGAAATTTTAGAAATGAAATTTTTGAGAAAAATATTTCCATTGTGTTGGAATTGTTCATGTTATTGGAAATCGACATTTATTTCGATAGTAATTGATGTCTGGAGGTTATATTGACCAATCGGGTATTTAATCGAATAAATGATCAATTAATTGCTATTAATTCACATGATTATAACTATTTGTTCATATATGTGTACTATTGATTCACATTCTTGTACTATTAGGGGAGTTGGTGCAAGATTGATAATACTTCCATGACTAAGTTAAAAATGGAGGTATAAATGGAGGTACTATACTGTAATTCGTATTTTCATATGATTATAACTATTGATTCACATGATTGAACTATTGATTCACATTATTTACTATTAGGGGAGGTGGTGCAAGTTTGATAATACTTGCAGGACTAAATTAAAAATGAAAGAAAAGTGGAAGGTATTGATTGTAATATTTTGAGCCCCAAAATGCGTAATTATCGAAACTATATTTTCCTATAAATAGAAGCTCATTCTTCCTTCATTTCTCACCAATTCACTAAAGTTTTAGAGCAATTATTATAGAGATATTATAGAGAGAAAGAAGAAGAGAAGTCCGCTACCTCACTATTCCAAGATCACGGTCTTCTTTTGAGGTAAGGGTATTATTTCTTTCGTATTCATGAAGAGAGTTATTGTTATTCCATTCCTTATTATTACATTGGAATAACTCAGATGTGCTGACCACCGTAGTATACATGGTGAAATTCTTACATTATTCCATTCTTTATTATTATGTGGGAATATCCCGTCATGCAAGCGGATTACGCATGACTTGGTTCCATTCTTTATTATTATTCGTTGGAATAACCCGTATGCATGCGATGGCTCATCGCATGCACAGTGAATTCTGTTGTTATTCCATTCTTTATTATTACATTGAATATCTTGTGCGTGCGGATTACGCATGACATTTGGTTCCATTATTTATTATTACATTGGAATAACTCGTTCTATGCGGATTCTATCGCACGCCTAGTGAATTCTCGTTGTTATTTCATTCTTTATTATTTCATTTGGAATATCACATGCATGCGATTACGCATGACTGGTTCCATTCAATATTATTCATTGGAATATCACATGCATGCAGATTACGTATGACCGGGTTCCATTATTTATTATTACATTGGAATATCCCAT
This sequence comes from Panax quinquefolius, assembly GCA_020205615.1. Classification (NCBI taxonomy): domain Eukaryota; kingdom Viridiplantae; phylum Streptophyta; class Magnoliopsida; order Apiales; family Araliaceae; genus Panax; species Panax quinquefolius. The sequence continues at coordinate 45,720,002 of CM035163.1, read as the reverse complement.
CATCTGGATTTGATTACGTATTTGACTGGTTCTATTATTTATTAATCTGTTGGAATAACCGGTCTATGCAGTCTATCGCATGCCTGGTGAATTTTGTTGTTATTCCATTCTTTATTATTCTGTTGGAATATCCTGTCAGTGCGGATTACGCATGACCTGGTTCCAATTTTTATTATTCTGTTGGAATATCATGTATGTGCGGATTAAGCATTACCTGGTTCCATTCTGTATTATTCTGTTGGAATATCATGTCTGTGCAGATTACGCATGACCTAGTTCTATTCTTTAATATTCTGTTGGAATATCCTGTCTGTGCGGATTACGCATGACCTGGTTCCATTCTTTATTATTCTGTTAGGAATAACCTATCTGTGTGGTCTATCTCATGCATGGTAAATTCTTCTGTTATTCATTCTTTATTATTCTATTGGAATAACCTGTCTATGTGGATTATCGCATTCATGGTGAATGATCCCTTGTATTCATTCCTTACTAAATTGTGTAAATGATCTGTCTACGTGGGTTACGGCATGGCGGGCGAAAATCCATTTGCAGTTTCATAATTTTTCTGACGTACAAAAATTCTGAAAAATATTAAAATGATAACTTGTTGAGTTTTCTAGATTGTGTCCAAAAATGGCGATTTTTGGATGTATAGATTAGTAGTTATGAATTTTATGGGAAAAGACTATTTTAAAAGTAAACTCTTATAACTCCTTGTGGTTAATTCTAAAAGTGGTAAAATTTTTATTGGGAGTACATGTATATAACAGGAGTATACCCTGTAAATTTCGGAATTTTCATATAAAAGTATAATTTATAATAAATGTCTAAATATTCGGCAGTTTTATCCATATGAAAAATAGTAAATGAATTTTAAAAATTTCGAAAAAAATATATGCTCAATATGGGACTATATTCTGCTAAATCACAAAAAAAAGAAATATTTTTGGAACTGACTTGGTATTTTTCATGAAAATGAACTAGTTATGAGTAAATGAAATAAATATGTTATATGAAGTAACAAAATTGGAAAATAGAATTTTATGGCTTGGGAATCCTATATAGGGTATATACAGATTTTTGATGAAGGATTTGATCATTGGTGGTGAAATCTTATGAGTATGGCATTTTTGAATGATTAAATGCATTATTTGGTAAAGTGTAAACAATTGAAATAAATTCTTTATAAGTTTAAGAAGTGATTAAAAATTGTTATAATATTAATAATATTAGATTATGAGTTTATTAAGTGATTGATAATATTTGGATAAATTTAAAGTCTTTAATATTTATCCTTGTTTTCGTTTGATTAATGCTTATATCATTGTCATCATCCTCTTATTGATTGAACTAGTCTATAATGGAATAGTGTTCTAAAATTCTTGAACCACAGGTAATTTAGTTCTGAGCTAAACTTTCTTTAGTGTAGAAATTCTAAATTCAAGTTGTGACGAACAACCCTAACATAGGGGATTTTGTACATGTAACGTTTAGATGTTTGTTCACAATACATGGTACAAAGGGCTCATCCCCCTAAGTACGTTAAGAAGGGTCTGTATAGTTTAAATGACTGTTAAGGTTGAGGTAATAATACTTAAATATCGGGGACATAGTACGTGGTCTTAAGACCCTCAGATATTAAATTTGAACTTGTTTTTGATTTTTAATTCGTAGAGCAAGTTCATTGTTGTTCAACATTCATTGTTCATTCACATGTTGTTATCTACTACTCTTTATATCAGTGAGCAATTGTTTGCTCACTCTTGCGTTTAACACTGCAGCTAAAGTTGAGAAAGTCGATGAGCCATCTACTATCAAAGGAAAGGGCAAGATGTCCAAGTGTTGAAGATTTATGAGAATTTATTTAAGTGAATTATGTTATACGAGTTATTTTATTTTATGATGTATTTCGCAGACTTGTGTAATAATTTAAGGTTAGATTACCTGGGATTGTTTTATAATGATGTAACCCTTTAATGGGAAAGATTATTGTTTAAGTTATTTAAATTGTGTCTTTATCCTTTATGATGGGTAGCTAGATGTAATAATTTTTGATAGTGAGCACCAAATTATGTGGGAATGGAGTACCTAAATTTGGGGGTGTCACATGTACCAACTCAACCGAGTTTTGAAAAGTTTTCGCAATATGGCCCAATATGTGACTCCATTTAATTGGTCTGGAACTCGAGATTCATAGAGTTCGGGGGCTTGCCTAAGTGATGGGAAGGTGTTAGGCACCCCCCGACTTCCGTGAAACACGGTTACCACTACTTTTTCATTCCCTATGCATTGTGTGTGTGTGTGTGTGTGTTGAAAGTTTTTGTTTGGCAAAGATGTTTTGTGCTTTGTTTTGAAAGTAGTGTTGTGCCTCTTTGAACCTATGTATAAAGGGTTTGATTTACAAAAAAATCAGTTTTAACAAGATATGAAAGTGAGGCTATGAAATCTAATTTTCAAACCCTTTTGCTCGAATAGAAATCGAGGCCCTTTGATACTACCAATTTTATTTTAATTACAACTTTATTTGATTTTGTTTCTCAAGATGCGAAACATCTTCAAGGCTAAATACGAACTATTTACAGGGGTCGGACTTCTTATGGACATGTAAGCCATCGAAGTAAGCCCGAGCACCATATACATGATTTTTAATTATTTTAGAACCTTAAATCCGGATAACCGTTTTAAGGCCCTGGATTTACATGTACAAAGGGTTGCAAGCTAACTATATAACTTAAACAAGTCCATCACAGGAATCGAGTTTTAAATTCATTGATTGAATCATTATCCGAATGGTTCCTAGGCTCACATCAATCATTTAACAGCTTGAACAATGAAAATATTATAAGAAAATAGATATTTACATTAAATTACGCCAAACAAGTGATTTATTGATCAAATACTTGTAGACGAGTCAACAAGCTTCCCGTTTTCTCTAGATACAGATCTAGAATCACGTGGTTAGTTAATATTTACAAAACTAGAAAGAAAACTAGATCTATCTAGATCTTTGTTATTCTAGCTTAACGGTTCAGGTTTTACAACTTTTGAACCGATTAAAAACTAGATCTGGCTAGATCTAGTATAGATCTAGTTAATACATTGATAAATATCGACTATTTACAGAAAACGAACAGTTAAAACCGCTATCCAGACACCTCCAAACAATATCTATGTATATACAACACTTATATATATAGTAAAGCAAGAAATAAAAGTATAACTGAAGAGATCTTACAGTCTGGCATGACAACTGCTATTGAACGTCTTTTAACGCCTTTAAATTTGGTTTCTGCCGGTTAAAACTTGATATGTATAGAAGTGTTTACAGAAGAGATTTGCAAAGATTGAAGTAAGATTTGAGTTGTTTCTCTCTCTAGATCTCAGATTTTCTCTCTCCTACACCCTTTCTCTCTCTCTCTCCAAAACTACTGAAAATGAGCTGGGGGTCTGATATATATGGGCTCTGCTGCCTCAAAGTACGTGCACCTCGATCGCTGTGCAGACTGCTTGAAACCTTCATAACTTGCAATCCGAGAATCCTATGGAGATGTGTTATACCATTTCGGAAAGATTTTTTCAAGAGCTACGCAATGACATAGGGCTTGCCCTTTTCCGAATCCAGGAAGATTAGTCCATGATCATAATAGCATCTTCAAGTCTTCGCATGCAGTCCGTTGAGCTGTCTTGCGCAGTTTGCACTCGGAATTATTACGATGGCTCTTTGTGACCCTATCTACAGCTGGATAAATGTTTGTTGATGTTGAGTTGTTAACATTCTCTCTTTTCCCTCCCAGGATTGTCTTCAGGGTTGAGGTGGCTTTTGGTTTTCCCTTGGGGTTGGGTTGTCCCTCGGGGTTGGCTCTAGGGTTTGACTACTGTTGATTCTGTCTTTCCTCGGGATGGTCTCCGAGATTGATTTGATATCACACGGGACTGTCTTCAAGGTTTGGTTTGATATCCCATGGGGATATCTCTGGGGTTTGAGGTTTACTGTAGTCGTCCGGGGTGTAAAAATACGTTTTTGCCCTCTTACATGATTAGTACCAAGAAAATAAAATTTCGAATGTCTACATTGTGTGTTTGACAATGACTTATAAGTTGGTTGAACCAACTTAATAAGTTATTTTGTATTGTTTAAGTGATTGGCAACAACTTATTTTCTTACTTATAAGTCATTATTAATAAACAAAAAATTTTAACTTATTTAAAAATAACTTATAAGTCATTTCTAATAAGTTAGTTTGACCAAATATAATATCTATTTTGCCCCTCTTCTATTTTGCTAAATTATGTCTTTATCATTTTAACCTTATATTTGATTTCTTCTCCAACAATTTTTTGAAAAGGGTAACATAATCTACTTGTTTATACAGGAATTAGAGATAAATAAGCTTAAATTTCATGGAAGATGATAAGAAAATTTCATTGGAAAGAGCAACGATTACCCAAAAGATGAATACTAAACCTTTGTAATTTTTCATCATATAACCCATTTTAGTAATCAATTGGGAACTAAATTGCACTGTTTCTATTTGGATTAAAGTTATATCTGATCTAAGATGTGTGTAAAGGGATAGATCCCTGACTTGAAATTTTTCACGTTCTGATTCCCGAACAAACAAATCTACAGAGTATTTTGTATTTTTATTAAAATAGTTTAAAATATTAAAGAATTTATCCAAAGGGATAGAAATTTTACAAACAAAGCTACATAGTATTTTATATTTTTATTAAAATAGTTTTAAATATTGAAGAACTTACCAAAGGGATAGAAATTTTACCAGGGTCCAAAACATTGTTGGAAACTTAGATTAGTAGTGAAACCTTTATTATTATTTTTATTATTATTTATTATTTTTCTAATTTAGGGAAGGGGTTAAACCTAGTAGCTCTTACTTTAGAAGGGCCTCGCCGTTGGTTTTATTATAATTAAGAAAAAGTAATTGTTTTGTTCCCGTAAATAATTCCTCCAATTTCATATGAATCCTATCTATAAATATTATTAATGATAGGCTTCATATGAAATTGGAGGAATTATTTACGGAAACAACACAATTCCTCTTTCTTAAGTAAATTTGGAGGATTTATTATTATTATTATTATTATTATTATTATTATTATTATTATTATTATTATTATTATTATTGAGATATATTATATTTATATTATATTATATTTATAATACAATATATATACATGAATATATAATATTATTATATTATATTGTTAGGAGCTGTTTTCTACCGAGCCTTCATGTGGTAGAAGGCTGACATTAGAAGAAGGCTTTAGGAGACCAACGAATTTTGAAGCCCATGGATTGGTTGGAGGTGTTCGGGTCGGTATTCGAGTCCTTCTGGGTCGGAGCCCCACCTTCGTGGATGTTCTTCGGGGTCGGTATCCGAACCCTTTGGGCCGGAACCTTACCCTGTCATGTGGTGTTTGGGGTCGGGATTTCGAGTCCTTTGGGCCGAGGCTCGATCTAGATGGTGGGATCGTTTAGGCATATACAGTGGGCTCTCTTGCGTGCAGAGTTTGAGATCCTAATCATAATTGAATAAGGTAACTCCAAAGGTAGCGGTTGGATTGGATTCTACTTGCACCTTTTAAGGAGATTGTGTTGGACCCAAGTTATGGTAACTACCATGACTAGGAGTCCTAATCCGACTCGGAGAAGGATTCCAAAAGTGGTGAGCACTATAAATACAGGGCCAATGTTACAATTAACACGTAATACCTAATTTTGAGCACTAAACGTTTAGCCTCCATTGTTAAACCTCGTGAACTGTATGTACTTATTCTCACATCGGAGCTATCCCCCGGCGGCACAAGCCGTCAAGCTTCTGTGTGATCTGTTATTGTGCAGGTTTTAGCGCGTGAATTTTGTGATTGGACGCGCCGGCAAAACTTAGCGTTAACATATATATTAATATATTCTCATATATGGATATATTAATTTGTATTATACTTCTTTTGGATTATATGACCGTTTTAGTGTGCGAGATCAAAAAGGCAACATGATGGCCATTCGAGCACATTCATGAAAGTTCATATTTGTTTAGTGTTTTATTTAATAAAAAAATGACGATTCTTATAATATAATATTGAATTAATATATTATTTTATTAATATTATTTTTAATAATATTTATATTTTATTTTAATTTATAAGTCACATTTATAATTTATTTTAACTTAATTTCTGACTTATAAGTCAAATTGGTACCAAACGCTTTTATTTATAAATCACAATTTAAAATAACTTATAAATTAACTTAAATTTTAATTTTAAATTATTTTAAAATAAGTCGTTAAAAAGGCGTACTATATCCAGAGTACACTTGGTAATGTGAATAATGTTCAACCAGTGACATATATTACGAAGAGTTTTTAAGAAATGTATCATAAGTATGACTATTTCTAAATTATGATTGTAGATGACTTTATTAAATTTATATTTTTTTCCTCAAAGAAATATGAATAAACAAATAAATAAATAAATGAGTCAGTCTTAAACTCGAATTCGACCAATTAAGCCTAACGTGAACTTAAACTCTATACACGAGCCGAGTTTGTAAATAAAATTTTAGTCGTTTAAAGTCCGATCTGACTAAGCTTATTTAACTTTTAAACGAGTTTGAGATTATCAAGTTAAAGTCTGACTCGACTCGAGTCAACTCGATTCATTTAAGATCTTATTTGTGAAGCTAGTAATTATTTGTTAGGGTTGTTTTACAAAGAAAAATAACGTTGTTACTATATGAAACATGAGTCTTATTTTTTGTAGCGCCTTTCTGATAATGTTTTTTTAATAATTTTACAGACACAAATTATTCTATTAATATTTTACAAACTGTTGATGTGGCATACTCCACCTTAGCTTTTTATGTGGGGCCGAAGACTACATTGAAGCAATTTGTTGATCAATATGCTGAGGTTGAGTATGTCACATTAGCAATTTATAAAATATTTGTAGAATAGTTTGTGTCTGTAGTGTCGACGTCGGGAAAAACTTCCTCTTTACTTGGAATTCCTTTTTTTACCCTTTATGTTTTCTCTGTATTGAATTTTGTTTGAAAGAGCGAGTTTAAAAAGAGTCCGACACAAAATGTCGACGATTTAAAAATTCAGAGTCACCAGTTGGTAGTTTTGAAATGGTTATACCAACTCAACCGAATTTGAAAATATTTACACAAAGGCCCAATTGTTGGACTCTATTTAACAAGACTTGAAAACTGAGATTCATAGAGTTCGAGGGCTTGATTAAGCGCAGCGATGGGGTGTTAGGCACCCCGACTTCCGTGAAAACACTTGCTTCAAGCGTCTTTTTAATTCCCTAATTTATCTGAAGTTTGTGTGTGTGTTAATTGGGCCTAAGTGCATTTATTTGGAAGTAGTGTTATGCCTCGTTTGAACTTATATACAAAGGGTTTGATTTCTATAAAGTTCAATTTTAAGCAATATGTGCAGAAATGATATTTTAAAAACAGGTTTTCAAACCCTTATGCTCACATAGTAATTGAGACCTTTGATACTTTCATTTTATTTCGTATTCGGTTTGGTTTGATTTTATTCTCGAGATGCTAAGCATATTCGACAAAATAATATACATATAAGTGTCGGGCTCTTTATGGGCATGAAAGTCATCGAAGGATATCCAAATGCCACAAATATAATTTATAAGCTAACTACACAGCTAAAAAGGGTCCATTATGGGAATCAGATCTAGATCCGTCAGCTTGATCTTAGATCTCGTGGCTCCTAGCTAGACTCACACAAGAAAACTATAAAGAAAATTAGATTTGAATAAATCTTAGTCATTCTAGCTCAACGATTCTTGTTTTGCAACTTTGAACCGGTTAAAAGTTAGATATGGCTAGATTTAGATAAATCTAGTCCACAGATTTAAATATTATGGATTTACATTGAATGAACAGTTAAAACAAATATTTAAACGCAGTAAATAGTTAATATATATATATATAACAAAGCAGTAAAAGGTCACGAATTAGCAATCCAGGACAAGCTGGTATATATATATATATATATATATATATATATATATATATATATATCAAAGCAATAGAAAGGTTCAAATCTGAAAAAATCTTACAGTGTGCTGCAAAAAAGGCTTAAGACCGCTTTTGGAGCTTGAAAACTTAGTTTTCACCGGTTAAAAATTTGATATGTCGTAATATATAAGTATACAAGTGTTTAGAAAGAATAATATTTAAGTTAGAAACACTATATGAGGGGTTAAGAGATGAACTAGACAAAGTTTTCTCTCCGTTTTCCTTTTTTTTTCTTTTTGGCTGATGGGAGGTCTAATTATATACCAAAGTAGTCGCGGGTCTACTCGCGGCAGCCGCGAGTCTATTTACGGCTACCCGGGTGTGCCTGGGTCCCGTGGGTCCCGTTGTCTCGAAGTACATGTACTTGGGCTAACACGTTGTCCGCTCGAACCTTCATAACTTTCAATCCGGGAATCCAATGGAGGCGTTCTATACCTTTCCAGAAAGCCCTTGATGAGAGCTACAAAATGACATGGGATTTGACATTTTCTAAATTCGAGAAGATGGGTCCATGACCAGATCTTCAAGTCTTCGCAGTTTATTCGTTGAGCTGCCTTGTGCTATTTTCACTCAGAATTGAAGTTATGGTTCTGCATGACTTATTTTTTAGTGTTTGGGATGAATTTATGTCGAATTGGAAAAATTACTATTTTTCCCCTCCCAAGTTGGTTCTGGGCTTGATGCAGTTATAACTGTCTTTTCTCAGGGTTGTCTCCGAGATTGGACTATTGTTACCTTTTGACAGTCCTCAAGGTTGTCTCTGAGGTTGGTTTGATTTCCAGGGGTTATCTCCGGGCTTTGAACTTGATCTCCCGGGGTTATCTCCAGGGCTGGATTCGATCTCCCGAGATTTCCTCTAGTGTTGGATTTGATCTCCCGGGGTTATCTATGGGGTTTGGATTTGATCTCCCGGGGTTGTCACCGGGGTTGGACTTGATCTCCCGAGGCTTGATTTGATCTCCCAAGGTTATCTTCGGGGATGGATTTGATCTTTCGTGGTATTCTCTGGGGATGGATTTGATTCTCCCAGTGTTGTCTCTAGGGCTTGGATTTAATCTCCCGGGGTTGGATTTGATCTCTCGGGGTTGTCTTTGAAGCTGGATTTGATCTCCCGGGGTTGTCTCTGGGATTTAAATTTGATCTCCCAGGGTTTTTTCTGGGGTTTGGCTTGATGATTTTGACTTCCAGGGTTATCTCTGGAAGATAAAAAATGATTCTGCCCCCCTTCATGGTTAGTAACAGGAATGCAAAATTTTGAGTGTCTACAGATGCCTCTCTTTATCATGTTTATGCAATGCAATGGCATGAACAAGATAAAAATTACCAGATACTTGAAATATGACAAGATTAAATGATTTCATACAATGCAGCATGATGTTATGAATGCTGAATGTTTTTAGTTGGAGTTATTTCCAATGGTATTCTATAAATGTCTACTCCCGCCATTTCTGCTTGGGATGGAGTTGTCAATGATGGTCTCTACTGAACCACCTTGATGTCTATCCAAACGGTAGTTCACAAAGCTTTCATCACCGGATCTTTCCCGATGCTACATTGGATTGAAGCCAATGGTTGAAATGTCCATCAGTGTTGTTAAAACTAATTCGACGTCATGTTGGCAGATATGCTTTTACGACCCCTGTTGTGGAGGATTTCCTATGGCTGAGACCATTGGATTCTGATGTTGAGGTTGTCACCAATGTTCTTTATCTTTAGATGTGCTTTTTGACTTTATTTTCGCCGAAGATGTTCCTTTCTTTTACGAGTGACTCTCTGGGGATCATTGATGTTTATACTGATGATAGCTTGCCTTGATTGCCATCATTAGATTCTTCCTTCCATTACACTAGGATTGTCACCACCGCCTGGGCTTTCTATCAGGTTGATACTGATAGCTCCACTAGAGATAAAATTTTTACTGCTTGCTTTCACAGCATCCTCACAATACTTACTCGAACGGTAGTTTTGTGAAGGTTGACCATCATCGACTTTCCTTGGTGCCTACTTGAACAATAGTTTACAACCGTCTGGAAATCACTGAACCTTCGTGGTGCCTCGGCTGGGGATTTATATAATAGATTCCATTATCGATCCTCCCCGATGCTACGCTGGAGTTGTCACCAACGGTTTTCATCATCAGATCTTTCCTGATGATACGCTGGAGTTGTCGCCAACGGTTTGCAATATCAAATGCTCTACTCTTTGATAAAACAGCTTTCAACGGCTTACATCACCGGACCATTCCCGATGCTATGCTGGAGTTGTTTCCAATAGTTTACACTATCAAACATGCTGACCTTCGATGAAGTTGTTTTCTACGGTTTACATCACCGGACCATTCCCGATGCTACATTGGAGTTTTCGCCAACAGTTTACGCTGTCAATCTTTCTGATCTTTGTTGAAGTAGTTTTCAGCGACTTACATCACCGGACCATTCCAGATGCTACATTCGAGCCATCGCCAACGGTTTGCGTTGTTAATCATTCTGACCTTCGTTGAAGTAGTTTTCAACGGCTTACACCACCGGATCATTCCCGATGCTACGCTGGAGTAGGCGCCAACGGTTTATAATGTCAATCATTCTGACCTTCGTTGAAGTAGTTTTCAACTGCTTACATCACATGTCCATTCCTGATGCTACGCTGGAGTTGTCACTAATAGTTTACACTATCAAACATTGTTGATATCTCTGCTGGGGATATCTTTTTGACGAACTATATCCCTGGAATGAATTTGGACGTTTTGATGCATTCAAACCCCATGGTTCATAACACCGGACCTTCCCGATCTTTTGATAAGGGTTGTTTTCAATAATCTTCATCATTGGCTATCTGAACCCCACATCCAAGTTAATACCAATGACTTACATGTAGATCAGAAGTTTGGTATCTGAATTCAGGGTTTCAGGCCTTTTCTGCGTAATTGCGTAGCACCTTTTTCCCTGATTTGACTTTTTAACTTTCGGGAACTCCATTACAACTCCAATTTGATCGAGCCAGAGGGGGAAGGGACCACCATGGGTGGCCGCAGGTAGACCCGTGACTGCCATGAGTTAACCTGTAGCTCCCATCAGGTATAATTACTCCCTCACTTCTCTTTCATAAGTCAATATTTTTAAGTTGAACAAAATAGAAAATCCAAAATTACTTCTCCAGATCTACTGAGTTCGGACTACTTTTTACAAAATCCGTCACCGTACGAACGTTCTACACTACTCAGGTAATGTTTACATGTTTTCTTTTCAAATTTTGACCGTTAGAATGTTAGATTTCATATAGAATGCTTCTAAACAATATATAGTGAATATACATGCTCAAATGACTTGATAAAAATTATTCAAATTAGTAAATGTTCATATTTTACCATGCTGAATGTATTGATGTGAAAAATTGACATTTGAGACAGTCATTTGGCACCTTTTTTGCTATTTTATTCATCCTATTTAAGGACAAATGAGCATGGATTTTTAAATAAAGCACACATGGTAATTTGGCTGCCATGGTGGATTTAATTTTGAATTTTTTTCATGCATATGAGATGTTCATGATATTGGGTTGGTGTGCTATTGAATGGTTACCTAGTCATGCCTATGTGCATGTGGACAGTTTATTTTACAAAGGAGACTGACAAATTTTTTTCATGAGCCTAAGTATTTAATAAACATACAATTTTAACTCTACTGTAGAGGTATATTAACGTAATGCATGCATTAGGAATTATATTATGATTGAAGTAATTATTTAAATTTAATAAGCTTCAAGTTTAAAACTTACTTCACCTTTTCTGAGGTGATTTGAAGACTTTGCTCAGATTATGGACTCAAATCAGTTTAGTAGCTCTCGTAGGGCCTTCGCAGGTGTGAGTAGGAGAGCTTCTAATATTCCTCAGTCTCGTCCAGCCTGGAAATCTCGCCGATTAACTGAGTTAGCTAATCGCCCTATCCAGGTTGAGAGGCCAGATATCGTGGACGAGGAGGAGGATGTTCTTATTCCGGATCTTGCCCCTTCTTCTTTCATTCCCTGCCAAGAGCTTCTAGCTATTAACGTGACGATTCCAGATCTTCTGGATGATTTGAGTCGTCACCCCTTGATCTATCTTTATGTGAACGAGGTCATAGTCGTTTCCATCTTTCTTTTCCCACTTTTGGGGTTAGGGTTATGATCTTGATTTGCAATTTGAAACAGGTTCCCGGCTTTACTCAGCCCAGGGGGAACTGGTTTAGCGTTCACTCTTTGTACTAGACCCTCTATCCAGAGTACCGGGAGATCGTCCATTCATGGGGCTTTCAGGCTTTCTTTTTTATTCCTCCCCGTCGCTGCCCCAGGGTTATCTGAGGGCTTTGTTTGAGCTCTGGTTCCACTAGACCCAGTTTCTCCATTTGTTGGATTGCGAGGTGATGATGACATCGATGGACTGGCGGTTCATCATTGGGTTGGAGTTTACAAGGGCGTCAGTTCCTTTGGTGGCTGACATTTCCCCGACTGTCATTCGCTCCTTTTTGGGAGTTCCTTCCATGGCCCTCAAGGGTCAGACCATTCACTCTAGGCTCTTGAGTGTGGATGCCATGAATAGGGCTTTGACTGAGACTTTGCCAGATAATTCGAGGGGTTAGAGATCACATAATTTGGTGATTGTTCCTGATCATCATCAGGGGTTCACTACAAGAAAACGGTCTATCAGCGACTGCATATTAGCGATCATTGTCGGTCATAGAGATACCTATCAATGACCGATCAGTAGTCGATGATAGTCGTCAAGATAAAATCTGTCATTGATGATGTGCACCGGCGACCACTATTAGCGATCATTATGTTTGCGGCCGCTATTAGCGACCAAAATCGTCATTTCGGTCGCTAATCTAAGTCAGTATGGCTCAGGGCCAAAGGCTAACGTGGTCCACGTGTCAGCGACCGCGTGCGGTCGCTGATATCCTCAAATGTTTAGCAGTCGCTAATGAATATCAATGACCGCATGCGGTCGCTGATTTGAAAAAACTAAAAAAACAAATTTTTGCTGTTTAGCAGAATTCCCAAAAAACCTATACCTGTTTTGTACCTGCTTTATCCCAACACACATACACAACAATATAAACATCTTGCACAACAAGGTAAACATCAATCTTCCACCGACACATACACCAAACTAATATATAAACTATATAAACCTTTAAACCAATATGAATTGAATAAATATAAACAAATCTAATGTTTAAGTAACATGAATGAATATAAAAGTACAAAATTCTCAAAGAACTACAAAACACAGCTCTATCGATCGTCAAGCATCAGCGTCTTGATTAGCTTCTCCTTGATCACCCTATAATTAACAAAATAATAAAACAAGTTACAAATATATACTAACTATGTTAATATTGGTATATTATGACAATATATACAACAAATTGATTTTATACCTCGTCGCCATCCCATGTTTGTGATCTTCTGTCATTGCCATCGCTTCAAACTAACTCCTCAAGACTTGATAAGTAGGTTTCATACCTACTTATCCGGTATCTTTTACTTGAATTAGTTGCTTATATTCACGTGTCTTAGTTACTTTTCATGCATTTTGTTTTCATTTTTTAGGTTATACGTTTGGAAGTGGTGTGAGCGACTATTGGTAAGGAAAAGCACGAAAAATGCAAAGAAAAGCAATCCGGACATCATTTGGGCTTTCTTGTTCTTGGCTTGGAACTTAGACTATATTTTAGAGCTTCTTCTTAGCTTTCCAGAACATCTTTAATCATTCGAATCGGAGTTCGGATGAAAGAGTTATGACATTTCTACCAACGGACGTCGTTGAACTTCATTGTTTTGGGTGGCCACTTGCATAATAGTCACTTCCAGTCCAATTTCGACCTTCATCTGTTCGTTATTTCTCAAAACACAAAGAATGAAAGTTGTATATCTCGTCGATAGATTCGATTTGATAGGTGACAGGCCCCGTAATTCCTCCCGGATCAAACGTTATGGCCGTTTTACCGTAAGAAGATTGCAGAGAAAAATAATTGGCAGATTGGAGCAAGCCGGGGCTTGCTCTTTTTTGTTTTAGGATCCAGCCGGGCTGGGGTCAGAAATGAATAGCAGGCCACTAGCAAGCCGGGGCTTGCTATTTAAAAGGGAAAAGTCAAGCCGGGGCTTGCCTATGCGCAGAATGAGTAGTTTTTGTCTGAATTTGAGTCCGATAAGGATTGTTTCGAGTTGTTTGATTCAAGGACTTCCAAGAGGACTTAAATATATATAAAGAGACATATAAAAAGAGGAGAATTACAAGGATTAGAGAGGAGTTAGAGAAGAATTCCATTAGATTATATTGAAAAAAAAACCTAGCTATTATGAGCTTTGGAGATTGAAGCAACTTGGAGACCATTGAAGATTCAAAGTAGGAGCAAGGAGGGAGCGTCAAATCTACAGACAATAGATTCTATCTTCTTATCTTCTTCTATCTTTTTCTTTTATTGTTTATTCAATTGTGGATTCTTAGTTTTAATTCAATAATCATGAACTAATTCTTTGTTTGAGATTACAATGGATCTTATTGTGTAGTTTATTTTAATATGCTACGTTATCAATTATTATGTTCTATCATGAGGATTGTCTATTGTGATTTGGACTTAATTGTTTAATTGATTGGCCATCAATTACCGTGATAATCTATATGAACTCGAGAGATGAAGTATTGATTTAGATCTTATCATGATAGCATGTGTTCATGATTTTGTGAATAGCTAATCTTGATGAATGTTAAGGTAGAGATATGCTTGACATCGCATGTAATCGAATAGAGAACTTATTCTTCAACCTTCTTCAATTGTAATTCACATAGAGATATAGTGGGTTAGTTGATTAAGGTGTTTAATTTGATTTCTATCTTAATTGTGGATTAGCGTTAATACGGTATTAGTACATCGAGAGGTGGTTAATACTACTTTAGTGTTCTTGATTAACAATTCAGGATAGAGAATAATTGATGAGAAGTGTGTTAACTAAAATGAAGCAATAGGTGAAGTTGTGATCTTAAATCTCCGTAATCTTAATTTAACTAGTGGAATTTAATAGTAGTTTAATTTATATAATTTGAAATTCATTCGTTTAAATAAGATTGAGTTGGTTACGGGTTAGTACTTGGTGATTTTTATTAAATAATTCTTTGTGGGAACGATACTCAACTTATCACTTTATTACTTGTTGACCACGTATACTTGCGTGTTGTGCGTAATTAGATTTTACCCAACAAGTTTTTGACGCCGTTGCCAGGGAATTAATATAATAATTATTTACCAATATTAATTTCAATCAAATTAGTCTTAATTTAAACATTTTTATTTATTTTTTTATTTTCTTCCTATATTTCTCTCTTTTCAGGTACCATGGATGACTTTGCGTATCAATGGCCATACACAAACATGACTCAGCCAAGGGGAGCGGAGATTGACAGACTCGCGACACTTTCTACAATGTCAGCACAGATTGAAGAACTTTCGAGGAGGTTGGACGTTATCGCAGCCAAACAGAGTCGAAGGATGGCAATTATGTGTGACTATTGTGCTGACAACCATCCGAATCATCAATCTGACGTTAGTTAGTTTTGGTCAGTGACAACATGGTGGTGTATACCTCAACCAAAGATGCATATTATAATTACCATCAAGTTTGGGGGTATCACCCGGATTCGTCATGGAGCTACAATTATGAAGACCAATACTACGCTCCAAATCCAACATACACGCCGGAATTTTCATGTAAACCTCTATTGCCATAAGAAGAAAAGTCAAATTTGGAGGAATTACTGCCAAAGTTCATAGCATCAAATGAGGAGAGGAGGATTAATCAAGAGCGGTCAATTCAGAATCAAGAGATATCAAGGCAAAATCTGCAGAACCAGATGGATCAAATACTCAAAGTCTTGAACAACTGTCCTCAAAACAATTGGTGTTATGATGAGGATTCCGAGATTAATGAAGTGCCCGGGCCAAATCTACAACTGTATGAGCCACAAGATGTTGAAAAAGAGGAGACACGTGGGGATAATGAAAACAAGGCCGGCAAAGAACTAATTGTGAGAACCAACGATGATGAGCCAATATTATTTATGCCTCAAGTGCCTTCTCCTCCACAGTTCAAGAATCCGGTTAAATTTGCAAAACCTTGTTCGATTGGTAGTCATGTCGTCGGAAATACTCCTTGTGACGTAAAAGCGAGTACAACTTCGAAGCCATGGTGTGATGAGCTGGAGAAGATAGAAGAAGAGATTGTTGTGTCTGACAAGCCTCAATGCCAGAATCTATTTGCAGACACAATGGAGAAAAACCTAGATGTTGGACGTTCTTGAATGTATTCTTATCTAAAGAAAGCATGCTAGGTGACTTTGATACAATGGCTATCACAAATGGGAACCTACTAAAAGCTATATTATTTCCAATGGATGGAGGGTTCCTCAACTTTCGAAGAGGAATTGGATAGCATTGACCAGACAAAGTCAGGCTGAAAGACTATAAATCAAACGCTGACTGGGAGGCAACCCATGAATTTTTATATTTATATGCTTTACTAGTTTATTTAGTAGATAGGAATTAAGTTGCTTATGAAGTTCTCTTATAATCTAATCCATGTTGTCTCTCTTCATTGCAGGTATTGGAGGTCCAATGGATAGCAAAATGATCATCATGACCATCGCCGCCATCAACTCATGCTTAGGCGATTCTGAGGAAAGTTCTTCTACTTACTGCTATATTCTTACAATGAGGACATTGTAATTGCTAAGTTTGGGGGAGTTTAGTTTAGTTCGTTATTGCATGTTTAGTTTCATGTTTATGTTATGTTATTTTGCATATGTTGTTAATATAATTTAGGTTCATTACTAAAAAAAAATTCAAAAATTCAAAAATAATAGTTAGTTACTATGTTCATCTTGCATGAGTCCAGCTGTTTGATAAGTTACAGTCTATTTTAGCCAATGATGAGAATGGGATTGAGTAGGCAAGTATAGTATTGACTATTAGAGCTTTGATGTGATTTTTTGTTAGGAATTGAGTCTTTTTCTGTTTGAAACTGGTATAATAAGGATAGCACAGTAAAAACAACTTGTTAATTGATTGAGTTTAAATTGATACATAATGGGACTCTAAAGGATAATGCTAGTTTAAATGAAAGAATGACAAGAACAAGTAGTGATGGCTAAAGTTAAACAAGAACCTAAGTTTGGGGGAATATGTGAGATATATAAGCTATTGAAAAAAAAAAGTAAAAAAAAGTATGAATAAACACCGTGGCGTGCTTGTCTAGTTTTGTGGCCTTTGTTACTTGAGTAAGTAAGCCCAAGGGGATTGTCTTTACACCTAGCGCCCTAAGGTCTTAATGGTCTGGGAGTCGTTGGTCGAAAGCTCGTTAAGGTAGCATTGAAAAGCCTAAGGGAATAAGACATCACATAGCTATGTGTATATAAACCAAAAAAAAAGAAAAAAAAAGAGAATAAAACGGAAAATAAGAGAAAAAAGCCCCCGTAGATGAAAAATAAAGCATAAGTATCCCATGTTGACCCTCGATATTGGTAATTGTTTGATTTTAGTTGGATCTAGCTTGTTTTTGGATTTCTTGAGTTTACACTGTATGATGTCTTCGAAGAGACTTGTTATGTGTTAAATTTGATTTTATATCGAGTTAACATTGTTGTGGAGCACACACACATTTATACCAAATAATAACAATTTAAGACCTGATGATTGACTAGGAAATTGTTGATTGGTTTTGATATGAAGTATTATCGTGTTTACTTGATTTCTCTAAGGCCGGTTAAATAGACTTGTCTTTGTTAATACTGTTGGATTCGTAGGCATATAGATTAGTTGCATTTCATTGCATTGCATTGCATTATGTTGTGTTGCTTGGGGACAAGCAACGGTTTAAGTTTGGGGGTATTTGATAAGTAGGTTTTATACCTACTTATCCGGTATCTTTTACTTGAATTAGTTGCTTATAATTATGTGTCTTAGTTACTTTTCATACATTTTGTTTTCATTTTGTAGGTTATACATTTGGAAGCGGTGTGAGCGACTATTGGTAAGGAAAAGCACTGAAAATGCAAAGAAAAGCAATTCGGACATCATTTGGGCTTTCATGTTCTTGGCTTGGAACTTAGACTATATTTTAGAGCTTCTTCTTAGATTTCTGGAACATCTTGAATCATTCCAATCGGAGTTCGGATGAAAGCGTTATGACATTTCTACCAACGGACGTCGTTGAACTTCATTGTTTTGGGTGGCCATTTGCATAGCAGTCACTTCCAGTCTAATTTCTACCGTCAGATGTTCGTTATTTCTCAAACCTCAAATAATGAAAGTTGTAAATCTCGTCTATAGCTTCGATTTGATAGGTGGCAGGCCTCGTAATTCCTCCCGGATCAAAAGTTATGGCCGTTTTACCAGAAGACGCTGCAGTAGAAAAATAATTGGCAGATTGGGGGCAAGTCGGGGCTTGCTCTTTTGTGCCTTAGGACCAGCCGGGGCTAGGGGTCTGGGCGGAATAGCAGGCCACTAGCAAGCCGGGCTTGCTATTTAAAGGAAAAAAGGCAAGGGGGCTTGCCTATCTTGTGAAATGAGTAGTTTTTGTCTGAATTTGAGTTCGATAAGGATTGTTTCGAGTTGTTTGATTCAAGAACTTCCAAGAGGACTTAAATACATATAAAGAGACATAAAAGGAGGAGAATTACAAGGATTAGAGAGGAGTTAGAGAAGAATTCCATTAGATTAGATTAGAGTATATTAAAAAAAACCTAGCTATTATGAGCTTTGGAGATTGAAGCAACTTGGAGACCATTGAAGATTCAAAGTAGGAGTAAGGAGGGAGCGTCAAATCTACAGACAATAGATTCTATCTTCTTATCTTCTTCTATCTTTGTCTTTTATTGTTTATTCAATTGTGGATTCTTAGTTTTAATTCAATAATCATGAACTAATTCTTTGTTTGAGATTACAATGGATCTTATTGTGTAGTTTATTTTAATATGCTACGTTATCAATTATTATGTTCTATCATGAGGATTGTCTATTGTGATTTGGACTTAATTGTTTAATTAATTGGCCATCAATTACCGTGATAATCTATATGAACTCAAGAGATGAAGTATTGATTTAGATCTTATCATGATAGCATGTGTTCATGATTTTGTGAATAGCTAATCTTGATGAATGTTAAGGTAGAGATATGCTTGACATCTCATGTAATCGGATAGAGAACTTATTCTTCAACCTTCTTCAATTGTAATTCACATAGAGATATAGTGGGTTAGTTGATTAAGGTGTTTAGCGGATTTCTATCTTAATTGTGGATTGACGTTAATACGGTATTAGTACATCGAGAGGTGGTTAATACTACTTTAGTGTTCTTGATTAACAATTCGGGATAGAGAATAATTGATGAGAAGTGTGTTAACTTAAATGAAGCAATAGGTGAAGTTGTGATCTTAAATCTCCGTAATCTTAATTTAACTAGTGGAATTTAATAGTAGTTTAATTCATATAATTTGAAATTCATTCGTTTAAATAAGATTGAGTTGGTTACGGGTTAGTGCTTGGTGATTTTTATTAAATAATTCTTTGTGGGAACGATACTCAACTTATCACTTTATTACTTGTTGACCACGTATACTTGCGTGTTGTGCGTAATTAGATTTTATCCAACAGGACTCAGAACCCCCAGATGCCCGCCCAGTATCTTCAGAAGATCTCGATCTCGACATATAGCTCCAATACAGTCAGCCAGAGTATGAACAGCTGGATGACTTGATGACTGTGAAGACTGGGTAGCAGAGCTGCCTGAGCCACTGAAAGATGGGCGTCGTCGTTGTCCTTAACCTTTAATGTAGTTCTTCTTCACAACAGACGCCCTCTCCCACAACTCTTGATCAATAGGCGGGCGTGGAGTGCCTTCAGGATAGCGCCCATTCAATAAATGCTTATAAGTATCCTGTCATCGTGTTAACAATTAAATAGTTAAAAATAATTTTTTTAAGCATTGATAAACAAGATCAAGTTGTTAATTAAAACTTATTACCGCTATCTGGATAGCATCAGGCGGAACCATCACGGTGGTGTACGCACACACACCAAACTAAGGGATAGGCTGACCTTGAGACGGAGACTCCTATACAAAAAATAACACAATATTACTAAGTAAAAATGTGATATATTTTCTACAATTCATGATTGTAAACATATTAAAACTTGTAAATCATTACTGGCAAAGTTGATATCTCTGCAGGCTCGTGAAATCTTTATGTCGCCCTTGTATGTTCCTTTAGCCTTCTCGCCATCGGGTACACCCAAGGATCTATTGGTGGCGGCAGTCTTTCGTCTTTTCACCCAGCTCTCAGCTCTCCATTGGGCACACATCTCAACCTATATGGACTAGGTGCACCACCAAGGGCTATGCTCGTGCATGTAATCCTCTACCTGGCCTGGATGGTCGATCTCGGCATTGTGAAGGGCTTTTTGTCATTCTTTGTTCAAATTATCCTTGGTGCGAACTGCACACTTCTGCTAGAATAATGTCTGAATCACTGAAGCCTACGCGTCCTCCCATCTATACCTTTCTGCAAATAAAACAACAATAATAACATTACTAAACAATTATCCTTAAAATATTAAATTATCTGTCATAATTAAAAAAAACATACTTGAAATTCAGCCCAAACAGCATCCTTGTGGGCGATAGGTGTGCTCACCCACGTAATAGCAAGTGTAGGCCAATTCTGTAAACACAGCTGTGATATGCACTTGACGGTCTTATTATCTGAAAAATCACTATAATATACAACAATTTACATCAACGATAAGTAGATATATTAAAGCAATTTACATCTAAGCAATTCACTATAAAATACTTATGTATAAATGATGCGGGACGTACGTGCTATTTGGAGGAGGGTGAATCTGAATAAGAATCCTATCATCCAGATTAGTAGGGGACTTGGGCACATGATTAGGCCCCCTACCCAAGCCGCGCTTTTTCTGCCCTGCTTCAGAAGCCATCTGTATATTATAAATTTTAAGATGTTATTATGAGTTATATTTGATTACATGTATATATGAATATATAAAATGACAATAAACATGACAGTGATATAAACATGTATATATATGAATATAAAATGACAATAAACAAAAGTTGCATTTAAATAGTTTTGTACATAAACATGGCGATGTTGATATAAACATGTATATATATGAATATAAAATGACAATAAACAAAAATTGCATTTAAATAGTTTAGTACATAAACATGACAATGATATAAAAATATATAATGCTAAACATACATTTCATTTGTTCAAGTGTCAATGTTTAATTGAGAATCATCTTTGTATCGTGTTGCATGATTCATAACCATCATCCGCTTGATTCGAAAGATTCGATTCACCAATAACTCTTCCTCCTCAATATCAATGTCATCTAACACAAGTATTGACTTAGGATCTAATTCATGTGGTTCATCTCCACCATCTAACTGGATTACTTCATTGTCGTCCTCCACATTTATTATAGTTTGACTATGAAGCATCTGCTCTTGGTAAATCTCCCCATCAACTACTTCTACACGACTACGCGCAGGAGTATGAATTACAACTTGTCAATCTGTAGGCGGTCTATCCCTTTTCCTAACAAGACTAGGAGTGTAGTATACTTGTACTGTTTGAGTTGGTAAAACAAACGGTTCGTTGGAGTACGCAGATATATGGAGGTCAATATCGACGATTCCATGTCTGTCATGATGTATCCCTTTTTCTGAATCAAACCAACGACACTTGAACAAGTGAATATGACCTTCGTACGTGCCCTTGTACGAAAACTCTACGATTTCCTCCAACTCCCCATAAAAGGTACGACCAAGCTCATTGTAACAATCTCCTTGGACACACACTCCAGAGTTCGTTGTTCTTTTACCGCGCCCATATGCCTTTGTATGAAATTCATAACCATTTATTTTGTAACCATTGCAGCTGACTTGGTCCCTGTCTGGTCCCATAGCTAGGACTTGTACATTAGCCAGAATCGTTGATCCCTCAGTCAAAGCCTACAAAAACTCCATCTTATTAAATGAAGTCATAGTTAATATGGAGTATATATATATATACTACGTGCTTAAGAAATTGAACTTACTTTGTCCTTTAGCCAAAGTGCAAATTTTTTATCACGATTGATTTGAATATCTTTATAAGTTATGCCGGGATGCTTCACTTTTAACTTGTCATCGTACAATCTATACCATGTTATAAACATTAACATATTGGAATAAATTTTCAAGTTAAAAGATAAATTATCAAGTTTACATGTGTACCTCACAAATTCGTCAATCTCCTCGCAATTGAGAAGAATGTAAGTATGTGCAACATGTAATTCTTGCTCAGAGAGGAATATGCGCTTCCCTTTTCCATAAGCGCGGCCCGATAGACCAAATATAGAGAGTCGGCCGATTAGTTCAACATTTCCCCATCATCATGTCTCGATACTCGATTGGCCTTTATCAAGACTTCGTCCGGAAAATAGTCCGAGAAAAACGTAGATATCTCATCGAAACTGTATGCCTCACATATCGACCCCTCGACATAAGCTCTATTCTTCACCTTCCTCTTAAGGTTTCCCATCACCCTCTCGAAAGGGTACATCCATCTATATTGAACTGGACCCCTAACACGAGCTTCATAGGGAAGATGGATTTGTAAATGCTCCGTGGAGTCAAAAAAACCAGGTGGGAATATTTTTTTCAGTTTACACGTGATCTCTATGATGTTCTTTTCAAGTACAGACATGTCCTTCTTATTTAATGATTTTGAACATAAGTCTTTGAAGAAACGACTAAGATCCGTCAAAGCATCCCATATTAGTTTATCAAGCAAATCCCAAAATGTTATAGGCATGAGTCTCTCCATGAATACATGACAGTCATGACTCTTCATCCCTTGCAATTTCCCACCCGTAACACACCTTGCAATGTTTGACGCATATCCATCTGGTAGTTTCAGAGACTTAACCCATGTGCACACATCTTCAACTTGCTTTTTGGACAATGTGTACCTTGCATGCGGTTTGACAATCTTACCATTAGGAGATTCATAAAGTTCTAATCCAGGATGCTTACAAATATCTTTCATGTCTAAACGTGCCTTATCATTATCTTTTGTCTTCCCCGTAACATTCATCATGGTGTTAAACACATTGTCAAACACATTCTTATCGATATGCATCACATCTAGATTATGACGAATCAAATTTGTAGACCAATAAGGCAGTTCCCAAAAGATACTTCTCCGAACCCAGTTATAAGATTCACCAAACCCATTTATTATGTTTGTGGCATCAGTCTTACCAAATGGGATAACCGGCAATCTCATCACACGATCTCGCATCTCCGTTCCCGACAATCGCGGTGCAGGCATATCATTGTCTACTTTCCCTTTCCTGAAGTGTTCTCTATTTCTTCGAAATGGGTGATCTACCTGCAAGAATCGACGATGACAGTCAAACCAGCAAGGCTTTTGACCTTTTGATAGATTAAAAGACTTTGTATGCTTCATACAATATGGACAAGCCAACTTCTCGTGTGTATTCCATCCAACTAACATACCATAAGCTGGGAAGTCACTTATAGTCCACATAACCGCTTCCCTAAGGTTGAAATTTGTTTTTCGTTGCAACATCCCAAGTCTGTAGTCCATCCTCCCACAATACCTTCAACTCATCTATAAGAGGTCTCAAGTAAACATCTAAGTTCTTTCCAGGACTCTTAGGACCAGGAACCACGAGTGAAAGAAACAAGTATGGTTGTTTCATACACATCCAACGAGGCAAGTTGTCTGGAGTGACAATCATAGGCCAACATGAGTACGGAACAGCTGAGTGGCCAAACAAATTGAAACCATTGGTGGACAATCTAAGCCTCACATTTCTAGGTTCTAATGCAAACCCAGGATGTGCTAAGTTAAAATCTTTCCAAGCCTGCCCATCTGCGGGATGATTTAGTTCTCCATCTTTAGATGGAGATTTTGCATGCCAACTCATATGTTCAGCTGTTCTTGAAGACATGTACAATCTTTTTAGCCGATGTGTTATTGGAAAATACCTTAGAATCTTAAACGGTATACTTGATTTTTTTGTAGTCACACCCTCTTTATTAGGCCTAAACCGATCATGACTGCAAAACGTGCACCTTGTCATCTATTCATTTTCTTTATAAAACAACATGCAATCGTTGGGACATGCATCGATCTTTTGGTATCCAAGACCCAGCTTCTTCACCATTTTCTTACAAAAGTAATAGTTACCAAGTAATTTCTCACCGTCAGGTAACATACTCTTAATGGCCTTCAAGAGTGACTCAAAACACTCATGGCTTATGTTATGATCAGCCTTGATGTTAAGTAATGTCGCCACTGCAGACAATGTGGTGTGTTTGGTGCAACCATGCCACAATGGCTCGCTACCCTCGTCTAACAACTTAAAGAAGTCTTTGGCATAGGAATGCGTGAGGTTGCTCTCCCGCCTTGTTCCCAATCAAAATCTGGCCTGCAATATCATGAACCATTTCATTTCATACGATGAGTACTCTCTTGCCTGAATTGTGTCCTTTTGTGATGCCACCATCTCTTCTCTCGCTTTCATGTGCCCACCAAACATTCTTCGTAATTTTCATGAACCCGAAACAAGTAAATGATAGTTTACCCGTCTTTGTCCATATAATTTATATTCTTACACTTCAAACATGGACATCATATCTCATTGACCATTCATTCATACATTCTCGGGTGACTATACACATACTCAAAAACACTTGGCAACCGACTCTAAATTCATTTCAGTAGCTTTCTATC
The DNA here is from genome assembly GCA_020205615.1 of Panax quinquefolius. Classification (NCBI taxonomy): domain Eukaryota; kingdom Viridiplantae; phylum Streptophyta; class Magnoliopsida; order Apiales; family Araliaceae; genus Panax; species Panax quinquefolius. Next base: position 45,695,067 of record CM035163.1, on the reverse strand, counting down.
TGGGCACTTAACTTTCGTCGTGCCATCCAACTACAGTCTGAATAGAGGTCCATGATTCCACGGTACCTACTACGTACAGACAACATTATAAATGTTAACATATGACTTGGGCATACTTGTAACCATATGACTTGAGCATACTTGTAAGCATGCATATGATTAACATTTAAGCATACCTGTAAGCATATGACTTGAGCATACTTGTAACCATATGACTTGAGCATACTTGTAACCATATGCTTTGAGCATACTTGTAAGCATATGATTAACATTTAAGCATACTTGTAAGCATATGACTTAAGCATACTTGTAACCATATATATGACTTGAGCATACTTGTAAGCATATGATTTAAGCATACTTGCATACTTGTAAGCATATGACTTGAACATACTTGTAATCATATGACTTAAGCACATAAAGAGGTCGTTATATAATATTATAAATGTTCGCAATTACCCGACCAACGAATTTTTTTTGCCAAAGTTTCCCCTATAATATGGACTAGTCACATGCACGACGGCATGTATGTATTGTAATTTCTAGGCACCCAAGACACAAATCAAGAGAAATATACAAATTCCCAATATACTAAGACCAAAATAATTAGAAAAGAGTATGTTTTATATCCAAGCCTCACATCTCTTTACACTTGATTCTAAAATCAACATTGTTATCAGTGATTGACAATTGATAGCAATGTTGAAAGAAAGATAAGCCATGCAATTCGGAACTTTATTGTAAGCTACTAACTAATCGGCTAATCGTATTTTCTAAAACATGCCTTATAAGCAATAGCTTAATTGTTATTTTAGTCAAAGAATGACATTATTCTTTGGGGATTTAGTAAAAGCTTCAACATCAACTCCCAATGTCATCTCCAACCTTAGTCACTTATTGTGGAATGGAGGTAGTACTAATTTAGAAGGACAGTTTAGATAAAAAAATATATTATTAATTAACATATCGAAACTAATTAAGATGTTTGATACGAGACGGAAAAGTATGTATTTAATGACACATTCGAACGTGACATTATCAATGACAATAATTTTCATAGAAAATTATAATTTTTTTGAAAAGAGTTTAAAATTTAATGCATAAAAAGTTACAAAAGTACTAACATATTTTAATTTATCTCAAAAGTGCTCTTACACCTAAAACCTATAACTTTAACAAAAAGTAATTTTGACAAAACATTTATCAATCAAGCAAAAGCTCTAGTGGTTTAAAGAATCCAAGACAAAAGCAATTACTCCCGTTTTAAATCAGAGATATATTTTAATTTTTTAAATTTAATTTATGAAATTTTAAAATATTAAATTAATATAAAGTTATTTAATTATTAGTTTTAATATAAATAAATATAATAAGTGTAAAGTAATTATAAAGTATTAATTATTATTTTTGTTGTTTTTAAAATATGAATAGAATTATATCAATTTTGAATTTTAAGTTTTCATAAATTTGAATTTAAAAAGTTAAAATGTATCTCTAATTTTAAAACGAAAACAGTAAAAGATTTGGGGGAATCGTTGCTATCTATAAAAGGAGAGACTTTTCTTTAGTGCAAGGCATCCCTTTTTTTAGCCTCTCTCGACTCTCTATAAACCTCTCTTCATAATTTTCTAGAATCAGTGGTCTTGCCAGAAACCTAGCTTGTAAGTTTCCAACCTTAGTCACTGTAATTAATAAAAGTTGTATTTTTAAATTAATCCATTATATTTAATTATTTGGGTTGTATTAAACTTTTGTGCTACACCGCCCATGTTTTAATGTTGGGTGAACTAAGGTTGGTACTAGCATATAATGTAGCAACAATCTTTTTCTCCTATGTAATTATTTGGAGTGCGACCACACTATGAATGAGAGTACAAGTCTCCCACTAAAAAATAATCAAAATCCCACAACAATACCAATGATATATAACACACCACATTCAAGTGCTAAAATTAGGTCTTTAAATCACAAGCAATTCAACAGTATGTAATCAGAAGCAATTACACATCAAAATTCAAGAATAAAAATTAGGTCTTTACATCAAAGCAATTACACACCACATTCAAGAATAAAAATTGTAAAATTTGGAAACCCAATCAAATCGAATAGCTACTTGAAGAATTTAATAGTATTTAATCTAATCTAACAGATATAAATACATACCAGTGTTTGGTGGTGACGGCGGTTGGCCGGTGGAGGCGGTGGCTGGCCGGTGGTGCGGTCTCAGCTTCTTCTCCTTCTCGTTCTTCTCTTCTCCCCCCTTTCTCCCTCTTCTCTCTATGTTGAGCTCCCTCTTCTTCTTTTTTTTCTTCCGTCTGCTGTCGAGCGAATGCCTGATACTGATTTCATTTAGTTTGATCAGCGACCGCTAAAAGTGACCGCATGCGGTCGCTAAATTTTAATGACATGGACTTATCAGCGACCGCATGCGGTCACTGATGTTAAGTGGTCGCACAAAACCTTGGCGCCAACATTTCGTGACAAATTTTACGAGGAAAATTTGTAATAGCGACCTCTCAGCGACCGCATGCGGTCGCTGTTAGGAATTAGCGACTAGATTAATGTGCGGTCGCAGATGTCGGTCGCTATTAATAGTATCAGCGACCGGATATACGGTCACTGATAGTCTTGGTCGCTGTTAGGCCTTTTTCTTGTAGTGGTTGTTTCCTAGTGGATAACTCATCGATGTTTTCTTTTGGTTTCGTCAGCGCCACTCGTGATGTGGACCGTATTAGAGACATTGACTGGGGCTCATAAACCTTTGTTTCCTTCCTTAGAGGGATGCGCCTACGCTCAAAGGGCGTGACAGAGGCTTGGCTAGGCTTTTACCCATTTTTGCTGGTGAGTATTTTCTTTATCCCTCAATTTTCCCTCACTCGGGCTGTCAGTTTTCATAACTGAATATATTTGGTCTTTGCAATTTTTAGTTTTGGGCCTATGAGAGGCTTCCCTGTCTTCGTCTCATTACTACATTAGGTCTGGATACCTATCCATGGGGACGGCGATGACATCACTCCACTCTTGTAGAGGTTCTTGTAGTAGAGGGGTTTACCCATTCTTATTTATAGTTGGAGTTGTTGACAGCCGATGTCATGACATAGGTTCCCTACTCCGAGGACCACTTAATAGTAGGCTTTGAGGGAAGGTTTTTGACTGGGGTCGAGTATGTATTATCCACCCGTCAGATTCCTCTCTTGACTGATGGAGGTTGGGAGCTCTATTTAGGAGAGCGTGCTATCAGGAGCACCACAGGGAAGATTCCCATTCCATTCTTTCGTCCAGCTAGGCGACATTGGCCTTTATCTCAGCTGATCACTGAGATTCCCCTGATGGGTTTAGATTGCTTCACTTTATCAGAAAGTCCTTTTACTCATGAGGCTTTTTACCTCTAGTGGTTCCCTCACACCATTGGAGCTCAGACCCACGCCACACAATTTATGGGGGATATGGTTCCTTAATTTGTTATGATGATAGACTAGATTACCTGCGTCCGAGAGCCCACTCATTTGGTGTAGATTAACAGTTTGACCCAGAGGTTGGACCGGGTACATTTTTTCATCCAGCATTTGGGCAGAGATCCGTCAGAGGTAGATTCTTTTGATTCGTCTAGCTCTGGTGCTGGCCCTTCAGGTAGCCTATATTCTGATAGCTTTCCCGGTATATATCCCCCTCTCTATCGACCTAACATCCCTTCTAGCAGATATTCAGTGAATCAGGAGGAGACACATCAGATGGATCGATTGGATGATGTGGACATCATTGATTTTTTCTGATAGATTTCTCGTTATCTCTTTTGATGGGCCTCTGTTAGATTGGGCGGTTGTGCCCCATTTCTCATTATATCTTTTGATAGGCCTCTGTTAGATATTGGGTGGGTGTGCCCCATTTCCCTGTACTTTTTATTTTCAGTTGTATACAGAGATGATGAATTAGATGATGATATATTTAGGAATGTATGTATAATGCTTTCTATTCCCTACATCATATTGTTATTTATCGTTTGTCATTTATCATGATGCATGCATTATGTCATGGATATGCATTCATAGAGGTGAGTTTAGCATTGACCCCTGGATGGCATTATGATACGATTCTGCAGATGTCTTCATCGTTAGCTAGATTGAACATACCCCACCCATACTGGTAGCCTCTTCTTTGAGATCCTGGTATAACAGTTTGTTTCCCCCAGATCGGGTGACAATTGATTAGCTACAGAGGTATTATATGACCCTCCTGACGTTCCAAGTACCGTTGGGCTTTGTAGATGGCATGATATCTTGTTGGATACCAGAAAGATGGGTTTTTAGATTCAATATCCATGAGCTAACTCCTACATTGGAAGAGTATGAGCATCTCACTGATTTTTCCTTGGGCCGGCCTTACGCTAGGATAGGATGGTTATCGATGATATGAGACGGCAGTTTATGACCCTGACGGGCTTACAACGCAGAGTTATTATGGATGAGATTACCTCAGGGCATGTGGTGTCCATGGATTTCTTGATTGACCGATTTGGGTCACTGGACAACTATCTACGATATTCAGGGGATTTCACCATTACTGAGGGCGAGTGGCATATTACTCGCGTAGATATTCTATTGATGTCCATCGTGGCCTATTTGTATATGCCGTTATATATGGACCATCTGGATATTGGCTTGATTACGGTAGTCCATGCTCTCAGGGAGGGTTGCACCATCTTGCCCAAGATATTGGCGGAGACCTTGATGTCGGCCACATTTTGCCATACCCATTTTGTGGGGTTTTTCAGAGGCAATGTCGTTTTATTGTAAGTGTGGTTTATGACACATTTGAGACCGATTGTCACCTTTAGATGTCATGGGTACTGCTTTACTCATGAGATAGCCATGTCTTATTCATTTCAGCTGGATGAGTGTACAGATACAACATCTTGGTTGGCTTTTCTGACAAGGATTGAGGATCCATTTGCTATTTTGCCTTATTCAGAACTCAGTTCTCCTTATAGCTTTATTACTCATGTAGATGACATGGACTATCTACCCATGGCTGGTTTAAGAGGGGCGACCACGTATCATCCATTGGCTGTCATGGGACAGTTTGGTCAGTTTCAGGATATTCACCCCTTTGACCGGACATTGGGTCAGCGACTGTCAGCTCGGCTTTTTTTAACAAAGGACTTGACCAACATTTATTATTGTTAGACTCATCGAGAGAGGGCTTATTTTTTGACTAGTCATCTGGGTCGCTCTTCAGAGTATTCTGCATGGTTGGAGGCAGATATTGCATCGACTATAGTTGTTCACTTAGAGCCGAGTATTGATTCTGATGATGAGGAGCCTATAAAGGGCCTTGTTTCTCCTACTGAGGATGAACTATTTGCTGATTTGATAGTAGCTCTGGTCGATGATTCCTCCAGCATTTCCACTGCTATGGCTCCACCTTCTGTAGAGTATTTGGAGCAGCGGTTACATCTAATGACTTTTGAGAGGGATCAAGCTAGGGCCTTGATGTTGACAGCTCTTTCTAGTTGAGATGTTGCTTTTGCTAAGAGGGATGACGCTTGAGCTAATCGGGATGTCACTTTTGTTGAGCGGATGAGGCTCGAGCTATTCGGGTTGCTTCTTTTGTTGAGCAGGATGAGGCTCGAGCTACCCGAGATGTTTCCACTACCAATAGTATTGCACTTAGATCTCACACGGCTAGCATTATTGCGGATATGAGTGCATTCATAGATGATCATGGTAACACTATGCAGATGGCTTTGGATCTTCAAGCTCGCATGGATACATTATGACATGAGCTTGTAGATTCACCTCCATTTTCTGAGAGGGAAGCCATATTGGACTTGCTGGCCCATTTGTCTATGGGTTTATAGACCAGCTTTAATTTTCCTGCATAGACTAGGTTAGCCATTTTTGTCATACACAAGATACATTGTATATATCAAACAACATTATATAGCAGGAAAATATATTTTGATTCACTTCCCTTTTAGATATGTCTTGTCACTTGCTTGATAGTGCCATATTCTTTATGACTTTTTATCTTAATACATCCCGAACTTCTCCTTGATGGATTGACATTGAGATGTCCTAGGATCTTTCAGAATGTGTCGTTGATCTTTAGACTTTTCTAGTGTACCAGCTTTTTTGTGTATCGGGATTAGTCTTTGGATGTGTTCAAGGTTTAGGTAAAGTGTTTGGCTTTCTTTTTGATGGTTCGACTGCACCATAGATGGTTGCCGACGTACTCCCCTGGATTAGAGATCAGGTTTTACGTAGTTCAGGCTTGGTGAGATGAATGGTGTGAGAAATATTTGTTTGGGTTTTAGAGTTTTTTGTTTGGTTTGACCCCACCATAGATGGCTGCCTACGTACTCCCATTGATGAGGGGAGATCAGGTCTTTTATAGTTCAGGTTGGCTTGAATGGTTTGAAAAGTGCTTATTTGGGTTTGGATTTTTTGTTTGGTTTGACCGCACCATAGATGGTTGCCTACGTACTCCCATTGATGAGGGGAGATCAGGTCTTTCGTAGTTCCAGGTTGGCTTGAGTTGTTTGAGAAGTGCTTTATGATTGCTGAATCATTAAAGGGTTTTGTGATTTTTGTAGGGGTTAGACCCCACCATAGATGGCTGCCTACATACTCCCATGGATGAGGGGAGATCCGGTCTTTCGTAGTTTCAGCTTTGGCTTGGAAGGTTTGAAAAGTGTTTATTTAGGTTTGAGCTTGATTTGAGGGGTTAGACCGTACCATAGTTGGTTGCCTACGTACTCCCATTGGTGAGGGGATATAATGTCTTTTGTAGTTCAAGCTTTGTAGTGAAAACCTAAATTAACTTGATTGATTTGATTTGAATTTTTTTTTCAGAACCAGGATGGTGGTTTGCAGGCATTTCAAATATAGTACCTCTTCACGGTGTGTAAGACCCCAACTTTTAGGAATAAAAATGAATTTTCTATAAATATCATTTTTTTTATTATGGAGTGAATTTGATATAATGTTATAGTTGTGGGTAATATTTATAAATTTTACAAAAGTCTGCAAGTTGTTATATAATATTCGATTGGTTGGGAATATTCGTTTTAACGAGGGAATATTAAATGCGATGGCACAATCATTAGTGGACCCCTACAAATGAAATTATTGTCGGATTGAGAAAATGACAAAAATATTTTTATGAAAATAACGGCGGAAGGTTTCACGTTAACTATTGAAACACCGGTGTTAAAAATGCGATGTCTGGCGTGGTTGCATAGTAGCACACGGTATTGATTATTGATGTTTACGTGAGAAGTCACTCAGTTTTGTTCAATTATTGCTACAATAATTGTTGCATAGTATCTCACGTTATTTGATTCAATTATTGTCAATATTTTATATATTATTAAATCAATAATTGAGATAACAAAGTTATTAATATTATTATTTGTAATATTAACGATGTCTAGAAGTTCTGTCAATGAGAGGTTTGGTCACCTAATTGCGCGCCAATAGGGAGAAATCCTTATTGGAAAGTCCCCTCTTTTCTGGAAACGACCTGGTCGATTAATAGTGTGAATTATAATAATGATGATGAATTTTGTTTTATTATTATAAATGTAATAAACAGAAAACTTTTTATATAAAATAGAATACTTTTTATGAAGTTTTGTTTTATTTGATTATAAATAGAATATATTATATTTTATAATGCATAGTATTTGCATAGTGCCTGCATAGTATTTGCATAGTAAAATCTTTTTATATAAAATAGAATACTTTTATAAAGTTATTTGTTTTATTAGATTTTAAATAAAATATAAATATATATATATATTATAAATAGAATATATTATATTTTATTACATAGTACCATTTCCATTCTCTATAAATAGGATGCTTAGTTAGAATTGAAAACACACACGTAAATTGAGAGAATTCTTCTTCTATAATCTTGGCGTATTTCTTTAGAGTTTTAAGAAGCTCGGCGTAGAAAAGCAGTATAAGTTTTCTTGAGAATATCCTCGCCCTACCGATTCGGAATACTCTTCTTTCTAAGGTAAGGGTATTATTCTTTTGTATTCATGAAGAGAGTTATTTTCTTTCAATACTCGTAAGGGTTGTTATTCCATTATTTATTATTATGTTGGAATAACTTTTATACATCTGAGTACCTCATACATGGTGAAATTCTTACGTTATTCCATTCTTTATTATACATTGGAATAACTTTTGTCTTTCTTGATCTAGCGCATGCCTAGTGAATTCTGTTGTTATTCCATTCTTTATTAGTTTGTTGGAACATCTGCATGCATGCGGATTACGCATAACTTTGGTTCCATTCTTTATTATTACATTGGAATATCACATGCGTATGAATTACGTATGACTGGTTCCATTCTTTATTATTACATTTGAATAACTGCATCATCGCGGATTACCACATGCATGGTGAATGATCCTTTGTATTCATTCCTTATTAAACTGTGAAAATGATCTGTCTACTTGTATTACCGCATGGTGGGCGAAAATCCATTTGTAGTTTCATATATTCTATTATATTCAGTTGGTTAAAGTTTTGGCTTCTATACTCCATGAAATGAGAAGAATATCCTGGATATTTGCGCTTCATCTAGTATCTTTTCATGGAAATATTCTTCTGAGCATTCTTGAATTTTTACTCCACAAAGCAGTATCATGTTGACAATTTGGACATTATTGAGTTCAGGATAAATTAACTTATAAATCTTTAAAATTTGTTCTTGAACTTGTTTTATTGAATTATTATGTCATTGTCATCATCCTCATGTTTATATTATGTTGAAAGTCATCTGTGGCCTGTAGTGCATAGATGGACTTGGTATGATTATGACCGAGGATTATTCGGTAAGATAATCATGGTAGTAATGTTACAAATGATATGGTAAAAATCCTCATTGGCCCATAGTGCATTGATGGATAGTTGTTGGCATGATCATGACCATTGATGAAAACACTAATATCCTTGGCCCGAAGTGCATAGATAATTTGTGGTCGTGATACTAATGAATATCCTTGGTCGTAGAGCAGGGATGATGTGGATTATTTATTAAGCTGAGTCTCAGCGATAAAAGTGATGAAAAACCTTTTAAATCATAGAAGATAGTAGATTTTATTCTCTACTTGACTCTTCTAATGGATTGTTTGTTCCGCTGCAGTTAAACTTGATGTCTATTGTATTTTATCAGTTTAACATTGTTGAAGACTAATGATAATTTATTCTGCATTATCTTAGTCATAATATTTCTTACTGGGCTAGTTGAACTCACCTTTTTGCTTTCATTTTTCTCTTCAGGAAATGAGAACGTAGCCGGGACTAGTCGGGGAACGGAGTGATGGTCTGAGATGGTGTATTAGTAGTCCTCACTATTCTATAAAATAGTGTGACAATAAATGTAATGAGGACTCTATTTGAGAGTGGATATTGTCTAGAATGCAACATTCCTGTTTAAACTCTCAGCTATGTTTTCTCGTATATTACACGACGGTTGTATAAATAAGTTTGTATTTGTATTCTGTACCATGTATTTGGCGACTCAAGATGGGTAATGTATACCTATTTTGGGGGCGTCACACGGTGTCTGAATTGATAAGCTGAGGAAATTCTTCGTCGTCCATTTCTTGCAGTCTGAGGGCTCCTCCCGTCAACACTTCCTTGAAAATGAAAGGGCCTTCCCAGTTCGAGGCAAACTTTCCTTTAGATTGATCTTGATTAGCAAGGACTTTCTTTAATACCAAATCATTTTCCTTGAATTACCGAAGCCAGACTTTCGTGTTGTATGACCGAGCAATCCTCTACTGATATAATTGATCATGAAAGATAGTTGTGTCCTTCCTCTCATATATCAGAGATAATTGGAGGTACCGGTCTTGCAACCACTGGTCTTCCTCTATTTGAGCATCTATCAACACTCTCAATGACTCCATTTCTACTTTTATGGGGAGTACTGCTTCCATGACATAGACCAATGAGTAGGGGTAGCCCCAGTAGAAGTGCGCATTGACGTTCTGTAGGCTAGCAAAGTCAGAGGCAATAAGTCAGGCCATCCTTTGTGATTGGCGGACATCTTTTGCATGATCTTTTTGATGTTCTTATTGGCTACTTCAACGGAACCATTCATCTTGGGACGATAAATGACGGAGTTAAGATGTTTGATGTGGAATTTGCTGCATAATTCCTCCATCATCTGGTTGTTTAGATTCTTGGCATTGTCCGATACGATCACCTCCGGTTGTCTATATCGACAGATGACATTTTCTCTGATGAAACCAATGATTACCTCTTTGGTGAATTTGCGAAATAAGGTCGCTTCTACCTATTTGGTGAAGTAGTCAATCATGGTGAAGATAAATCGATGACCATTGCTGGCTTTGGGCTCGATTGGCCCGATCACATCCATCCCCCACATGGAAAAGAGTCATGGTGAACTCATATTGTGTAGTTCATTTGGAGGAGCGTGGATGGAATTTCCATGAATTTGGCATTGATAACATCTTCTGATGTGATCATCACAGTAAGCTTTGAGAGAGACCCAATAATGCCATGTTCTTAATATCTTCTTGGCAAGTAACGAGCTGCTCATGTATGGACCACATACTCCACCATGGACTTCATTCATGAGTTTTTGTGCTTGGTTTTTATCTAAGCATCTTAGAAAGCCTATTCCCGCATTCCTTTTGTAAAGTGTGTCTCCGCTCAGGTAGAATTTCATCACCATTTTATGGATCTACTTTCTTTCAACTTGACTTACCCCAGAAGGCATAGATCCATCTCGAAGATATTCTTTGATATCATGATACCAGGGTTGTTTGATGGGAGGCAATTCATCTAATACTTTTCCAATGTAATTTCCGTAGGCTGGTGCCTTCTGGCTTGCAAATTTGATATCTGGGATGCCTCCCCTTTCAAATATGTTGATTAAGGAAGCTAGGGTTACTAGTGCATCCGCGAAATCATTTTTATTCCGAGGGATGCGCATGAAGGATATTTCTTAGAATTCCATAGCCATCTTGATAGCTTGTCGATGGTAAGGCAACAAATGCAATTCTTTGGTGTGATACGCCCCAGTGGTTTGCTTGATGGCCATCTCGAAATCCCCAAAGACAGCTAACCGTTTGACATCTATTAAATGGGCCAGTCTCAATCCCATTATACAGCCTTCATACTCAGATGTATTGTTAGAGTTAACATACTGCAATTTAATAGCCACGGGATATTGTTCTCCCAAAATAAATACCAGAACTGCCCCTCCTCCGGCACCTTCCATGTTTACAGCTCCATCAAAATACAATTTCTATGATCGGATTGTATTTTCCTGATGAATTTTTTGAATTGTCATTATTCCTTCATTCGGGAAATATGTTTCCAAGGGTTCGAAATTCCCTGATGGTGCTTCGGCCAATTGATTCGCAATTCCTTGACCTTTGATGGACTTTTGAGTCACGTAGATGATGTCGAATTGTTGGAGGATCAACTGCCATTTGGACAGTTGGAAATTTAACATGGGTTTGTTGAATACGTATTTCCGAGGATCCATGAGGGATATGAGATAAGTTGTGTGCCCATGAAGATAGTTTTGTAATCTCATGGCGGCCCATGCTAATGCACAACAAGTCTTTTTAATTAAAGTGTACTTCTGTTCTCCACTGCTGAATCTTTTGCTGAGGTAATAGATAGCTCTTTCCTTGCCTCTATCGTCTTTTTATCCCAGCATATAGCCCATAGCATTGGCATTGACTAACATGTACATAAACATGGGAACATTGTCCCTAGGAGGTATTAAGACAGGAGCTTTAACCAATTACTTTTTGATGGAAATGAAGTCTTTTTGACACTCTTCATTCCACTTCCTGGAGGAATTTTTCCTTAACAGCTTAAAGATGGGCTCACACGTTGCTGTGAGTTAAGAGATGAATATGCTGATGAAATTGATTCTCCCTAGAAATTCCCGTATTTCCTTTTCTGTTCGGAGCACGGGCATCTCAGTGATGGCTTTAATTTTGGCGGGATCTAGTTCAATGCCTCTGTGGCTTACTAGAAATCCCAGCAACTTGCCTGACTGGACACTGAAGGCACACTTTGCTGGATTCAGCTTCAAGTTGTATTTGCGTAATCGGTTGAAAATCTTTTTGAGATGGTCGATATAGTCATCTTCCCTCTAGGATTTGATGATGATATCATCCACATAGACCTCTATTTCTTTGTGCATCAAATCATGAAAAAGGGCCATCATGGCTCGCTGATAGGTGGCACCGGCATTGATAAGGCTGAAAGATAAACTTCTGTATCAAAAGGTTCCCTAGGGAGTGATACACGATGTTTTCTCCCTGTCTTCTTCAGCAACCATGATCTGATGGTATCCAGCGAAGTAGTCAACAAAAGAATACATGTCATACTGAGTCGTGTTTTCTATTAGTATATGGATAAAAGGTACTAGAAAATTGTCTTTAGGCCAAACTTTATTCAAATCACGGTAATCCACGCATACTCATACCATCCCTTCGGGCTTAGGCACATGAACTATATTGGACAGCCACTCAGGGTAGGTTGATACCATGATGATGTCGACTTTGTATTATTTAATAATTTCTTCCTTGACTTCCAAACTCCACTCAGTTTTCAATCTTCTAAGCTTCTGTTTGACTGGCTTGAATCCTTTTTTAATGGGTAGGCGATGAATGACAATATCAGTAGACAAACCAATCATGTCCTCATATGACCATGCAAACACATCCTGGAACTGAGTTAGTATAGCAATCAGGTCTTTTCTTTGGCTTGGGTTAAGGTTCGTGCCTATCTGGATTTCTTTACGGTTTTCTGAGGTTTTGATATTGACAGAGGTGGTTTGATCAAGGTTTGGTTTGGGTTTATCTTCGACCCATTCTTTGATCTCCTCGAGCACCTCATAGTCCTTTATCTCTTCTTACTCAATCCCCATCAAGTTAAAGTCCAACTTTACATCAAAGTTTTAGTCATTGTGGAGATTTGGCATTCCATCAGCAAGGCTAGACAGATCCAATTCTAGAGTTTTGAAAACAAAATGATTTCACTTAATATATAAAACTGTTTGATCATACAAAGTGTTAGCAAAAGCATAACAAAAGTAACTGCTAGTACTGTACAACATAACTAAGCAATTAATAATATCTACATAGCAGGACAGAGGGATTTTTTTTCCCTTTTTACCCTTTTTGGCAGATGCAAGGAGTGCTGCTCCAATTGCCTAGGGTCAAGTCTTTATGGACAGCTGTGATGAAGGAATAGTTGATGTCCTCCTCCTCTTTGATGATGACCCTGACTAAATTCATATCAGGGTCAGTACTTTCCTTTGACCGGTTCTCCTTAGCCCTATTGATGCGAAGGGTCAGGATTTGATCTTCTGAATAGTAATCATCTAGGATATCCTCATTCATACCCTCAGTATGTACCAGAAACTACATCTTTGATAACTGGCTTTGCACTTCTTATTTGAGTCTCTAATTTCTTTCCTCGCTTTCTTTATCCGAAATTAGGACTTTTTTTCCACTGGCCGGCTTGGCCCTAGGAATCAACATACCCGCAACGAAAATAGGAATTTTTCTTATAGGCTTTACACATCCTACATCTGTAAGATTAGGTATTAGAATGGTAGGGGAAGGAATCGGTGGATGTTTGTGCGGGTTCCGATGATCTGATCCAGAGGAATAGCCTAATCTAGTCTTCCCTGTCTGGCTAAGAATTTGAACTGGACTTCTGATTCCTTACCGACCTTTCCCTAACCCTTGTCCAGGCTAGAAACCCAAGGATATCATTTTTTAACTAGCCGACATTACTTCGGTGGAAACTCTGGGCTTCAAAATTAAGGCCCCATTAGGTTAATATTAAGTGTTGCTCATCTCAAGGGCTTAAAAACTGACAGGCTCAATTCCCTCATTGAGACTAATTAAAGGAATATAGTTTTGTGTATGAACAAGATATTCTGATTCGGCATTGACAGTTATCAGATTACTGTTGATGATGTATTGGACCTGTTGATGAAGGGTAGATGGAACTGCACCTTCCATATGGATCCATGGCCTTCCCAACAACAAATTATATCCTGTGGTGATGTTTAGCACTTGAAAGGATGTGTAAAAGGTATATAGACTGATCTCTACTAGCAGTTCAATTTCTCCTACAGCATTTCGTCGAGATCCATCAAAGGCTCTTATGACTATGTGGCTGCTTCGAATTCGATTGGGATTGATCTTCATTCTTTCCAACGTGGCATATGGGCAGATGTTCAAGGAAGATCCTCCATCTATCAACACACCTCCGACCACATATCTTGAAGACATCATTGTTATGTGCAATGACTTGCAATGACCCATCCCTTCGGGTGGTATGTCGTCATCAGTGAAAGATATCACATTACTGTTGAAAATGTGATCCACCAAATGATGAACGCAACACCCCCTTCCCGAAAAGGAAAGGGAGGTCACGTGCAAAGCACAACAAACCTCAAAATAAGTAAACAGAGCACTAATAACTTCAAAATATTAATAGTGATATCCATCAATGAAGTCTTAAATACAATTCTCAACTAGAGATAAAATTAACAAAACTAAAAAAATTGAATCAACCTAGATGGTCAAAGGCAATACTTTCATCACACTTGTACGAATCATCCTGCTGACTCTTAGGAAGAAAAACACGGCATGAGCGATTGCCCGTCTGCGGATATAGATCTACAAAAGATATCTGGTGACGTATGAAAATACAAAGACAAAATCTTGAACAAAGCCTCAAGTGTAAATCTTGACAAAATATAATCTCAAAGATCTAAATGGAATATATACGAATCAACAAAATTGTGAAACCAATAGATGATTAAAGAAATAGCAATGAAGTAACTAACTCGATGGTGAACTAAGCGAAACAAACAAAACTAATATAATGAAATAATAAAATTTGAATCGAATGGTTGGGTGTTATTTAAATGCAAGATAAACTCGAAATACACATTTGCCACACGGGCAAGTCAAACTAATGCCATCTGAGCAAATCAAATGATGCCACATAAGCTGACAAAATAATGCCACCACAGGCACATCAAAACAATGCCCACGAGCCAAATCGTATATTGGAATGGCGAATTCAAATGTATGCAAATCGGATATGTGTGTTTGTCACTGACATCACAAATACATAGAGCGAGAAAACTAGGGTTAACCCATCGCCTCCCAACAACAAAACACCAAATGGCCCACTTTCTCCAAGACCCCAAGCGGAGGCAGGTGGACTAATCACACCACCGCGGAAAGTGTCGTACCTCTCGTGCCAAGGCGACATGCATGGTACCCCCACGGTGGTTATAGCTCGGTATACCCTACGGTATATTCTAACAAAAATATCATGTCACAACACATACGACAAAATACCAACAAAAGGGTTACATATATACGTATTGAACGAATCAAATTATAGTCCTGAGGTCTCAAAAGAAGGTAGCAACATATACCGCTCTCTGATTATCAAAATAAATACTAAACATGATATCCTAATTCAAAGAGTACAAATCTGAGTCAATGTGTTTACTCCAAAATGAAACAAATATATGAATTTCTGAGAAACAAATATGTGAAATAATAACGAAAATTTAAAGCGAGGAACAAAGCGAATAAATCAAATTTAACAAAAGTATCCTTTGAAAAGTACGAAATCCGTACATGGATTAAGCGATATAATACCCCAAAGTTATAATCAGAATATAACTTCGTTAAATTCCATACATAGAACTAATTAAACAAAATAATAAATAAGTATAATTAGTGAAGTATTATTATTACCAAAATATATTCCAAATATAACTTCTTAAATTCTCTCCTCAGATCTAATAAAATAAAAATAATCTGATTATAAGTTACTTACTAATTACAATTAATTTCCCTGACTACATCAAACTCTGATCAAACTCGAGTTATAATATATTAATCTTTTAATGATTACCCTCGTTTTATTTAGAAATCAAGTATTCTTTATTATATATATATATATATATATATATATATATATATATATATATATATATATATATATATATATATAAAGATTATATATTATATGAATATATATATATAAGTAATTAATATTTATTATTAATTATGATTTAGAACATTAAATTTGATTTATGTTTGTTCATTTAGTGATGGATTTCTTGTAAAAAATTCATATATTTGAATCATTTTTTGAACGATGAAAATTCGATAATAATTATAGTATTATTTTCAATCTTCATTTGGGCTCGGAAAAAATTAATTTTGAAAAAATTATTTGATCGATGTTATTTAGTGCTCAATCTTTGATTGACTTTATTCAGTTTTGTTTGTTTACTGTTGATGAACGTTCCGATGAAATAGGATTTTGATTATTTTGTCGTGTATGATTTGTTGATTATTGCCTTTGACCATCTAGGTTGATTCAATTTTTTTTAGTTTTGACCATTAGGTTGATTAATTTTTTTAGTTTTAATAATTTGTCTCTAGTTGGAGAATATTAGTACTTCATTGATGGATATACTATTAATAATTGGAGATTATTAGTGCTCTGTTTACTTATTTTGAGGTTTGTTGTGCTTTGCACGTGACCTCCCTTTCCTTTTCGGGGGAAGGGGGTGTTACAATGAAACTTTTCAATGTCCACCATTTTTGGCAGGTGAGCTTCTTCCAGTACTTTCACTAAGACCTTGTGATAATCTTCAAAGCACATTACCAAGTCCATAATTGATATCTTTCGGGGTGCTTCTTTCAATCTTTGCACCACTTTGGCTTCATTATGCCCCATCTTATGGAGGAATTCTTCAACTTTCTCCTTGGGAACTTTCCCCTTAGATTTGATAACTGGCTTCATCACTCGCTGAGGTAGATACAATGGGTTTTCCTTTAATATAGTGGCAGTTTGATTTGAATTTGATCTCTCATCCTCCCCATAGTTCCATAAGACTCTTTTCAGGCTGATAATGGGATAATGCGGCATGAATGGCAACATCAATGGTTCTGGTGCAGCCTGAAAGTAGTATGCACACAAGCCAATCATGTTTGATGATAAAGCATATACTTTGTAACAATCTTATTCATTTATTAATAAAAAGTATTAATTTATTAAAGGCATTTAATTATCTACATGATGTTATTTTATAATATGTGATAAACCCATAGTTTTAAGCAATGCTTTTAGAATAATGATGATGATCATTCTAATTAGATCTAAATTCTTAGAAAGCTTAAAACTAAAATAGTTTCCAATCGTTGGATTACTAAATTGGGGATTAGTGAATCCGGATAGATTGGTACATCGTTCTTGCTTTCATTGGATGAGGATGATTGATCTCATGATCATTTGTTTGGAACACTAAAGCAAGTATGTAGGTGCTTATTAGAGAATAAGTTCCTTTGAGCATTGGCTCGCTAAGGAATACCTAATGAAGTTTTACTTTTCTGTCAATAGGAATTCCTGTAGTGTTAGTAGTACAAGTGATCCTTGGACTTGAGATCATCATAGTATCTTGTGTATGATGAGTTATACTTTGACTTATTCCTTAAGACCCTTAGGGTATATCAAAGGGTATGCTTGGGTATAATAAGTTGTACATGGAGATAATGTATGATCAATAAAGAATCTACCGCTTCTAGTAAAAGAAGAGAAATGTCCTATGTGATTCGATAAATGACAACCCAGTAGTCCTTGGCCAAGGCAGAATGAAATTAGAAAGGAGTTTCTAATTTGCATTATTTGAAGTTGTGCATTTAAGGATCGAAATACATATAATTAAATAAAATAAGACTTGACAGTAAATCTATGTCTTATATTTAATTGGGACATTGTATGGTGGAAGGATTGAATTGTACGGTAACTATTTACTCAAAGGTTCTTTTATGATTAATGTTAAAATCTATATTATCTCGGAAAGTCGTTGATCATTTAGGGAGGCTTATCCTATTGTAGAATAAATATTATTTATTTAAATAAATTAATAATTTAATTTATTTATTTAAATAAGATTAGAATTATTCTAATTGATTTATTCACAATAGATTTAATATGGAGAACCTAAAGGGTCACACCATAAAAGGAAGAATAATTATTTAAGAAGTTAATGGCATAATCGTAATAATAAGTTAAGTATATTTAATTTAATTTATGGTGATAGAATAAATTAAATAGCTTAATATTTATTATTTAATATTTTGGAAATATTAAATATAAATTAATAAGAGAGTCTTATTATTATTATTACTATTATTGTTATTTAATTTCTAAAGGAGTTTGGGAATTAATTAATAAAAGTACTCTCAATTATCTAATAGGATTAGGAGGCAAATTAATTAAATAAGTTTAATTAATTATCCCTAATAAGATTAGGGAGCTTAATTAATTAAAAGAATTTAATTAATTAAATAAAACTCAATTCCTTAATTGTTAAGGAGGGTTGCTACATCATAAATAAGAGGAGTCTTATTATGGGTGAGGAGGTTGACACTTTCACAACACGTGAATACGTGATTCCAATTGTTGGAGAGTACGCTCCTTTTACATGAGATAGAAAAACTAGGGGTTTTTGTCAAACACCCATCTTCTTGAATCTTTCTTCTTCCTTGGTGGATCACTCTCAGAGGCCAAACACTTGGGTGGCTGCGTTGATCGAAGGAAGGAACCAAACCCGGTGGATTCAAGTTGAACGAGAAAAGGATTGGAGGTGAACTTGTACCTGAGGAAGCTCGGATCTTCAAGGGTATGATTCTTGTTCTTTCTTTTTCGTTTAATTAATAATTGTGCATAAAGGATGATCCGGGTATATGGTTTGTTAAATTTTAAAACTATAATTTTCCTCGTTTTCGCTTATTTTGTACAATTTGATTGCGTTCATGAATATTACAAACCTAACAGTGGTATCAGAGCCAAACTTTTATGCGAATTATTAATTATTTTAATTTGATATGTATATTGATATGTGTTTAGAACAATTTAATTGGGAATAATTTGTTGTATAAAATTTATTATAAAAAAAACACTGTTTTTGAAAATCGTGATCTCGCTGCATCTTTTCCTTCGGTTAACGTAATATTATATATTATTATTACTTAAACTTGTTTGTTCACACATTCTTGGAGTGCTTTTATATATATATATATATATATATATATATATATATATATATATATATATATATATATATATATATGATTATTGACTCCACGTGGTATCAAGATTACAGGATTCATTTTACTATAGATGATTACTTATATATTATGTTTCCTGCTATGTTACTTAATAAGACTTAAGGGATCACGTGAATTAAGATAAGGGAGATTCACGAATTTCAATGCTGCAGAGATGTTAACAGGATAATATATATATATTATTCTTAATATTTTATAATTAAAATAAAAGGTTTATTTTAATATTAAAATATAAAGTTTATTTTAATATTAAAATATAAAGTTTATTTTAATATTAAAATATAAAGTTTATTTTAATATTAAAATATAAAGTTTATTTTAATTTTAAAATTAAATTTCATGTTAACTAATTAGAGTTGAAATTGAATTCCATGATAACTAATTGGAGTTGAAATTGGATTCCGTATTTCCATAAATAAAGGAGTTTATTTAGATATGAAATAAAAGAGTTTATTTGTGAATAGGAAAGAGAATCTGTGTTTCCTTTAATAAAGGAGTTTTTTTTTCTTGGAATTGGATTCCATAATTAATTAAAATAAAAGAGTTTATTTTGATTAAAGATTTTGATTAAAATAAAATAGTTTATTTTATTCAAAATTGGATAAATTAAAATAAAAGAGTTTTATTTTGATTTAAATTTGGATTAAAATAAAGGAGTTTATTTTGATTCAAAATTAGATTTTATACTAACTAAATTTTCCCATTAAATGATATCAATATATATTAAATGTTTATTATTCATGAGATAAATGTTATTTATTGATGCATATGGTGATGTGTATGATAATAAATGGGATTGATTATGGACTATTGACCAATGTGATTGAATTTTATTTTAGTTAGATGCATGAATGTATGGGTTTTATTAAATAGGGTCTGCGTACCTCGTCTTCTTTAAATTTTTCTTAATGTAAATTCTAACTCCCTCTTATGTATTTTTTCTTGACTGCTGATCAAGGTTTCTATTTATTTTAAATAGGTTTGTAATAGGAATAGTTAAAATTAATTTTGAAGAATTGGAGATCAAGGATCAAGGAGTGCTTGAAGACCCGTTTGTAATGGAGCCCGGGTTTAAATGTAATAGTTATATTTAAATATTAATTCTTGCACCCCTAGGGTTTGACCTTTTGGTTCACTTGGTGGCTCTAGTGAACCAAACTAGAATAAAAGTCCATAATCAATCCAAGTAGAATATAGTATTCTATATGTGCATGCTTATAATATATATATATATATATATATATATTTATATATTATATATTATGCAAACATGTTTCGCATGTTAATTAATATGACGCGTATTTTATATATATATGTGCATGCGCGCTAAATAAGATGAGACAAATTAATAACAAACCCCTCAAATTTTTTTATATTAAGTCATAAGCGTTCAAAGATATTTGGAATATCGAACGTCGCCTTCTAGCATGATAAAATTAATAGAGTATTAAATATTTAATATGAGTTTGTTGTGTCACCACAAGGCAAGTATTAAGTATTTAAGATGTTAATTTATCACATTTAATACTTATAAAGAAAATTGAATAATATTGGTTTGTTGTGTCACCACAAGGATAATATTTTTCTTTTTTGAATATATGGAGTGCTAGGTTGGACTTAACTTGGATAATTTTGATTCGGATGTGCCACCACTTAATCAAAATAATCTAAGAGGCAAAATACAAGGAGTTGCATAGTTGATGTAATTGACAAAAGTTGTCTACCTATTTATTTATATATAGTTTGTTGTGTTACCACAAGGCTATATACATTTGAAATGGAATCCTTATTCTCACTAGCAAATCTTTAATTATATTTTGCTGAACTATATAAGTGAGGGTAATATAGTTTGAAGAAAATAGTGGGAGATACCAATTTAAAACAAGACCTAAATTATTTTGGTAATTAATAAAAGAATGTATGCTAAAATGTTGTTAATTACAAATTCATTTATAAAAATTTACAATGTCTAAAATTACTATCACTGCGTAGCATATTAGATGCTAAATTAACTGGACCGAATTAAACGGATTGGTTAAGGAAATTGAGAATAGTTCTCACGGTGAAAAGCTATCTTATGTCCTTATGTCCTATCGCCTATCCTGCAATAGTTGCGAGATAATGCCTCGAGGAAGAGATTGCTACTTTTAGAAAGTGGCAAGATGATGCACTGATTGGCTCGATGCATCATGCTCGCATCCATGAAATAATGAGCTTCGTCGACGTGAAACTATGGATGCTCTTCTTCTTATATTCTCGCACATCAAGTAGTTGATGGTGAGGAAAGTGGGGTGATAGATATCGGATATCTAAGGAGCTCTTCCGATCTAGAATGACAGATGACACTATAATACGAGATAAAAGTCTTTAACATTATCAATTTGATTGATCGATTAGGATAATGAGTTTTATCATGGATGGAGAGTTGAGCGAGATTTGATCTTGCACTCAACTGGGACTCCTTTCACAATGGTTGTGAATTTTCATATGAACAAGCTAGATATCGAAACATTTGATTTGCTTAACATGTTGAAAAATGTTGAGAGTCACTTTCCAACCAAGAAAGACCAAGTCTTCTTTGGTAGGAGCAAAGGATCTTACGAAAAGAAGAAGCGATTCTAAGAAGGTAAATAGAAAAGGCAAAAACAAAGGATAATAAGAACAAAAAGCGTACGGATAGCAAATGTGTTTGCTTCCCTTTGCAATAAGCACGGACCTTTGGAAAGAAAGCTGCAAGAAGCATCTGCGAGAGGCTAACCAAAAGAAGCTTAGTGAAGTTTGGTTACAAATACAAATTTATTCATTATTTAAAATAAATTTTTCTTTAAGTCGAGGTTCTACTTGGGTATTGAATCTGAGCTTTGGTTATCATAAATATAGATTTATGAAGGACCAAGCGAAGTAAAAACTAAACAAATATAAGTAATCTATGTGTGGAAAATGAAGCAAAAGTTGCCACATTAGCCATAGAAACTTATAGTTTAGCAATACTACAGGAAAATCTATTAAGTCGATAAGTTGTTATTGTATTCGGATCTTGTTAGAAACATTATTTCCATTTTATTGTTGGACAATGAAATCTTTGGTATTATAATTAAGAACAATTGTTGTTCTATTTTATAATAATGTTTCATATAAATGGAATATTACTTAATGGATTTTTGTATATGACTTACATGAAAAATAATTTTGCATATTGAACAAACTAGTATAACAAAAAGGAGATGATCATTCAAAGAGTTAAATATATGTATTTGTTTAAATACAAGTGTGAATTATTTGAAAGGTTCAAAGAATTCAGAAGTGAAACAAATTGGTAAAGTATTAGGATTCTTTGATCGGATCGAGGAATAAATACTTGTCTGATAAGTTTCTAGATCATCTCAAATGGTTTTCTCATAAAGGGCGCCTCTTGATACTGATAATTAATTGATGTATCTGAAAGGAAAAATCGTACCTTGTTGGACATGGTGCAGTCCATAATAATTTTACCGACATTCCAGTATCCTTCTAGGATAATGTCCTAGAAATGGCTGCATATCTACGAAAAGGTAACCTCAAAATCCAGCCCCAAGACTCCATAAAAGTTATGGATAGGGAGGATTCCTAATCTTAAGTATGTTAAGATAAAGGGTTGTCCAACTTATGTGAAAAAGGTTTCAAAGGATAAGCTTGGAACAAGATTTGACAAGTACAGATTTGTGGGACATCCTAAAGTAAGTTTAGGGTATATGTTCTATAATCCTACTTAGCAAAAGTTGTTTATTGCGAAACATGCTGCCTTCTAAGATAAAGGTGTTTATCATTGAAGGGGATAGTGGGAGGATAATAGAATCTTGAAGAGTTCAAGAACCACAAAATACTATAAGTCAAATAAGAGGAACTTGTAGATAGACCTATTGTACCCTGGCCAAGAATCGTAAATACGGAATAGTCATAGAAGATACACAGGAGGTATGGATTCATCATGGATGATGATGATGAGGTACGTATCATAGAAGATGATGATCCAGTTATATATGATGAGATAAGAGTTGTAGACACTCAGAGAAATGAATTGAAGCAAGCTTCTCAAATATGGAACATTCTTTTTAATGAGACAATCAAAAGAGTTTGATTTTATCAAAAACAAGAATGAACCTAGTGTGTACAAAAGGGTCAGTGGGAGCGTCGTGACATTCCTAGTATTATATGTTGATATACTACGGATAAAGAATGACATACCAATGCTATAATTAGTAAAGATAAAGTTGTCTAAACATTCCTCCATGAATGATTTGGAAGAGTATCGTAATTGGGGATAAAATCTATATAGATAGATTTAAAAGGATGCTCGACTTAACCCAAGGAACGTATATTCATTTGATGTTAAAGTCGTTTAGCATGGCAAACTCCAAGAGATGTCTCATGTTGATGGGCCATGGAGTGTATCTCTCTTAATAGTCCCCATAGACTCATAAAAGAGAGATCGCATGAGTAACTATCATGTACGAAATGAAATATACGAGACCTGATGTTGATCAGTCATATTCTGGAGAAGTTCACTATGAGTCAGTGAAAACATCTTAAAGTACTTAACCGGCACTAAGGATGTGATCATATTCATGGTGGGTCTGAATTAAAACTAAAGGGCTTAACAAACTCAAGTTTTTTTTAGACAGATCAAGATGACAGAAAATCCACTTTCAGGTAAAGCGTTACCTTGAACGGTGGTGCAGTGAAATTGGAAATGTTTCAAACAGCAAAGAGTTGCTGGTTTAGTGATAAAGACAAAGTATATAGCTATAAATGAAGCTGCAAGTTGATTGTTTGGATGAAAATTTCATTACAAAACTAAGAATTGTTCCTAAGTCTCATCTTGGATCTAAACATGTGTTGTGGCACTTTCATTTGATTATAGGAATCATTGAAAGATGGGAAATCACTATAGAGATAGTGAACTCTCAAGAACAACATTACATATACATTAACTAAAGCTTATCCAACAGCAGGATAATCGTCACTTAGGGAAGAAATGTATGAGATACCATGACGATTTGCTTTAGTGCAAGTGGGAGATTGAAAGTAGTATGCACACAAGCCAATCATGTTTGATGATAAAGCATATACTTTGTAACAATCTTATTCATTTATTAATAAAAAGTATTAATTTATTAAAGGCTTTTAATTATCTACATAATGTTGTTTTATAATATGTGATAAATCCATAGTTTTAAGCAATGCTTTTATAATAATGATGATGATCATTCTAATGAGATCTAAATTCTTAGAAAGGTTAAAACTAAAATAGTTCACAATCGTTGGATTACTAAATTGGGGATTTGTGAATCCGGATAGATTGGTACATACGTTTCTTGCTCATTGGATGAGGATGATTGATCTCATGATCATTTGTGTGGAGACACTAAAGCAAGTATGTAGGTGCTTATTAGAGAATAAGTTCACTGAACATGGCTCGCTAAGGAATACCTAATGGAGTTTTACTTGGCATGTCGATAGGAATTCTGTAGTGTTAGTAGTCTAGTGATCCTTGGACTTGAGATCATCATAGTATCTTGTGTATGATGAGTTATACTTTGACTTATTCCTTAAGACCCTTAGGGTATATCAAAGGGTATGCTTGGGTATAATAAGTTGTACATGGAGATAATGTATGATCAATAAAGAATCTACCGCTTCTAGTAAAGAAGAGAAATGTCCTATGTGATTCGATAAATGACAACCCAGTAGTCCTTGGCCAAGGCAGAATGAAATTAGAAAGGAGTTTCTAATTTGCATTATTTGGAGTTGTGCATTTAAGGATCGAAATACATATAATTAAATAAAATAAGACTTGACATTAATTCCATGTCTTATATTTAATTGGGACATTGTATGGTGGAAGGATTGAATTGTACGGTAACTATTTACTCAAAGGTTCTTTTATGATTAATGTTGAAATCTATATTATGTGGAAAGTCGTTGATCGCTAAAGTGGCTTATCCCTATTGTAGAATAAATATTATTTATTTAAATAAATTAATAATTTAATGTATTTATTTAAATAAGATTAGAATTGTTCTAATTGATTTATTCACAACCGATTTAATATGAAGAACCTAAAGGTGAAAGTAATATGCACACAAGCCGATCATGTTTGATGATAAAGCATATACTTTGTAACAATCTTATTCATTTATTAATAAAAAGTATTAATTTATTAAAGGCTTTTAATTATCTACATAATCTTTGTTTTATAATATGTGATAAACCGTAGTTTTAAGCAATGCTTTTAGAATAATGATGATGATCATTCTAATGAGATCTAAATTCTTAGAAAGCTTAAAACTAAAATAGTTCCCAATCATTGGATTACTAAATTGGGGATTAGTGAATCCAGGATAGATTGGTACATCGTTGCTTGCGCTCATTGGATGAGGATGATTGATCTCATGATCATTTGTGTGGAACACTAAAAGCAAGTATGTAGGTGCTTATTAGAGAATAAGTTCTTTGAGCGTGGCTCGCTAAGGAATACCTAATGGAGTTTTATTTGCTGTCGATAGGAATTCTGTAGTGATAGTAGTACAAGTAATCCTTGGACTTGAGATCATCATAGTATCTTGTGTATGATGAGTTATACTTTGACTTATTCTTAAGACCCTTAGGGTATATCAAAGGGTATGCTTGGGTATAATAAGTTATACGTGGAGATAATGTATGATCGATAAAGAATCTACCACTTCTAATAAAAGAAGAGAAATGTCTATGTGATTCGATAAATGACAACCCGGTAGTCCTTGGCGAAAGCGAGAATGAAATTAGAAAGGAGTTTCTAATTTGCATTATTTGAAGTTGTGCATTTAAGAGTCGAAATACATATAATTAAATAAAATAAGACTTGTGGTAATTCCATGTCTTATATTTAATTGGGACGTTGTATGGTGGAAGGATTGAATTATACGGTAACTATTTACTCAAAGGTTCTTTAATGATTAATGTTGAAATCTATATTATACGGAAAGTCGTTGATCATTGAGGGAGGCTTATCACTATTGTAGAATAAATATTATTTAAATAAATTAATTGTTTAATTTATTTATTTATTTAAATAAATTAGAATTATTCTAATTGATTTATTCACAATAGGTTTAATATGGAGAACCTAAAGGGTCACACCATAAAAGGAAGAATAATTATTTAAGAAGTTAATGGCATAATCGTAATAATATGTTAAGTATATTTAATTTAATCTATGGTGATAGAATAAATTAAATAGCTTAATATTATTATTTAATATTTTAGAAATATTAAATATAAATTAATAAGAGAGTCTTATTAATATTATTACAATTATTATTATTTTAATTTCTAAAAGAGTTTAGGAATTAATTTAATATAAGTACTCTCATTTATTCTAATTGGATTAGGAAGGAAAATTATTTAAAGGAGTTTAATTAATTATCCTAATAAGATTAGGGAGCTTAATTAATTAAAAGAATTAATTAATTAAAACCCAATTCCTTAATTGTTAAGGTGGGTTGCCCACATCTATAAATAAGAGAGTCTTATTATGGGTGGTATGGGTTGTTGACTTTTTTCAACATACGTAATAATTCAATTGTTGGAAGTACACCTTTTCTATAGAGATAGAAAAACTAGGGTTTAGCCAACCACCCCATCTTCTTGAATTTTCTTCTTCCTTGGTGGATCACCTCTGAGAGGCCAAACATATGGGTGGCTGCGTTGATCGAAGGAAGGAACCAAACCCGGTGGATTCAAGATTGAGAGCGAAAGGATTTGGAGGTGAACTTGTACACGAGGAAGCTCGATCTTGAGGGTATGATTTTATTCTTTATCTTTTCGTTTAATTAATAATTGTGCATATAAAGGGTGATCCGGGTATATGGTTTGTAAAATTTTTAAACTACGATTTTACCACGCTTAGCTTAATTTTTGCAATTTGATTGCGTCATGAATAT
This sequence comes from Panax quinquefolius, assembly GCA_020205615.1. Taxonomy (NCBI): domain Eukaryota; kingdom Viridiplantae; phylum Streptophyta; class Magnoliopsida; order Apiales; family Araliaceae; genus Panax; species Panax quinquefolius. Next base: position 45,667,907 of record CM035163.1, on the reverse strand, counting down.
TACAAACCTAACGGTGGCATCGAGCCAAACCTTTATGCGAATTATTAATTGTTCGGATTTGATATGTATATTGATATGTGTTTAGAACAATTTAATTGGGCATAATTTTATTATATAAAATTTAAAATAAAAAAAAAAAAAAAAAAAAAATAAAAAAATAAATGCGTGATCGTTGAAAAAATAAAAAAAAAAAAAATTTAAAAAAATTTTTTTTTTTTTTGCTTACGTAATAATTAGCATCTAATGACTTTTTTTTTTTTAATTTCAAAGCAAATATGGCAATTTAAAAGCGTCGAACGAAATTTTTTTAAGGAATAAGCGTAAAGCGGTTCAAAATGAGAATAATGGCAATTGTATAATTTTTTTTTAATAATCATGCGAAATCGAAAAAAAAAAAGCACAATATTAATGAGGATTAAAATGAAAGGAATCATATGATTTCATATCATGCGAATCATAAAAGGAACGGTATATATATATTATTATATATATATACGGTTATATATATAAGTTACGCTTTTACTTTTTTTTTTTTTAAAGATACGAGGATTCATATTATATATATATATATATATATATATATATATATATATATATATATATATATATAAGAAAAGGTTTTTATATATATATATATATATATATATATATATATATATATATATATATATATATAATTATTTTTAATCTTAAAATAAAAGTTTATTTTAATTTTAAAATAAAAGGTTTATTTTAATCTTAAAATAAAAGGTTTATTTTAATTTTAAAATTAGAATTTCATCTTGCTAACTAATTAGAGTTAGAATTGGATTCCATGCTAACTAATTGGAGTTGAAATTGGATTCTAATTTTTCCTTAAATAAAGGAGTTTATTTAGATATGAAATAAGATTTCATATTATTCAAAATAAAATAGTTTATTTGTGAATAGGAAAGAATATCAAGTGTTTCCTTTAATATTTTTTTTTTTACATGGAATTGGATTCCATAATTAATTAAAATAAAATAGTTTATTTTAATTAAAGATAATTTTTTTATTACATGGAATTGGATTCCATAATTAATTAAAATAAAGGAGTTTATTTTGATTAAAATTTTGATTAAAATAAAATAGTTTATTTTATTCAAAATTGGATAAATTAAAATAAAATAGTTTTATTTTGATTTAAATTTGGATTGAAATAAAGGAGTTTATTTTAATTCAAAAATAGATTTTATACTAACTAAATTTGCCCATTAAATGATATCGATATATATATTAAATGTTTATTATTCATGAGATGAATGTTATTTATTGATCGTATGGTGATGTGTATGATAATAAATGGGATTGATTATGGACTATTGACCGATGCGATTGGATTTTATTTTAGTTGGATGCATGAATGTATGGGTTTTATTAAATGGGAATTACTGCGTACCTCGTCTTCTCTAATTTTTCTTAATGTAAATTCTATCTCTCTCTATGTACTTCCTTGGCTGGTGATCGAGGTTTCTATTTATTTTAAATAGTTTTGTAATAGGAATATTTAGAATTATTTTGAAGAATTAGAGATCGAAGAACAAGGAAGCGCTTGAAGACCAGTTTGTAATGGAGCAGGGTTTAAATGTAATAATTATATTTAAATATTATTTCTTGCACCCCTAGGGTTTGACCTTTTGGTTCACTTGGTGGCTCTAGTGAACCAAGCTAGAATAAAAGTCCATAATCAATCAGGGTAGAATATAGTATTCTATATATGCGTGCTTATACTATATATATATATTATATATTATGCAAACATGCTCGCATGTTCATTAATATATGGCGTATTTTATATATATATATAAATGCATGCGCTAAACAAGATGAGACAAATTAATAACAAAACCCTCAATTTTTTTATATTAAGTCCTAAGCGTTCAAAGATATTTGGAATATCGAGCGTAAGCCTTCTAGCATGATAAAATTAATAGAGTATTAAATATTTAATATGAGTTTGTTGTGTCACCACAAGGCAAGTATTAAGTATTTAAGATGTTAATTTATCACATTTGATGCTTATAAAGAAAATTGAACAATATTGTTTTGTTGTGTCACCACAAGGATGATATTTTTCTTTTTTGAATATATGGAGTGCTAGGTCGGACTTAACTTGGATAATTTTGATTCGGATGTGCCACCACTTGATCAAAATAATCTAAGAGGCAAAATACAAGGAGTTGCATAGTTGATGTAATTGACAAAAGTTGTCTACCTATTTATTTATATATAGTTTGTATTGTCACCACAAGGCTATATACATTTGAAATGGGATCCTTATTCTCACTAGCAAATCTTTAATTAGATTTTGCTTAGAACTATATAAGTGAGGGTAATATAGTTTGAAGAAAATAGTGGGAGATACCAATTTAAAACAAGACCTAAATTATTTTGGTAATTAATAAAAGAATGTATGTTAAAATGTTGTTAAATACAAATTCATTTCTGAGAATTTTACAATGTCTAAAATTACTATCAACTGCGAAGCATATTAGATGCTAAATTAATCGGGCCGAATTAAGCGGATTGGTTAAGGAATTTGAGAATAGTTCTCATAATTTGAAAAGCTATCTTATGTCATATCGCCTATCCTGCAATGGTTGCGAGACAATGCCTACGAGGAAGAGATTGTTACTTTTAGAAAGTGGCAAGATGATGCCTGATTGGCTCGATGCATCATGCTCGCATCCATGAGTAACGAGCTTGGCGTCGACATGAAACTATGGATGCTCTACTATATTCACCGCACATCAAGTAGTTGATGGTGAGGAAAGTGGGGTGATAGATATCGAGATATCTAAGGAGCTCTTAGATCTAGAATGGCCGATGGCACTATATAGTATGCAGACAAAAAGTTCTTAACATAATCAATTTGATTGATCGATTAGGACAATTGGTTTTGTCATGGATGGAGAGTTGAGCGAGATTTGATCTTGCACCCACTCCGGACTCCTTTCACAATTGTTGTGAATTTTTCATATGAACAAGCTAGATATCGACTTTCATTGATTTGCTTAATATGTTGAAAAATGTTGAGAGTCACTTTCAACCAAGAAAGATCAAGTCTTCTTGGTAGGGGCCAAAGGATCTTCTAAAATAAAAGAGCGATTCAAAGAAGGTAAATAGAAAGGCATAAACAAAGGATAATAAGAACAAAAGCGATATGGATAGCAAAGGAGTTTGCTTCCCTTTGCAATAAGCTTTGGACCTTTGGAAAGAAAGCTGCGAGAAGCATCTTGCGAGAGGCTAACCAAAGAAGCTTAGTGAAGTTTGATTTCTAAATCGATTTTGTTCATGAGATTAAAATGAAATTTTCTTTAAGTCGAGGTTCTACTTGGGTATTGGATCTGAGCTTTGGTTATCATAAATATAGATTTATGAAAGGACCAAGCGAAGTAGAAAGCTAAACAAATATAAGTAATCTATATGTGGGAAATGAAGCAAAGGTTCTTTACATTAGCCATAGAAACTTATAGTTTAGCAATGCCTATGGGAAAATCTATTAAGTCGATAAGTTGTTATTGTATTCGGTTCTTGTTAGAAATATTATTTCCATTTTTTTATTGTTGGATGATAAAATTTTTGGTATTATAATTAAGAACAATTGTTGTTCTATTTATAATAATAATATTTTGTATAGAACTTGAATATTACTTAATGGATTTTGTATACTTGACTTACATGAAAATAATTTTGCATATTGAACAAATTAGTATAAGAAAAGGAGATGATCATTCAAAGAGTTGAATGTATGTATTTGTTGAAATACAAGTGTGAATTATTTGAAAGGTTCAAAAGAATTGAAGTGAAACAAATTGGCAAAGTATTAAGATTCTTTGATTAGATCGAGGAATAAATACTTGTCTGATAAGTTTCTAGATCATCTCAAATGGTTTTCTCATAATGGACACATCTTGATCTGTGATAATTGATTGATGTATCTGAATGAAAAATCGTACCTTGTTGGACGTAGATGCGGTCCATAATGATTTTTCTGAGCATTCCAATATCCTTACAGGATCATGTCTAGAAATGGGTGCATATCTACGAAAAGGTAACCTCAAAATCCGCCCCAAGACTCCATAAAAGTTATGGACGGGGAGGATTCTAATCTTAAGAATGTTAAGATAAGGGTTGTCGACTTATGTGAAAAGGTTTCAAAGGATAAGCTTGGGACAAGATTTGACAAGTGTCGATTTGTGGGACATCCTAAAGTAAGTTTAGGGTATATGTTCTATAATTCTACTTAGCAAAAGGTGTTTGTTATGAAACACGCTGCCTTCTAAGATAAAGGTGTTTATCATTGAAAGGGCTAGTGGGAGGATAATAGATCTTGAAGAGTTCAAGAACCACAAAACACTATAAATCAAATAAGAGGAACACTATAGATATACCTATTGTACCACAATAGAATCGTAAATGCGGAATAGTACAGAAGATACACAGGAGGTATGGATTCATCATAGATGATGATGATGAGAGTACAAATCATAGAAGATGATGATCGAGTTACATACGATGAGGTAAGTGTTGTAGTCACTCAGAGAAATGGATTAAAGCAAGTTTCTCAAATATGGAACATTCGTTTTGATGAGGCAATCAAAAGAGTTTGATTTTATCAAAAATAAGAATGAACCTAGTGTGTACAAAAGGGTCGATGGGAGGCGTCGTGACATTCCTAGTACTATATGTTGATATACTACTACGGATAAGGAATGACATACCAATGCTGATCGGTAATGATAAAGTTGTCTAAATATTCCTCCATGAATGATTTGGAAGAGTATCTTAATTGGGGATAAAATCTATATAGATAGATTTAAAGGATACTCGACTTAACCCAAAGAGCGTATATTCATTTGATGCTAAAGTCGTTTAGCATGGCAAACTCAAGAGATGTCTCGTGTTGATGAGCTATGGAGTGTATATCTCTTAATAGTCCCCACAGACTCCAAAAGAGAGATCACATGAGTAACTATATCATGTATGCAATGAAATGTACGAGACACGATGTTGATCGGTCGTATTATGGAGAAGTTCACTATGAGTCGGTGAAAAACATCTTAAAGTGCTTACTTGGCACTAAGGATGTGATCATATTCATGGTGGGTCTAAATTAAAACTAGAGGGCTTAACAGGACTCAAGTTTTTCGAGACGGACCAAGAGATGACGAAAAATCCACTTTAAGGTAAAGGTTACCTTGAGCGAGTGGTGCGATGAATTGGAAAGGTTCCAAACAATGAAAGAGTTCTTTGGTTTAGTGATAAAGACAAAGTATATAGCTATAAATGAAGGCTGCAAGTTGATTGTTTGGATTAAAAGTTCATTCTGAGAACTAGGAATAGTTCTAAATCTCATCTTGGATCTAAACATGTGTTGTGGCACTTTCATTTGATTATTAGAATCATTGAAGATGGGAAATCACTATAGAGATAGTGGACTCTCAAGAACAACATTACATATCCATTAACTAAAGCTTATCAACAATGACGGGATAATCGTCACTTAGAGAAGAAGAGTATAAGATACCATGACGATTGGCTTTTAGTGCAAGTGGGAGATTGAAAGTAATATGCACACAACCCGATCATGTTTGATGATAAAGCATATACTTTGTAACAATCTTATTCATTTATTAATAAAAAGTATTAATTTATTAAAGGCTTTTAATTATCTACATGATCTTTGTTTTATAATATGTGATAAACCCATAGTTTTAAGCGATGCTTTTAGAATAATGATGATGATCATTCTAATGAGATCTAAATTCTTAGAAAGCTTAAAACTAAAATAGTTCCCAATCATTGGATTACTAAATTGGGGATTAGTGAATCCGGATAGATTGGTACATCGTTGCTTGCTTTCGTTGGATGAGGATGATTGATCTCATGATCATTTGTGTGGAACACTAAAGCAAGTATGTAGGTGCTTATTAGAGAATAAGTTCTTTGAGCATTGGCTCGCTAAGGAATACCTAATGGAGTTTTATTTGCTGTCGATAGGAATTCTGTAGTGATAGTAGTCTAGTAATCCTTGGACTTGAGATCATCATAGTATCTTGTGTATGATGAGTTATATACTTTGACTTATTCCTTAAGACCCTTAGGGTATATCAAAAGGTATGCTTGGGTATAATAAGTTGTACATGGAGATAATGTATGATCGATAAAGAATCTACCACTTCTAATAAAAGAAGAGAAATGTCTATGTGATTCGATAAATGACAACCCAGTAGTCCTTGGTTAAAGCGAGAATGAAATTAGAAAGGAGTTTCTAATTTGCATTATTTGGAGTTGTGCATTTAAGATCGAAATACATATAATTAAATAAAATAAGACTTGGCGGTAATTCCATGTCTTATATTTAATTGGGACATTGTATGGTGGAAGGATTGAATTATGCGGTAACTATTTACTCAAAGGTTCTTTAATGATTAATGTTGAAATCTATATTATACGGAAAGTCGTTGATGCATTGGGAGGCTTATCCCTATTGTAGAATAAATATTATTTATTTAAATAAATTAATTGTTTAATTTATTTATTTAAATAAGATTAGAATTGTTCTAATTGATTTATTCCAAATAGGTTTAATATGGAGAACCTAAAGGGTCACACCATAAAAGGAAGAATAATTATTTAAGAAGTTAATGGCATAATCGTAATAATATGTTAAGTATATTTAATTTAATCTATGGTGATAGAATAAATTAAATAGCTTAATATTATTATTTAATATTTTAGAAATATTAAATATAAATTAATAAGAGAGTCTTATTAATATTATTACAATTATTATTATTTTAATTTCTAAAGAGTTTAGGAATTAATTTAATATAAGTACTCTCATTTATTCCTAATTGGATTAGGAAGGAAAATTAGTTAAAGGAGTTTAATTAATTATCCCTAATAAGATTAGGGAGCTTAATTAATTAAAAGATTTAATTAATTAAAACCCAATTCCTTAATTGTTAAGGTGGGTTGCCCACATCTATAAATAAGAGAGTCTTATTATGGGTGGTATGGGTTGTTGACTTTTTCAACATACGTAATAATTCCAATTGTTGGAGAGTACACCTTTTCTATAGAGATAGAAAACTAGGGTTTAGCCAATACCCCATCTTCTTGAATTTTCTTCTTCCTTGGTGGATCACCTCCCAAGAGGCCAAACATTTGGGTGGCTAGCGTTGATTCGAAAGAAGGAACCAAGCCGAGGTGGATTCAAGTTGAGCTTCGAAGGTATGATTTGGAGGTGAACTTTTTGTTAATTAAGGAAGCATAAAAGGTCGATCTATATGGTTTGTATGATTTTTATTTTTTATCTTTTCGTTTAATTAATAATTGTGCATAAAGGGTGACAAAAGGGTATATGGTAAAAGGAAATTATTTAAACTTAATGGATTTTAATAATAAGTTTAGTATATTTTTTTTGCAATTTGATTGCGTTCATGAATATTACATTATTATTTTTTAATTAATTATCCCTAATAAGATTAGGGAGCTTAATTAATTAAAAGAATTTAATTAATTAAATAAAACTCAATTCCTTAATTGTTAAGGAGGGTTGCCTACATCTATAAATAAGAGGAGTCTTATTATGGGTGAGGAGGTTGACACTTTCACAACACGTGAATACGTGATTCCAATTGTTGGAGAGTACGCTCCTTTTCTATGAGATAGAAAAACTAGGGTTTTGCCAAACACCCATTTTCTTGAATCTTTCTTCTTCCTTGGTGGATCACCTCTAGAGGCCAAACACTTGGGTGGCTAACGTTGATCAAAAGAAGGAACCAAACCCGGTGGATTCAAGTTGAACGCGAAAAGGATTGGAGGTGAACTTGTACCTGAGGAAGCTCGGATCTTCAAGGGTATGATTCTTGTTCTTTCTTTTTTGTTTAATTAATAATTGTGCATAAAGGATGATCTGGGTATATAGTTTGTAAAATTTTAAAACTATGATTTTCCACGTTTCCACTTATTTTGTGCAATTTGATTATGTTCATGAATATTACAAACCTAACACAGCCACCTTCAAAGGGTTCTTTACTCCGTTAACCTTCATTCTTTGGATTGCAAGAGGTGTTGCAGACAAGTCTCCTTCAAAGGATATGACTGCTATAACTTCCCTTCATCTCTATATTCCTGGAGGAAATAACTTCTCTTCTTCAGGCAATAAAGTATCATTATTTACCATTTGTAGGTCACCGCTGTCAATCATATCCTGGATTAGATGACAAAGTGCCCAATAACTTTTAATGCTATAACCCCGAGTATTGGAGTGGTATTGATCACAGACCCCGGTAGCATCAAATCTCTTGGAACGTGGATTTATTGGGGGTAACAGTGCTGTGATCTTCTCTTCATTGATCAACATCTGCAGGATTTCTTCCATTGGTTAACCCAAAGGAGTAAACTTCCTTTGGTCTGCATAGTCCTGAATAGCCTGGGATCTTACTTTCCTTGCAAGTTTTTCTTCCAAAGTTTCATTCTCTTAGACTTTTTGTTGATTCCTTGTTATAAGGGAGAAGAGACTTGTATTCCCCTGACTGATCAGCTATCGAGTTACTTGGTGTTGATGTATCACCAATTCTGCTAGTTAATCAACCCGTTCTTTGATAAACTTGATTTCTTGCTCTATTATAAATCGAAATTCTAAATAATCCCACTTATCAGAATTTATATTTGGTGGTTTAGGGATAATCACCTACATATTTAAGGTAATTGAAACTTTCTCCACTCCCTCTACTGATCATATTGACATTCACTTCCTTATGTTGAGATAGAGAGTTATCTTGCACATGTGGATGCTCTGGATTTGTTACCACGATCTCACTACTGTCTATCAGATCCTGGATTTTGTGTTTGAGAGACCAACAATGTAAGACCCCAAATTTTATGAAATGAAAGTATTCAATTTTCTTATAATTATTATTTTATTTCGTAAATGGTTAAATTGATAAATGGTTAAAGTTAAGGGTGATATGTGAAAATTTTTACAAAGTATGCAAGTTGTTATAAAATATTTGTTTGGTCGGGAAATATTCTTTTGTCGGGGAATGGAGTGATGGTCCAGGATAAATGACTTTAGTAGTCCTCACTATTCTACGGAATAATGTGATAATAATTGTAATGAGGACACCATTGAGTGTGGATATTGTCTAGATGACAATATTCTTGTTTAAACTCTCAGCTATGTTTTGTCATATTTTACACGACTGTTCTATAATTAAGTTGTATTTGAATTTATGTACCATGTATCTAGCGACTCAAGATGGGTGATGTATACCTGTTTTGGGGGCATCACAGTTGGTATCAAAGCTTAGGAATATGATCCCTGGCTGAGATGTGAGACAAAAACTATGAGGGGAGAGATGGGGAATTCCTTCGCTAGTATGACCTACCTAAGTTTATTTGGTATTTAATTGGTCGGGCAGAGTATAGGGATAATATGTGATATTTTAATTAACCCTTGTTTTGTGACAGTGTTTGAAAATGGCATCTGAAAATGTTGAGATCAGCAATGAAGCACATGAGACCATTGAGTCACCAACGATCAATACCCAGGATAATGTGCAACAGGAAGATAATAATCCTCAGGTAAATAACAACACCGATCAGATGATGAAGGATGGGATGTTCAGAGGCTTTATACAATTCATGTAACATCAGGCGAAAGAGACTCCTGTTCAAAATGTAGGTGGAAACACTAGAAACTCTCGGATGGTCATCGCTAAGCAGTTCAAGGAGCTGGGACCGCCAGAGTTTTTGGGAAAGCCAGAACCACTTAAGGCGGAGACATGGTTAAAGTAGATCACAAAGATATTTGATGTCTTGGGATGCTCCAAGGAGCAAAAGGTTCCCTTTGCCACCTTTATGTTGCGTGAAGAGGCAGATTACTAGTGGGAATCTGTAAAATGTACCCAGCCTGATGCACTCAAGATGCCTTGGGAGAAGTTCCAAGAGCTGTTCAACGACAAGTACTTTCCCGAAAGTATTCGTCACATGAAGGAGGTGGATTTTATCAAGTTGGAGCTAAATAATATGACCGTGTCACAATACGAGGCTAAATTTGCGGAGTTATCCCAGTTTGCATTATATTTGGTCGATAATGAAGAGCGAATGACGCGAATGTTTCTAAGAATTTTGAAACCCGATATACATCAATACCTCATTTCTCATAAACTTTGTTTATATTCAGATGTAGTGAATAGGGCTCAGTTATTGGAGCGCGATAATGAGCCAGCCCAACGAAAAGATAACGAGCAACAACACGATAATAATCGTACCAGTGGCAACGACCATCGAAACAATGATAACCATCGTGGGGGAAATTATCATGCCAAGAATGGTAACCACTTCGGTGGTAATCATGGCCAAGATAATAGGAGTGGAAATTTTAAGAAAAGAAGGTTCAACAACGATGGGAAGACAGCAGCACCAACACCCATTTTCAAGGAAGGAGAACGACCACCAATTGTATGCTTCAAATGCGGAAGGAGGACATATCGATTCAAAAGTCGCATGATGCGCCCAAAGCATGTTACAATTATGGAAAAGAAGGTCACCTAGCCCGATTTTTGTCGTGCACCAAAGTCAAGTCAATTTGGACAAGTGGCACCAAAGGCGAATACGGACAAAAAAAAATTGGTGGTTTTCAGGAGAGGCGTTTTTCGTGACTTCTCAAAGCGAGTAACCGAACAAAGTTAGCACACGGGTTAGTTAATTATAAATTCTTTGAAGTCTATACCTTATTAGATCCACGGTTCTACTCATTCTTTTATCTTGCTTGCGCTTTCAACGTTTAAATTTGACCCCGAGAGAAGTTAGACTTTAACTTATTGGTTGAAACTTCGTTAGTAGAAACCTTCGTTACCTCCATTGTTTATAAATATTGTTGATTCAAATCGACACTTTCACGTTACCTGTCGATCTTATCTCTTTTAAAATACTTTCCCTTGATGTGATTTTAGGAATCGATTGGTTAACTACTCATCATGCCAAAATCGATTGTTTTCATAAGGTTGTTAGCTTTCATACTCCTAACCAACCTGTTATGCGAATTCAAGCAACCAAACCACTAAAGTCAATCATTGTCATATCAAGCCATAAGTAAAGAGCCCCGAGCCTTTCGCTGGTGACTTCCAAGTCTTGGAATACATCAAAGCCAGAATATCCGTAGGGGACGTCATGAATAACGATGGCAAGTTGATAGGTATCAATGTGACATGTTATCCAAGTCTTGGATGAGAGTCACAGTTTTGAATAACATTTCTATTGTTAATAAATTTCCTGACGTATTCTTTGAAGAACTTCTTGGCCTACCCCAGAGTGTGAAATCGAAATTTGTATTGACCCCAGTACAAAACCCATTTCTAAAACCCTTAAATATTTCTTCACCTAGAACGAACGTATTATGCGCCAAAGACGTTGGCTCGAGCTGTTGAAGATTACGACCATACCATTCAATATCATCGTGGAAGAGCGAACGTGGTAGTTGACGCGTTGAGTAGAAGATCGTATGCGTTTACGAGTGCGATGTTGTTAACACAAAAACCCATTTCATATAACTTACAAATGATGAAGATAGAGTTAAAGACTCTAGGGACCCACGTAGTGATATCAACTATACGAGTAGAATCGACTTTAATCGATAAAGTTAAAGGCAGCTCAAGTTACACACCCGGAGTTGATGAATGTGAAGAAGAAGGTTCAAAAGGGTGTTATTCTAGAAGCAAGACTCGATGAAGAGAGGAAATCTCAACCCTTGATTTTATTAGTCTATTTGAAATCCTCGATCGAGTAGGAACTGTGGCCTATAGACTCGTTTACCGCCAAGTATATCGCGTGTTCATAACATTTTTCACGTATCGATGTTACGTAAATATGTGGACGACCCAAACCACATTATTGAATTAGAACCAGATGAGATAGCAGAATATTTAACGTATGAGGAGATACGTATTAAAATCTTGGATAAGAAGGATCATATTCAACACTCAAAGGTTATACCTCAAGAGTTGGAATATGAAATAAAGTCAAGGTATCCTCACCTCTTCGGCATACCAGGTACGTACATAAATTTTGAGGGCGAAATTTCATAAGGAGGGGAGATTGTAAGACCCCAAATTTTATGAAATGAAAGTATTCAATTTTCTTATAATTATTATTTTATTTCGTAAATGGTTAAATTGATAAATGGTTAAAGTTAAGGGTATTATGTGAAAATTTTTACAAAGTATGCAAGTCGTTATAAAATATTCGTTTGGTCGGGGAATATTCTTTTTATCGGGGAATGGAGTGATGGTCCAGGATAAATGGCTTTAGTAGTCCTCACTATTCTACGGAATAATGTGATAATAATTGTAATGAGGACACCATTGAGTGTGGATATTATCTAGATGACAATATTCTTGTTTAAACTCTCAGCTATATTTTGTCGTATTTTACACAACTGTTGTATAATTAAGTTGTATTTAAATTTATGTACTATGTATCTGGCGACTCAAGATGGGTGATGTATACCTGTTTTGGGGGCGTCACAAACAATCTTGTTTATCATGCCCCGGAGCTCCAGAATGATAAGCACATTTCTTGCTTGTATCAAAATTCCTTCCACTTAGATTGGGTGGAGGAAGGAGTTGGACAATTTTCTTCTGTGTTGTCAGACGCTTGAGTATACTTTCCAATGAGTCCCATAAGGGTGGGAAAACTCTTTGACGCCTGACCTCTCCAACTTTTTGCAATAGAGGATTTGAGGATTATACAGATGCTTGAAAAGGGGAATAATTTTTCCTTTGAATGAGCAAATTTTGATTGCCTCTCTGAGTTTGTTCTTGCAGTACCAAGGATACATCTTCTTCTTTCTTTTTATGAACCCATTGAGGGTTATTCCCATAATTTCCAACTTGAATGTGCTCAGCCATGGCTTCTAAAGCAGCGAGATTTTTAAATCTTTCCAAACTTTAACCCCATCTCAGACATTTCTCTGTGTTTAATCATTTCTAAGAATAATTTTCCAATGTCGGCGAGGACCCTCTCATAGAATGGAGCTTCTTATATGTCAATGAAGGTCATTACCATCTCAGTTTCTGTCATTGATGGGATTACTTGAGTAGCCAGACGTCTCCATCTTTGGGCATATTCTTTGAATGACTCAGTATTCTGCTTTTTAACTTTGGTAATTTGATATCGATCTGGAGCCATTTGTCATTGAAAACAGTATTGGTTTAGAAAAGCATGGGCTAATTCTTCCAGATATAGATTTTGAAATTATCCAATCTGGTATACCATGTTCTAGCCTCTCCAGTCAGACTCTTCTGAAATAACTACATTCTCAATTTTTCATCCACGACATAGGATCCAAGTTCTCCAATGAACAATTTAAAATGAGTGTAAGGATCTTCCAATCCATTATATTTTTCAAAATTAGGAGTTTTGAAATTAGCTGGATAATGAACCCCAGGAAAGATTCAAAGGTCTAAATAAGTCATGCTTTCATACGTTCCAGTCCCTTTGATTGGCCGGATAGTTTCTTCCATTTGCTAAACTTTCTTTCGAATATCACTAGTTTCTCAGTCTTCTTTCAGATTGGTGATTTCAGAGGTTTTGTTGGGTTTTTCGGTTTGAGGTTCAGGTATCTGTACTTCCTTTTCTTTCTTATCAGTACCTTGACTTCCTCCTTGTGCAGAGGTTTCTATTTGACTGGGTATTTGTTGACCCTGAGTCTTTTTGTTTTGTTCTTTCAAAAAGACAGCTATTTTTACTATCTGGTTTCTTAGTCACTCAAACTCCTCTCGAGAAACAGGAGTAGATTCAGGTTGGGCAGTTGCAACCATGTCTGAAAGTGGGCTTAGTGCCTTTTTAGACTTTGAACGGATAACGGTATCAATTATTTCCCTATAAATAGATTATGTAGTTTAGTCTGGATAAACACTAATAGTTTGCACGATATGCAATGTCTCTATTTTAAGGGATTTTTAATGTTTTCCTGCAAAATAGATGTCAATTGTTTTGATGACAAGATAACATGACACGTTTTGATAGGGAATGGAATGTATATTCACATTTTTTTCTTTTATTTAGATGGAATTGTAATTTACATTGAATCAAAATGGAATTGAAAGGGAAAGGTATGAAGAGACTCCCCTTCGCGTTTGGTTTATTAGAGGTTGACCTATCTTAGGCTACTCTCATGGCTTTTCGGCATGAAGGTCCCTAGATCATCGCAATTTACTGGATGGGAAGTTAATCTGATCTTTCAATTGGAGCGAATCTGAGTGGTGCCTTTCCTGAGCCTCGTGGGATTATTCTCCATTGAGTCCAATAATCAAACACCGACGAGTTTGCCTCCTAGTGGAGGAATTACACAACATACATTCACATACATCGTGTCTCACTGTATGAAATGATGAAATTATGTGAAGCACTAATACAAAATGTAGAGATTGTGCAAGGCACTAAAGTGCAGTAAATAAAGCATTCATTTATATCCATTCAATGTAAAGACATCATTCACACACAAGTAGATAAGAAGGGTTTTTAAAAAGTTTAAAATACGGCTTAAACCCTCTACTGTCCCCATCGGAGTCGCCATTTTTCCCTTTTCTTAGAATTCCTTTTTTACCCTTTATGTTTTCTATGTGTTAAATTTTGTTTGAAAGGGCGAGTTTGAAAAGAATTCGACACAAAATGGACGATTTGAAAATTCAGAGTCTCCAATTGGTAGTTTTGAAATTATTGTACCAATTCAACTGAATATGAAAAGGTTTACACAAAGGCCCAATTGTTGGACTCTGTTTAACAGGCCTTGGAAACCGAGATTCATAGAGTTCAGAGGCTTGATAAAGCGGGGGGAAGGTGTTAGGCACCCCCCAACTTCCGTGAAAACACGATTACCACGTCTTATCAATTCCCTAATTTATCTGAAGTGTGTGTGTGCGTGTGTGTGTTAATTGGGCCTAAGTGCATTTATTTGGAAGTAGTGATATGCCTCGTTTGCACCTATATACAAAGGGTTTGATTTGTATAAAGTTCAATTTGAAGAAATATTTGCAGAAATGATGTTTTGAAAACAGGTTTTCAAACCCTTATGCTTACATAGTAATTGAGGACTTTGATACTTTCATTTTATTCCGTATTCAACTTGATTTGATTTTATTCTCAATATGCGAAGCATCTTCGACAAAATAATATACATATAAGTGTTGGGCACCTTATAGGCATGAAAGCCATCGAAGGATATCCAAACACCACAAATATGATTTACAGGCTAATTGTACAGCTAAAAATGTGAGACCCCGAATTTTATGAAATGAAAGTATTCAATTTTCTTATAATTATTATATTTAGTAAATGTTTAAATTGATAAAAGGTTAAAGTTAAGGGTGATATGTGAAAAATTTTCAAAGTAAACAAGTTGTCATAAAATAATCGGTGATAAAAGTATAGTAATACGTGTGGTTGCATAGTAGCACACGGTATTGATTATTGATGCTTACGTGAGAAGTCACTCAGTTATACTCAATTATTGCTACAGTAATTGTTGTATCATATCTCTCATATTATTGATTCAATTATTGTCACAGTATCATCTGCATAATATGTTAGATTATTAAATCAATAATTTAGACGACAAAGTTATTCATATTATTATTTACAATATTGACAATGTCTAGAAGTTCTGTCAAGAAGAGGTTTGGTCACCTAATTGCGTGCCAATAAGGAGAAATCCTTATCAGAAAGCCCCCTCTTTCCTGGGAACGACCTGGTTGTTAAATATGGTGAGTTATAATATTAATGATGAATAAGTTTGTGTTAATTAAAGATGAAATTGATAGTTCCATTGTGTGGGAATTATTAGTGTTAGTGGAAATCGACATCTATTTTGATAATAATTGATGTTTGGAAGTTATCAGATAATTAATCGGATAAATGAGGAATTAATTGTTATTAATTCACATGATTATAACTATTTGTTCACATGTGTGTACTATTGATTCACATTCATGTACTATTAGGGGAGTTGTTGCAAGATTGATAATACTTGCATGACTAAGTTAAAGATGGAGGTACTATACTATTATTCGTATTTTCACATGATTTAACTATTGAATCACATGATTGAACTATTGATTCACATTATTTACTATTAGGGGAGGTGGTGCAAGTTTGATAATACTTGCAGGACTAAATTAAAAATGAAGGAAAAGAGGAAGGCATTATACTGTAATATTTCGAGCCCCAAAACGTGCAATTATTGAAACTATATTTTCCTATAAATAGAAGCTCATTCTTCCTTCATTTCTCACCAATTCACTAAAGCTATAGAGCAATTATTATAGAGAGAAATTATAGAGAGAAAGAAGAAGAGAAGTCTGCTACCTCACTATTCCAGTATCCAGTCTTCTTCTGAGGTAAGGGGTATTATTTCTTTCGTATTCATGAAGAGAGCTTCTGTTATTCCATTCTTTATTATTATGTTGGAAACACCTGTCTATGCGAAATACCGTATACATGGTGAAATTCTTCTATTATTCCATTCTTTATTATTATGTTGGAATAACCTGTCTATGCGAAGTACCGCATACATGGTGAAATTCTTCTGTTATTCCATTCTTTATTATTATGTTGGAATAACCTGTCTATGCAAAGTACCGCATACATGGTGAAATTCTTCTGTTATTCCATTCTTTATTATTATATTGGAATATCACATCGCTGCGCGTATTACGCATGACACGGTTCCATTATTTATTATTCTATTGGAATAACTCCTTTACTGTCTGATCTATCGAATGCCCGGTGAATTCTTTCATTATTCCATTCTTTATTATTCATTGGAATAACCTGTCTATGTGGATTACTGATGCATGGTGAATGATCCTTCGTATTCATTCTTTATTAAATTGTGGAAATGATCTGTCTACGTGGATTACCGCATGGCGGGTGAAAATCCATTTGCAGTTTCGTATATTCTATTATACTCGTATGAGATATCATTTCTTTTGTACTCGTCATGGAATATCATTTTCTTTGGTATTTTTCTTTTACGAGTTACTATTCATGGGTTACTATTCACCCGATTACTATTCACTCTAGTATTATTCACTCGGGTATTCGGGGTACTTTTCGTGTCAAAGTACTATTCACGAGTTACTATTCACAGGTTACTATTCACCCAAATTACTATTCACCCGAATATTATTCACTCGGGTATTTGGGGTACTTTTTATGTCGGGATACTATTCACGAGGTACTATTCTCGAAGTACTATTCACGGGGTACTATTCACGATAAAAAATTGATTCTTTTCTGTCCAAATTATTTTTGGTACATGAATATTATTATTGAATTTTACTCCACAAAGCAAAATATCATGTCGACAATTTGATATTTTTAAACTCGGATAAATTTAAAGTCTTTAATATTTATCCTTGATTTCATTGATTAATGCCTATATAATTGTCATCATCCTCATGCTTATATTGTGATGAAAGTCATCCGCGTGGCTTACGTGCATAGATGGATCATTGATTAGTGGTTTTACAATTGTATATTTTTTGGCTTACGTAAAGATGGACCGGTGTATGACATGATCATAACCATTGGTGATAATAACGAATATCCTTGGTCAGTAGTGCATGGATAATTCGATGATGATTTAGCGAGGATCATGACCATTAGTTAACAGTTGAATGTCTTTGGCCGTAGTGCACTGACATGCAATTGATTGGTATGATCATGACCATTAGTTTTATAGTTGAATATTTTTGGCCCGTAATGCAAAGATAGACAACTGATTGGTATGATCATTGTTATTACATTTGAATATCTTTAGCCTTTGGGGTAAGGATATTGAGTAAACGTTCTATTAAGACTTTGTGGCAAGGAGGAACTGTTGATTCACATTATTATAAACATGAATTATGAATTTAACTAAAATCTTTGGTGGTTCAGGTGAAGACAGGTGATGAAAGTTCTATTTATCTTGGGTATACTAAAGAACTGTTGATGGGTATTATAGGGATAAAATTGATGATAAACTTTTAAATCATAGAAGATAGTAGATATCATGCTCTACTTGACTCTTCTAATGGATTGCTTATTCTGTTGCAGTTGTTGATCTAAAACTTATTGTCTATTATATTCTATCAGTTGTTATACTGTTGAAGGCTAAGGATAATTTATTTTGTATTATCTTAGTCATAATATTTCTTACTGGGCTAGTTGAGCTCACCCTTTTCTTTCACTGTTCTCTTCAGGAAATGAGAATATAGTTAGGACTGGTCGGGGAACGGATTGACGATCCAGATGGTTGTTTTAGTCCTCACTATTCTGTGAAATAGTGTGACAATAAATGTATTGAGGACTCCATTGAGTGTGGATATTGTCTAGATGACAATATTCTTATTAAAACTCTTAGATTATGTTTTGTCGTATTTTACACGACAGTTGTATAATTAAGTTTGTATTTAAATTTTGTACCATGTATTTGGCGACTCAAGATGGGTGATGTATACCTGTTTTGGGGACGTCACAGAAAAGGATCCCTTGTGGGGACCAGATCTAGATCCGTCAGCTGGATCTTAGATCCCGTGGCTCCTAGGCAAATTCGATTTAAATAAATCTTAGCCATTATAGCTCAACGGTTCCTATTTTGCAACTTTGAACCGGTTAAAAGTTAGATATGGCTAGATTTAGATAAATCTAGTCCACAAATTTAAATATTATGGATTTACATTGAATGAGCACTTAAAATAGATATTTAAACGCAGTAAACAATTTATATATATATATATATATATATATATATATATATATATCAAAGCAATAGAAAGCTTCAAATTTGAAAAAATCTTACAGTGTGTTGCAAAGAAGGCTTCGGACCGCTTTTGGAGCTTGAAATCTCAGTTTTCACCGGTTAAAATTTGATATGTCGTAGTATATACGTATAAAAGTGTTTAGAAAGAAGAATATTGAAGTTTGGAACACTATAGGAGGGGTTAAGAGCTGAAATAGACAAAGTTTTCTCTCTTTTTTCTTTTTTTTTCTTTTTGGAGGATGGGGGGTCTATTTATAGACCAAAGTAGGCGTGGGTCTACCCGCGGCAGCCGCGAATCTACCTGTGGATGCCCGGGTGGGCCCGGGACCCGTGGGTCCTATTGTCTCAAAGTACGTGCACTCGGGCCAACGCGTTGTCCGCTCAAACCTTTATAACTTTCAATCCGGGAATCCAGTGGAGACGTGTTGTACCTTTCCAGAAAGCCCTTGACAAGAGCTACACACTGACATGGGATTTGACATTTTCTGAATCCAGAAAGATGGGTCCATGACCAGATCTTTGAGTCTTCGTAGTCCATCCATTGAGCTGCCTTGTGCAGTTTTCACTCGGGATTGAAGTTATGGTAATGCAGGACTTCTTTTGCAGTGATTTTGGCTGAATTAATATTAAATTGGCAAATTTACTATTTTTCCCTTCCTAGATTGGTTCCGAGCTTGCTGCAATTGTAAGTGTCTTTTCTCAGGGTTGTTTCCGAGATTGGACTGAAGTTGCCTTTTGACAGTCCTCAAGGTTGTTTCTAAGTGAAAGTCCAATAATAATCTAAAAGGGAGTTGAATAGATTATTATAGGTTAAAAATTATATAAGACCTTTTTGATTTTTATTTTAATAATTAATTTGCAGTTTTAGAAATTAGTATGCAAGACAGTAAAAAATTCAATCACACAATGCATAGAGATTTATCTGGTTCACAACATACACCCCTGATATGTTGCTACGTCTAGTCTCAAGTTCCTACTTGGAACTTGAGATCCTATTACTATCAGTAATAAATACTCCTTCAATAGGCGGAGAAGCCTTTACAAAGTTTTATAGACAAACTTTCAACTATTTTCAATTAATCTATCTTGGACAGCAAGCTCCCCACTCCCTCCTCAAGCTTAGTTGTACCTTCTTTTGAGTTCAATTCTATTCAATGATCTGGTCTTGAAACAACAGCCTCTTCCTCACCTCACAAGTTCACTAGAGACCCAACTTCCAAATGACCTCTCTAAGACTCTGGTCTTGGTCGAAGAATTACTCGTCTTTCTCACAAGTACATAAAATAAACTAACTCTACCCCTTTTCCTTTTTACAAAAAGATTTTACAATAATTTGCTTCTAAAATAAGCAGATAAAATTTAGTACAGATTGATGTTTCTTAAATAAACATATATCAATTAAAGAGCAAACAAATATATTTATAAAAGTTCAAAGACTTATATACTTGAGAAAATATGCTTTTTTGTAAGCAGATAGTAATTTATGTTGTCGATGTCAGGATTTTTATTGTTCCCTTTTCTGTTCTAATTTTTTGGTGTTCTCATGTTAGGTGAGATTTGTTTGAAAAAACAAGTTGTGAAAAGGTCCGACATTTATATGTCGACAATTTGACTGTAAGAGTCTTCGGTTGGTTTTTTAAATGGTTATACCAACACAACCGAGAAAAGGTTTGCACATTAACCCAGTGATGTGACACTGCTAAACGGGTCTGTGAAACCAAGATTCATTAGGGTCCAGGGGCTTGCTTATGCGGAGGGAAGGTGTTAGCCACCCCCCGACATCCGTGTTACCACGGTTACCGCCACTTTTTAATTAAACTGTTATATGAATGTGTGTGTGTGTGTGTGGGTCAATGTGCAGTTATTTAGAAGTAGTGTTACGCCTCATTCGCACCTATATACACAGGGTTTGAATTTGTATAAAAATTCAGTTTTAAACAATATATAGCAGTGATGTTTTTGTAAAAAAGAGATTTTTCAAACCTTATGCTCAATAGTAATTGAGGCCTTTAATACTTTCATTTTATTAAATGTTCGGCTTGTTTGCTTTTCTTTTCGAGATGCGAAGCATCTTCGAGAAAATAGTATATAAAGAAGTGTCGAACTCCTCATGGGCATGAAAGACATCTAAGGAAATTCAAACACCATAAATAATTTACATAAGTCGTTTATTCTTTGAAAATGTCCATCACGGAAGGCAGAATCTAGATTCAAGAGATCAATCTACGTGATCACATGATTCCTAGGCTCACATGATGCCACAATTTATATAAAAGCAGTAAGCAGTTATATATATAAAAGCTATAAATATATATATATATATATATACAGACATGATCAACCACCACGAAGCACCTCCATGGGGGATCAGAAATGTAAATATATAAAATTGGTAAATATATATAGAGAGACATGATCAACCACCATGAAGCACCTCCATGGGGGATCAGAAATATAAATAAAGCAATAAATACGATCAACCGCCACGAAATAAACTCCAGGCAGGACTAAATGTAAATAAAGCAGTAAAAGCGATTAACCGCCATGAAGTAAACTCCAGGCGGGACTAAATGTAAATAAAGCAGTAAAAGGCCACAAAGTAAACTCTATGCTCGATGTAGAATGTATATATATATATATATATATATATATATGTAAATATAAAATCCAGAAACGCATGTGGGATATATATCATCCCATTTAGGTTTATCATTTCAAATGATTTGTCATTATATATATATATATATATAAATATATATATATAAGCAAGACACGCATATAGGATGTAAAATTCGTGCTCATCGAACAGAGTCCGATAACAGTTTATATATATATATATATATATAAGTAGTGAATGCTCCAGATGTAAAATACAGGCTCATCAAAAAAAGTTTGACAATAGTTCATATATATAAGTATATATATATAAGCAAATAAACGCTCCGGACGTGACTCCAGGCTCAATCGAGGCATAACTCGATAATTTTAGTACATATATATAAATATATATATATATATACAAAAGAAAATAAAAGCCACTTGATCAAGTCCCGCATACGTACTGTAATAACGACTCTCAATGTGAAGAACAGTGTGTGCAAAGATGAAGAGAAAGGCTTTAAAGTATGTAAGAAGGCTTACAGTGGACTGATAAAGGAGACTTCTATAGCTTTAAACGGATGAACACTCAGCTCCCACCAATAAAAATATGATTGAATATAAGCTCACAAGTGTTTAAAATGAGAAAGCACTCAATTTAGGCTGTGTACAGAGCAAATTGGACAGGGCTTCCTCGCCATTTTCTCTTGAAATATAGCCACCCCAAGCCCTCTATTTATAGAGGGGGAGCCGTAGGTGTACCTATAGCAGCCGCAGATGCACCTGCGACCGCCTGGGGAGCCCCGGGCTCCGCGGGTCCCACCGTCTCAAAGTACGTACACGCGTGCAACGTGATGTCCGCTCAAACTTGTATAACTTCAATCTGAGTCTCTGATTGAGGTGTATAAGACCTTTTATGGAATGCTGTTGTCGAGAGCTACGCCATGACATGGGATTAGAGGTTGTCAGAAGTTAAGAAGATGGGACCATGCCCTTGGTCTTCAAGCTTTAAATTCTATCTGGTCTGCTGCCTTGCGTAGTTGTCACTCGGGATTGGAACTCCTTAGTTTTTGTGGGACATTGCTATGTAGAATATATGTTGAGATGTTGTTGAGACGGACTAATGTGGGATCGAGGTGGAAAAATGATGATTTTGCCCCTCACCGGGGTTATCTCTGGTTTGGGTTGAAAGCGATCGCCGTCAGGTTATGTCTCGAGATTGGCTATCGCAAGTAATCTTGGACATCCTCAGGGTTATCTCTGAGGTGTGCCTGACCTCCCGGGGTTATCTTCGGGTTTGGAGCTGAGTGCCTCGGTGTGAACCCCGAGGTTGAAGCTAACTGAATAGGTTGAAACGAGCATTTTCGGGGTTATCTCCAGAACTGCAACCGCACTCCTTGGGGTTATCTCCAAGGTTGACATTGTCTTTCCTGGTGTTGTTTCTGGGACTTAGACTGAGTATTTCGGGGTTAACTCCGAGATGAAACGGCCTTCTCTGGTGTGATTTTCGGTATTGGAACTGCATGCCTCGGGGTTATCTCCGAGGTTGAAACTGACACTTCTAGTGTTATTTCAGGGAATGAGATGAGTTGTCCTCCAGGGTTATCTCTGAAAGATGATTCTACCCTCCTGTAATGTTAGTAACAGGTAGGCAGAAAATTTTGAGTGTCTATCGATGCCCCTCTTTATCATATTCATGCAATGCAATGGCATGGATAGGATAAAGAGTACTAGGCACTTGAAATGCAACAAGATGATCATGATGCCATGTACAACAACATGATGCAAATGTATGTAGTTTGTTGAATTGTTTTCCAATATGTTGGGATGATTGTCGGCTTCCCTTGACTTCTACTAGTGTTGACAGTTATTACTGACAACCCTGATGAACTGTCTTGGACGTGCAATCCAATTCTCTCAGGAGCTTCCAGGATGTTGACGTTATGGTTATCACCAAAGTCCTTAATCCTTGATACAGACTTCACATTGAAGATGCATTACTCATGTACAAGAGATTCTGTGGGGATAGAGCTTTGTCTGTTGAGGATGTGTATAACATATTCCATCATCGGTCCTCCCCGATGAGGATGTTCTTCCCTGGTTTGTACCGCTTGAGTCTTTCCATTGCTCATTGGAGATTCACGCCAACAGTTGGTGTTGTTAGGGTTGCCTGACCTTCATTAACATGTACATCAACGGATGAGATCCTTACTGAGGATAATGTTAAGGCTGTTTGACCTTCGTTGACGTGTACATCAACGGATGGATTGTATAAAAACCCGTTGGGGAAAAGGTTTTAGGGTTACGACCCTGAATTGATGGCATCGGACCTCCGTGAGGTATTTTTCAATGTAGTTTGCAATAGCTGAGATCATTGGTATAGTGTACCCTATGTTTGGGCGAATACTAATGAGTGATATGTGAAGCCACAACTTGACCCATGAAAACTAGGATTTCAGGCTATTCTGCTCAATCGCGTAGCATTTTTATTCCTAATTTGGCCTTTTCAGCTTGTGAGAACTCCTTTGCAACTTGAATTGGATCGAGCCGGAGGGGTGGCAGTGCCATGTACGGTGGATATTACCCCGACTGCCGTTTGATCCTTGCTAGGAGTTAAAATTTCCGGCTGAGGCGCTCAAGGGCAGGACGTTCGTACTGGTCCATTGAGCGTAGATGTTATAAGCGGGTTGTTGAGTGAGCCCATACCCAATGATGTGAGGGTCAAGGATCGCATTCTTCAATGATTATTTCTGATAATCATTAGGGGCTGCTTCATAGCTAATAACTCTCCTACGGTGTCATTCGCTTTGGTGAGCGTCACACGACATATGGACCGTATCAGAGAGTATGACTGGGGTTCCTACACCTTTGCCTATTTCCTCAGGGGAATGCGCATGCGTTCATAGGGCTTGACGGAGGCTTGGCTAGGATTTTACCCATTTATGTTGGTGAGTACTTCTCTTGTAATTTCCCATGTACAGGTTAAGAGTGTTGACTGACAGCAGATGTTTTCCTTTGTGTTGGAAGTTCTGGGCCTATGAAAGGCTCCCATGTTTGCATCCTGTGAATGTGTTAAGCTTGGAGACCTATCCAGGAGGATGGCGATGGCATCATTCCATACTGGCGAAGGTCCCTGTAGCTGAGGGTTTCACTCATTGTTGCCTACAGCTGGAGTTATTGACAGCTGATGCCATTACTTGGATTCCCTATTCTGGGGAGCACTTGGACATTGGTTTTGAGGATGAATAGCCGACTGGTGTCGAGTACACGATTTCCACCCGTAGGATTCCTATCTTTATAGATGGAGGATGGGAGCTCTATTTAGGAGAGCGTGCTATTAGGAGCACCACATGAGAGATTCGTATCCCGATCTTGCCTCCTACCAGGCGTTATTGGCCTGTTTCATAGTCACCCGTCATTGATATCCCCTTGATGGGTGTTAACGGTTTTACACTATCAGAGGGTCCATATACCCAGGCTACGTTCCAGCATTAGTGGTCCCCTTGTACCATCGGAGCCCAGACTCGCGCCACGCAGTTTATGGGGGATATGGTGCCTGGATCCGTGATGATGACGGATTAGATGGCCTGTGTCATAGATCTGACTCATTTGACACAGATTGACAGTTTGACCCGGCAGTTGGACCGGGCACATTTATTTATCCAGCACTTGGGCAGAGATCCGACAGAGGCAGATACATTTGATCCTTCCAGCTCACGAGCTGGCCCCTCAGATGACCCATATTGCTTTGTCAGTGCAGATCCTCCATTGTATACGCCTGACATCCCCGTTGATGGAGATCTAGTGACTCAGGAAGAGTTACATCAGGTGGACAGGATTGATGATGTAGACATTGACACCATTGTCTTCTTCTGATGTATATTCTCGTTATATCTTTTGATAGGCCTCTGTTAGACACTAGGTGACCTCTGTTAGTAGCTGGGCATCTGTGCCCCATTTTCCTGTATTTTTAGCTGTACAGAGATATATTAGATGATGATGTACTTAGGAATGTATATACTGTTATTCCCTACATCATATTGCCATCTATTATTCATCATGCATGTATTATGTTATGCATATGTATGTATGTCCAGAGATATTTAGCATTGACCTCTGGATGGTCTTATGACACGGCCCGTATAGATGTCTTCTTCGACAGTTAGCCGTATTGATCATACCCCACCAGTATTGGTGGCATCCCGTCTGAGATCGTGGTATGATAGTATGTCACCTTCAGACAGGGTTATTGTAGATCAGTTATTGTAGCATACTATGACTCTCTTGATGTTTCAGGTTCCCGCAAGCTTTGTAGAGGGTATGCTAGAGCATTGGATACCGGAGAGGCTGGTTTTCCAGTTTGGTATCCATGAGTTGACTCCTACCTTGGAGGACTACGCACGGTTGATGGCGCTGCCACTGGACAGACCTTGCGTGCGAATGGCTATCGGCGTTATGAGCCGACAGTTTATGACCCTCACCAGGATGAGGCGTAGAGTTATACAGGATGAGATCACATCCGGCCACGTTGTATCCCAGCATTTTTTGATGGACAGATTTGTCTCATAGGATAGTTATACATGGCATTCTGGGGATTTTACCATGCCAGAGGATGATTGGCATTTGGCTAGAGTAGATGTACTATTACTGTGCGTATTATCATATGTATATATGACACGGTACATGGATGAGCTGGATATTGGCGTCATTATGGCAGTAAAGCTCTCATGGAGGGTCACACCATTGTACCGATGATTGTAGCAGAGACGCTAAGGTCGGCCATATATTGCAGTACCTACCCTACAGGGGTATTCACAGGTAGTTCGGTCATGTTGTACGTGTGGTTCATGTCACACTTGAGATCGATTGGCACATTCTGACGGCACGGGTATTTTTTTACCCATGAGATAGCTATGTCGTACTCCTTTTAGCCTGGGGAGTGTACAGATCATGCATCTTGGTCCGTTTTCCTGGCAGGGATTGGAGATCCATTTGATATATTATCGTGTACAGGGCTTTGTTCACACTACAACTTCATCACTCATGCTCCGGGCATGGATTATCTCCCTCTAGCTGGTTTGAGGGGCATGACTACTTACCACCCACTGGCCGTGATGTGTCGGGTTTGACCCGAGTTCAGATTTCCATCCTTTGAGGCGATCGAGTCGGTGTCATTGGCTTCTCGCCATTTGTCAGCAGAGGACAGATCCATGGTGTATGCCTGTTGGGATCAGCGTGAGCTAGCTGCATTTTCTGTTAGCCATTCGGCCTGTTCTGTAGAGTATTCCGCAAGGATGGAGACAGAGACTACATCGGCTACGGTAGTATCCACATTATCGGGGATTGATTCTGATGATAGGGAGCCCATAGAGGACATTGATATTCCCACAGAGGAGGAGCCATTCGCTGGGTGGCCAGTAGCTCTTACAGATTCTCCTAGTACGAGTGCTACTATGATTCATTATTCAGCACAGTATCTAGAGCAGAGTCTTCATCTGATGACCTTTGAGAGAGATCAGGTTAGGGCCTTGATGTTGACAGCTCTTGATGGGAGAGACACCGCTCTATTGGAGAGAGATAAGGCCAGATCATCCAGAGATGCATTGATTGTAGAGCGGGATGCTGCCCTATCTACCCGGGATGTGGCCTTTACAGATAGTGCTTTAGTGAGATCCCTTACGACTGGCATCCTTGTCGATATGAGTTCATACATTGATGAGCATCATGCCACCATGCAGTTAGCCTCGGATCTGCTAGCTCGTGTAGATACCCTTGGGCAGGAGCTTGCAGCGTTACCCCTTCTTCGGAGAGAGATGTTATGTTAAATCTCATAGTCCGCATACATATCGATCCATAGATAGACTTGTATTTTCCTGCACATACTAGCTTAGCCATTTGTTCATGTACAGCACATATTGTATATATCAAACAGCATTATATATGGTAGGGAAATATATTTTAATTCACTTCCCTTTCAGTTGTGCCTTGATACTTGCTTGATATTCACCTGTTTCTTCAGGGCTTGTGATCTTGATGTATTCTGAACTCATCCTTGATGTGTGGACATTGTGACGTTGCAAGATCTTTCAGAATGGATCATTGATCTGTGTGTATCCCTACCCTCTTTGGTGTCTTGGAATTGGTTTTTGTATGGAAATGTGTAGAGGAGTGTGACTTTTCTTCTCTGAGATTCACCGCACCATAGATGGTCACCAGTACTCCTATTCAAGAGGAGCCCAGTTAGTTCCATCTCTTATGGATTGGTGTTGCTCTTCAAGGAATCAACTGCGGCTTAGATGGTCGCCAACTCTCCCATTTATGGGGAGGCCAGGTAGTTCCATCCCTTTGGTCTGAAGCCGATGAAATGTGGTGGATTGAAGTTTGATCCCAGTACCGTGTGACAAGTATTTGTGTTTTGGTAGGGGGTTAGACCGAACCATAAATGACTGTCTGCGTACTCCTATTGAAGAGGAGATCAGGTCTGCATAGTTTGAACCTGGTGTAAGAGGTTCAACGTTGTATGGTGTAAGGGTAGAAAAGGTGTAGAAATGTTTTTGTTGTTTTTTGTTTGTAGAAAAGGGTGTAGAAATGTTTTTGTTGTTTTTGTTTTATTGCGACTGGGCCATATAAAATGGTTGCCTTGTACTCCCAGGTATCGGGGAGATCAGGTCAACGTAGTTCTCCCCATGTTCAGGACGATTTGCAGCCGAAAAAGTTTGATCCCATGTTTAGGACAAACTACGGGTGTGAAAAAGTTTAATCCCATGTTCAGGACAAACTGTTGGGTAAGGGTTCAATCCTTGATGGGATAACCAAAATTGTATGAAGTGTAAAACGAAAGATCTGATGATCTAAAAACCAGGCTGCTGGCTTGAAGAGTGTGTTTCCCTGATGGGGTAAATGGGTATGAAGAAAGGGTTGTGTGTAGTAAGGGTTAGAAAACCTGAAATGGTTGGTGATCTGGTGATCCAGAACGAGGATGTTTACTTGATGGTAACTTCAGACATAGTACCATTTCATGGTGTCTGAGTTGATGCGCTGTGGAAATTCGTCGCCACCCATTTCCTGTAATCTAAGAGCACCTTCTGTCAATACCTCCTTGACAATAAACGGGCCTTCCCAGTTCGGAGTGAATTTTCCCTTTGACTGATCTTGTTTGTCAATGATCTTCTTCAAAACCAAGTCATGTTATTTAAACTACCATAGCCGGACTTTCCTGTTTTAGGACCTAGCGATCCTTTGTTGGTATAACTGACCATGGAAGATAGCATCACTTCGCCTTTCGTCTATTAGAGACAATTGGTGATATATGTCTTGTAACCATAGGTCTTCATCCAGCTGAGCGTTAATCAACACTCTGAGGGATTCCATTTCCATCTCTACGGGGAGCACTGCTTCCATCCCATAGGTCAATGAGTATGGGGTTGCCCCAGTGAAAATACGCATTGAAGTTCTGTAGGCTAATAGAGTTAGAGGCAAGAGGTCAGGCCATCCTTTGTGATTGGCAGACATCTTCTGCATAATCTTCTTGATGTTCTTATTAGCCGCTTCAACAGCACCATTCATCTTTGGACGATAGATGACAGAGTTAAGGTGTTTGATGTGGAATTTACTGCATAACTCCTCCATCATTTTGTTGTTGAGGTTCTTAGCATTGTCTGACACAATTGCCTTTGGTTGTCCATATCGATAAATGACATTGTTTCTGATGAAAGCAATGATGACTTCTTTGGTAACCCTGGGGAAGGAGGCTGCTTCTACCCATTTGGTGAAGTAATCGATCATGGTGAAGATAAACTGATGCCCATTACTGGCTTTGGGCTCGATGGGCCCAATCACGTCCATTCCCTACATTGAGAAGGGCCAAGGTGAACTCATATTTTAGAGCTCCCTAGGAGGGGCGTGGATAGCATTCCCATGAATTTGGCATTGATAGCACCTCTTGACGTGATCATCACAGTCAGCCTTAAGCGAGAGCTAGTAATGCCATGTTCTGAGGATCTTTTTAACAAGTAAGGGGCCGCTCATGTGTGGGCCACATACTCCAGTATGGATTTCATCCATGAGCCTCTGAGCTTGGTCCTTGTCCAGACATCTGAGGTGACCTATTCCTGCTTCTCTTTTGTAGAGTGCATCTCCGCTCAGGTAGAACTTCATAGCCAGTCGATGGAACCGCCTTCTTTCAGTCGGGCTCACCTCAGCGGGTGTAGATCCATCTCGTAAGTACTTCTTGATATCCTGATACCAAGGGTGTTGGATGGGAGGTAGCTCATCCGATATTTCTCTAATGTAATTTCCATAGGCTGGAGCCTTTTATAGGGCAAGTGGGATGCTTGGCATGTTTTCCTTGTCATGTATGGTGATCAAGGATGTGACGACCCCAAAATAGGTATACATCACCTATTCTGAGTCGCCAAATACATGGTACAGAATACAAATACAATCTTAAATATACAACAAAAGAGCTGTGAGTTTTAATACAAACATTGTCTTCTAGACAATATCCACTCTTAGAATAAGTCCTCATTACATTTATTAACACACTATTTAATGTAATAGTGAGGACTACTAATACTATCATCATCCGGACCGTCACTCCGCTTCTCGACTAGTCCCATTTACGTTCTCATTTCTCAAGAGAACGATTGTGAAAGAAGGGTGAGCTCAACTAGCCCAGTAAGAAATATTATGACTAAGATAATGCAGAAAAAATTATCATTAGTCTTCAACAATGTTAAACTGATAAAATACAATAGACATCAAGTTTAACTGCAGTGGAACAAGCAATCCATTAAAAGAGTCCAGTAGAGAATAAAATCTATTATCTTTTATGATTTAAAAGGTTTTCATCACTTTTATTGCTGGGACTCAGCTTAATAAATAATCCACATCATCCATGCACTGCGACCAAGGATATTCATTAGTATCATAACCACAATTTATCCATGCACTACGGGCCAAGGATATTTGTGTATTCATTAATGGTCATGATCATGCCAACAACTGTCCATCAATGCACTACGGGCCAATGAGGACTTTTACCACATCATTTGTAACATTACGGTCATGATTACACTGAATAATCCCCGGTCATAATCATACCAAGTCCATCTATGCACTACAGGCCACAGATGACTTTCAACAAAATATAAATATGAGGATGATGACAATGATATAAGAATTCAATAAAACAAGTTCAAGAATTAATTTATTCAGGAACTAATAACGTCCAAATTGTCAACATGATACTTCTTTGTAGAGTAAAATTCAAGAATGCTCAGAAGAATATTTCCATGAAAAGATACTGGATGAAGCGCAAATATCAAGGATATTCCACTAATTTCATGGAGTATAGAAGTCAAAACTTTAACCAACTGAGTATAATAAAGAATGGAATAACAAAAGAAATCACCATGCATGTGGTACTTCGCATGGACAGGTTATTCCAACAGAATAATAAATAACGGAACCAGGTCCGGTATAAAACGCACAGACAGGATATTCCAACAGAATAATAAAGACGGAACCAGTCCCACAGAAATGCATGAGATAGGATATTCAATGTAATAATAAAGAATGAACTAATAATAGAATTTCACCATGTATGCGGTACTTCGCATAGACAGGTTATTCCAGCAGAATAATAAATAATGGACTAACAGAAGAATTTCACCAAGTATAGGGTGGAAGTAGTATGCACACAAGCCAATCATGTTTGATGATAAAGCATATACTTTGTAACAATCTTATTCATTTATTAATAAAAAGTATTAATTTATTAAAGGCTTTTAATTATCTACATGATGCTGTTTTATAATATGTGATAAACCCATAGTTTTAAGCAATGCTTTTAGAATAATGATGATGATCATTCTAATGAGATCTAAATTCTTAGAAAGCTTAAAACTAAAATAGTTCCCAATCATTGGATTACTAAATTGGGGATTAGTGAATCCGGATAGATTGGTACATACGTTGCTTGCTTTCGTTGGATGAGGATGATTGATCTCATGATCATTTGTATGGAGACACTAAAGCAAGTATGTAGGTGCTTATTAGAGAATAAGTTCCTTTGAACGTGGCTCGCTAAGGAATACCTAATGGAGTTTTATTTGCTGTCGATAGGAATTCTCAGTAGTGATAGTAAGACAAGTAATCCTTGGACTTGAGATCATCATAGTATCTTGTGTATGATGAGTTATACTTTGACTTATTCCTTAAGACCCTTAGGGTATATCAAAGGGTATGCTTGGGTATAATAAGTTGTACATGGAGATAATGTATGATCAATAAAGAATCTACCACTTTAATAAAAGAAGAGAAATGTCATATGTGATTCGATAAATGACAACCCAAAGTAGTCCTTGGTTAAGGAGAATGAAATTAGAAAGGAGTTTCTAATTTGCATTATTTGGTGTTGTGCATTTAAGGATCGAAATACATATAATTAAATAAAATAAGACTTGACGGTAATTCCATGTCTTATATTTAATTGGGACATTGTATGGTGGAAGGATTGAATTCAGACGGTAACTATTTACTCAAAGGTTCTTTTATGATTAATGTTTAAATCTATATTATCCGGAAAGTCGTTGATCGCTAGGAGGCTTATCCCTATTGTAGAATAAATATTATTTATTCAAATAAATTAATTGTTTAATTTATTTATTTAAATAAGATTAGAATTGTTCTAATTGATTTATTCACAATAGGTTTAATATGGAGAACCTAAAGGGTCACACCATAAAAGGAAGAATAATTATTTAAGAAGTTATTGGCATAATCGTAATAATATGTTAAGTATATTTAATTTAATCTATGGTGATAGAATAAATTAAATAGCTTAATATTTATTATTTAATATTTTAGAAATATTAAATATAAATTAATAAGAGGAGTCTTATTAATATTATTACAATTATTATTATTTTAATTTCTAAAAGAGTTTAGGAATTAATTTAATATAAGTACTCTTATTTATTCCTAATTGGATTAGGAGGAAAATTAGTTAAAGGAGTTTAATTAATTATCCCTAATAAGATTAGGAGCTTAATTAATTAAAAGAATTTAATTAATTAAATAAAACTCAATTCCTTAATTGTTAAGGTGGGTTGCCCACATCTATAAATAAGAGGAGTCTTATTATGGGTGGAAGGGTTGTTGACTTTTTCAACATACGACATAATTCCA
The DNA here is from genome assembly GCA_020205615.1 of Panax quinquefolius. Lineage (NCBI taxonomy): Eukaryota > Viridiplantae > Streptophyta > Magnoliopsida > Apiales > Araliaceae > Panax > Panax quinquefolius. Next base: position 45,635,278 of record CM035163.1, on the reverse strand, counting down.
ATTGTTGGGAGAGAGTACACCCTTTTCTATAGAGATAGAAAAACTAGGGTTTAGCCAACCACCCTTTTTCTTGAATCATTATTATTCCTTGGTGGATCACCTCAGAGGCCAAACATTTGGGTAGCTAACGTTGATCAAAGGAAGGAACCAAACCCGGTGGATTCAAGATTGAACGCGAAAAGATTTGGAGGTGAACTTGTACGAGGAAGCTCGATCTTCAAGGGTATGATTTATTCTTTATCTTTTCGTTTAATTAATAATTATGCATAAAGGGTGATCGGGTATATGGTTTGTAAAATTTTAAACTCGATTTTTACACGCTCCGCATTATTTTTGCAATTTGATTGATTACATTAATAGACAAACCTAACTACTTGGTGGCATCGAGCCAAACCTTTATGCAAATTATTAATTGTTCAAATTTAATTTATATATTGATATGTGTTTAGAACAATTTAATTGGGCATAATTTTATTGTATAAAATTTAAAAAAAAAAAAAAAAAAAAGCATAAGCTATTTATTTTATTTTTTTTATACCGATTCAGCGATCTGAATAGAAAAGTCCTCCAAATCCGTGGGCAATTTATTTTATTTTTTTTGAGAGCAAACATATGCACGGAAATTGAAAAAGGAGTTAACAAGTTTATTTGTCAAGCATTTGCGGTTTTTGTTAAAAAAAAAAAAAAAAGCTCCGGACGATTTATATATATGTTACAAAACGTGGCATGGTGATTTTTTTTTTTTAAAGTTTGCTTTTTTTTGGAATGAAGGAAAGCATCTTGATATAAGACTTCTAGTATGGCACGTGGCCCCAAGGTTGCATAGGAGAATGATTAATATATTATATATGGATTATTATATATATATATATATATATTATACTTGATTATATATATATATATATATATTAATTTATAAATGGGATGGTTATTATATATTAATAATATATAATATTCTTAATTATTTTATTATTAAAATAAAAGTTTATTTTAATTTTAAAATAAAAGTTTATTTTAATTTTAAAATAAAAAGGTTATTTTAATTTTAAAATTAGAATTTCATGCTAACTAATTAGAGTTGGAATTGGATTCCATAATAACTAATTGGAGTTGAAATTGGATTTCATGTTTCCTTAAATAAAGGAGTTTATTTAAATATGAAATAAGATTTCATATTATTCAAAAATAAAAGAGTTTATTTGTGAATAGGAAGTAAATCCATCTTTCCTTAAATAAAGGAGTTTGTTTAGATATGAAATAAGATTTCATATTATTCAAAATAAAAGAGTTTATTTGTGAATAGGAAAGAGAATCCATGTTTCCTTAAATAAAGGAGTTTATTTAAATATGAAATAAGATTTTATATTATTCAAAATAAAGGAGTTTATTTGTGAATAGGAAAGATAATCCGTGTTTCCTTTAATATTTTTTTTTTACATGGAATTGGATTCCATAATTAATTAAAATAAAAGAGTTTATTTTAATTAAAGATTTTTTTTTTTATTACATGGAATTGGATTCCATAATTTATTAAAATAAAAGAGTTTATTTTGATTAAAATTTTGATTAAAATAAAATAGTTTATTTTATTCAAAATTGGATAAATTAAAATAAAATAGTTTTATTTTGATTTAAATTTGGATTAAAATAAAGGAGTTTATTTTGATTCAAAATTAGATTTTATACTAAATAAATTTGCCCATTAAATGATATCAATATATATATTAAATGTTTATTATTCATGAGATGAATGTTATTTATTGATGCATATGGTGATGTGTATGATAATAAATGGGATTGATTATGGACTATTGACCGATATGATTGGATTTTATTTTAGTTGGATGCATGAATGTATGGGTTTTATTAAATGGGGAATTACTGCGTACCTCGCCTTCTCTAATTTTTCTTAATGTAAATTCTATTCCCTCCTATGTACTTCCCTCGACTAACGATCAAGGTTTCTATTTATTTTAAATAGTTTTGTAATAGGAATAGTTAGAATTATTTTGAAGAATTGGAGATCAAGGACAAGAAGCGTTTGAAGACCCGTTTGTAATGGAGCCCCAGGTTTAAATGTAATAGTTATATTTAAATATTAATTTCTTGCACCCCTAGGGTTTGACCTTTTGGTTCACTTGGTGGCTCTAGTGAACCAAACTAGAATAAAAGTCCATAATCAATCAGAGTAGAATATAGTATTCTATATGCATGCTTATACTATATATATATATATATATATATATATATATATATATATATATATATATATATTATGCAAACATGCTTCGCATGTTAATTAATATGACGCGTATTTTATATATATATATGCATGCGCGCTAAACAAGATGAGACAAATTAATAACAAATCCCTCAATTTTTATATTAAGTCCTAAGCGTTCAAAGATATTTGGAATATCGAACGTCGCCTTCTAGCATGATAAAATTAATAGAGTATTAAATATTTAATATGAGTTTGTTGTGTCACCACAAGGCAAGTATTAAGTATTTAAGATGTTAATTTATCACATTTGATGCTTATAAAGAAAATTGAACAATATTGTTTTGTTGTGTCACCACAAAGATGATATTTTTTTTTTTTGAATATATGGAGTGCTAGGTCGGACTTAACTTGGATAATTTTGATTCGGATGTGCCACCACTTGATCAAAATAATCTAAGAGGCAAAAGAAAAGGAGTTGCATAGTTGATGTAATTGACAAAAGTTGTCTACCTATTTATTTATATATAGTTTGTTGTGTCACCACAAGGCTATATACATTTGAAATGGGATCCTTATTCTCACTAGCAAATCTTTAATTAGATTTTGCCGAACTATATAAGTGAGGGTAATATAGTTTGAAAGAAAATAGTGGGAGATACCAATTTAAAACAAGACCTAATTTATTTTGGTAATTAATAAAAGAATGTATGTTAAAATGTTGTTAATTACAAATTCATTTATGTAATTTTACAATGTCTAAAATTACTATATCACTGCGTAGCATATTAGATGCTAAATTAACAGGACCTAATTAAAGCGGATTGGTTAAGGAATTTGAGAATAGTTCTCATAATTTGAAAAGCTATCTTATGTCCTTAATATCGCTTATCCCTGCAATGGTTGCAGACTGCAATGGTTGCGAGATAATGCCTCGAGGAAGAGATTGCTACTTTTAGAAAGTGGCAAGATGATGCACTGATTGGCTCAATGCATCATGCTCGCATCCATGAGTAACGAGCTTCAACGTCACAAGATGAAACTATGGATGCTCCTCTATATATTCTACACATCAAGTAGTTGATGGTGAGAGAAAGTAGGACCGATAGATATCGAGATATCTAAGGAGCTCTTCCGATCTAGAATGGCCAATGGCACTATAAGTACAGATAAAAAGTTCTTAACATAATCAATTTGATTGATCAATTAGACAACTGGTTTTTGTCATGGATGGAGAGTTGAGCCAAGATTTGATTTTGCACTTACTCCGGACTCCTTTCACAATTGTTGTGAATTTTTCATATGAACAAGCTAGATATCGACTTTCATTGATTTGCTTAACATGTTGAAAAATGTTGAGAGTCACTTTCAACCAAGAAAGATCAAGTCTTACCGGTAGGGGCCAAAGGATCTTACGAAAGAAGAACGATTCAAAGAAGGTAAATAGAAAGGCAAAAACAAAGGATAATAAGAACAAAAGCGTCACGGATAGCAAAGGAGTTTGCTTCCACTACAATAAGCCTGGACACTGGAAAGAAACTGCAAGAAGCATCTTGCAGAGGCTAACCAAAGAAGCTTAGTGAAGTTTCGGTTACAAATACAAATTTGTTCATGATTTAAAATAAATTTTTCTTTAAGTCAAGGTTCTACTTGGGTATTGGATACCAACTTTGGTTATCATAAATATAGATTTATGAAGGACCAAAGTGAAGTAGAAAGCTAAACAAATATAAGTAATCCTATGTGCATGGAAATGTAACAAAGGTTGCCATATTAGCCATAGAAACATATAGTTTACCAATGCCTATGGGAAAATCTATTAAGTCAATAAGTTGTTATTGTATTCCAGTTCTTGTTAAAAATATTATTTTCATTTTATTGTTGGACAATGAAATCTTTGGTATTATTGTAAGACCGAAATTTTTTTAAATAAAAAGGAATTTCCTTTATTTATTATTTTGAAATAGTAAGGGTTGATTTGATTAATGTGGATAGTTAGGGGGTAAAATACATAAATATTTCAAAATAAGTAAGTGGTTATAAAATATTCATTTTTTGTCGGGAATATTTCGTTTGGTCGTGGAATATTAAATCTTTGTCGGGGAATATTAAATGCGCCCAAGTAGTGACCGTGTGGGCCCATATGTGAAAGCGATTGGATGAGGAAAGCGACAAATATAAGTTGTTTAAAAATACGGCGTAATTATTACAGATTAATCTTTGTTGGAATACCCGGTGGTTAAAACACTAATGTCTGGCGTTGTTGAACAATAGCTGCGGTATTGCATCGATTATTGAATTATTGATTCTTACGTGAAGGCTTTACTCGATAATTTTTACGGTAATTCTTATTCGATAGTTTATTTTATTGATTGATAATTCTTTGCGTTGGTATTTTATATTATTATTGTTTGATAATTGTCATTGCATGATATTTCCCATTATCGGATCAATAATTCATATTATTTGAATAATATTATTAGATAACATTATTGGCAATGTCTAGAAAGTTTTGTCTAAGGAGAGGTTTGGTCACCTAATTGCTTGGCGCCCGATGGAGAGATCCTTATTGGAAAGCCCCTCTTTCTGAGGAGCGACACTGGTTGTCATAAATGTGATTACGTAATATTATTTGTGAATAATTAATTATTGATTCATATGATAAGAAATATTTATTTTATATGAATATAAATGATGGATTTATTTATGTGGTTATTAATGAAGGAATTAATTTGAGATGTTTTATTTGTATTTTGTCGGATTGAAGGTATTAAAAAATCAAATCGGTGTTATTACGACTTTATTGTGTGAGTTATAATATTTAATCAAATAGTTGGATCGTTGTAATTTTTGGATATGTTATACATATATAAGTTGAGTATATGTCCACAAATTTTGAGCCGTTAAAGATGAGCGTATAATTTATTATGAATTTTAAGAGGTGGTGATTCGGAAATTAGGTTATAAATGATTTTGGTGGAAAATTCTAGAATTGGTGGACCCCACTTTTGGTTGGTAAAAAAATGTGCTGAATTTTATTTCAAATGTGGTGGGTGGCAATAGTAGCGAGTAAAGCCATCGTGAGTTGCAGTCAAGTCTTGCTTTGGTGGGTAACATTTTCCTATAAATAGAGAGGCTAAGTTAGAATTGAAAATCACACGAAACAAAGTTTTCTCTCTTTCTCTCTATATTATTGAGCGTATTTTGTGAGTATTTAGATACTTTGAGAGTTCTTTATTGGTACAAGTTTCATTCAAACATCACTTGACCTTTCCTTCCGAAGAAATCTTGATTCTTTGAGGTAAGGGATGTTATTTTTTTCGTAATGATATTATTTCTTGATATCATTATCTTTGAAATATTGGTTGGTACTTTTTATCAAATTTGGAACTTTTTCATGTCGGGGTTACTATTCATGAGTTACTATTCACGAGTTACTATTCATGAGTTCTTATTCACGACGATTTTATTCACGAGTATTATTCATGAAGCGTGAAGATGTTTTTTGTGGAATTTCTATCTTTTGGTGTAGTGAGTTATTATTTACTTTATTAAGACTATTCACGATATCTGGCACTATTCACGATATCGGCTTTATTCACGATATCTGACACTATTCACGAATATCGGCACTATTCATAGAAAAATGAAATTTTTTCTTTTCGTCCAAAATATCTATACGGATACTAGCTTTGATTGTATCCATGTTTTGATCATTCTTGAATTTTACTTCACTATGATTATTTATGAAGTATTTTTGAACATGGATTGTTTAAAGAATCCTTAATCCATAATATTTGTCATTTTGTTTCTTTGGATTCGTTCTTTAAAAGTATTTTTCATCATCCTCGGTCTTAAATGATGATATTATTGAATATCTTTGGCACTGTAGTGCAAAGATGAATGATTTCTGAAGAATATCTTTGGCTGTAGTAAAAGATGAATGATTCTGAAGAATATCTTTGGTGTAGTTAAAGATGAGCAGTGTTTAAATGAACATGACCGATGATGAATATCTTTGGCTCAGTAGTAGCAAAGATGAGCAGTGTTTAAATGAACATGACCGATGATGAATATCTTTGGCCTTTAGTGCAAAAGATGAGCAGTGTTGAGATGAACATGACCGATTGATGAATATCTTTGGCTGTGAGTGCAAAGATGAATATTTGATTTGAGATGAATATTGATTGATGTTACTGAGGATAAAATATTGATGATGAATATTAAATTCATAGATTATAGTAGATTTCATTCTCTACGTAACTCTTCTATGAATTATTATTTTCGCTGCGAATATTGATCTGAAACTTGTTGTCTATTGTATTCTATCAGATTTTTCCCTGTTGGAGACTAACGATAATTTGTTGTATATTATCTTAGTCATAGTATTCTTTACTGGGCTAGTTGAGCTCACCCTTTTCCTTGTTGTTCCATTTTCTTCTCAGGAGGCGAGAATGTAGCGAGTACTAGTCGGGGTATGGAATGAAGGTTCTAGATAGAGTTGTTTAGTAGTCCTCACCATTTTTGTAAAATAATGTATCAATAATTATGATGGGGATTTATTTGCGTGTGGATATTGTCTAGAAGACAATATTATATTTAAACTCACGATTATATATTGTCGTATTTCACGACATTTGTATTATTGAAGTTGTAGTTTGTTTCTTGTACCATGTATTTGGCGACTTCGAGAATGGGTGTTGTGTATACCTATTTTGGGGGCGTCACGGTTAATATCGAGCTTAGGGATATGATCTCTGGCGGAGATGGGGAATAGAACTAGGAGGGAGGCGAGTAAATCCTTCGCTTAGTGTGTCCTACTAAGCTTATTTGTTAGTTGGTCAATATATAGGGATATTATGTGATATATTGATTTCCTTAATTAACCCTTATTTTATGGCGGTATTTGAGAATGTCATTGAGAATATTAATAGTGGAGTAAATGAGGCCAGTGGAGATGCTGTACTCACCAACGAGGAGAGAACTGCAACAGTTGGCAATGTTCCTCCTGTGAACAACACCACCTGAGAGATGAGAGCGAGGGGATGTTTAGAAGTTTTTTGCAGTTCATGCAAAATCGACGAGGAGACTCGTGTTCAAAATCTGAGGAGGAAATGATAGCAATTCACGGGTTGTCACGACCCAAGCGATTCAAAAGTTGGGACCACGAATTTAAGGGAAAGCGAGATCCGATCATGGCGGAAACATAGGTCAAGCAAATTACCAAGATATTCGATGTCTTGGGATGCACGGAGAACAGAAGGTTCCATTCGCTACTTTTTATGTTCCGTGGCGAGGCGGACTCTTTGGTGGGAGTCGTGAAGCGTACCCATCCCAACTTTTTTCGGTATGTCATGGGAGACATTTGAAGCAGTTCAATGACAAGTACTTTCACGAAAGTATTCGTCATATGAAGGAAGTGGAGTTTATTAGACTAGAGCAGAATAACATGACGGTGTCCCAGTACGAGGCGAAGTTCGCGGAGTTATCCAGGTTTGCACCTCATTTGGTGGAGAATGAGGAACGTATGACGCGGATGTTTCTGAGAGGTTTGAAACCCGGCATACTTGATATCTCATTTCTCATAAATTTTCTCTCTATTAGGATGTTGTCAATGCGGGGCTCGATTGTTAGAAGCGAGATAACTTGATACGTTCAACCGAGGGACCATAACGAGGATCATCTAGAAGATATCGAATAACGATAACCAGCGGAGAAAGAAGAATACGGACAAAGGCGGTTACCACTCTGGTGGTAATCGTGGCCATGAAAATAGAAGAAGCGAGTCGGGAGGAGATTTTAAAAAGAGGAGATTCAACAATGACCATGTGAAGGCGTCGGTAGCCAAGATGTAACTGGTTCCAAGGGGAGGAGAAAGACCATCGATCAGTATGTTACAAATGCGGAAAGAGGGACATATCACCAAAGCGCCCACAACAGTTTAAGGTATGCTATAATTGTGGAAAAGAAGGACATATCGCTCGAGATTATGCGAGTGAAACCTAGTTCAATGGGATGGTGACTCAAAAGATGTCGAGAAAAGTCAAAGTCAACGATTCTTGGAAGAAGCGTTTGTCGTGGCCGGTCAAAATCGAGGAACACGAACGAAGTTAGCACGGGTTAGTTAATTATAAATTCTTGCGAAGTTTATACCTTACTAGATACGGTTCTACCCATTCTTTTATCTCTCTTACTTGCGCTCAGCGTTTGAACTTGACTACGGAGAAATTAAACTTTGACCTATCTGTGGAGACTCCATTAGGAGAAACTTTCATTACATCCGTTGTTTAAAAATCTTGCTTGATTCAAGTTGGCACTATCACATTACCAGTTAACCTTATTTCTATAGAGATATTTGCTTTTGATGTGATTTTAAGGTTAACTACTCATCATGCCAAATTGATTGCTTTTGTAAGGTTGTTAGTTTTCATATTCCTAAGTAACTTTGTTATTCAATTCAAGCAATCAAACCATTGTAGTCAAACATTTTCATATCAAGCCATGAAGTCATTCGTTTATTACGGATGTCAAGTTTTCTTAGTCCATGTTATGGATTTGAATAAAGACACGTCGATTTGAATAATATTCTGTTGTTATTGATTTTTTCCGGCGTATTTTCTGAAGAATTTCTTGGCTTACTCCCAAAGCACGATATTAAATTTTGTATCGAATTTGAACCCCAGTACAAAACTCATTTCTAAAATCTCATATCGAATGGCTCTATTGAACTTGAGGAGTTAAAAATTCAACTATAGAATTTGGTACATGAGCCTTTATCTTGTGACTTCCTTTGTGGAATTCACCTAAGCGAGACTCTCTGTAGGGGCGTCATATTCGATGCGATAGTAAAGCGATAGGTGTCATTGTGACGTCTTTATCCAAGATTGGGATATGAGTCACGGTTGAGAGCAACCTAAGTCGATAATCGAAATAGGTAGCTTTTACAGGCTTAGTTGGTTATTATCGGAGATTCGTTGAAGGATATTCTCGAATCGCTATTCCATTAACATGGTGACTCGTAGAGATACAAAATTCGAATGGAGGAAGGAATGTGGGAAGAGCTTGAAGAACTCAAGAGGAGACTCATTTCAAAGACACGTGTTACGACCATGCCATCCTGGAAAAAGCGAGCGTGGTAGGCGGCGTGTTGAGTAGAAGATCGTATACAAATGCGAGTGCGATATTGTCAAAGACTCATTTCAGTATAATTTACAAATAATAGAGATGGAGATGAAAACTCTAGGTACCCACGTGATAATATCTGAGTATAATCAACTTTAATCGATAAAGTTTAAGTTGCTTCAAGCCATAGGCCGGAGTGATGCGTATGAAGAAGAAAGTACAAGAAGGAGCTATTAGGGCGAGAATTGATGAAGAAGGAATACTTGAGTCCACTCTAGACTTTGTGTTCCTAACGACTCGATTTGAAGAACAAGATTATGATGGAGGCACACAATACACCATTTGCAATCCATCTGGAAGTACTAAAATGTATCGTGATCTTGACATACATTTTGGTGGAACAATATGAAGAGAGAGATTGCAAAGTTTATATCGATGTGTTTAACTTGTCAGCGTGTAAAAGGCGAGCATCTAGTACCTAAGGGTCCGTTGCAACCACTTGAGATTCCGGAATGGAAGTGGGAACACATTACCATGGATTTCATTCACGGGTCTTCCTACGGTTTCTCAAGGCATCAATCTTTATTTGGGTTATTGTTGATAGATTAACCAAATCTGCTCATTTTTCTTGCCGTCGGAGACTTATTCCTTGAGCGTCTTGCTAGTATATATGCGTGAATGAGATTGTGAGGTTGCATGGCATACTGTATCCATAGTTTTGGATCGTGACCCAAGATTCACTTCAAGATTTTGGGTTAGCTTGCAAAAAGCAATGGGCGCGGATTTGCGATTTAGTTTAAGCATACCATCCCCAAAGCGGACGGACAATCGAGAGAGGACTATTCAAACTCTTGAAGATATATTAAGACTACGTGTCCTAGACTTCAAGGGTAGTTGGGATAAGTATTTACCATTGGTGGAATTCTCCTACAACAACAGTTATTATCGAGCAAGTATAGGTGTAGCTCCATTTGAAGCATTATATGGACGAAAATGTCGTTCTCAATATGTTGGGATGAGGTGGGTGAAGCAACATTGTTGGGACCCGAGAGTTAATGCACGATATGACTCACCGAAAAGATCCAAATGATTCGACAGCGTATACAAAGCGGCACAAGATCGACAAAAGAGTTATGCGGATCTTCATCGAAAGGACGTGGAATTTAGTGTAGGGGATCATGTATTATTGCGAGTTGCTCCATGGAAGGGAGTTACAAGATTTGGGAAGAGGGAAAGCTCAATCCACGATTTATTGGTCCATTTCAAATTCTTGACCGAGAGTAGGAAATGTAGCCTATAGACTTGCGTTACCTCAGAGTATGTCTCGTGTTCATAATATGTTTCACATATCGTACTGCCGTAAATATGTGAAAGACCCGAACCACGTTATAGAGTTAGAACCAGGACGAGATAAAGAAGACTTAACGTATGAGGAGGTACTGTCAAGATTTTGGATAGGAAGGAGCATGTCCTACGCCTTGAAAGGTCATACCACAAGTTAAAGTTTTGTGGAGGAATCATGCTATAGAGGAAATGACACAGGAATTGAAAGCGGAAATGAAAGCGAGGTATCCTCACCTTTGAAAAACACTGTGTACATACGTCAATTTCGAGGACGAAATTTCATAAGGAGGGAGGTTGTAAGACCGAAATTTTTTAAATAAAAAGGAATTTCCTTTATTTATTATTTTGAAATAGTAAGGGTTGATTTGATTAATGTGGATAGTTAAGGGTAAAATCATAAATATTTCAAAATAAGCAAGTGGTTATAAAATATTCATTTTGTCGGGGAATATTCGTTTGGTCGTGGAATATTAAATCTTGTCGGGGAATATTAAATGCTGATGGTAGCGACCACCGTGTGTGGGCCCCATGTGAAAGCGATTGGATGAGGAAAGCGACAAATATAAGTTGTTTAAAAATAACGGCGTAATTATTACAGAATTATCATTGTTGGAATACCCGTTGGTTAAAACACACGATGTCTGGCGTTGTTGAAGAGTAGCACTGCGGTATTGCATCAATTATTGATTCTTACGTGAAGGCACTACTCGATAATTATTACGATGAATTCTTGTTCAATAGTTTATTTTATTGATTCAATAATTCTTTGCGTTGGTATTTTATATTATTCTTTGTTTGATAATTGTCAACTGCATGATGATTTCCCATTATCGGATCAATAATTCATATTATTTGAATAATATTATTAGATAACATTATTGGCAATGTCTAGAAAGTTACATCTAAGGAGAGGTTTGGTCACCTAATTGCGTGCGCCGAGGAGAGATCCTTATTGGAAAGCCCCCTCTTTCACAGGAGCGACTGGTTGTCGTAAATGTGATTACGTAATATTATTTGTGAATAATTAATTATTGATTCATATGATAAGGAAATATTTATTTTATATGAATATAAATGATGGATTTATTTATGTGGTTATTAATGAAGGAATTAATCTTTGAGATGTTTTATTTGTATTTTGTCGGATTCAAGGTATTAAAAAATCAAATCGGTGTTATTACTGACTTTATTGTGTGAGTTATAATATTTAATCAAATAGTTGGATCGTTGTAATTTTTGGATATGTTATACATTTATAAGTTGAGTATATGTCCACAAATTTTGAACGAATTAAAGATGAGCGTATAATTTATTATGAATTTTAAGAGGTGATTGATTCGGAAATTAGGTTATAAATGATTTTGGTGGAAAATTCTAGAATTGGTGGGCCCCACTTTTGGTTGGTGAAAAATGTACTGAATTTTATTTCAAATGTGGTGGGTGGCAATAGTAGCGGTAAAAGCCATCGGTAGCGAAGTCAAGTCTACTTGGTGGGCTAACATTTTCCTATAAATAGAGGGCTAAGTTATAATTGAAAATCACACGAAACAAAGTTTTCTTTCTTTCTCTCTATATTATTGGCGTATTTTGTGAGTATTTAGATACTTTGAGAGTTCTTTTTATTGATTACATGTTTCATTCAAACATCACTTTGAGCCTTTCCTTCCAAGAAATCTTGATTCTTTGAGGTAAGGGATGTTATTTTTTCTCAAATGATATTAATTCTTAAATATCATTATCTTTGAAATATTGGTTGGTACTTTTTATCAAATTTGGAACTTTTTCATGTCGGGGGTTACTATTCATGAGTTACTATTCACGAGTTACTATTCATGAGTTCTTATTCACGAGTTCTTATTCACGAGTACTATTCATGAAAGCGTGAAGATGTTTTTGTGGAATTTCTATCTTTTGGTGTGAGTTACTATTCATGTATATCGGCACTATTCACGATATCTGGCTTATTCACGTATCAAGACTATTCACGATATATCTGACTATTCACGAATTCACTATTCATAGAAAAATGAAAATTTTTTCTTTTCGTCAAAATATCTATACGGATACTAGCTTTGATTGTATCCATGTTTTGATCATTCTTGAATTTTACTTCACTATGATTATTTATGAAGTATTTTGAACATGGATAAAACAAAAAGAATACGAATCCATAATATTTGTCATTTTGTTTCTTTGGATTCGTTCTTTAAAAGTATTTTCATCATCCTCGGTCTTAAATGATGATAGTATTGAATATCTTTGGCACTGTAGTGCAAAAGATGAATGATTTCTGAAGAATATCTTTGGCTTGTAGTGCAAAGATGAATGATTTGAAGAATATCTTTGGCTTTTGTAGGCAAAAGATGAGCAGTGTTTAAATGAACATGACCGATCGATGAATATCTTTGGCTGTAGTGCAAAGATGAGCAGTGTTTAAATGAACATAATGATTGATGAATATCTTTGGCCTTTAGTGCAAAGATGAGCAGTGTTGAGATGAACATGATGGAGATTGATGAATATCTTTGGCTTTTGTAGTGCAAAGATGAATATTTGATTTGAGATGAATATTGATTGATGTTACGAGGATAAAATATTGATGATGAATTTATTAAATTCATAGATTATAGTAGATTTCATTCTCTACGTAACTCTTCTATGAATTATTATTTCATTGCGAATATTGATGCGAAACTTGTTATTCATTGTATTCTATCGATTTTTCCTGTTGGAGACTAACGATAATTTGTTGTATATTATCTTAGTCATAGTATTCTTTCTTGGGCTAGTTGAGCTCACCCTTTTCCTTGTTGTTCCATTTTCTTCTCGGGAGGCGAGAATGTAGCGAGTACTAGTCGGGGTATGGAATGAAGGTTTAGAGAGAGTTGTTTAGTAGTCCTCACCATTTTGTAAAATAATGTATCAATAATTATGATGGGGATTTATTTGCGTGTGGATATTGTCTAGAAGACAATATTATATTTAAACTCACAGTATATATTGTCGTATTTCACACGACATTTGTATTATTGAAGTTGTAGTTTGTTTCTTGTACCATGTATTTGGCGACTCAGAATGGGTGTTGTGTATACCTATTTTGGGGGCGTCACAATTATAATTAAGAACAATTGTTGTTCTATTTATAATAATAATGTTTTGTATAGAACTGGAATATTACTTAATAAATTTTGTATACTTGACTTACATGAAAATAATTTTGCCTATTGAACAAATTAGTATAAGAAAAGGAGATGATCATTCAAAGAGTTGAATGTGTGTATTTGCTAAAATACAAGTATGAATTATTTGAAAGGTTCAAAGAATTTAGAAGTGAAATAAATTGATAAAGTATTAGAATTCTTTGATCGGATCAAGGAATAAATACTTGTGCAATAAGTTTCTAGATCATCTCAAATGGTTTTCTCATAATGGACGCCTCTTGATACATAATAATTGATTGATGTATCTGAAAGGAAAAATCATACCTTGTTGGACATGGTACGGTCCATAATGATTTTCCGACATTCCGATATCCTCTCGGGATAATGTCCTAGAAATGGTCAGCATATCTACGAAAATGGTAACCTCAAAATCCGCCCCAAGACTCCATAAAAGTTATGGATGGGGAGGATTCCTAATCTTAAGTATGTTAAGATAAGGGGTTGTCCAACTTATGTGAAAAAAGGTTTCAAAGGATAAGCTTGGGACAAGATTTTATAAGTGTCGATTTGTGGGACATCCTAAAGTAAGTTTAGGGTATATGTTTCATAATCCTACTTAGCAAAAGGTGTTTGTTCGAAAAACACGCACGCCTTCTAAGATAAAGGTGTTTATCATTGAAAGGGCTAGTGGGAGGATAATAGATCTTGAAGAGTTCAAGAACCACAAAAAACACTATAAGTCAAATAAGAGGAACCTATAGATAGACTTCTATTGTACCACAACCGAATCATAAACCGAATAGTAATGCAAGAAGATACCTAGGAGGTATGGATTCATCATGGATGATGATGATGATGAGGTACGATCATAGAAGATGATGATCTAGAGTTACATACGATGAGGTAAGAGTTCTAGTGTGTACAAAAGGGTTAGTGGGAGCATCGTGACATTCCTAGTACTATATGTTGATATACTACGGATAAGGAATGACATACCAATGCTACAATCAGTAAAGATAAAGTTGTCTAAACATTCCTCCATGAATGATTTGGGAAGAGTATCTTAATTGGGGATAAAATCTATATAGATAGATTTTAGAGGATGCTCGACTTAACCCAAGGAATGTATATTCATTTGATGCTAAAGTCGTTTAGCATGGCAAACTCCAAGAGATGTCTCATGTCGATGAGCTATGGAGTGTATCTCTCTTAATAGTCCCCACAGACTCCTGAAAAGAGAGGTCGCATGAATGACAATCATGTATGCAATGAAATATACGAGACCTGATGTTGACCAGTCATATTATTGAGAAGTTCACTATGAGTCAGTGAAAAACATCTTAAAGTGCTTAACCGACACTAAGGATGTGATCATATTCATGGTGGGTCTAAATTAAAACTAGAGGGCTTAGCAGACTCAAGTTTTTCAGACAGATCAAGACGACAGAAAAATCCACTTTAAGGTAAAGGGTTACCTTGAACAGTGGTGCAGTGAATTGGAAAGGTTCCAAATAGCAAAAAGTTGCTGGTTTAGTGATAAAGACAAAGTATATAGCTATAAATGAAGCTACAAGTTGATTGTTTGGATAAAAGTTCATTACAGAACTGGGAATAGTTCCTAAGTCTCATCTTGGATCTAAACATGTGTTGTGGCACTTTCATTTGATTATTAGAATTTTTTGAAAGATGGGAAATCACTATAGAGATAGTGGACTCTCAAGAACAACATTGCATATCCATTAACTAAAGTTTATCCAACAGCAGGATAATCGTCACTTAGAGAAGAAGAGTATAAGATACCATGACGATTGGCTTTAGTGCAAGTGGGAGATTGGAAGTAGTATGCACACAAGCCAATCATGTTTGATGATAAAGCATATACTTTGTAACAATCTTATTCATTTATTAATAAAAAGTATTAATTTATTAAAGGCTTTTAATTATCTACATGATCTTTGTTTTATAATATGTGATAAACCCATAGTTTTAAGCAATGCTTTTAGAATAATGATGATGATCATTCTAATGAGATCTAAATTCTTAGAAAGCTTAAAACTAAAATAGTTCCCAATCGTTGGATTACTAAATTGGGGATTAGTGAATCCGGATAGATTGGTACATACGTTGCTTGCTCATTGGATGAGGATGATTGATCTCATGATCATTTGTGTGGAGACACTAAAGCAAGTATGTAGGTGCTTATTAGAGAATAAGTTCTTTGAGAACGTGGCTCGCTAAGGAATACCTAATGGAGTTTTATTTGCTTGTCAATAGGAATTCCTGTAGTGATAGTAGTACAAGTAATCCTTGGACTTGAGATCATCATAGTATCTTGTGTATGATGAGTTATACTTTGACTTATTCCTTAAGACCCTTAGGGTATATCAAAGGGTATGCTTGGGTATAATAAGTTGTACATGGAGATAAGTTGTACATGGAGACCCTTAATATTGTATGGTGGAAGGATTGAATTGTACGGTAACTATTTACTCAAAGGTTCTTTTATGATTAATGTTGAAATCTATATTATCTGGAAAGTCGTTGATCGCTAGGGAGGCTTATCCCTATTGTAGAATAAATATTATTTATTCAAATAAATTAATTGTTTAATTTATTTATTTAAATAAGATTAGAATTGTTCTAATTGATTTATTCATTAATAGGTTTAATATGGAGAACCTAAAAGGGTCACACCATAAAAGGAAGAATAATTATTTAAGAAGTTAATGGCATAATCGTAATAATATGTTAAGTATATTTAATTTAATATATGGTGATAGAATAAATTAAATAGCTTAATATTTATTATTTAATATTTTAGAAATATTAAATATAAATTAATAAGAGGAGTCTTATTAATATTATTACAATTATTATTATTTTAATTTCTAAAAGAGATTAGGAATTAATTTAATATAAGTACTCTCATTTATTCCTAATTGGATTAGGAGGGAAAATTAGTTAAAGGAGTTTAATTAATTATCCCTAATAAGATTAGGGAGCTTAATTAATTAAAAGAATTTAATTAATTAAATAAAACTCAATTCCTTAATTGTTAAGGTGGGTTGCCCACATCTATAAATAAGAGGAGTCTTATTATGGGTGGAAGGGGTTGTTGACTTTTTCAACATACGACATAATTCCAATTGTTGGGAGAGAGTACACCCTTTCTATAGAGATAGAAAAACTAGGGTTTAGCCAACCACCCTTTTTCTTGAATCATTATTATTCCTTGGTGGATCACCTCTAGAGGCCAAACATTTGGGTGGCTAACGTTGATCAAAGGAAGGAACCAAACCCGGTGGATTCAAGATTGAACGCGAAAGGATTTGGAGGTGAACTTGTACCTGAGGAAGCTCGATCTTCAAGGGTATGATTTATTCTTTATCTTTTCGTTTAATTAATAATTATGCATAAAGGGTGATCCGGGTATATGGTTTGTAAAATTTTAAACTCTGATTTTTACACGCTTCAGCATTATTTTTGCAATTTGATTGATCATAGCCATGAATATTACAAACCTAACATAGGGGTGAGATCAGCGTATAAAAGTTATTCCAATGAGAATAATAAAGAATGGAATAATGAAGTTCTCTTCATGAATATGAAAAAATAATACCCCTTACCTTATAAAGAAGAGTACTCAACCGGTAGGGTGGGGATATACTTGAAGAAACTTGCACTACGCTCAAAGCTTTCTTAAACGCTAAAGAAATACGCCAAGATAGAAGAATAATTCTCTCTACAGTTTCTCTCTCTCTAGTTTTGGTGAATTAGTAAGAAATAATGAAGGAATGAGCTTCTATTTATAGAAGAATGAATCGAATAAGTAATTCAATCCATGAGCGGTCGAGATCGATTTACTTTAAGCAGACGGTCCGATTGGTTTATAATAAAATATAATATATTCTATTTATAATCTAATAAAACGAATAACTTTTTAAAAAGTTTTTTTACTACGCAAACACTATGCATAATAAAATATAATATATTCTAATTATTGTTTAATAAAGCGAATAACTTTATAAAAGTATTCTGCTTTTATATAAAAAGATTTTACTATTAGCTTTAATAAAACGAATAACTTTATAAAAGTATTACATTTTTTATATAAAAGCTTTTCTGCTTTTATTATATTAATAATACTAATAAAATAAAACTTCATCATCATTATTATTATTCACACTATTAATCGACTGTGTCATTCCCAGGAAAGAGGGGCTTTCAATAAGGATTTCTCCTATTGGCATGCAATTAGGTGACCAAACCTCTCCTTGGCGTAACTTACAGACATCGTTAATATTGCAAATAATAATATTAATAACTTCGTCATCTCAATATAAAATATCAACAATAATTGAATCAATTAACGTGAGATACTATGCAACAATTACTGAAGCAATAATTGAACAAAACTGAGTGACTTCTCACGTAAGCATCAATAATCAATACCGTGTGCTACTATGCAACCACGTGTATTCTTGTACTTTTAACGCCGGGTGTTTCAACAGTTAATAGTAAAACTTCTGCCGTTATTTTCATAAAAATATTTTTGTCGATTTCTCAATCCGATAATAATTCCGTTGTGGGGTCCACCAATGATTGTGCCATCGTACGAATATTCACCGACCAATCGAATATTATAAACAACTTGCGTACTTTGCAAAATTTCTAAATATTACCCACAACTATAATATTATATCAAATTCATTCTATAATATTTAAAAATGATAATTATAGAAAATTCATCTTTATTTATAAAAGTTGGGGTCTTACAAAGGAGGCCACGGTTGCTAGCGCATCCACAAAATCATTCCTATTTCGAGGAATGTGGAGGAAGTTTATTTCTTCAAACTCCAAAGCCATCTGTAAAACTTTCCGATGGTAAGGCAGCAAATGTAGCTCTTTGGTGTGATAGATTCATGTGGTTTATCTGATTACCAATTCTGAAACCCCAAAGACAGTTAGCCGCCTGATACCCATTGATTGGGCAAGTTTGAGTCCCATGATACAGCCCTCATACTCAGCTATGTTATTGGTGCTAACAAACTACAATTTGACGGCGACGGGATAATGCTCCTCCATATCGGATACTAGAACTACTCCAGCTCCAGAACCTTCCATGTTAACAGCTCCATTAAAATATATTTTCCACGTACGGCATGCATTATACTGATGATGTTGTTGCACTGTCATTACCCCTTCATCGGGGAAGTATGTCTCCAAGGGTTTGAAATCCCCTGCAGGTGCGGCGGCCAGTTGATCCACAATTCCTTGACCTTTAATGGACTTTTGCGTCATGTAGATAATGTCAAATTATTATAGGATCAACTACCATCTGGATAGCCGATAATTTAATATGGGTTTACTGAACACATATTTGAGAGGATCCATGTGGGATATGAGATGGGTTGTATGACCATAGAGGTAATGTTGTAACCTCATGGAAGCCCATGCTAAAGCACAACAAGTCTTCTCAATCAGAGTGTACTTGTGTTCACTGCTACTGAATCTTTTGTTGAGGTAGTAGATAGCTCACTCTTGGCCTCTATCGTCTTTTTGTCCCATCATGGAGCCCATGACATTGTCATTAATGGACAGGTACATGAACAGGGGAACATCATCCCTGGAGGAGTTCTTTGATTGTAAGGAAGTCTTTTTGACGCTCATCGTTCCATTTCATGGAGGAGTTCTTCCTTAATAATTTGAAGATAGGCTCACGGGTTGCTGTGAGTTGAGAAATAAACCTGCTAATGAAGTTGATTCTTCCCAAAAATCCCCTTATTTCCTTCTCTATCTGAGGAACGGGCATTTCCTTGATGGCCTGGATTTTGGTGGGATCCAGCTCAATCCCTTTGTGGCTGACTAGGAACCCTAGCAACTTATCTAATTTAATGCTAAAGGTGCACTTGGCTGGATTCAACTTCAAGTTGTATTTACGCAACCTGTTGAAAAGTTTTCTGAGATTGTCTAAGTGGTCTTCTTCCCTTCGGGATTTGACAATGATGTCATCCACGTAGATCTCTATCTCTTTATGCATTAAGTCATGAAAAAGAGCCATCATAGCTCACTGGTAAGTTGCTCCGGCATTAATGAGGTCGAATGACAATCGTCTATAGCAAAAGGTTCCCCAAGGTGTGATGAATGCAGTTTTCTCATGATCTTCCTCAGCAACCATGATTTGATGATACCTCGCAAAGCAATCAGCAAATGTGTACATGTCATATTGAGCAGTATTGTCAATGAGAATGTGGATAAATGGCACGGAAAAGCTATCCATAAGGCAAGCTTTATTCAGATCACAGTAATCCATGCAAACTCGCACCTTTCCTCCCGGTTTAGGCACGGAGACTATATTTAATAGCCATTCAGGATATGTGGACACCATGATGATGCCAGCTTGAAATTGTTTCACAATTTCTTCTTTAACCTTTAAACTCCACTCAGGTTTTAATCGTCTGAGCTTCTGCCTGACTGGCTTGAATCCCTCTTTAATGGGAAGGTGATGGATGACAATGTATGTGGATAAACCCACCATTTATTCGTGAGACCATGTAAACACATCCTGGAATTGGGTTAATAACGCAACCATGTCATTCCTTTGGTTTGGAGTGAGGTCTGTACCAATCTGGATTGACCTAGGGCTTTCTAAGGTTCTGAGATTGAATGAGGTGGTTTGATCAAGATTTGGTTTGGGTTTGTCTTTGACCCATTCCTTGATCTCCTGAGGTATCTCAATGTCCTCTTGTATTTCCATCAAGTCTGAGTCCAACTTTTCATTAAAGTTACAGTTCTTGTGGAGAAAAGGCACCTCATCGCAGAAATCTGAGCACATTTAAATTTGAGTCCGAAAAAAATATGCTTTCACTTAATATATGAAACTATTCAATTATACAAAAGTGTTAGCATGTACTGATAAAACAACTACTAATACTGTACAGAAAAGTAAGCAGTTAAAGCTATCTACATGGCAGAGGGATTCTGCCCTTTTTACCCTTGGCAACAAATGTAAGAAATGCTGCTCCAATTGTCAAGGGTGAAGTCCTGGTAGACAGCAGTAATGAAGTGACGATCATCGTCCTCCTTTTCTCGAATGATTACCATAATGTCGGGATAATCATAATCTAGAGTGTATCTATTTGTGTGCTCATCATGAAAAAGGATTCGTAGATGAGACAACCTCCTGGCGATGTCTTGTTTACGTTTTCATTCCCTTTCTTCCACTTCAGGATTAGGAATTAGGACCTCTTTTACTCTAATCGGTATCGGTTTAGGAAATAGCATAGCCATAACGTGGGCTGGAACCTTTACCGGAGACTGTACAAGCTCAGGATCTGTAGGTGGAGATAATCGTCTTATGGCTGAAGATGAAGGAATTTGTTTGTGCTTGTGAGGATTCTTGTGACTAGAGCTACCAAAATAGCCTAATCCAGTCGTCCCTGTTTGACTGGGAACTTGAATTGGGTGCTTAATACCCTGATGATCTTTGCCCAACCCTTGTTCAGGTTGATAACCCAATGATATCATCTCTTGAGTTGCCGACATTACCTCTGCAGAAATCTTGGGTGTGAGAGGTGGTGCTCCAATGGGGTGGTAGTGAGTGTTGCTCACCTCCAGGGCATGGAAACTGACCGGCTTAACTTCTGAATTGAAGCTGATGAGTGGTATGTCACCTTGTTCAGGACATTCCCAGCTCAGCATTAACAGTGACTAGGCTATTGTTGATAATGTACTTAAGTTGTTGATGAAGGGTGGAAGGGACGGCTCTGACCATATGAATCCATGGTCTTCCTAATAGTAGATTATATCCTGTAGCTATTCTGAGCACGTGAAAGGATACACTAAATGTATGTGGACCAATCTCCATTGGCAGTTCAATCTCTCCAACGGCGTTTTGTCAGGACCCATCAAAAGCTTTGATAACCGTATGGCTGCTTTTGATCCTCTTGGGGTTGATATTCATCTTCTCTAAGGTAGCATAAGGACATATATTCATAGATGAACCTCCATCCATCAAGACTTCTCCCACCATATATCCGAAGGACAACACCGCTATGTGCAAAGGCTTGCAAAGACCAGTCCCTTCAACGGGTATGTCATCATCGGTGAAAGATATCACATTGTTGTTGAAAATGTGATCAACCAAATGTTAGAATTTTTCCACATTCATTGATTTCGGCAAATGGGCTTCTTCCAAGACCCTTTAACAAGATCTTTCGATGATCTTCGGAAGAGAAAACCAAGTCCAGTATGGAAATTTGTTGTGGAGCTTCTCACAAGCTTAAAACCACCTTGGCTTCGTTATGGCCCATGTTACGAAGGAACTCTTCAATTTTCTCTATGGGAACTTTCCCATTTAATTTGATGGTAGGCTTCATCACTTGATGGGGAAGATACAATGGATTCTCATTCGCCACTGCAGCAGTTGTATGTGATGTAGATCCTTTAGCCTGCCCATAATTCCATGGGACTTTTTTTAAGCTGACAATAGGATACTGTGGCCTAGATGGCAAGAGAATTGGCTCTGGTGTATCCACTTTCAAAGGATTGTCAGCACCTCTGAGTTAAATTGCTTGTATTGTGAGTGGTCTATCAGTCAAATCATCCTCAGCAGAGATAATTGCTACGCCGTCCTTCCATTTTATAGGACATGTGTTCCCACACTCGAGTAACAAAGTGTCGTCATCTGCCATTCGCAGGACACCGCTGTCAATTAAATTCTGAATTAGGTGGCGGAGTGCCCAGCATTCTTCTGTGCTGTGACCGTGAGAGTGGGAGTGATACTGACATACTCCATTGGAATTGAACCGTCTAGAATGGGGATTGATTGGAGGTAAAAGGGATGTAATTCTTCCTTCATTGATCAGCATCTGAAATATCTCCTCCATAGGTTGGCCAAGGTATGTAAATTCCCGTTTGTTGGCAAAATCCCGACGGGCTTTGGCACTTGCTCTTTTCTCAACTTTGTCCTCCAGTGTTTTAGTTTCTGAAGGCGAGGATGGAGTATTCATGACAAAAGGAAGGAGACTAGCATGCTCCTGACTGACTAATTGGCGTGTGACTTGGTGTTGATGAATCATCGATTCGCTTAATTGGGTCTACACTTGCTTTGCAAAGAGCCTTAATCTTTTGTTCCATCATAAATTGGGCGCACATAATTCCATCTGTCAAGACTTTGCCTCTTTCACGGTGCAGGAAGGTTCAACAATGTAATTGGAACTTTGTCCACTGCTCTAATTAATCATATTGACCTCTTCTTCTTTGTGTTGAGGAAGAGGGTTGTCTTGCACATGAGGTTGGTCGGGTTTAGTCATGACAATCTCCCCATTATCAATTAAATCCTGGATCTTGTGTTTCAAGGCCCAGCAATCATGAGTGTCATGTCCTGGTGCCCCGACATAATAAGCACACTTCTGTGTAGCATTGTAACCTTTCCCATTCGGGTTGGCTGGTGGAAGAAGATGTGTAATTTTCTTCTGAGTATTCAAAAGATTGAGAACATTTTTGAGTGAATCCCCTAGGGGTGTGAACGCTCGATTGCATCGGACTTCTCCACCCTTTGGCAATGCAGGGTTGGAAGATTGTGCTTGAAAAGGGGAGTAGTTTCTCCTTTGGATAGGCATGTTCTGACTGCCTTTTTGACCTTGTAGTATCAAGGAAACATCTTCCTCTTTCTTTTTATGGACCCTCTGGGGGTTATTTCCATGAGTTCAGGACTGGATGTGCTCAGCGACAGCTTTCAAAGCGGCTAGGTCTTGAATTTTTCCTAACTTCAATCCCATCTCAGCTATCTCTCCATGTTTAATCATTTCAGAAAATGGCTTACCAATGCCAGCTGAGACTCTCTCATAGAAAGGAGCTTCTTATATGTCTATGAAAGTTATAACCATTTCTGACTCTGTCATAAAAGGAATAACTTGAGCAGCAAGGCGCCTCCACCTTTGAGCATACTCTCTAAATGACTCATTAGACTATTTCTTAACCTTGGTAATTTGGTACCGGTCAGGAGCCATCTGAGACAGGAAGCTGTACTGAGTAAGGAAGGCATGAGCTAACTCTTCCCAACTATGTATTTTAGAATTGTCTAATCTGGTATACCATGATCGGGCTTCTCCAGTTAGACTCTTTTGGAATAGTTGCATTATGAGCTTCTCATCATCGACATAAGATCCAAGTTCTCCAATGAATACCTTCAAATGTGTGTAAGGATCTCCCAACCCATCATACTTTTCAAAGTCAGGAGTCTTGAATTTCTCTTGATAATGAACACCAGGGAATATACAAAGATCAGCATAGGAAACACTCATGTGTGTGCCAACCCTTTTTATAGACCGAATGGTTTCTTCCATTTGAAGGACTTTCTTCTTGATATCACTGGTCTCTTCCATATGTGTAAGGATGTTTTCAGGAATTTTGTTGGTTGTATCCAACTGAAGTTCCGGAATTGTTTTATCCAAACCTTGTGTTCCTCCCTGTGCAGAGGATTCTGTATGTACGAGTATTCGCGAACCCTGAGTAGAATGATGTAGTTCTTTAAGCAGAACAGCCAAATCTGTAATTTGCTTGCTTAATCCGTCAAACTCTTCTTGAGAGACAGGAGCAGGATTAGACTGGCCAGATGAAAACATAATTGACTATATGCTCGTGGCCTTTTTAGACTTTAAACGGGTAACATGCCCAATTGTTTCCCTACAAAAACTTATGTAGTTTAGTCTTAGGGAATGTATAAATTATTTATATGTTTTCATAATGTGTCCATTTTAGGAATACTATACTGTAAAACGGGTGTCATTTAATAGCATGTCAAGCCTTAATATGCATGTACACATATTCTTCATATTTTCCATTACATAGAGATTAACATGGAATGAAATTACAAGTAATTGTCTTTACAAGTAATTGAAAATGGAAAGCATGAAGAGACTTTCCTCCGCGTTTGGTTTATCAGAGGCTGACCTATCTTAGGTTACTCTCACGGCTTTTTGGCATGAAAGTTCCCAGATCATCGTAATTTACTTGACGATAAGTTAATCCAATCTTTCAACTGGAGCGAATCTGGGTGGTGCCTTTCCTGAGCCTCGTTGGAATTAGTCTCCCTACGAGTCCAGTAATCAAATACCAATAAGATAGCCTCCTGGTGGAGGAACCACACAACATACATTCAAATGCAACGTGTCTCACCGTTATGGGAATGATGACATGTGCGAAGCACTAATATCACAGATAGATATATTGCAGTGCAGTAAGTAAAATGCATTTGTACACATTCATCAAAAATGTAAATGCAACATCCACACAAAAGCATATAACAGTTTTGAAAAGCTTGTAGTAGCGGCTTAAGTCCTCTTACTGGTGTCCCCAGCAGAGTCGCCACCTGTCGACGTCGGGATTTTTATTATTCCCTTTTTTGTTCTTGTTTTTTGGTGTTCTCATGTTAGGTGAGATTTGTTTGAAAAAACAAGTTGTGAAAAGGTCCGACATTTATATGTCGACGATTTGACTGTAAGAGTTACCAATTGGTTTTTTAAATGGTTGTACCAACACAACCGAGAAAAGATTTGCACATTAACTTGATGATGTGACAACTGCTTAAGCGGGTCTCGTGAAACCAAGATTCATTTAGGGTCCAGGGGACTTGCTTATGCGGAGGGAAGGTGTTAGGCACTTCGACATCCGTGTTACACCTGATTCACGCCACTTTTCAATTAAACTATTATATGAATGTGTGTGGTGTCGATAAATGCGAGTTATTTGAAAGTAGTCTACGCCTCGTTCGCACCTATATATACGTGGTTTGAATTTGTATAAAAATTGTTTTTAAACAAGATATAGCAGTGATGTTTATGTAAAAAAGAGGTTTTTCAAACCCTATGATCAATAGTAATTGAGGCATTTGATACTTCCATTTTATTAAATGTTCGGCTTGATTGCTTTTATTTTAGAGATGCGAAGCATCTTCGAGAAAAATAGTATATAAAGTAGTCTTAGAACTCCTCATGGGCATGAAAGTCATCAAAGGAAATTCAAACAAGTAAATAATTTACAAAAGTCGCTACTGACTAAAAAAATGTCCATCATTGGGGCGAATCTAGATTGATGGTAGAACAACTGTGATCACATAATTCTAGGCTCACATGATGCATGATTTATATAAAAGCGATAGCGATATATATATATATATATATATATATATATATATATATATATATATATATATATATATAATTTGTAAATATATATATACATACATGATCAAGCACCACGAAGCACCTCCATGGGGGATCAAAAATGTAAATATATATAAAAGAGGTAAATATATATAGAGAGACATGATCAACCACCACGAAGCACCTCTATGGGAGATCAGAAATGTAAATAAAGCAATAAATACGATCAACCGCTACGAAGTAAACTCCAGGCGGGACTAAATGTAAATAAAGCAGTAAAAGTGATCAAACGCCACGAAGTAAACTCTAGGCGAGACTAAATGTAAATAAAGAAGTAAAAGGCCACAAAGTAAACTCCAGGCCTGACAGAAATGTGAATATATATATATATAATCGATAAACGCACAGGATATATATCGATCCTGGCTCGGTTTATCATTTCAGCAATTTGTCGATATATATATATATATATATATATATATATGAACTGCTGTCGAACTCTGTTCGATGAGCCATTTTTTTCCTCACCGAACAGAGACCGACAATAGTTTATATATATATATATATAAGCAAATAAATGCTCCGGTCGTAAGTTCAGGCTCAATCGAGGCATTACTCGATAATGTTAGTCCATATATAAAAATATATATATATATATATACAAAAGAAAATAAAAGCCACGGACCGAAGTTCGTGCATACACACACAACACGACTCTCAATGTGAAGAACGGTGCGTGCAAAGATGAAGAGAAAGGCTTTAAAGTGTGTAAGAAGGCTTACAGTGGACTGCCAAAGAAGACTTCTATAGCTTTAAATGGATGAACACTCGGCTCCCGTCGGTAAAAATATGACTGAATATAAGCTCACAAGTGTTTAAAATGAGAAAAAACTCAATTTAGGGTGTGTATAGAGCAAATTGGACAGGGCTTTCTCGCCATTTTCTCTTGAAATATGGCCACCCTAAGCACTCTATTTATAGAGGGGGATTCTGATAGAGCATGAGATGCACTACTTGTTTGCCCGGTGCCCCCTGCTCCATGGTCTCGCCGTCTCGAAATGCACGTGCGCAGCGCAACGTGATGTCCGCTCGAACTTGCAGAACTTCAATCCGAGCCTCTGATTGAGGTGTATAAGACCTTTTACGGAGTGTTGTTGTCGAGAGCTACGCCATGACATGGGATTAGAGGTTGTCAGAAGTCAGGAAGATGGGACCATGCCCTTGGTCTTCAAGCTTCAAATTCTATCTGGTGTGCTGCCTTGCGTAGTAGTCACTCAGGATTGGAACTCCTTGGTTCTTGTGGGACATTGATGTGTAGAATGTATGTTGAGATGTTGTTGAGACAGCGCAATGTGGGATCGAGGTGGCAAAATGAAGATTTTGCCCCTCACCGGGGTTATCTCCGGTTTGGGCTGATAAAGCAGTCGTTGCTCAGGGTTATCTCTGAGATTGGGCTGCTGCAAGTACTGGATTTCCTCAGGGTTGTCTCTAAGGTGTTCCTGACTTCCCGGGGTTATCTCCGGGTTTGGAGCTGGGTGCCTCGGTGTGAGCCCCGAGGTGAAAGCTAACTGCATAGGTTAAAACGAGTATTTCTGGGGTTATCTCCGGAACTGCAACCGCACTCCTTGGGGTTATCTCCAAGATTGACATTGTCTTTTCCGGTGTTATTTTCGGGACTGAGACTGAGTATCTCGGGGTTATCTCAGAGATGAAACAGCCTTCTCCAGTGTGATTTCCGTTATTGGAACTGCATGCCTCGGGGTTATCTCCGAGGTTGAAACTGACACTTTCGATGTTATTTTTGGGAATGAGCTGAGTTGTCCTCCAGGGTTATCTCTGAAAGATGATTCTGTCCTCCTGTAATGTTAGTAACAGGTATGCAGAAAATTTTGAGTGTCTACATATGTTTTGATCAAATAATACTTCCGAGTAAGCAAATATGTAATTTATGCAATGTTATAAAAGTTTAAATAACTTTTATATTTTGTGTGAAAAATGCTTCTTGAATAAGCAAATAAGTAAGTTTTAGCCTATGCCCAAAGATGCTTTTGTATAAGCAGATAAATAATTTTAATACAATTTATAAAGAATTATTTACTCTTTATATTAAAGAGTGTTTTTCTATGGATTAAAAAAGATTTATTTCTCAAATATTCTTTAACAAGTATTATATGAATGATTTTATGTTTCAATACATGTATATAAAAAGAATAACTCTATTTAAACAATGATTTATCAAAGAATAACAATTTAATCAGTTAAGCACAACTTGATATAACAAATATGCTTGTTTAACTCAAATAATATATAATAATATTTTATCTATTATGTGATTTTATAAATAAAGTCACTTCGTACTATAAGAAATCGTACGGTTCGATTCCCTCACTTAAGAGGAATATTTTCGTAGCCTTGCGGTGTCTAAGTATGACAAAATTTATATTCTCATAATTGAAATTTATATAAATATTTTCAATAGATCACTACAATTTTCAAATCCGGTTCAGATAATTCACTCTTTTTGGAGGAATATCTCAGTGTCGTTTTGAACTATCAAGTGTCGTATCTATTTTACGATATTTATATAAATAATATCAATAAAAAGTTACTTAAAACTATAAGAAATCGTACGGTTCAAATTTCTCTCCGTAGAGGAGTATCTCCGTAGCCTTGCAGCATCTAAGTATCTTTTTATTTGATAAATAGATGAAATATAGATATATAAAATTGTGTATAACAAATTATATTCATATATCTATAAATATAAAGCAAATAAGAAATAATAAGTTAACTCAAATGACTTATCTCAATTACTTAGACCAATTTCCTCTTCTCAAATAATCAGAACTTTTGTAAGAAGAGATAGAAAGCTTTAGAGAGAATATGTAGGCAAGGAGAGTAAGCTTTTCTTTTCACTTGAATTGGCAAAAACCAAATGAATGAAAGACTCTATTTATAGAATTTTGAAGTCGGGGGTAAAAAGGTAATTTTTGAAAACTGATTTTGAATGAAAAGATGAAATTGCTTCAATTTAATTTTAATGGTTTGGGTGAAATTGAAGCACGCGGATTGCTCAACGGAAAGAATTCAAATTTTTGCCCGTGCAATTTGTTGATAACTCTATATCAATTAATGCTTCAACATCTCTAACATGCGGTCAAAGAGAATTAAAAAACTAGCCTTGTCCCGAAACATTGTCACTTTTCATTTAATGTCCATACACTATTTATAAGTATATATATATAACACACGTTAATATATATATATATATATATATATATATATATATATGTGTGTGTGTGTGTGTGTGTGTGTGTGTGTGCATGCAATAAAATAATTTTTGCCTCGATTAAAATTTTGAAAGAAAATAAGACCTCCTTGTCTTGGATATTTATATGAATCAATTTATTTAACACTTGATATAAATTATTAAGGTCAATAAAAATTAATTCAAATAAAATCAAAAAATAGTTTAAATAAAATAATTAAATAAATTACAAACTTATTTAATTACTTTATAATTGTTATCATCAAAATATATAAAAGAAAATGAGACCTGTCACTGAGGTTGGTTTGATTTCCCGGGGTTTTCTCCGGGCTTTGAACTTGATCTCCCGGGGTTATCTCCGGGGCTGGATTCGATCTCCCAGGATTGTCTTTGGGGTTTGTATTTATTCTCCCGGGGTTGTCACCGGGACTGGATTTGATCTCCCGGGGTTGTCTCCGAGGCTTGGATTTGATCTCCCGGGGTTGTCTCTGGGTTGAATTTGATCTCCCGGGGTTGTCTTTGGGGCTAGATTTGATCTCCCGGGGTTGTCTCTGGGGCTTAGATTTGATCTCTCAGGGTTGTCTCTGGGGTTGGATTTGATCTCTCGGGGTTGTCTCTAGGGCTGAATTTGATCTCTTGGGGTTGTCTCCGAGGTTGGATTTGATCTCCTCGGTTGTCTCTGGGATTTGAATTTGATCTTACGGGGTTGTCTCCGAGATTTGACTTGATGATTTTGACTTCCAGAATTGTCTCTGGAAGATAAAAGACGATTTTACCCTCCTACATAGTTAGTAGAAAGAATGCAAAATTTCGAGTATCTGCATGTAGCATTAGTTTTGTTTTTTTATACTAAATTTCAAGTTTTAAAAATTTGTATTATAAAAAGTGTTATTATATAGAAACGGTTATGAAACATTATCTAAGTGTAGAAAGATACTCTTATTATTGCATAAGGAGAGAATGAGTAAGAGTTAAAGAGAGAGAAACAATTGAGAAAAGTTATTTTATTTCCTTCAGTATCATTGCCTTATATAGGCAAAGCTGAAGACGTTCACGGATGAAGGAATGGTTCACGGGAGAAGAGAAGAAGATGAGGGGAGAGCACCCTCCTCGGGAGGGAATCACTTTATAACACTTCCCCTGATTTCCTACGATAGAAGATTATGTCTCACATTAAAAATCTTGTTAAGAAAACTCAGTGGAAAAAACTTAACGAAGGAAAAAAGAGTACATATCTTTTACATAAATATCTTAATTGACTGCCTCATTAAAACCTTGTCAGGAAAAACCCATTGGGATAAAAATCGTGACTAAGGAAAAAAAGTGATCTTCTTCCCTCAAAAAGAATTCATTACTCCTTGATGAAATGTTGTTATAAGTCTTTCAATGACACATTAGATTTTTTTCAAGTTTTGCAACGTTGCATTTGGTAGCGACTTTGTGAATAAGTCGGCTAGATTATCACATGATCGAATTTGATGCACATTTATATCACCCTTCTTTTGTAGCTCATGTGTGAAGAAGAATTTAGGTGAGATGTATTTTGTTCTATCTCCCTTGATGTACCCTCCTTTAAGTTGAGCGATGCATGCAACGTTATCCTCATACAGAAATTTAAGAATGTCTTTGATTGATGGTAATCCTCATGATTTTTGAATATGCTGAATAATTAATCTCAACCAAACACACTCTTTGTTTGCTTCATGTATAGCGAGAATCTCTGAGTGATTTGAAGATGTAGTTGTCATGGTTTACTTTGTGGATTTCCAAGATATAGCCGTGTCACAATATGTAAATACATAACCTGTTTGTGATCTTCCATTGTGTGGATCTGATAAATATCCTGCATCAGCATATCCAATCAATAGCGACGTTGAATCTCTTGGATAAAATAACCTAAGATTTATACTTCCACGGAGGTATCTCAAAATGTGTTTGATCCCATCCCAATGTCTCTTAGTCGGAGAAGAACTGTATCTTACTAACAAGTTGACAGCAAAAGTAATATCTGGTCGTGTACAGTTTGCAAGATACATAAGTGTGAGACCCCAAATTTTATGAGTAAAGATTTAAATTTCTCAAAATATTTTTTTTTTGAATATTATGGTGTGGATTTGATATAATGTTATAGTTGTTGGTAATATTTACAACTTTTGCAAAGTAAGCAAGTGGTTATATAATATTTGATTGGTCGGGGAATATTCATTTTAACAGGAAATATTCATACGGCAGCACAATCATTGGTGGACCCCACAACGGAAGTATTGTCGTAGTAAAAAAATGACAGAATTATCTTTTTATAAAAATAACGACGGAAGTGTTACCGTTAAAACTGTTGAACTACCCGGTAGTAAAAAGTACGATGTCTGGCATGTGGTTACATAGTAGTAGCACGCGGTATTGGTTATTGATGCTTACGTGAGAAGTCACTCGGTTATACTCAATTATTGCTACTGATAATTGTTGCATCATATCTCTCATATTATTGATTCAATTATTGTCACGAAGATCAATATGTTATATTATTAAATCAATAATTGAGACGGCAAAGTTATTCATATTATTATTTACAATATTGACAATGTCCGTAAGTTCATCGAGGAGAGGTTTGGTCACCTAATGCGGCGCTATGATAAGGAGAAATCCTTATCGGAAAGCCCCCTCTTTCCTAGGAACGACCTGGTTATTAAATATTGTGAGTTATAATATTAATGATGAATAAGTTCGTGTTGATTAAAGATGAAATTGAAGTTCCATTGTGTTGGAATTATTAGTGTTAGTGAAAATCGACATTTATTTCGATAATAATTGATGTTTGGAAGTTATCGGGTAATTAATCGGATAAATGAGGAATTAATTGTTATTAATTCATATGATTATAACTATTTGTTCACATGTGTGTGCTATTGATTCACATTCATGTACTATTAGGGGAGTTGGTGCAAGATTGATAATACTTGCATGACTAAGTTAAAGATGGAGGTACTATACTGTTATTCGTATTTTCATATGATTATAACTATTGAATCACATGATTGAACTACTGATTCACATTATTTACTATTAGGGGAGGTGGTGCAAGTTTGATAATACTTGCAGGACTAAATTAAAAATGAAAGAAAAGTTGGAGGTATTGTACTGTAATTTTTTGAGCCCCAAAACGTGCAATTATCGAAACTATATTTTTCTATAAATAGAAGCTCATTCTTCCTTCATTTTTCACCAATTCACTAAAGCTATAGAGCAATTATTATAGAGAGAAAGAAGAAGAGAAGTCTACTACCTCTCTATTCCAGTATCCAACTTTATTCTAAGGTAAGGGGTATTATTTCTTTCATTTTCATGAAGAGAGCTATTGTTATTCCATTCCTTATTATTATGTTGGAATAACTTTGTCTATGCGGCAATCGCATACATGGTGAAATTCTTACGTTATTCCATTCTTTATTATTACATTTGGAATATCACATGCATGCGTACGTATTGTATGACTGGTTCCACTATTTATTATTACATTGGAATAACTTTTATACATCTGGCAATCACAGAATATATGGTGAAATTCTTACATTATTCCATTCTTTGTTATTCTGTTGGAATATCACGTCTATCGCAGACATGCATTTGATTCGTTCCATTATTTATTATTACGTTAGAATAACATGCATCTGCGGATTCTATCGCATGTATGGTGAATTCTTCGTTATTCTATTCTTTATTATTACATTGGAATAACTTTGTTTATGTGGATTACCACATGAATGGTGAATGATCCTTTGTATTCATTCCTTATTAAATTGTGGAAATGATCTGTCTACGTGCGAAAATCCATTTGCAGTTTCATATATTCTATTATACTCAGCTGGTTAAAGTTTTGGCTTCTATACTCCATGAAATTAGTAGAATATCCTGAATATTTGCACTTCATCCAGTATCTTTTCATGAAAATATTCTTCTGAGCATTCTTGAATTTTACTCCACAAAGCAGTATCATTTGATAATTTGGACACTTTTGAGTTCAGGATAAATTAACTTATAAATCTTTAAAATTTAATTCTTGAACTTGTTTTATTGAATTATTATGTCATTGTCATCATCCTCTTGTTTATATTATATTGAAAGTCATATGTGGCCTGTAGTGCATAGATGAACTTGGTATGATTATGACAAGGGATTATTCGGTATAGTCATAACCGTAATGTTACAAATGATGTGGTAAAAGTCCTCATTGACCCGTAGTGCATTGATGGACAGTTGTTGGCATGATAATGACCATTGATGAAAACACGAATATCCTTGGCCCGTAGTGCATGGATAATTTGTGGTCGTGATACTAATGAATATCCTTGGCCGTAGTGCAGGGATGACGTGGTTTATTTAATAACCTGAGTCTCAGCGATAAAAGTGATGAAAAATCATTTAAATCATAGAAGATAGTAGATTTTATTCTCTACTTGACTCTTCTAATGGATTGCTTGTTTCGCTGCAGTTAAACTTGATGTTTGTTATATTGTATCAGTTTAACACTGTTGAAGGCTAACGATAATTTATTCTGTATTATCTTAGCCATAATATTTCTTACTGGGCTAGTTGAGCTCACCATTTTGCTTTCATTGTTCTCTTCTAGAAATGAGAACGTAGCAGGGACTAGTCGGGGAACGGAGTGACGGTCCAGATGATAGCATTAGTAGTCCTCACTATTCTATGAAATAGTGTGATAATAAATGTATTAAGGACTTATTTTGAGTTTGAATATTGTCTAGAAGACAATATTTGTATTAAAAACTCACAGCTCATGTTGTATATTTTTAAGATTGTATTTGTATTATGTACCATGTATTTGGCGACTCAGAATAGGTGATGTATACCTATTTTGGGGGCGTCACAATAAGAGCACCTATTGCACTTAGGTATGGAACTTCAGGTCCAAGAACTTCTTCCCCACTTTCTAGAGGCCGAAATGGATCTTTATCAACTTCTAAAGATCGAACAACCATCGGGGTAGTCAAAGGATGAGCTTTATCCATATGAAAATGATTGGGAATTTTTTGCAACATATGTGGATTGATGAACAAAAATTCCAGGTGCTAAATGCTCCACTTGTATTCCTAAATAGAATTTTATCTTTCTAAGATCTTTCATTTCAAATTCATCTTTTAAATAAGTAGCAGTTCTTGTAAGTTCTTCAGGAGTACCTACAAGATTCAAATCATCCACATATACAGCAATGATGGTAAATTCACTTTGTGATTTCTTAATAAAAACACATGGACATACTTGATTATTTATATATCCATCTTTCATTAAATAATCACTAAGTCGATTATACCACATACGACCAGACTATTTCAACCCATATAATGAGCGTTATAACTTGATTGAATATATGTGACGGGGCCTTTGTGATTCAGCCATTTTCAATCCTTCAGGGATTCTCATGTAAATCTCACTGTCAAGTAAGCCATATAGGTATGCTGTTACAACATCCATTAGACGGGTTTCCAAACCTTCCATGATTGTCATACCTATCAGAAAGCGAAAAGTGACTCCATCCATTACTGGAGAGTATGTATCCTGATAATCAATACCAAGTTTTTGTGAAAACCCTTGAGCTACAAGTCGGGCTTTGTATCTCACAATTTTATTTTTCTCATTTCGCTTTTGTACAAATACCCATTTGTTTCCAACTGGGATTACACCCAGCGGTGTTTGGACTACTGGTCCAAATACTTATCTTTTCAATAGAGATTGTAGCTCAATTTGAATAGCATCTTTTCATTTTGGCCAATCTTTTTTTTTCTGACATTCTTCCACGTTTTGTGGTTCAGGATCTGTGTCAGGAATCAAAGTAATATCTGATGCTATAGAGAAAGCAAATATATCATCAATCATGACTTTTCTTCAATCCCATATTTTCTTATCATGGACATAATTTATTGAGATCTCTTAGTGTTCATCTCTTATCCCTTCACTGAGATTTTGTACCTCTTCTGGGGTTATTCCCACTCTTGGAATAAGTGCTACTTCTGGAGCGGGTATTCCTTCTGGGATTCCCTTATTTGCTTTTGATTTTTATGGTGCGTTGTCTTTTTGCAATAAATGGGTCTTCCACGCTTCTGGCGTGGTTTAGATTCTTCTATTACCTTATTTGCTAATTCTTCAGGAATTGATTTTTCAATAGGTATTTATATCCTTGTTGGAGTATTCACTGCAGGTGTATGTGACTTTATCATTTTTCTAGCATCCTTAAATGCATCTGGCATTTGATTTGCAATATTTTTTAAATAAATAATTCTTTGAACTTCAATTTCACATTGTCCTGTACGAGGATCAAGTGAATTTAATTCTGATGCATTCCATGATATTTTAGAGGGTTTTTTATTTAAAACTTTCCCTCCTCCTAATGGTGGAAATACAAATTTATCAAAATGACAATCTACATAATGTGCAGTAAAAACATCTCTAGTTAAAGGCTCAAGATATCTGATAATAGAAGGAGAATCAAAACCAACATAAATATCTTTTCTTCGTTGGGCTCCCATTTTAGTTCTTTGTGGAGGTGCAATTGGAACATATACTGCTCTTCCAAAAACTCAAAAGTGTGATATGTGAGGTATCTATCCAAAAACTAACTATAAAGGAGAAAATTTATTAAGAGTCGTTGGTCTTACTTGAATGATGGCTGCAGCGTGAAGAATTGCATGACCCTAAACTGAGGTAGGTAAGTTAGACCTTAACATTAATGGACGTGCAATTAGTTGAAGTCTTTTTATTAAAGATTCAACTAAACCATTTTGTGTATTTATATGAGGAACATAATGCTCAATAGAGATTCCAATAGTCATACAAAAATCATTAAAAGTCATTGATGAAAATTCATCTGCGTTATAAAGTCGAATTGACTTGATTGGATGATCCAAGAACTGAGCCCGTAACTTTATTATTTGAGCAAGAAGTTTTGAGAAGGCAAAATTTCGAGAAGAGAGAAGACAAACATGAGACCATCTAGTTGAAGCGTCTATTAAAACCATGAAATATCGAAATGGGTCGGACAATGGGTGAATGGGTCCACAAATGTCTCCTTGAATTCTCTCTAGGAATTTTGGGGATTCTTTAGAAACTTTTACTGGTGATGGTCGAACAATTAATTTTCCGGGAGAACACGCAGCGCAAGGAAATTCACTACTAGGAAAAACCTTCTTATTTTTGAGAGGATGACCAGTAGAATTTTCAATAATACGACGCATCATAGAAGTGCCTGGATGACCGAGTCTTTCATGCCAAAGCATAAATAATTTGGGATCTATAATTTTTGGAATCATAACATTATGAGACTCAATTTGCTCTAATTTTCATAGTATATAATCTAGAAGAAATTGAATGAAGTTTTTCTAGGATATTCTTTTTTTCAAAAATAGTAGAAGTGATGAGAAGATATTCATTATCATTTTCATTGGTTGTTTCAATGTGAAAACTATTTAGTTGAATATCTTTAAAACCAAGCAAATTTCTTCTTAATTTACTAGAATATAGAGCATTTTTGATAAATACTTGTGTCTCATTTAGTAGCATGAAACTAGCTTTTTCAAATCCCTCGATTAAATTTGATGTGCCAGAGATAGTTCCTACATTTCCCTTAGCTTTGATCAGTTGTGAAAAATATTTCTCACTTTGAAGGATTGTATGAGTTGTTGCACTGTCTGCTAAACATATATCTTCCATATCCATTAAAGATGGTCTAACACATATTAAAATATGAAAAGTTACATTTCATTTCTATTTTTATTCATGAGAAATACATACCACGTATAGAATGAAAACTAATAATATTATACATGCAGGGTATTTAATTAAAACAAAAAATTAAACGATATCCCAAAAGATACTTTCAGAAGGTTCAATAAAATATCAACAACCTTTTCCTCATTGTTGGTCATTGGTGGAACATCAACAATATTCAATTGATGATTTTGTTTCTGCCTCCATTACTTTGTTCTTTTGAGACTCTTGGAATAAATTAACCAGATGCCTCGGCGTACGATAGGTACGCGACCAATGCCTTTTCATCCCACACCTAAAACAAACATCTGGTTTGTTCTTTATTTGTGCTGTGTTTTCTTTATTTTTACCCGACCCAGACACTTGCCACTTCTGGTGGCCTGAATTGTCGCAGTTCTGGAATTTGTTGTTATGATGGTCTCGTTTATTCTTTCATCCTCAAGGCTTCTTATATGGCCATCTATTGTCACGTTTATTCTGCTGGAATGACGTGTTGTTAATATCTGGCAATGGGGTAGCACTCGTTGGCCGTACTTGATGGTTTTTCAACAACAATTCAGTATTCTTTTCTGCAACAAGGAGGATAGACAATAAGTCACTGAATTTTGTGAACTTACTTTGTCTATATTGTTGTGACAGAATCATGTTGGTGGGATAAAAAGTTGAGAGCGTTTTTTCTAATATTTGGGTTTTAGAAAACTGGATCTCCGCACAAAGCCAAAGTTAAGGTTATTCTATAAATATTGGAACTATACTCCGTAATTGATTTGTAATCTTGTAGCCTTAAATTAAGCCACTCAAATTTGGCATTAGGGAGAACAACCAATTTTTGGTGGTCAAATCTTTCTTTTAATTGTGTCCATAAAGACAAAGGATCTTTGACTGTTAAATACTCAGTTTGTAATCCTTCATCAATATGGTGACGAAGAAAAATTATGCCTTTTGCATTTTGTGCTGAAGTTGCTGTATTTCTTGATTCAATGGTCTTTTCTAACTCGTTTGCACTAAGGTGTAATTCTGCATCAAGTGCCCAAGCCAAATAGTTGTCTCCAGAGATTTTCAAAATAGAAAAATCTATTTTTGCCAAGTTTACCATCTATTATGGGTTAAAACAAAATTTTATTATTTATTAAAATAATAAATAATTGCATGTATGATATAGAAAAATAAACTAAGCCACAACCTCAAGTGGTGATAAAATACAAATATAAATAATATAAATATTCTTATATTTATGTTATTAGCATATTATTTTAGTAAAAAGAATATACAATCGTTAATGTATATACAAGTATTATAGTTCAACAAAAATATATGTACAAAAATATAAATATATTTTCACCCGGCATGCGGTAGTTTGCATAGACAGATTATTTCTACAAAATGTTAATAAGGAATTAATACGAAAGGATATTCACCGAGCATGCGGTAGTTCGCATAGTTGGATTATTTCTACAAGTTAATAAAAAATGAATACAAAAGATTATTCACTAGGTATGCGGTATTTTGCATAGACAAGTTATTCCCACAATTTAATAAGTGGTAAAAAAGTTCTCACCAAATCTTGTAAGATCAACAAGGATAGATGGTACCACTGTAAATAACAGAATTTAAAATGGACAATAAAACATAAATATAATTTGGCAATTAAAGAATATAATAGGCGGCAAAACCAAGCCAATTGTAAGAATAAAATTATATTATTAGTGGCATAGCCAAACCGGTAATTTAATAATAAATTACAAGAATTTAATTTTACCGTCTCAGTTGGTTAAAGTTTCGTGCTGATACCATATTATGAAACTTTATTTAAGTGTAGAAAGATATTTTTATTATTATATAAATTTAGAGAGAATAAATAAGAGATAAAGAGAGAAAAATAATTGAAAAAAATAATTTTATTTCCTTTAGTATCGTTGCATTGTATAGGCAAAGTTGAAGACGTTCACGGATGAAGGAATGGTTCACGAGATAAGAGAAGAAGATGAGGGGAGAGCACCCACCTCAAAGAGGGAATCACTTTATAACAAAAACTTACAAATTTTGGACTATTACCATTATTAATTTGTTGACGGTCAAAACAAAGAGAACATGATCAAAAAATAAGGGTAAAGATGCAAAAAAGTCTATGATGTTTACACGAATATTCTATTTCCACCCTAAATTAATTTTATTTCTAAAAGTACCCTTGACGTTTCAAAAATAATATGCTCAGGAGTATATCCTTTTTTTCCAAATCAACAGAATAACGGATATTCCAGCATATAACAGTTCAACATTCCCCTCTATATAAGCCTTTCTCTCTCCTCCCCTCCATTTTTCCCCAATATACACACATAAATCTATATCTATATATCCTAACAATCTTACAGAAAAAATTTACCAGCTTTTATTATTGGGTTTCTGAAGAATTTAATCATGAAGTTTTGGAAGAGTCTCAGAAATTTGATCGAAGAAACGTTACCCGATTGGCGAGACAAATTCTTGTCATACAAAGATTTGAAGCAGCAATTGAACTTGATTTATCCCAAGGAAGGAGATCGGCCGATTAAACGGCCTAGATTGGCAGGCGGCCAAGTGGACGGCCGTGATGATGACGAGGAGGCGGTGGCGAAGGAAGTGACTGATTTTGTGGAGTTGTTGGAAAAAGAGATCGAGAAGTTTAACGGGTTCTTTGAAGATAAAGAAGAAGAGTATGTTATGAGATCAAAGGTAATTTTTATTTTATATTTTCTATGAAAAATTATATGAATTAGGGGAATTCTTTAATTTTTTGCTCTCTCGATTTATTCTCTCTGTTCCACCAAAAGATTCAATTTATAAAATTTGCGAATATTAAAGATACTTTTGTTTCGTGTGTATCCCTAAAAAAAGGTTAGTACTAATAAGTTATGATGACAAACTATCATTTTATAGTACCATCACTGGAAAATGGACTCTCTTTTTTATGTGGAAAAGAATTGCCAAATGTGATTTTTTTTGGTACTGTGATGATTATAATAGTGTTATATTGGTTTTCCAGAAGAGAATAAAGTATATTGAACATATCAAAGAAAATAAGAATTTGGATTATGATATTGCTCCTAAACTTGCTTATTATGGAGGTTAATTTTCATTCATTCAAATTTTTTGTCCCGGCTTAGAGAATGATATGAATATGATGGTTCATGTTGCGAGGATAAAATAGATGCACGGATCATTTCTCAAAGGTTTTAGTTTCTTTGTTATGTTTTTTTACTTGGGTTAATAATACGACATTCTTGAATTTGGATTAGAAATTTAGAACTTCTAAGTTTTGACTTTTGAGCAACTTATGAAGAAAAAATAAAAAGAATAAAGAAATGTATATTTTGAGCAGTCTAACAGACAGGTAGTATTCACACAAATATTTCTAGAACTTTCTTCTTATAAAAAAGACATTAGATGAATTCTGGCTCTGATAGGATTATTATGATGTGTCAATATAAGTTAAGCTGGCTTGTTTTCATGGTAACCATGCCATGGAATTTGAATTTGCGGCTTGGTAATGTAAAATTTATGATACAGTTGGAACCTATGTATTATGCAATGTACTTCTAGGCAGCAAGTCCTTTTTTTGGATAATAAAACAATGCTTTAGGGCCCTTAGTTAACCATCTTTTTGAAATCAGTTCAATGTGGTTGATACATTTTTGCCTCCCCTCTGAGCAAGGAATTGTATATTTTTTCATACACTTTGGAAACTATACCAAATAGCTAAAGAAGTTTTATTTGATACAATATAACAATACGATTAAAAGAACCCTAAACTTTAAGCTAAAAAATAATTTGCACCCTCCACTCTATCTTATAGTAGAACTAGGCACACTGTTTACAAGTTCCAAAGAAAGTAAGCCAATAGCTCTGTCTAAGCAGCTTCTTTAGGTCATAGGAAAGTTAAACTGAGCCAAAGAGTTATGGAATTATAGGAGGACACTCACTTAGGAGCCAAGGCATGCCAATCTCTTCTTCAAGAGATATAGTGGAGACATATCTCAAGGTCTCCAGAATACTCCATTAGCTATTGTAAGAGTTGCGACTGCGGAGTCTTATACAGGAGTTTCAGTAAATATTGAGCAACGCAAGAAAACAAGTTTAGAGATTTCTATGCTTTAGCAAAAGGCAGTGATGGACGAATTGTAATGCAGAGCAGCGTACCTGATGAACTTGAAAATTTTGTTGAGACTTGAGAAGTTCTAAGAGTCTTTCTTAGTGCTTCCAAAAGAGTTATTATGTTTATGCAGAAGCATCATAATACATTGTGATAACAGATGTGAAATACTATGAATTGAATACTCTCTCTAAGTTGAATTGCTCTATTCTGTTTCTAGATATGTCACTATTGATGTACTTCTCTCCCTGACCACTGACTCAGACTATGTTCTCTCTAAAATTCTAATTCTCTTAATCTCATTTCTTTATTCCTCAACTCTCTATTTCTGGAATGTTTTTAGAATTTAGTTATCATGGATTCATGGTCATGGGAGATCGTGACATGCTTCTTAATTTTTATTTGATAATTTGGATGTCCGTATTTATAATAAATTTGATACGGTGCAGCATGTTTTTACTAATGGATGAATAGATGTAATGACATCAATTCTTTGTTCCTTCCGATAATCCAGTTTCTGCAAGAAAGAGTAGCCGAGGCTAATGATTCGAATGAAGAGTTAATGCAAGTAGGAAGAGAGATAGTAGAT
Organism: Panax quinquefolius; assembly: GCA_020205615.1. Lineage (NCBI taxonomy): Eukaryota > Viridiplantae > Streptophyta > Magnoliopsida > Apiales > Araliaceae > Panax > Panax quinquefolius. The sequence goes on along the minus strand of CM035163.1, from coordinate 45,593,498 downwards.
TTTCATGGAGAGATGGTTCTGTTGGAGAATTACAGTGCCCTTAACTACACAGGTACCTCTTTTATCTAAGTATCTACTATTTGGCTGCAATAGGCGGTGTATATAATATGACAAAAATGCTGATACTTGTGACAAAATTTTCATTTTTTAGTAATAGATTTACTCATTTTATTATATGCTACTATGAAAAAATGTCTCAAAGATGAAAATTTTGTGATACTCAAAATTTTGAAGACTAAAAAATTAAGATCCTCTCACACCAACCTTTGAAGGCATTTAATTATGCCACCTCAAGTCAACAAACCCTTATACCAAGTAGTAGAAATATCTTTATCAATAACAGTTTCACTAATTAAGTTTGAAGGATATGTAGCAGCTTCCTTTGATGTTAGCTATATCGCTCTCCTGCGAGAGAGTATATATTTCAATTTGGATTCATATTAATTTCTTCATTTAACTGTCTCACGTGCTAAATGGATCATGCCCAGCTCATTTGTAGGTTTATTTTATTTTATTTTTAATGTGAAATGTATTGTGCATGTTTGAGTATGAAGTAGTTTGACTATCAATTTTCCTCTCCGCGTAACCGGGTTTGCTTTTATTTTTAGGGATTATGATACTTTTGCGATAAACTAGACTCAAGTTTGCTTGACTATTAAGTTTGGTATAATACCTGGAGAGGGGATGTAACTCAGATTAATGAAGTCATATCTCTGTGTTAATGCCCTAAAATTTGAAAGCTTAAAGTGATTGCTTATTAACCTACCTTGTTCTGTGCAGGGCTGGTGAAGATATTGAAGAAATATGATAAGCTAAGCGGTGCTCTAATTCGCTTTCCATTCATCCAAAAGGTTTTGAAACAGTCGTTTTTTGAAACTGATGTTCTAGATGAACTTGTGAAGGAGTGTGAGAATATACTTGATCGTCTTTTCTCCATGAAAGATCAGTTAGCGCCATCTGTAGCTTCTGATGGGGAAGAGGGATGCAGCACGAAGAGTGCCCCTGTAAATAATGAGAAGTCCCTCAGAGTTCCAGAAGAACTTGCAGAGATCGAGAACATGGAGAATATGTATGTGAAGCTGACATTATCAGCACTGCGGGTCTTAAAAGAGATTCGAAGTGGAAGTTCAACTGTAAGCATGTTCTCGTTGCCACCCTTGCAAAATAGTGAACTGGAGGAGGTTTAAAAGAGATTTGAAGTGGAAGTTCAACTGTAAGCATGTTCTTGTTGCCTCCCTTGCAAAATAGTGAACTCGAGGAGGTTTGGAAGAAAACACCTGTTCAGGAACAGGAGGTTGAGTAGTTGATCTGATGGACTGTTATTTTTCTTTCTTTACATTTTTTTTTTGTTCTCTCTTTTTTATAGATCGACTTTTTGCCAGTATCATCTGGCTGCCTTGTTGATTTTACTGGCTCCAATACAGAAAGTTTCTTGTGTGCTCTGTATAAAATGCTTGTTAACTGAAGGAAGCTTTTTTTGTAGCATATATTTGACCAAGTATTGTGTAATTTTAGTTATCAACCTGTCTCATTTGAACAACTTAAGGTGTTTTGCTTAATGTCCTATTACTTATTCCACATTTGCTTTTGCTCATGGTTTGTACATCTGTGTGTGAAGGGGGTTATAATATGCCGATTCTGTAAATTTTAGAAGATAAAAAAGCATTTTTATTGTAGTTGCTTTGTTTTCGTTGTCAAAACAAAAATGTTATTACAGTTATAAATGTTAATGTTAGTCAAGGGTGCTATACTGCTATACATATTTATATAGTAAAGAGTGAAGTGCAGAAAAGTAAACGTGCAACACGTGTACCCATTTGCAGTTCCCTTGTAAAAAACCTGTTACTCCATTTTTTTTTTGGGATAAATTAATTTTTGATACCTGTACTAGGACACGATTTATAATTCGGTACCCGAAGTGAAAAAAGTTATAAACTTGTGATTGTACTCAAAAAATGTTACACTCCATTAAATATTAGGGACACGACTTACAATTTGGTACCTGAAATGAAAAAAGTTACAAACTGGTGATTGTACTCGAAAAATGTTAAAATTTGGTGCTTGTACTTTCCAATTTTTAAATAATCGTTAAAATTAATCCAACGGGAGAGACAAACATACAGAGAAAGAAGCGAAGTCGACGCGAAAAAGATCCTTGATATTTTGTTCCATCTTTCCTTGCCTCCCACATTCGCACCATTGCTTCTCTGATGGCACCTATTTGGGGGGAACGGTGTAATCCATCAATTTTATTGCATGAACTACAATCTTCTTCCCCGATTTCATTTTCTGATTCCACTCCAAGACGGAAATTTCATCCTATCAATTAAACACTAAAACCCTTTAATGAATATATGGGAACCAAAGAATCAATGGAGAATCGAGAGAAGAAGAATGAGAGAAGAACGGAGAAGAAGAAGAAGAACCTAATTTTCAAACAGAATAAAGATGAAACCCTACTATTTAAGCTGGAGTGTAACATTTTTCGAAAGACAATCACTAATTTGTAACTTTTTTCACTCCGGCACCAAATTGTAAGTCGTGTCCCTAATGTTTAACGAAGTGTAACATTTTTTCGAAAGACAATCACCGGTTTATAATTTTTTTTTCACTGTGCTGACCAAATTGTAAAATGGTGTCCCAAAGACAAATGCCAAAAATTAATTTATCCCTTTCTTTCTGTGTATGCAATATTGTCAAAACTCCAAACTCAATTTCGTGCAGAGTTCACCAGCACAGGGCCTGCTGTATTTTTTTTGGGTTCAAAAATGGTATGCAAGGTATTTCAAACTCCCTGCAAGGCACGTTACGCCTACGACAACCACACGCATCTGAAAGAAACACCACCGTTCCCATGCCTGGGCCAAAGCTCAGGTATCTTCCATGAGTAGAGTCGTAGAGTTGTCGCCTATCATCCACTATGACCAAAGCTCAGGTATCTTCCATGAGTAGAGTCGTAGAGTTGTCACCTATCATCCGCTATGGTTGGGAATCAAACTCAATTTTTGAACAAGGTAAACAACCCATTTCCCATTAGACCAACGGTGCAAGGCTAGGTGTTGGTGATTGCTGATAATATTCTTGTAACACTGCCCACTTCGGTTTCTTTATGTTGAGATGTGATATGATGCTGAGATACTAGTTGGAATCCTTGACAAAAAGCCCAGGATTTTGGATATCACACTGGTTGCTGTGGAATCTAAGGAAGAGTAGATGAGCTAATTTTTTTGTTCTAGGTTATGTTTTTGGTTGCTTTCACAAGGCGATATCAAGAATGTAACTTTTCTTCTGGTAAAAAAAGAATGTTGGTGCAGAAGTTAATAACTTACAAGCTGACTAGAGCTAGTCGTGCAGTTGCAGATTGTCCGAAAGAGACTCTTGGAAAAGTTGAACCGAAAAATTCAAGCTCTACAAACAAACTGAGCTAGACTCCTAGTTAGGGAAACTGAAAAACACGCCACAGCAACCACAACCTACAATACAAATGGTACATGTTTTCTGTTGGCAGCAGGTAAATATATACATATTTCTCACATGAAAGCTGATCCCACTCAACACTAACGTGACAACAATCTAGACATGCATTCTCCGGGCACTACAACTTTTTCAAATATAATATTTTCATGTGAAAATATCAATTTCCATCCTAAAAATGACAGCATGTCCGTATTTGCTTCTTGGTTTCTATTCAATACTTTTTCAAGTGTCGAACGAGTTCATGAAACCACCAATGAAGCCAGCTCCATTGCAGTTCCCACACAACATGTCTTTCTTTCCTCTGCAAAAAAATCCCAATCAATTCAAATACGACTTTATGCATAAAAGAGGTCAATTATATGTGTAACAAAGGAACTGCTATGGGTAACTAGCGTTTGTAAGTTTTTGCAGTAGTAGCATTTTCCAAACGCACCACATCATTACTGGTGTGGTATTTTTGAATCACGTTAGGTTTGTGAGTTAAATAAATTGTGTTTGAAATAAAATCGTTTTAGGTAAACATGATTTTAGAGAGTGTATTTGAACTTGTTAGTTCCCAGTAGGCACAATAGATCTAGAAAGGGGTTGAATAGATCCTTTTTGTTTCAAATACTTTTCTGATTTATTTTGTATTGCTAATGATTTAGCATGTGACAAACATAAGAATCTTTTCAAGCACAGCGGAATAAGTAAAAGATCCCCTTCATTGATATATTCATAATCATACATACATTGTTCGTAGAGTTAGTTCAGTGGTAAGCAGTTAAAACATACATAGCAGTTATAGCAGTTAATGTACATAATGTAAATGACATAAAGTAAAAGACACAAAGGGTTTTAAGTGGTTCAGAGACTCAAGCTCCTAATCCACTCTTCTGCTTTCAACTAGCAAGATTTTCACTAAGGAAGGGCAGCACCCTGAATCACTAAGATTCCTTCAAGGCCAGCAGCCTTGGGACTTCAGTTCACTAAGAACTCTTCAAGACCAGCAGCCTTGGAACTTCTCTAGTTTCCTAGGAACTCTTCAAGCCCAGCAGGCTTGGAACTTCATTTAGTCCCTTCGGACAAGGACCCCTCAAGCCCTGGCTTCTTGTTGTTGTAGTTGTTGATGTTGTTGGTGCTGAGCTGCTAAGATATCATTAAGCTCTGAATATCTTGTGTACTTAGCAGCTTGGTGTGGTCCTCTTGGCTTTCAGCTTCGAGTCCGGACCACTTCTTCTTTAGTGCAGCTGATCTTCATTATTTTCTGCTCATTTTCATCTGGTATCAGCTGTGCACCATCACCATCTGGGTTTGCTAAGTCTCTGTGCTTTTAGTAGACTTTGTCTGGCACTTGGCAATTCCTGAACCCTTCTTGAATACTTTGCAAACATGGTTCTGCACTTGTTCAGTTTCAACTTTCGGTTCATGGTGATTCGTAGAGTGGCTCTTTTGATCTTCTTTGTACCCAGCCACTTTCCTGAATGCTATCTTCTTGGCCTTATCGGCTCTCAGCTTGGCTGCCATCTTCAGTGGCATTCTCATCTTTGTTGAGTGAAGCTTCGATCTGTTTGAGTCCTTCTTCAAAGCTGCTTCACTTCCACCTTGGTAGTCTCATTGTCACTAAGACTTGTTCTATTGATCTTTTGTGGAACTCGTAGAGTCAACAATAGCATTCACCAACTCAACGATTCTGCAACTTCACAATCATCAGCAACTCTAGATCTTTGAAGCTCTGTTGATTTATACTACTTCCCAATCTTCCCGTTGAAAAGTAGCCGTTGAAAGATATTCAAATTACCTCACAGATCTCGAGTTATTTAGTGCAGACTGCAGATGTGACATGACATCTTTTTCTGATTTCCTGACACTGCAGTCTGCTGTTTCACCAACCCTGTCAGATATGTCACTTTGATATCTTGGGCAGGTCGACGACTTTATTTTACCCTTCTGATTTCTCGATCAGAGGTTGTCCTTGCATCGATGCTCTCAATAAGCTCTTGTCCGAATATTACCCTTGATTGATTAACCGTTGCAATGCTTGGTCTTGACTATTCGAACTCTATGATTCTGATGCATGTCTTCATGGACCTGATCGTAGTGTCTTGTTGACTGGTAGAGACACCACTACGATCTTGAGGATTGTTCTCTTGATCTTCAGTGTAGAACATCTCTTCCTCTTTTTATGCAGTGCTTCATTACTTCTGTTTGCCTCAACTATTCTCGTGCATCGATGACTTGATTTCTTGCTCGGCCTCTCGAATAACAAGACACTTCAGATTTGTGGCGTGTCCAGCTCGCTTTCTCCTTGTGATCTCCCGTTCACTTATCATCAATGGACTGACCCAATGCTTAATCACTTTAGTCTTGTTATTCAGAGGTTGACCAGTATCTCAGTGTGTACTCCATCAGTTCCTTCTTTTTTTGGCAAACAGTACGATCCTGGTTACTTCCAAGATCGTTGTCGTCTTTCCACTTGACAGCTACTGCATATGCTGACTTTCCTTAGTCGATTCATGAAGTCTTCCTATGATCTCTTTGTGGAAGACTTCATCTCAATGGCTTCATAACTCAATCTGGATGTTGATTGAGTTGTTGCTTAGTCTTCGTTAGCTTGCATACCATTCGTTGAGTGCTCTCTGGTTTCCTTGGTGGGACGATCTACGCGAGTACAACCGGAGGTTTCATTCCTTTCGATATTCGTGGAGTGCTCATTTGTTGGGAATCGTATTTGCTCTACAATTACGCTTTGACATTGTGAGCACACATACATTGAGGTCTTAGTTCGCGACTCTACGATTGACTTTGGGTACGTGCGAGACACTACGACTCGAGATCGATCTTGACACTACGATTTACGTCGTTGTGCTTGTTGTCTTCATCCGATCTTGCTCGACTACGATCATTGCCTTTCGTATGATTAGTAGACTCTACAACTCTGAGTGTAGTCTATGATTCTTGACTTGGCTTTGGCAGATACTCGGTCGGCTCAGTGGCGAGTCGCTCTACGATTCTGAACATGACTTCCTCAGTAGACTACGGCTCCGAGGAAGTGCTACTCGACACACTACGACCCTTCCTCGCCTCTCCTGACAGTCTACGAACTCTGAAATCTACTATCTTGCAGACTACGATTCTGCCTCGATAGCTCTCAAGTTATTCTTGACTCTCCTGGCAGACTACGATTTCTGGTGCAGTGCTCGACGATCAGACAAGCCTATCTATTATATCATAAGATCAACCTAACATGCTTGATCTTTCTATATTTATAGTCCTTGTTCATCAGTTCTTTTTAAGGACTTTACAAAGCTGTTTTACTTATGTAGAATCAACCTAACACATTTGATCAATTCATTTTAAGTCCTTGTACATATGTTTTTATTATCTATCAAGGGACTTTATAGCTTTTCTTAATGCAAGCATACTTGCATATTAATTCGTATATATATATGTATATCATAATCAAATTATATATAAATAAGAATATCATTCACATGCTTATTCCAGAACTTTCAAACGCACGCCCAATAACCAAACAAACACTATAAACAGCAAGATAATGACTTTCACTATATATGTTTATCCGCAAAGCCAGCATGATTCACCAGCTTTAAATTGTCCATTAAAGATATCAACAGAGTTTATGCCACTACCTTTGCATTGTGAACACAAAACTACACCTGATAATAATTGGATTCAAACGGTTAGATACATGGGTTAATCTACATACTCTGTTATTGCTGTGCCAAATAAAGAAATTTAACTGAAGTTAAAGGGTAATGCCAAAAAGATTTTACTTTATCTGTTTGTTCACAGAAAAACTTTTGAACTCAGAAAAATGCTTTTACTAGCATCTCCACCAATAAAATGAGAAAAAGAAAATTGCTTAAGTAAGGCTATTAATTATGCAAGAGCAATAATTATGTTGTCACAATAATAAGTGTCATTAAAATAAAAGTATAGCTAAATGCATATTTGATCTGTCAACATATTTCTTGCTTTTGGCATAATCAACCACCTTAAAGAAATGGTAAAAGGAAAGTAAGAATTTTCTTTTTTGAGAATGCTCTTAAAATAAATAGATGTCCCTGGGAAAATCTGCACCTTTCTTTCTTTTCCTGGTTGTATTTTTTAACAGAGCATAAAAACATAGAGAAGTTCTTTAAAAAAAATCATAGTCTCATGCCATTACCATATTCTCAAAGAATTATCACTACTGATCAGGCTTCTGTAAAACCAGATTAATCAAATGGGAAATAATGCATATATATATATATATATATTTATATATTACCATTTCCGTCGCAATCGCCACATATAACACTATTTTGCTTTGTGTTTTGATCACTATGTGCAGCCTATAAATACATTGCTTAGTTAAATAAATGGAAATTAAAGAATAGTTTGTTTAAACATTGCTGAATTAATTGGGTAGATTTATTAAGGACCACACCAGACCAATAGTACATTAGTACTGACTACTGACCTTAGCTTTCATGATATGAAACTTAACAGTCCCATGGAGCTTCTGATTTCCAAAAGTTATAATACAAGAACCTGAAGATTTATTACGTTGTTCTATTTGAAAAAGACTCAGAATTCAGGAACAGGAAACAGAAAAACTGGAATTTTATCAACTATATATATATATATATATATATATATATATATAGAGAGAGAGAGAGAGAGAGAGAGAGAGAGAGAGAGAGAGAGGTAAAACCTGGTTTCTTTGTAGCTATGGAGTTTATATGTAAAAAGCATGGAGAAGTTGCCATAGAGCTGAGGGAGGAAGATCTTCCTTCCCAGGCAGAGGTGGGACTCTGGCAGTTTGGAACCTCTTAATACTAGTGTAAGGAATATCTCTATTGGATAATGTTCGTAATCTATAGGCACAGGAAGAAATGACGAAAAAATAGCACGAATACAATCAAATTCAAACACCACCGTCACCTATACATTTTTTTTACCATACTATTGTTTTGGAAAAAGTTGAATTAAAATTTTATTTTATTTTCAATTATATACGAAAAATATTTGTATTATGACAAAAATATATCAATTTTTGTGTGAGTAGACACTATTGAATTGAATATCAAATACCCATGCATTTATATTCATTTATAGTATATATTAACAGAAGTTTCCAAGCCACAAATAGGAATTCAAAAGGAAACTGAAATTAGGGAGAGCTTCCAAAAACTAAAATAATTTTTTAAGGGGATCTACTCCTTCTCACCATCCTAAGAGCATTCACAATAGTTTCTTTATCTCTATCCTTACTCAGAGTCTTTATTAGGGCCATTTCGTAAAGATAGAATTCAATTTTTTTCATTATGTACATCAACAAGTGAGGTTTTATATATTGATTCCTTAAATATTAAATTTTGAAATTTAAAATTTAAAATTAAAATTTGAAAGTTCCAACGGTCAAATGTTTTGAACGTTGTAATATATTTTTTATTTAAAAGTAATTGTTGTTTGAATTTAAAATTACAATTATTTTAATTTAAAAATAAATATTGCTAGAAATCAAAATGTGCAACGATCATTATGTATTTATGAGAATTAAAACAACATTATTTTAATTATAAAATAATAAAATTTATAATTAGTAGTAATATTTTTTACAAAAATAATCAAAATCAAAAGTTGACTGATTTTTAATTTTTTTTATAGTTCTCTTTCTTCTCTAAATCCTCTGTTTAAAAAATAAAAATGAGTGAATTTGATAGGCATGCATACTTAAATCAGCAATTAAGTGAGATAAAAATCCTTTAACCAACATAAAATCGCAATAAATAAGGTGTGAAATGTCATTTTACATAAATAGGGAACGCTCTTTTGATTCCCTCACCCTGAGGAGTCAAATTATATATAGAGATTAAAATAGAGAATTATATAAGGATAAACAAACTGTTGGATATTGATTTATTGATATATTCTTCAAATATAGGGATAGAGAATCTGTTAGAGAATCTGTTGTGAATGCTCTAATATAGGGAACTTTAGCACCCAAATTTGAAATTGATTTTTTTTAACCCAATCAAAAAATCAAGCGACTTATAGAAATTAGCATCCGATGACATATGAGTTGTGTGTATAAATTATGGAGGATAAAATAAAAATTTTATAAATTTAGAGGACTAAATAAAAAAATACAAAAATTTTTAATTAAAAAAGACAAAATAATAATATATGAACAAAAATCTAAAACTAAAAAAATAAAAAGGCAAACATGACACGAAATTTAAATATTAGAATAGGGAGAGGAGTACATGGCTCTAGCAATAAAATGACCAAGTCTTTGCCAGAGGCTTTATAATATAGAGAGAATATAAATTACAGAAATGATATTTTTATAAATAAAAATGATAATTTTATAAGATTAATTTTACATAAATAATAAATGAGTCCCATATTTATGTGAGAGACTTATCAAATTTTACTTTTAAAAATATATAGAATTTTGCCATAGTAAATAGAGGTAATTTTTGGAAATATAAGAGGACAAAAATGTCAAATAACACCATCCTTTAGTTTGTAGCCTATATAATCTTACCTCTCCCCCAAAACCCCACATTTTCCCTAACATTTTATCTCTGCAGACGTCTCCAAACCCTAACCCTAATCAACTTCTCTTAGATCCATCTAAAGGTTAGCTAAGCTTGCTCTCTCTATATGAATATATTTTCTTTAGATATGAATTACGAAGTTTCTGATTTTGATTTTGATTTCTGTGTGATTTGTATTTAGAAATGGGTGAAAACAAGGACAACGACGCTTACGAGGAAGAGCTCATCGACTACGAGGAGGAAGATGAAAAAGCCCCCGATTCCGTCACCAAAGTCAACGGCGAAGCCGTTAAGAAGTAAGCTCTTACTCAAACTCTAGCTCAACTATTATACATAAGAGTATGACTTATTGGACATCTATCAGTTGAACTTTACTTTATCCGTGACCCGTGAATTTTAAAATAAATGTACCAAATCTCATCACATACAATAAAAATTTAATCTTGGCGGTTTTATAGCTTGAATTCCTTTTTTTGTTCAAAATAAATTAATTTTCATTTGTGTTTTTATAGGTGGGTGAGGTAAATAGAACCTAACCTCGAACTGGACCCTTACTGGTTTATGGGGTTATGAAAGAATGATAATAGAAATATCTTAAACTAGATACTATATTTTTTATTAAGGGATTTGGTACAGTTAGGGGATGAGTGGGGGTACCACTTGAGGTAGATCTCATTCAAAATGATTAAGAACAGAATAATTTTACTAATTAGTTGTGTACATAGTTATTTCATTCAGATTGTATGTTTATGATTATGAAATACAAAATTAAAATAGAGGAGGTACACTAAAACTATGAGCATCACCGGTTGTGGACCTTGTGGTTTCCCTTTATAAGATAGGTTAGATTTTTTTGGAGATGTGTATAAGTAAGCTATATAATAAATGTTGTTTAGAATAAGAATGAAGTTGTAAGCCTTTTTAGTTTCTTTTATTTATCTGGGAGATATGAGATTTAAACTCACAAACAACTTTTAATTGCATCGAATTTTATACTATAGAAGTGCTGATGAAATAGTTTCACAAGTACATTTTAGACTTTTTTTTAGTTGGAAATATTGTTTGAAGCATTGAAGTACATATCTGTCAGGGAACATATTTTTTGACTTTAGGAATTATTTTGGATGGTTTTTGGCATTTTAGTGAAGTTTTCATATAAGCCATATATCCGTGAGGCGTCGTTGTCGTGGATGATTTGCTATTTATATATTTATTTATTAGTTGTCTATTTATTTAGTTTGTTGGACTTTTTATTTATTGTTTTATTTCAGAATTGAGTTATTTATTTAGAAGCCCAATTGTTAATGGGCTTAGGGTTATTAGACTTTATTTTCTTATAAATTTGCTTGTCATGATAGATTATTGGACACACTTTGATATTTAAATTATTCTCATTATTGGTTGCTCCTTACCGCGGTTGGTAAACCCAAGAGGTGGTTCTCCTGCTGTGAATCACCATAATTCTTTTAATTCTTTGTTGATTTTGCCTTTTCCAATTAATTATCTGTTCAACAATTTCTGTTCTACATCAGCAATTTGTTTAGTTATATTGTGGTATGTTATGTGTTATTTTCATTTCTTTTACTGTGGGTTTCCACAATACTGGTATGTGAATAGTTATGTACAACTTTTAACCCATCAGTGGATAGAAGATCTTCTAGAAATAACTCTTATTAGTTAAACAGCGGCCTATTTGGTAGTCCTCTATGGCTCTATGGAAGCTGATGTTTATTTTTAAGCACTTATCATTATTCTGCTGATATTTGAGGCTGCTGACTTGTAACCACATCTGATGCCTTCTTTCTCATTCTTGAATGTAGGGGATATGTAGGTATTCACAGTTCCGGATTTAGAGATTTCCTTCTGAAGCCAGAACTTCTGCGAGCTATTGTGGACTCTGGGTTTGAGCATCCATCTGAAGGCAAGATAATCCTTAGTTATTCAATTTGATAGTGATTTCAATTGGTGCGAAAAATGCTAATTTTAAAAGCTGTAATGTAGGCTGCATATAATCTTACGGACATTGTATTTCAGGTGTAAATTCTTCAGTTCCTTTTTGTCTTCCTTCCAATAGTATTAGATCTGGTCGATATAGTCTGTCATAATAAATTCACTGATCGAGGCTTCTTTATCTGGTAGGCAGAATTGATTAGTTTCTGTTCGACTCGTTCCCTTGAAGCAAAAGTGAGTGTGCTGTCCTTTTCATTCTCTCTCCTACTTCTTTACGTTTAGAGAGCATTAGGGCAGCTATATTCTCCTCCTCTCTCTTTTTACCGAGCTATTGTGGACTCTGGGTTTGAGCATCCATCTGAAGGCAAGATAATCCTTAGTTATTCAATTTGATAGTGATTTCAATTGGTGCGAAAAATGCTAATTTTAAATGCTGTAATGTAGGCTGCATATAATCTTACGGATATGGTATTTCAGGTGTAGAAATTCTTCAGTTCCTTTTTGTCTTCCTTTCAATAGTATTAGATCTGGTCGATATACTCTGTCATAATAAATCCACTGATCGAGGCTTCTTTATCTGGTAGGCAGAATTGATTAGTTTCTGTTCGACTCGTTCCCTTGAAGCAAGAGTGTGTGTGCTGCCCTTTTCATTTTCTCTCTTTTTTTGCGTTTAGAGAGCATTAGGACATCTATATTTTCCTCCTCTCTTTTTAACCCCTTCTGTCTATGTAAATATTAATATATTCCACTATGTATACGGGACATTGATAACTACTCCTTGCGTCCTCAAAAGAATGACCCAAGTACTTTTTTATTTCACGCAACATGATGAGTCCTAAAAGTATAATATTTTATTGAGTTTTTGACATAAAAACATTACTCTAAAATGGGCCCCAAGAAAATATAATCTAATTATTTTAATGTGGTGATACTTTGATATGGGGTGCTTTAACTCATGTAGTTCATACTATTTTTTGAACATTGTTTTTCACTTCAGCTATGTTTTTAAAGGATTGAGGGCATAACTAATAATATAATAATGTATGATATGCATATAATTCATTGACAAGTAAATGTATGATATAATGGGCACTAAAAGTACCATTCTATTTTGAGTTTTCGATATAAAAACATTACTTTCTAAAATGACCCCAAGAAAATGCATCTAATTATTTAATGTGGTATTTTGACATGGGGTGCTAAACTCGTGAAGTTCATACTATTTTATGAACATTGTTTTCCACTTCAGCTATGTTTTTAAAAGATTGAGGGTGTAACTAGTAATGTAATAATGTATGATGTGAATATAATTAATTCACAAGTAAATGTATGATATAAATTTAATTAGGGTGATTATTTCTGGTTTGACAAATCCTATTTAATTAGCCTTCCCTTTTCTTTTATTATGATAATATATACTTTTTATTTGTTCTGACAAGTACACATCCTCAACATGATCAAAAAAGAGAAATCTTAGGTCTCTTGGGCACATTTCGGCAAGTGTCCAGTAGTGTAATGTGTCTTCATTATGAAGACTTATAATTAACCATACGTGCTTAAAGATGTGTAATGAAGGTATCTGAGAGTCTCCTCGTGGTGTCTTGCAGTACTTCTGTGCTTTAATTTTTCCCGGTGTCATAACATGTACTTGGTATTGATTTTAAATACCTGATTATGATTTTATCCTTATCGTGAATTTTACAATTGTTGGATATTGTTTACGTTTAATTCAGTTCAAACTTTATATTGCGGATGATTCTGGACCAACTAATAAGTCACATATAAGGCAATTGTTTCTTCACTTGATCAACCAGAAGGACAATCCTCTTGCTTATGGTATATTCAAAAATGAAAAAAAATGCTGTTTTTCTATTATTTTTGGTAGTTCAATACTTTGTCGAGTATTGTGCAAGAGCTGCATAATTTGAGACTTAAGTTTCCATTTTATGTTTTATTAGATGTGTTATTCACTCGATGATGGCTGCACATTATTCCTCTCTAGTATGCTGCACATTATTCCTCTCTAGTATGCAAAGTTTATGCTATGTAAGAAGTAATATAAGCTTCTCATAATTCATTTAACTTTTCATAGTATTTGTTCTACTAAACCGATACTCTTTTAATGCCACTGTCATTTTATTAGTCTTTCTTTCTAATAAGTTGTATTCTATAGCATTGTGAGCTTTTGTACTTTGATGCTCATAAATCATACTTTTCTTTTTTCGGTTTGAATTTTTTCCTGCTGCTGAGCATTGTTGTTATGATTAGGAGTTTCTCATTTGTTCTCTTGACATTATTATTATTATTATTATTAGTATTATTTTATTTCTAATTTTTTGTCTAGAAATTAGCTCATCTGATCCACCTAAGAAATATTAGTTTGATATTCTTTCTTCAGGTAATTCACTATTATCCCTCCCCATGATTTGGAGAAGTAAAATGGACTTTGGTAAACCCTTTTTTTCACTGAAAACTTGGCTCCAATTTATTTGGTTCTTCACCAGTGCAACATGAGTGTATCCCTCAAGCTATCTTGGGCATGGATGTTATTTGCCAAGCAAAATCTGGAATGGGAAAAACTGCTGTTTTTGTTCTATCAACACTGCAACAAATCGAGTCGGTTGCTGGCCAAGTTGCAGCCCTTGTTCTATGTCATACGAGGGAATTGGCTTATCAGGCATGGGTCTTAATCCAAACCTTTTCATTTGATCATTTTCTTTGGGGTGTAATTCTCATCTCTGGCTCTTTCCCTGATTAAAAAAATAATCATTTGACTTATTTATTGCTTCCTTTTTCTCTGGTTGGGATTTTTGTCTCTTCTACAGATCTGTCACGAGTTTGAGAGATTCAGCACGTACTTGCCTGATATAAAGGTTGCTGTTTTCTATGGTGGTGTCAATATTAAAATTCACAAGGACCTTCTTAAGAATGAATGTCCTCATATTGTCGTTGGAACCCCTGGACGGATACTTGCCCTAGCAAGAGACAAGGACCTTGCTTTGAGGAATGTCAGACATTTTATTCTTGATGAATGTGATAAGATGCTTGAGTCACTTGGTATACACTTATTTATGTCAGCTTCAACTTATTAGTGTTTATAGTGCTCATAAGTTTCTATTGTTTTGCATATCATTTTTCTAATTTTTATTGTCCTTTTGTCTTCATATGATTTACAGACATGAGGAGGGATGTGCAGGAAATTTTTAAGATGACTCCTCATGATAAGCAAGTTATGATGTTCTCTGCAACACTGAGCAAGGAAATCCGTCCTGTTTGCAAGAAATTTATGCAAGATGTAATTTCCCGTGGCCAACTTTTCTTGATTTTTGAAGTCACAATCGTCTTTCATAAATACAAACTTTCTACAGGCGATAGTTTAGAGATGGTCAAGAAGCATCGATTGCAGCACTGTATATTTATCTTTTGTATTTAGTTTTTGCTTACATTTCCAATCTTGCAAGGAGAGTGCTGCCTCGATATGGAAAGGGTAGCCTGCAAGAAAAGTTAATAGGATTAGAGGTAGTGTCGGATCATGATCTTGCTACAATTAGCTTGCTTTTATTTCAGGCCATATCTTTAGGCTTTCCTATTTTCCTTTTGGGTTCTCTTGGGATGTCTGGTTGGGGTTGAGGGTGGTTTCGTTTTAATGTCTTTTTTGGTTTGGGGCGGGAGATAGAAGATTTGTGGCATAAAAGTTGTGTTGAGTGACTATGGAAGGGTTGGCGTGAATTAGAAACTAGAAAGTATCTGCGAGGAGACATCCAGATGTGTCGGGGTCTTGAATCGAAGGGGATGTTCACCTGTCTCATTTCGTAATGGATTCCATTAGCTTCAGCAAGGCTCCTAATATGCTTTACTGTGACATTTCTTCCTTACAGCCTATGGAAATTTATGTGGATGACGAAGCCAAGTTGACCCTACATGGTCTTGTACAGGTATATATCCACGAATTAGTTATCAGAACCTTATTACATAATTGAAATATATTGCACCTTACACCGTCTCATGACAGCATTACATCAAACTGAGTGAGTTGGAGAAAAACAGGAAGTTGAATGACCTGCTTGATGCCTTGGACTTCAATCAAGTTGTTATATTTGTCAAAAGTGTGAGCAGAGCAGCTGAGCTGAACAAGTTACTTGTTGAGTGTAATTTTCCATCGATCTGCATCCACTCTGGCATGTCTCAGGAAGAAAGGTTTGTTTTGATTGAACAATATTTTATGCTTGGATCTGTGTAACTGATAGTTTAGTTGCTCACTCATTTTATTTTCTATTACAAGTGCTATTTTGATATACCTTGTAAAAATGTTGGGCATTTGATTAATAATAATCAATCATATGATATTAATGTCGTTGCTCATATTCTTCTCGACAGTTCTTCTAATGTCCTTAGTCTCCATGCAACGGTAGATATCGACTCCTATATGAAATTGCAGAACCTGACCCAATGTCATTGGTTATATCCCATAGACCACTCCCTAAAGCTTGGACTTGTCGCCCTTTCCCTAGGCAAAACCTGACTGTTATGTCATCCATTCTTATTTCAATTCGTACTGGTGCAGTAACTTTGGATGAATAGTTATGTTTCTTATGTTTCTCATTTGGTGGAAATTAACTCTCACTTTTTCCTTAGCTGGAAATAGAAATTCTTTACTAACAAAAAAGGTTGAGACATAGTTGTGGTGATATGGAATTAAGCACCATAGTGGGCATCCTAATTTGCTTCTTCCATAGTATTTTTTTTAGAGGAATTTAAGTTGCGTAAACAAGCTTGAAAATGGTTATTGAGACTATGTTACAAGCTAACACAACCCCCATCTAACCAAGACTTACAAACCTGCTTTATTTTTTTTGGCCTAACAAAAACCTCTGTTTTCTGTTTGTTTTGTGTCATGTGTTTCTAGTTTCTAAGGTCACTGTTTTCCATGGATATAAATTTTAATCGTCTTAGAATAGATGTAAATTTTAATTTGCTTTAGCCATGGGTTTTTATTGTCATGCACCTTAATCTTTGGATATTATTCTGTATGTTTTTAGAGTTTGCGGGACTTTTGTAAAACATAGTGCTGTGAAATTTTGAGAATCTGACGAAGTTGGACTTTAACAAAATGAGATAAAAATAAATAGAACTCACCACTGGTTGAAATGTGTTCGAATAATACCCTGTATATGGTCTTGATTGATATCTCTCTAATTTCTTTCTTGGAGTTCTTTTTGCTGTAACTATGCTGCTAGCTTGCTCTTGTATGCCTTTCCTTGAGTTTCTCTTTGGTACCTTCTCTGCTTGTTTTTCATTTTGTCTTTTGCACTTCCTTGTTTTTATGTTGATGATATAGGGTTTCTTTGCTTGCTCTATATTTTCTGTGGTCCCTGGTGGTGATAATAACCAGATTATTGATGTTACTAGATGGGTTGGATATTATCAACCTAACTGCATTGGTCTTATGTAGGTTGACACGCTACAAGGGTTTCAAGGAGGGGCACAAGAGGATCCTTGTGGCAACAGATTTGGTTGGTAGGGGAATTGACATAGAACGAGTTAACATTGTCATTAACTATGACATGCCGGATTCTGCAGATACTTATTTGCACAGGGTAGGTATTCTTTAATTGTTTTTATTTGGTCTTTTGTTAGTATATCCTTGGTTTGGCATTCTTAGGCTTTCATTTTTTGCAATTGGAAAGGTGGGTAGGGCTGGTAGGTTTGGGACCAAAGGACTTGCAATCACATTTGTCTCTTCTGGAGCCGACTCTGACGTCCTCAATCAGGTTGACAGCGATTGTGGTTAATTTTAAATTATCTTACTGGGATTTGTTGTGTTATTAATGTATAGTGTCCGATTTTTTGTAGGTTCAGGAGAGGTTTGAGGTAGATATAAAGGAGCTTCCTGAGCAGATTGATACTTCTACATATAGTATGTCCTGCATCCTTGACAAATATGATTGTTCTTTTTGGTCTTTTCATGAAATAATTTGTTTAGTCATTATCAATTCTTTTATTGAGTAAAAATAAAATTTATTTTATGCATAAATGCTCCTCAGCAATCTCGTGTTACGTGCCAGAACATATTTGGCAAATGTTATTGTTCCGCACAAAGTCCTCTTTTAACGATAGTAGTATAAAATGACACCATATCCTCAAGTTTGCCATTATTATTTCATTATCATACCGCTAATAAAGCGACAACTCAATATTCTTAGGGATGAACATGGAACAAAAATAGATCCTTAATATTCACAAATAAATCCTTTTGTGTGAGAGTGAGTAATATACAGTAGTTATACAACTACTATTCTATAGTTTCTACTACATAAATGCATACCTTTCATATGGTCCGTGTTATGTTTAGCCTGTGAGCAATACTTAAAGCTCTATATT
The DNA here is from genome assembly GCA_020205615.1 of Panax quinquefolius. Taxonomy (NCBI): domain Eukaryota; kingdom Viridiplantae; phylum Streptophyta; class Magnoliopsida; order Apiales; family Araliaceae; genus Panax; species Panax quinquefolius. The sequence goes on along the minus strand of CM035163.1, from coordinate 45,575,139 downwards.
GTTAGGGTGCCACATTAGGAATGTCACTTATATTAGTTGATCTCTTGCTTTTTATTGGCTTGGGTCCTTGGGAAGTAGCCACTGGGTATGGCTTTGGCCGTTTTACAATTACATATTACTCTGTGCTTCTAGTTTTTGAAGCTAGCACTTCGTTTCTATCATATCTTGAAATGAATACCTTGCCATTTTAGTTTTTTTTTGCAATCATTACTGTATCATTATTATATCCCTTGTAATGCTTATTGATTTTATATATTGCAATACAGTGCCGTCATAGTGGTATCTGCTTCGGCAAAATTCGAGCCTTTAGGCAGGTGTGAATGGGAAGTGGAGGTGCCATCAGCTGTTATATCTCGTGGTTCTGTGGGCAGAGTTGCCTTTCCAGATGTGCGGGAAAGACTAGAGAGGTTACTCTTCCATTCTATGGAGATTGCATTTACTAGTGTGCTATTAAATATTTTGGAATCTGCAGGAGTTGTCTTTATAATTCCATGATTTGCTAAACATTTTGTACCAGGTTTTCGTAGTCCCTCGAGTATAGTTTGTGACTAGGTAGCCTGAGAATTTTAAGAGTTTGCCATGTTAATTCAAGTACCAGATTTTTGAAATCTTTCCTTGAATATAGTTTGTGACTAGGAAGTCTGAGAATATCAATAGTTTGTTCTATTAATTTAGTAATTGATAATAGTAATCTAAATCCTGTGCTATATTGAGTACCAACCAAAACCCAAAAAGAAAAAAATTACTTTTAAAATTGTAAAATTACATACTTTACATTTACTGGTTTTTTAAACAGAAGAAAAATTGAGTTGAAGTGACATAATGAACATCTCTGGCTATATACAACGAATGAGAAATATATTATCCCCACTATTCAAAATTAGAATTAGAAGATTATTTTTATTGACGTGCGAAAGTCAATTATATTTTTGAAATTTAAAAGTGATATAATTTATTAAAATGATGAAATAATAAATTTTATAATTAATAATATTTTTAGAAGAATTTTTTTATTTATTATTGTAATGATTAAAATAAATGAAATTTACCGTGATATCATTTTTTGAAAATGACTTGCGTTAAGTTCTTTGTTCGTGAAGTAAACGAGTTTATATTTTTTAGTTTAAATGACATGTTATTGAATATTTTAATGATAATTTATTATATAATTAAATTACACTGGGATCTATCCAATTAATGTTACAATAAAAAATTATTTGAGATATTTTTTGCTATTCGTTAATCATAAAGTACATCACTCCAAGATCCAAATCTAGGACTTTTTGTTTACTAGTTTAGTAATCTGAATTTAAGCTTGTTATTATTAGGTATAATTATTTATTTATTTGTAATCTCCTAAAAAGCCAATTTGCTCTAAAAAGATGCTTTTGTGTTTTTTTACTTTAATTCTTTTTTTCTCATTTAAGACCTATATATATTAAGTAGAGAAGGCTAAGATCATTCACAATTATTTTCTTAATTAACTCTCTATCTCTAATTTTAAAGAATACATCAATAAATTATTATTCAACAGCTTTCTTATCACTCTTTATTTTAATCCCTATATAGAATTTTACTCCCAGTGTGAGGGAGTCAAAAGACTGTTCTCTATATGTACAAAATGACATTTCACACCCTCATTTAAGTGAACAACTCATCAATTATACACATCTTGACATTTTTTTACTACTTTATTTTCAAATTATAAACTTAATATTGACTTATTTTTTTAAAATTAATTTCAAACGTATTCAAATTTAAAATTGATATAAATTTATTTAATTTATGTCAATATAATTATAAATATTATAAAAGTACTATTAATTATAAAATTTATTATTTTCAAAATTTGAATGCATCATATTAAATTTAAATTTAAAAATATCACAAATTAACTTTTTAAAAGTTAATATTGATACATTTGCAACTACAATCCATTCAATATTCACTCCATAAATTACTTAAAATTTAAAATAAAATAAAATTATTTTAAAGTGGAATATAATTGATAAATTATACTCTCTTTTATAAATTATAAGATTATTATTAATTTGATGTTTTGACTGTTGAAACTTTTAAATTTTAACTTTTAACTTTTAAAATTTATTATTTAATGAAATAATATAAGGAACCTGTTGGGTATATAATGAAACTATTTTGCAGAATGTCCCAATAACACTACAGAGATAAATATAAGAAAATTGTTGGGAATACTCTTGGGCAATATATTCAGGGCATTTGGATGTGAGAAAAAGTTGTTCTTTTAGGCACATCCACATAATTTTGGTGAATTATTTGAAAGAATAAATTATTCTTTATAAGCTCGACGCGATTAATTGAAACTCGCAAATAACTCGTTTTGTTTAATTGTTCACGAATTTGAACTCGTTATACCAAAATTCGACACTAGTCGAGTGGTTTACAACCCTTGTTAAACTAGAATTTCCCCCATACTCCACTGAACGACACATATTATCAATAATTGACAAATTGATGTTTGGTCGTTAAACTGCATCTGAAAACTCTAGTCTGTAATTTAACCAATAAACCAGAAGCAAAATAATAATAATTAATTAAACAACTAAACAAATATTATAACTTAGGTGGTGTTTGATTAAATTGTACAATTTATATAATTTAGAGGTTTGTGTAGACTAGGTTGTCTGTTCAAATCACATACGAAATGAAAAAAGTTATTTGATAACTAAATTTTTTAAAACATCTAATTTAATCGTGTACATTATTTACAAATTAAGCAATTTTAACACAGATGGAATGAAAAAAGTTGTACATTGTTTACAAATTAAACAGTTTTAATATAAATTAAAGTTATTTGTTACACAAACGAAATAAAAAAAGTTGTCTCATTTTACCAATTTAATCTTGCATATTGTTTTGAATCATTTAAATATATTTATGTGAAAAATTATGATATTAAATTATCAGTTCTACTCAAAAGTTTAAATTTTATAACTAAAGATTAAAATCTAATTTTGAAAATGAACTTTATACAAACTTTAGTGTGTAAAAACATTTAAAATAATTATATTGATATTTATGAAATACATTCCCCCTTGAGAGATGGTATATTATATGTAATAATCCGATATTTTCTATACAAATAAATTAGAAATTTTTGCGTATAAATTTTTTTATTTTAAATATGGGGAATATGTGCCAAGATAATGTGTGTATGTGTTTATGTGATATATTTATTACATGAATGATTTTAAATAATTTAATTTTAAAATTATTGATTATTATAAATTATATTCTTATAATAATTAATTTTATAGCGTAAATATTTTTATTAATTATTTTCCATGAAAATATAATCATATATTATTTATATAATATATGAAATGATTTTAGAATTATTATAATAATTACTTTATTATATGAATTTTAGTACAAATTATTAATTAATTATTTTAACTTAATTAATAATGTTAAATATGATGATATAATCGAGATATGGAATCCAAACCCTAATTTTGGATTTTGATCAAGGAATGAGAATAATAATATAATATTATTTATATTTTGATTTTTCAAAGGCTATAATTATATACTGTAGGTATGTGGACTAACAATAATTGATCAGTTATGGTGTATTATGTCAAACCCTAGTTTTACTGAGGAAATCCTAATTTGAAACTCAATTGTGAGTTCAAGACTATTATATAACCGCGTTGTATGATTTTTTGATTTACTAGGTCAACCCTAATTAACATTTAGATATATTAATTTCTTGAAATCCTAGTTATTAATTATAAACCCTAACGTTCATGTATGATTAGAACCCTAATTATAAATTTTGTAAACTAATTATATTTTATTTTAAATCATAAATAAACAATTTGGGTAACATATATTAAAATTGTTAGACTATGATTATTACATGGCCCAAAACAATTATGGGAGAAGCCCAAAAGAAATAAAATACAAGCCCAAACTTAGCCCACTAGATTAAGGGTATTGTAGACATTTGATTAATCAAAATTGGGCATTAAAAATAAAAGAAAAATGAGGATTTGGAGAGCTTAGGGCTGGCCCCGCCTTGTGTCCATATAAGTCAAATTTATTTGCTAACCCACTTTCCTTAAATAGCTAATGACCTTACTTTTCTTAATTTCTTACACAAAGTACAATGTTGTCTACACCTCATTGATGGAAATATCACTAAGCATACTTAAGATCAAGATAAGGGATTTTGTCTAATGGATAACAAAAGTATGGGGGATAATAGTTAAATCCCACATTCATTTGCTAGACTTCTATAAATAGATTAGAGAGAGAGAAAAGTCATTTGCTAGACTATTTTTGTTCAAGCACACAAACATTTCCTCTCCACTAAAAACCTCCAAAATTTATAAGCATTTAAGTCCCTAAAACCAGCCCCATGAAATCCACTAACTAATCAGAAGCCCAAATACAAGATAGATCAAAGAAAAGGTATAAACCCTAGCCATGAAATTTGACCTTTGATCTGTTGTTTGATGTTAAAATTTTTGTGTTAAATATGTTGTATATGATGTATAATGATGATCTGGGTTTCTAGATGTTAGATCCATAATATCTAGAGGCTCGGATTTGAAGATCTACAAAATCTGGAAAAATTGTGTTTGGTGGTCTGACAACGAATGTCAGGCCTTCTATCTTTGTGATCTTTAAAGATTTTTGTGTTTTGAAAGTTGTTAGTTGTAATCTGTTATGATATCTTTGATCTGGTTTTGAAAGCATGCACGAATCAGATCCAGGTTGCAAGTTATTCTGGGTCAAACTTGGTTGACCGAGCATGACTGGACAATTCTGGGTAACCCAGAAGTTGCCCAGATCGTGTCTGACAAGTTTTGTTGGCCTTTGATCTTTTTGTTTGTTGTTTGTGTTGCATCTAGATTGTAGTCTGGTATATGAACTCCATGGTTATGCCTTAAAAGCTCCTAAACATTAAATTGGATGAAAGTAGTGCCCGGTCAAAGTAGGCAAAAAGATCACGATGGCTGTTTTCTGGGCAAACCCAGAAAACATTTGAACGATTTTCTGACAGCCTTTGACCGGCTTGTATCTGCTTAATTTATTGTTGTTTTGATGCTTTTATGTAATGAATCTGTAGTCCTACATGTTGGCTACACATTGCAGTTTATAGAACACAAAAATATTTCACGATCAGAGTGTAGTGGATGCTCAAAGTGTGACCCACGATCTGTTCTTCATTTCTGGGTAACCCAGAAAGGAAGAGCAGTCTCTGACAGTCACTTTGATGGCTTAGATCTTTCATTTGATGCATGATATGAACATGTTTGTTGTTGGATCTTGTAGTCTTACATTAGCTCTACAAGATCTGATCAACAACATGCCTAGAAACACAATACACATTGAATCATTGATGGTCAAACTTGGTCACTCGGTAATTGGCTTGAAGATCTGGGTTTGTGTGATGAACATGAAGAACACTTATAGCGACGGTTCTGTCGCTATAGGTTGTCTTTAGCGACAGTTTAATTATAAAAATTATATTTTCATTAAATAATTATAGAAAAGTAGCTTTTAATTATTAAAAATGCATAATAAATTATTAAAAATTATTTTAGAGCCTGAAAAATAGTTTTTAATTATTTTTAATATATTTCATAAATATTTAATATTTTTGAAATATCAAAGATATTTAATTTAATTAATTATATATTAAATAAATTATTTAAAATGGTTTTAATACTTTAAAAATCATTTAAAATTATATTATGGAATGAGAAAAATTTTAAGTTATTTTTAATGACTTTTAATATTTTGTGATGAAATTTATTAATTAATTAATATTATTGATAATTTAGTTATTTAATAAATGAATTAAATAAATAGATTAAAATGATTTTATTATATTAAAATCATTTTAAATAATAATAAGGTATTTAAGAATATTTTAAGTTATAAAATATAACTTTCAATATTTAAAGGTGAATTTCATTAATTAATTATTATTAATGATATTAAGGTTATTTAATAATTATATTAAATAATTTAATTTAAAATGATTTTATTATTATAAAATCATTTTAAATGAAAATAAAGTGTTTAAAGATATTTTAAGTTATAAAATATAACTCTTTATATTTAAAGGATAATCTCATTAATAACTTAATATTAATGATATTCGTTTAACTTTAATGATATTAAATTTATTTAATAATTATATTAAATAAATAGTTTAAAATGGTTTTATTAATTTAAAAATTATTTAAAAAGATATAAATGAATTAAAAATATTTTTAAGTTATACAAAGTGACTTTTAATATTTTGATAAAGGGTACATTAATATTTAAATATTAATGGTAAATATTTATAAATGATTTTAAATGTTTTAAAAACCATTTAAGGGTAATATAAATGTTTTAAAAGTATTTTGAGTTATTATAAATAACTTTAATATTTTGACAATGGTTTCATTAATAGTTTAATATTAATTAAATATTAATGATAATAGAATTGTTTGATATTTAAATCATTTAATAATGATTCCGGTGTTTGAAAATTCATGATAAATTATAATAATTGTTTAAAAATTATTGTATGTCATTTAAAAAATGATATGATCATTATTTAATTAGTCTAAATGGATATAGAACTTCGATATAGAGTCTTAGACTTGATAATTTATTCGATAAAGCCGCTTTCAGACATCGGCATGTGTTTGTAAATCGATCTCGGACTTAGATATTTTAACTGTGTTAATGTTTGTTTATGATTCAATGATTGTTGAACAATGTGTGATAATGTGATTAGGTTATGTGCTGACTGCGAAATGCAGTATTATGTGTTATGGTATATTGTTCTAATCGAACGAATGATCTGATTAATGATAGGTGATTACATAAAAGATAAAACTAAGTTGCGTATTGTAAGCAGCGTATCAGGCAAGTATCCTACCTTTGCATTTCCTTTATGCAATGGACATGAGTAAGAATGTTTCAGAATTATATTATTACCGCATGCATTATTAACCCTATATTATATACGCTCATTGATTATCAACATGTTAGTATATGGTAATTCAGATATATATTCTGTTCGTTAATTCCTATAAAATGGTTATACAAGTGTCCTCACTTGGATAATCATTGCAGTTAACCACATGTTGATACACCTTTGTTAATTACCCGTATATATATATATATATATATATATATATATATATATATTGAATTATAGATTATTATTGAATAAGATAAAACCTACCTATTATCCAACCGGATTGCTTTGGTTTGGAACCCTGACAAGTATGAACATCCCATTCATGGGAAAATTTTTATGTGCCCAAGGCAGCCAGAGTGAACGATAATATCGTTCTTGTAATGTAGTATTGATCAATACAGGGTACAACGGGTTGATCATCCTCCGTGCCCGTAAGTTATGACGGTTTGCGAATGAAGTTCTGGTAAACCTATTCGAAAATGAAAACAATGTTCATAGTATGTCACCTTAACCCTATTTATAGTCAGTACGTAGTTTTAAAAATTTGGGAGAGGGTTGTTATGTTATTATTATTGGTTCAGAATAACTTCACAACTATTGATTTGTTGTAGAAGGGTAGTATAAAGAAAATATTTAAATTCTTTCAGCTTATATATATAATTGCTATTACTTGCTGGGCACTCAAATGCTCATCCTTGCTTAATTTAAATATTTTCAGCTAAGTGTGAACAACCTGAAGGCTTTGCTGAGAGCAAGGAAAGGGAAAGGTTGCTGAATGATTTCAATGTTATCTCGTGTAATAGTTTAATATTATTAAGACAACGTTATATATTTAATATCATGTATTGTAAGGAATGATTAAAGGTTACGTACTTGGGAGCTAGACTTTGATAATTATGTAAATTAAGTTTAATATTTATATTATTATTATTATTAGTATTTTTCGCTTCATAGAGATGGTATCGTGATAAACCTTTGAATTCAAAGTTACAAGTACACGAATTTGGGGCTTTACTGGGTTGGTATCAAAGCTATAAGCATGAATTTGCAAAGAGCCCCGAGCCTTTATCTGGTGACATCCCTTTAAGGGAAGGCACCGAAGCCAGACTTTCCGTAGGGGACGCCGAGCGAGTCGGTAGCAAGTTGATAGGTACCCTTTGAAGTACAAGATCATGACGGAGGCACATAATACACCGTTTGAAATCCATCCTGGAAGTACCAAAATATATCGTGATTTTCGACATACATTTTGGTGGAACAATATGAAGAGAGAGATTGCGAAGTTTATCTCGAGATGTTTAACTTGTCAACGTGTAAAGGCGGAGCATCAAGTGCCTAAGGGTCCATTGAAACCACTTGAGATTCCAAAATGGAAGTGGGAACACATTACCATAGATTTCGTTACGGGTCTTCCTACGGTTTCTCAAGGCATAAATGCTATTTGGGTTATTGTTGATAGATTAACTAAGTCTGCTCATTTCTTGCTGATACGGGTGACTTATTCCCTTGAACGTCTTGCTCATATGTATGGAAATGAGATTGTGAGATTGCATGGTATGCCAATATCCATAGTTTCGGATCGTGACCCAAGATTTACTTCACGATTTTGGGTTAGTTTACAAAAAGCTATGGGCACGGATTTACGATTCAGTTCAGCATACCATCCTCAAACGGACGGACAATCAGAGAGGACTATTCAAACTCTTGAAGATATATTATGACTCTGTGTACTAGACTTCAAAGGGAGTTGGGATAAATATTTACCTTTGGTGGAATTCTCCTACAACAACAGTTATCAGGCAAGTATAGGTGTGGCTCCATTCGAAGCATTATATAGACGTAAGTGTCATTCTCCAGAATGTTGGGATGAGGTTGGTGAAGCATCATTGTTGGGACCAGAGTTGGTACGTATGACTACAGAAAAGATCCAAATGATTTGACAACGTATACAAACGGCACAAGATCGACAAAAGAGTTATGCGGATCTTCATCGAAAGGACGTGGAATTTAGTATTGGGGATCATGTATTGTTGCAGGTTGCTCCATGGAAGGGAGTTACAAGATTTGGGAAGAGAGAAAAGCTAAATCCACGATTTATTGGTCCATTTTAGATTCTTGACCGAGTAGGAAATGTGGCCTATAGACTCGAATTACCTCCAAGTATGTCTCGTGTTCATAATTTTTTTCATATATCTGTGCTACGTAAATATGTGAAAGACCCAAACCATGTTATTGAGTTAGAACCGGACGAGATAGCTGAAGACTTAACGTACGAGGTGGTACCTATTAAGATCTTGGATAGGAAGGAGCATGTCCTACGCACAAAGGTCATCCCACAAGTCAAAGTTCTGTGGAGGAACTATGCTACTGAGGAAATGACCTGGGAGTTGGAAATAGAAATGAAAGCGAGGTATCCTCACCTTTTCGAAACACCAGGTACGTACGCCAATTTCGAGGACGAAATTTCATAAGGAGGGGAGGTTGTAAGACACCAACTTATTATTAAATGAAATTGAATTTCCTCTATTTATTATCTTGAAATAGTAAGGGTTGATTTGATTAATGTGATTAGTTATGGGTAAAATGCGCAAATATTTCAAATAAGCAAGTGGTCATAAAATATTTATTTTTATCGGAGAATATTCGTTTGGTCGTGGACCATTCTTACTGTCGGTGAATATTCGTGCGACGGCACAGCCTTGTGTGGGCCCCATAATGGAAAGCGATTGGATGAAGAAAATGACAAGTATAAGTTAGTTATAAATAACGACGTAGTTGTTTTCATTAATATCTTGTTAGAATACTTATTGGTTAAAACACAAGAAGACATTACTGCGGTATTGCACCAATTATTGATTCTTACGTAAGAAGGCAGTACTCAATAATTGTTACAGTAGTTACTATTCAATATTTTATTTTATTGATTCAATAATTGCTACGTTGATATTTTATATTATTGTTGTTTCAATAATTGTCACTACACAATATTTTCATTATCAGATCAATAATTCATATTATTGGAATAATATTACTAGATAACATTGGCAATGTCTAGAAAGTTCTGTCTAAAGAGAGGTTTGGTCACCTAATCAAGGCGCCAGATTAGAGAAATCCTTATCGAAAGCCCTCTTTCGGGAACTACGGCACAGTTGCGATATTGTGATTCGTAATATTATTTATGAATAATTAATTATTGATTTATATGATAAGGAAAATATTCATTTTATGTGGATATAGATGGAGAAAATTTTAAAGTGACAATTGTTGAAAAATTGATATTTTATCTTTTCTGATAAAATAATTCATTTAAATATATTATTATATTTGAATAATATAATAATGGTGATATTTTTATAATGAATGTGGGATATATGAGTATATGAGGAGGAAGAGTATTTTTGTTGCAAAAATTGTTTAAAACATGTTAAACATGTCTGTTGGCCCATTTCTTGACTGAAATTTGATTATAGCCTGTAAAATCGTCCGTTTGTGGATTTCGGTCAACTTCTGTTTGGAATTTGGAAAATCTTTCTTCTGCAAAGTTGTAGAGAATTAAATTTTCTATGGAATGGACATAAGATTTGATTTTTTCTGATAAAAGGGCTATTTATTATGAATTATTGAAGTTTCGAAGTTCCGGAATAATTGATTTTTGGAAGTTTTAATTATTTTTATTAATAAAAATGTTTTTTTTACATTTTGTGGGCCTCATTAAACATGTGCAAAGTACTGAAATTAGGTGATTCAAAGTGGGCGTAAGAAAATTTAATTATATATTAATATTTTATTAAATTTTTCGCTTTTGGTGTTCTAAGCAATTTCTTATAAATAAGGTGCTTAGGTTAGAATTGAAAATCACACCGTAAATCAAGTTTTTCTCTCTATATTATCGAGTTTATTCTTGTGAGTATTTTGATACTTTGAGTGTTGCTATATGATTGCAAGTTCCTTCAAACGTTATATCCGATATTCCAAATGTAAGTACTTTATTCTTTTCAAGGTAAGGGATGTTATTTTTTAAAAAATGATATTATTTCTTCTAATATCATTATGCTTTAATATTTTAAGCTTTTTTGTGAAATTCTTGTCTTTTAGTGTGTCGGGGTTACTTATTCACGATATACGACACTATTCACGTGATCTCGACACTATTCACTTAAATATAACACTTTCATGTAAAAATTAAATTTTCATTTTTATCCAAAATATCTATTATGGATACTAGCTTTGATTGTATCATATGTTTTGATCATTCTTGAATTTTACTTCACTATGATTATTTATGAAGTATTTTTGAACTCGGATTGTTTAAAGTACGAATCCTTAATATTTATTCTTTTGTTTAACTGGATTCGTTTTCTTTAAAATATTTTTCATCATCCTCAGTCCTAAATGATGATATTACTGAATATCTTTGGCCTGTAGTGCAAAGGTGAATGAATTTTTGATGATTATCTTTGGCCTGTAGTGCAAAGATGTACAGGTGTTGAGATGAACATGACCGACTGATGAATATTTTTGGCCTGTAGTGCAAAGATGAATACTTGATTTAAGATCTATATTGATTGATGTTACAGGGATAAAATATTGATAATGTACTTTTAAATTCATATATTATAGTAGATTTCATTCTCTACGTAACTCATCTATGAATTATTATTTCCGCTGCAAATATATTGATCTGAAACTTGTTGTCTATTGTATTTTATCAAATTTTTCTCTGTTGAAGACTAACGATAATTCGTTCTATATTATCTTAGTCATAATATTCTTTACTGGGCTAGTTGAGCTCACCCTTTTCCTTTTTGTTCCATTTTTCTTCTTAGGAGGAGAGAATGTAACGAGTTCTAGTCGGAGTGTGGAATGATGTTTCTAGAAAGTTGTTTTAGTAGTCCTCACCATTTTTGTAAAATACTGTATCAATAATTGTAATGAGGACTTACTTGAGTGTGGATATTGTCTAGAAGACAATATTTTTATTTAAACTCACAGTTTATATGTTGTATTAATAAAGTTGTAGTTGTTTCTGTACCATGTTATTGATGACTCAAAATGGGTGATGTATACCTATTTTGGGGGCGTCATAGTTGGTATCAGAGCTTAGGGATATGATCTTTGGCGGAGATCGGGGAATAGAACTAGGATGGGAGAGACGAGTAAAATCTTCGCTAGTGTGTCTTACCTAAGCTTATTTGTTGGTTGGTCAGTATATAGGGATATTATGTGATACGTTGATTTCTTTTATTAACCCTTGTTTTATGGCAGTATTTGAGAATGTCGACTGAGAATGTTAACAGTGGAGTAAATGAGACCGTGGAGACACCTTTACTCACCAATGAGGAGAATGTGCAGTAAATACAATGTTCCTCCCAGAATAACAACACCGATCGATCGGACGATGAACGATGATTGTTTAGAAGCTTTTTGCAGTTCATGCAAAAATCGCACGAGGAGACTCGCACACAAAATATGTGTGGAAAATGATAACAATGCATGCTTTGTCATAGCCAAGCATTCAAAGAGTGGGACCACAAGAATTTCGTGGAAAGCCGGATCCGATTAAAGGCGTAAACGTGGGTCAAATAAATTACCAAGATATTTGATGTCTTGGGATGCACGGAGGAACAAAAGGTTCCATTCGCCACCTTTATGTTCCAGAATGAGGCAGATCATCGGTGGAATCGTGAAGCGCACTCCATCCACCGCACTCAAAGATGTCTTGGGAGACGTTTTTAGAAACTTTTCAATGACAAGTACTTTCCTCGAAAGTATTCGTCTATATGAAGGAAGTGGAGTTTATTAGATTGGAACAAAACAAATGGCGGTGTCCAAAGACGAGGCTAAGTTTGCATAGAGTTATCCGTGTTTGCACCTCATTTGGTGGAGAATGAGGAACGTATGACACGGATGTTTTCGAGAGATTTGAAACCCAGAGATACGCCAATATCTCATTTCTCATAAATTTTCTCTCTATTCAGATGTTGTCAACATGGCTTAATTATTAGAGCGAGATAACGAGTACGCTCAACCGAGGGACCACAACCAGGATCATCTGGTGACAATACCATCGTAACAACGATAACCCAGCGGAGAAAGAAAAATACGGACAAAAGCTAGAACACATTCGGTGGTAATCATGGCCATGAAAATAGAAGAAGCGTTTAGAGTGGGGAGATTTTAAAAGAGAAGATTCAACAATGATAACGCCAAGACGTCAAAGACCAACAACAAATGGTTCTATGGAGGAGAACGACCACCACCGTCAGATGCTATAAATGCGGAAAAGAGGACATATCACCAAACCGCCCACAACAGTTCAAGGTATGTTATAATTGTGGAAAAGAAGGGCATATTGCTTTCGAGATCATACGAAGAGCGAAAACGAAGTCCAATGGGATGGTGACTCAAAAGGTTATCCCCGAAAAGTCAAAGTCAATCTCGGTTCTAGAAGAGCGTTTGTCGTGGATCGGTCAAAATGCGAGGAACCCAAACGAGGTGATCACGGGTAAGCTAATCATAAATTCTTGCTAAGTTTATACCTTACTAGATACCGGTGCTACCCATTCATTTATCTCCTACTTGTGCTCAACGCTTAAACTTGACTCAGAAGAAATTAGACTTTGATTTATCTCGTGGAGACTCCGTTAGAGAAACTTTCATCACATCCATCGCTTATAAATCTTGTTTGATCCAAGTGGCACCATCACATTACCCGTTGATCTTTATCTCTTTAAAGATACTTGCTTTTGATGTGATTTTAGGGATTGATTGGTTAACTACTCATCATGCCAAAATTGATTATTTTCGTAAGTTGTTATAGTTTTCATATTCCTAACCAACCCGTTGTGTATTTAATTCAAGCAACTAAACCATTAAAATTAATCACTGTCACATCAAGTCATAAAACTATTCGTTTATTAAAAAACGGATGTCAAGCTTTTTTAGCCCATGTTATGGATTTGAATAAAGACACATTGAATTTGAATAATATTCCTGTTGTTAGTAAATTTCGATGTATTTCAAGAACTTCCTGGCCTACCCCGTAACGTGAAGTGGAATTCTTTATTGATCTTGAACTCCGTACAAAGCCCATTTCTAAAACCCCATATCGAATGGCTCCTATTGAACTTCAGGAGTTAAAGGTCCAACTACAAGAGTTGTTGGACATCGTTTTCATTCGGCCCTAGTACATCTCCTGGGGTGCTCTGTTTTATTTGTAAAGAAGAAAGACGGAGTATGCGACTTTTGTATTGACTATCGGGAATTGAACCATGTCACCATCAAGAATAGGTATTCGCTACCTCGTATTGATGACCTGTTTGACCAGTTGCAAGGAGCACAATTCTTTTCAAAGATTGATCTTCGTTATGGATATCATCAGCTGAAGATTAGAACTGAGGATATTCCAAAGATTGCCTTCAGAACTCAGTACAGGCATTTTGAATTCTTAGTCATGTCTTTTGGATTGAGTAATGCTCCTGCGACTTTCATGGATATGATGAACCGGATATTCAAGGAATATTTGGATCAGTTCGTTGTTGTCTTTATTGATGACATCCTCATATATTCCAAAAGCCATGAAGATCCTGAGCACCATTTGAAACTGGTACTCCAAAGGCTTCGTGAAAACAAGCTATATGCCAAGTTAAAGAAATGCGAGTTTTGTCTTGAAGAAATAGCATTCCTTGGGCACGTGGTGTCAAAACATAGAGTATCCGTTGACCTGGTGAAGATTGAAGCAATACAAAGTTGGGAGCAATCAAGACGCGGTGATCAAGCACGTAGCTTTCGGGCTTAATTTGGTTATTATCGGAGATTCGTGGAAGGATTTTCTCGAATCTTTACTCCATTAACTCAGCTGACTTGGAAAGATACAAAATTCATATGGAGTGAGGAATGCGAGAAGAGTTTTCAAGAGCTTAAGATGAGACTTATTTCGGCACCTGTTCTGATAATACCATCTGGTTCGGATGGATTTGTTATCTACAGTGATGTTTCAGGCAAAGGGTTAGGATGTGTTCTCATGCAACGTGGGAAAGTCATAACCTATGCCTCGCGACAACTTAAAGAATATGAGAGGAATTATCCTACTCATGATCTAGAGTTGACAGCAGTCATTTTTGCGCTAAAGATCTGGAGGCACTATCTATATGGAGAGAAAGTGGAGATATATTCAGACTATAAAAGCCTCAAATATTTCTTCACCTAAAATGAACTCAACATGCGGCATCGACGTTGGCTCAAGCTGTTGAAAGATTATGACCACACTATTCAATACCATCCAGGAAAAACAAAGGTGGTAGCTGACGCGTTGAGTAGAAGATCATATGCAGGAATGAGTGCGATGATGTCAAGTATATGCATAGAACCAACTTTAATCGATAAAGTTAAAGTTGCTAAAGCCACAGACCCGGAGCTGATGCGTATGAAGAAGAAAGTACAAGAAGATGCTATTCCGGAAGTGAGAATAGATGAAGAAGGAATACTTCGAGTCCACTCCAGACTTTATGTTCCTAACGACTCTGATTTGAAGTACAAGATCATGACGGAGGCACATAATACACCGTTTGCAATCCATCCTAGAAGTACCAAAATGTATCGTGATATTCGACATACATTTTGGTGGAAAAATATGAAGAGAGAGATTGCAAAGTTTATCTTGAGATGTTTAACTTGTCAACGTGTAAAGGCGGAGCATCAAGTGCCTAAGGGTCCATTGCAACCACTTGAGATTCCAAAATGGAAGTGGGAACACATTACCATGGATTTCGTTACGGGACTTCCCACGGTTTCTCAAGGCATAAATGCTATTTGGGTTATTGTTGATAGATTAACCAAGTATGCTCATTTCTTGCCGATACGGGAGACTTATTCCCTTGATCGTCTTGCTCATATGCATGTAAATGAGATTGTGAGATTGCATGGCATGCCAATATTCATAGTTTCGGATCGTGACCCAAGATTTACTTCACAATTTTGGGTTAGTTTGCAAAAAGCTATGGGCACGGATTTATGATTTAGTTCGGCATATCATCCTCAAACGGATGGACAATCAGAGAGGACTATTCAAACTCTTGAAGATCTATTAAGACTCTGTGTCCTAGACTTCAAAGGGAGTTGGGATAAATATTTACCTTTGGTGGAATTCTCCTACAACAACAATTATCAGGCAAGTATAGGTGTGGCTCCATTCGAAGCATTATATGGACGTAAGTGTTGCTCTCCAGTATGTTGGAATGAGTTTGGTGAAGCAACATTTTTGGGACCAGAGTTGGTACGTATGACTACAGAAAAGATCCAAATGATTCGACAACGTATACAAACGGCACAAGATCGACAAAAGAGTTATGCAGATCTTCATCGAAAGGACGTGGAATTTAGTATTGGGGATCATGTATTGTTGCGTGTTGCTCCTTGAAAAGGAGTTACAAGATTTGGGAAGAGAGGAAAGCTCAATCCACGATTTATTGGTCCATTTCAGATTCTTGACCGAGTAGGAAATGTGGCCTATAGACTCGCATTACCTCCAAGTATGTCTCGTGTTCATAATGTTTTTCATATATCTGTGCTACATAAATATGTAAAAGACCCGAACCACGTTATTGAGTTAGAACCGGACGAGATAGCAGAAGACTTAACGTATGAGGAGGTACCTATAAAGATCTTGGATAGGAAGGAGCATGTCCTACGCACAAAGGTCATACCACAAGTCAAAGTTCTGTGGAGGAGCCATGCTATTGAGAAAATGACCTGAGAGTTGGAAACGGAAATGAAAGCGAGGTATCCTTACCTTTTCGAAACACCAGGTATGTACGTCAATTTCGAGGACGAAATTTCATAAGGAGGGGAGGTTGTAAGACCCCAACTTATTATTAAATGAAATTGAATTTCCTCTATTTATTATCTTGAAATAGTAAGGGTTGATTTGATTAATGTGGTTAGTTATAGGTAAAATGTGCAAATATTTTAAATAAGCAAGTGGTTATAAAATATTTATTTTTATCGGAGAATATTTGTTTGGTCGTGGAATATTCTTATCGTTGGGAATATTCGAAATGATTTGCCAAGCAGCCTTGTGTGGGCCCCATAATGAAAAAGCGATTGGATGAAGAAAACGACAAGTATAAGTTGGTTATAAATAACTACAGAAGTAATTGTTATCAAGTAATCATCGTTAGAATACCCTATGGTTAAAACACAAGAAGACACCAGATTGCACCAATTATTGATTCTTATGTAAGAAGGCACTACTCAATAATTGTTACAAAGAATTATTATTTAATATTATATTTTATTGATTCAATAATTGCTACGTTGATATTTTATATTATTGTTGTTTTAATAATTGTCACTACACAGTATTTTTATTATCAGATCAATAATTCATATTATTGGAATAATATTACTAGATAACATTGGCAATGTCTAAAAAGTTCATCTAAGGAGAGGTTTGGTCACCTAATCAATGCTACCAAAGAAGGAGAAATCCTTATTGAAAAGCCCCCCCTTTCCGAAACTACGGTTGTCAAGATTGTGATTCTGTAATATTATTTGTGAATAATTAATTATTGATTTATATGATAAGGAAAATATTCATTTTATGTGGATATAGATGGAGAAAATTTTAAAGTAACAATTGTTGAAAAATTGATATTTTATCTTTTCTGATAAAATAATTCATTTAAAGTTATTATTATATTTTAATAATATAATAATGGTGATATTTTTACAATGAATGTGGTATATATGAGTATATGAGGAGGAAGAGTATTTTTGTTGTAAAAGTTGTTTAAAACATGTTAAACATGTCTGTGGGCCCATTTCTTGACTGAAATTTGATTATAGCCTGTAAAATCTCCCGTTTGTGTATTTCGGTCAACTTCTGTTTAGAATTTGGAAAAACTTTCTTCTGTAAAGTTATAGAGAATTAAATTTCCTATGGAATGGACATAAGATTTGAATTTTTCTGATAAAAGGGCTATTTATTATGAATTATTGAAGTTCCAAAGTTCCGGAATAATTGATTTTTGAAGTTTTAATTATTTTTATTAATAAAAACATTTTTTTTTACATTTTGTGGGCCTCATTAAACATGTGCAAAGTGCTGAAATTAGGTGATTCAAAGTGGGCGTAAGAAAATTTAATTATATATTAATATTTTATTAAATTTTCTGCTTTGGTGTTCTAAGCAATTTCCTATAAATAGGGTGCTTAGGTTAGAATTGAAAATCACACCAGAAACTGAAGTTTTTTCTCTCTATATTATCGAGCGTATTCTTGTGAGTATTTTGATACTTTGAGTGTTGCTATACGGTGCAAGTTCCTTCAGCGTTATATCTGATATTCCAGCCAAAAGTACTATTCTTTTTAAGGTAAGGGATGTTATTTTTTTCAAAAATGATATTATTTCTTTTAATATCATTATGCCTGAATATTTGTAAGATTTTTCTTGTAAAATTCTTGTCTTTTAGTGTCGGGGTTACTATTCACGTATACGGCACTATTCACGTATACAGCACTATTCACGAATACGACACTATTCACAGAAAAATTAAATTTTCATTTTTTGTCCAAAATATCTATTATGGATACTAGCTTTGATTGTATCCATGTTTTGATCATTCTTGAATTTTACTTCACTATGATTATTTATGAAGTATTTTTGAACTCGGATTGTTTAAAGTACTTAATCCTTAATATTTATTCTTTTGTTTCTTTGGATTCGTTTTTTTTTAAAATATTTTCATCATCCTCACCCTAAATGATGATTTTCTTGAATATCTTTGGCTCGTAGTGCAAAAGATGAATGAATTTTTGATGATTATCTTTGGCTTCAGAGCAAAGAGATAACAGTGTTGAGAGATGACATGACTAATCGATGAATATCTTTGGCCTCATCTTTGCAAAGATGAATATTTGATTCAAGATCTATATTGATTGATGTTACAGGGATAAAATATTGACGATGGACTTTTAAATTCATAGATTATAGTAGATTTCATTCTCTACGTAACTCATCTATGAATTATTATTTCCGCTGCAAATATTGATCCGAAACTTGTTGTCTATTGTATTTTATCGATTTTTCCTCGTTGAAGACTAACGATAATTTGTTCTATATTATCTTAGTCATAATATTCTTTTATCGGGCTAGTTGAGCTCACCCTTTTCCTTTTTGTTCCATTTTTTTTCTCAGAGGCGTAGAAATAAATGAAGTTCTAGTTGGGGTTTGGAATGATGGTTCTAGAAAGTTGTTTTAGTAGTCCTCACCATTTTTGTAAAATAATGTATCAATAATTGTAATGAGGACTTATTTGAGTGTGGATATTGTCTAGAAGATAATATTTGTATTTAAACTCACAGTTTATATGTTGTATTAATAAAGTTGTAGTTGTTTCTGTACCATGTTATTGACGACTCAAAATGGGTGATGTATACCTATTTTGGGGGCTTCACACAAAACAACCCTCTCCGCCCTCATAATTAAACTATGAATGCTAGGTGCCCGTCCACAATGTTTTAACTAGTTTGCAGTTTAATACAACATTATTTTTGATTGGCCTTTCTGTAGTGTCCGCAGTACTAAATTGTGAATGTTGAGTATTATGAAGTATGTTCAAACGGCAACATTTTAATACAAATTACCGTTTGTAGAACTAAACTGAGGACGGTGAGTCCTTCTATACTAGATACATTGTTCTTCTTTCTTCCTTATATGAGATCTAAACACCCAAAGTGAATTTGAGAGAAAAAACCAAACAAAAGTAGATCGACAAATCCGTGTTGCAAACTTACATATTTGCTAAATTCGTCATATGTATATATTTTTTATTATTTTTTGTTGTATACAAACTCCATAGTTGTTGTATCCATAGTTGTACATGTATACAAAGATTTATTGCAAACGTTACTTTATATACATCATAAAAACATTATTGGTCGGTTAGAACTAAACTTTTTTTATATAATATTTGAATTAGAGTTTTTTCTTAGTTATTTTTGATATGTAATAATAATAATATCAATGTCTTCTTGATATATGTTTATTTTGTTTATGTTAGTTACAAAAATAGAATTTAATGCGACCAACCAAGATCAACCTAATCACATTTCAATAATTATATGAAACAATCTCAATTTCACGCGTTCCTAAAGAACTGATGAGTGAACTCGCTTTGGATATGTGCATTTTAAATGAGGCCTAAAAACAATAATTATACCAATGGAATTTTGGGGTATTCACATACACAAATGTATGTAACCAATTAAGATGCTTCGTTGATAGAAGTATTGGTGGAGTGAGACAAATATATTTTACTTTCCCACAACTGAAATGATAATAATGCTGCTGTATATTTTATTTTAGGATTACCGGTTATAGAAAACCTATAACATATAATTAATAAGAAATCTTAAACAATTTTTTGACGAAAGTGAATTTAATAAATATGTATTGGAGGATGAGAAGGTGTATAATGGAGAGGGCATTATGTTGTCGTGGTTGGGCACTAAATTTTGCAACCTTCCCCTAGATGCTGACATGGAAATGGTGGTGACGCACACCAAAGCGTACGTATTGTTTATTCTGGGAAAAATATTATTTGCATCATCAAACTATGACGTCGTACATGCTAAATATCCTTTATTTCTACAAGAAATTGATAAAGTATATGATTATGCACGGGGAGTTGCGGTTTTAACTTGTTTGTTCTGCAATTTACATAAAGCAACCCGTCTCGATGCGAAAAGTTTCTCTGGCTATTTAACACTTCTTCAGGTATCTTAATAACTATAGTTTGATGTTTTTTTACATTGATATTAGCCCTCATACTGTGTTTGTAATTTTTAACTTGATCAATTATGTAAGACCCCAACTTTTATAAATAAAGATGAATTTTTCTATAAATATTATTTTTGAATATTATGGAATAAATTTGATATAATGTTATAGTTGTGGGTAATATTTATAAATTTTTCAAAGTAAGCAAGTTGTTATAAAATATTCGTTTGGTCGTGGAATATTCTTTTTATCTGGGGAATATTAAAGACGACGGCTACCAATCATTGGTGGACCCCATTAACGGAAGTATTGTCGTAGTTAAGCGACAAAATTATCTTTCTATAAAAATAATCTAGAGAGGTGTTACCGTTAAAACCGTGGAACTACCCGGTAGTAAAAAGTACGATGAATACGCGTAGTTGTATAGTAGAGCATAAGACGATATTGATTAATGATGCTTACGTGAGAAGTCACTCGGCTATGTTCAATTATTGCCATAAAGAATTGTCGTGATCATATCTCTTATATTATTGATTCAATTATTGTCACAAGATCATCTCAGATAATATGTTATAGTATTAATCAATAATTGAGACGACAAGTTATAAATGATTAATAATTGTTGAAAGATTAAATATGTGTTGATTAAAAATAAAATGATTTGTGGTAATATTTATTCAATCCTTGATGTATATAAAGAGTCTCTTCGTTAATAGTAATTACCTTCTCAATAGTAATTACCTTTGTGAATAGTAATTACCTTCGTCAATAGTAATTACCTTTACCAGACGCCAAACCACTTGCCGCTTTCATATTACAAAGCGCCGAACCACTTGTCGTTTCACATTAAAGCGCCGAACCACTTGTCGTTTCACATTACGTGCATCGAACCACTTGTCGTTTCACATTACAAAAGCGCCAAACCACTTTTCTTTTCACATCACCAACCGATCAAGCCACTTGCCTTTTCACATGCAAAAGTAAGCTAGAAATCTTCTATAAATAGAGGCCTAGTGCTTCATTATTTTTCACTTAATTCATTCAAGCTATAGAGAGAGAAAGTATAAAGAGAATAAGAGAGAAAGAAGAAGAGTATTTTGTTACTACACATCATAAAGATTCAATCTCCTACTAAAAGTAAGGGTGTTATTCTTTCTTATTCATGAAGAGAAGCATTGTTATTTCATTGCTTATTATTCATTGGAATAACTCAGATACGTGGTTTACCCTATACTTGGTGACATTCTTCTATTATTACATTGGAACATCCACATGTGTGTTTTACAGGATTCGGTTAAATCTCTTTATTATTATTCTATTGGAACATCCACATCATGTGTTTTACACAGGACTGGTTTCGCTTTCTTTATTATTATTCTCGTTGGAACATCCGTCTCGTGTGTTTTACGCCAACTCCGGTTCCATTCTTTATTATTCTCGTTGGAATATCCGTCACATGGCGTTTTACGTGGGACCGGGTTCCGTTATTTATTATTACATTGAATAACCGCCTGCTGCGGTCTATCGCATGCATGGTGATTTCTTTTGTTATTCCATTCTTTATTATACCCAATTGGTTAAAACTTTGACTTCTATACTCCATGAAATTAGTGGAATATCCTTGATATTTGCGCTTCATCCAAAGATCCTTTCATGGAAATATTCTTCTCGAAGATTCTTGAATTTTACTCTACAAAGCAAAGATCATGTCGACAGTTTGATGTTATTGGTTCCTAGATAAATTAATTCTTGAACTTGTTTTATTGAATTCTTATATCATTGTCATCATCCTCATGTTTATATTATGTTGAAAGTCATCTGTATGGCTGTAGTGCATAGATGGACTTGGTATGATTACGACCGAGAGACTATCTTGTGTAATCATAACCGTAATGTTATAAATGATGTGGTAAAAATCCTCAAATGGTAGTAGTGCATTGATGGACGATTGTTGGCATGATCATGATTATTAATGAATACACAAATATTCTTGGCCCGTAGTGCATGAATAATTGTGGTCGTGATACTAAAGAATATCCTCGTCAGAAAAAGTGTAGGGGTGATTCGATGAAGTGGAATATTTATTAAAGTCGAGTCCAATTTATAACAAGTGATGAAAAACCTTTTAAAATCATAAAAGATAGTAGATTTTATTTTCTACTTGACTCTTTTAATGGATCATTGGTTCACTGTAGTTAAACTTGATGTTCATTATATTTTATCGGTTTAACATTGTTCAGAGGCTAATGATAATTTATTCTCGCATTATCTTAGTCATAATATTTTTCATTGAGCTAGTTGAGCTCACCCTTTCTTTTTACCGTTCTCTTCGTGAAATGAGAATATAGCCGGGACGAGTCGGGGAGCGGAGTAATGGTCCGAGAGGATAGCATTAGTAGTCCTCACTATTTCGTGAAATAGTGTGATAATAATTGTAATGAGGACTCCTTTTGAGTTTGTATGATCTCTAGTAGACAATATTGTATTCAAACTCACAGCTTTATGTCGATTGTACACTACGCATTATATTAGTAAGTTGTATTTAAATTACGTACCATGTATCCGACTACCCAAGATGGGCGATGTATACCTATTTTTGGGGCGCCACAACAGTATCGAGCTTAGGATATGATCCCCGCTAAGATGTGAGAATAGTACTAGGAGGGGAGAGGCGGGGAATACTTCGCTAGTATGACCTACCTAAGTTTATGTGCTATTTTTATTGGGCTCACGTAATATTGGGATAATATGTTGCATGTCAATTAACCTTTTGTTATGTGGCAAGATTTGAAAATGACATTTGAGAATGTTGAGAATATGATGGAGCACAAAGCGATCGTTGATTCACCACATATCAATAATCGAGGATAATGTGCATCGTGAAGGCGATAATCCTCTCATGCAAACAACAACACCGACCAAATGATGAATGATCAAATGTTCAGAGGCTTTATGCAATTCATGCAACAAAGAAAGAGAGCGACTCTCGCCCAAAACGTAGGTGGAAACATGGAAAACTCTCAAGGTCACCGCTAAATAATTCAAGGAGTGGGACCACCGGGAGTTTAAGGAGAGCCAAAACCACTTTCCGCGGAAGTATGGATAAAGTAGATTACCAAGATATTTGATGTCTTGGGATGCTCCGAGGAGCAAAAGGTTCCTTTCACGCTTTTTTATGTTGCTGCGAGAGGCGAGACATTGGTGGGAATCCAGAAAACGACTCAACTTCTCATGTGATCAAGATATCTTGGGAGAAGTTCCAGAGTCGTTTCAACGACAAATACTTTTCCGAAAGTATTCGCCACATGAAGGAGGTGGAGTTTATCAAGTTGGAACAAAACAATATGACCGTGTCGCAATACGAGGCAAAATTTGCGAGTTAGTTATCATTAAGGCCATCCCCCCACTGGTGGATAATGAAGAGAGAATGGCGCGAATGTTTTTAAGAGGTTTGAAGTCGAGATACGCCAACATCTTATTTCTCATAAACCGTGGTTTGTATTGGGATGTTGTAAATAGGGCTCGATTAGTGGAGCGCGATAACGAGTCAACTTAACTAAAAGAAAGCAACCAAGCAAAATTATAATACCAATGAGAGTAGTCATCAAGCGGTGACAACAAGCGTGGAGGGAATCAACGGCGAGATATGGTAACCACTTGGTGGTAATCAGGCCAAAACAATAAGAATGGACATTTCAAGAAAAGGAGATTCAACAATGATGGAAAGACGTCAAGACCAAAGACCCGTTGTTAAGGAAGGAGAAAGACCACCTATCATATGCTTCAAATGCGAGGAGAGGGACACATCACCAAACCTGCGCGCCATGCCGCCCAAAGCATGTTATAATTGTGGAAGAGAAGGTCACTTAGCTAGATTTTGTCATTTCATCAAGACAAATTCAGCTAGGATGGAGGCACCAAAGGTCGTCCCGTAAAAGTCAAAACCTAGTAGTGCAAGGAGAGCGTTTGTTGTGACCTCCCAGAGAGCAAGGAACCCGAATGAGGTCATCACGGGTAAGCTTATCATAAACTCTAATGAAGTCTATACTTTATTTGATACGGTTCTACCCATTCTTTTATTTCTCCTACTTGCGCTCATCGATTAAATTTGACTCAGAGAAATTAGACTTTGACTTATCTGTGGAAACTCCATTGGGAGAAACCTTCATTACATCCATTGCTTATAAGTCTTGTTTGGTTCAAATCGGTACCCTCACATTACTCCGTCGATTTTATTTCATTAAAAATACTTGCATTTGACGTGATTCTGTGGATTGATTGGTTAACTACTTATCATGCAAAAATTGATTATTTTCGTAAGGTTGTTAGCTTTCATATTCCTAACCAACCTATTATGCTAATTCAAGCGTCAAACCATTAAAATCAATCACGGCCATCTCAAGCCATAAAGCTATTCGCTTATTGAAAAACGGATGTCAAGCTTTCTTAGCTCATGTCACGATTTAAACAAAAATACGCCGCTTTTTAACGATATTTCTATTGTTAATAAATTTCGACGTATTCCTCAAGAACTTCCGCCTACCCCAGAGCGTGAAATTGAATTTTGTATCAACCTTGAACCCCAGACGAAACCTATTTCCAAAGCCCCATATCGAATGGCTCCTATTGAACTTCAGGAGTTAAAGACCCAACTGCAGGAATTGTTAGACATTGGCTTTATTCCTCCTAGTACTTCTCCTTGGGGTGCTCCTGTTCTATTCGTGAAGAAGAAAGATGGGAGTATGCGACTTTGTATTGATTATCGGAGTTGAATCATGTCACCATCAAAATAGGTATCCATTACCACGTATTGATGACCTGTTTGACCCGGTTGCAAGGAGCCAAATTCTTTTCAAAGATTGATCTTCGTCCGGATATCACCAATTGAAGATTAGAACCACCGACATTCCAAAGATGACTTTCGTAACTCGCAGACAGAATTATGAATTCCTAGTCATGTCCTTTGGATTGACTAATGCTCCCGCCGCCTTCATGGATATGATGAACCGAGTATTCAAGGAATATTTGGATCACTTTGTGGTTGTCTTTATTGATGACATCCTTATTTATTCCAAAAGCTGTGAAGATCATGAGCAACACTTGAGGCTGACACTCCAAAAGCTTCGTGAATATAAGCTTTATGCCAAGTTGAAGAAATGCGAGTTCGGCTTGAAGAAGTAGCATTCCTTGGGCACGTGGTATCAAGTCATGGAATATCTTTTGACCCAGCAAAGATTGAAGCTATTCAAAGTGGGAACAACCTAAATCAAATGACCGGAGTACGTAGCTTTCTTGGTTTAATGGTTATTATCGGAGATTCGTGGAAGAATTTTCTCGAATCGCTACTTCATCGACTTTCGGTGACTCGGAAAGATACAAAGTCGGATTGGAGCGAAGAATGTGAGAAGAGTTTTCAAGAACTCAAGAGGAGACTTATTTCAAAGACCGGTTCGACAATACCATCGGCTCGTAGGATTTGTCATCTACAAAGTGATGCTTCGAGCAAAGGTTGGGATGTGTTCTTATGCAACATGGAAAAGTTATAGTTTATGCCTCGCGACAACTCAAAGAATATGAGAGGAATTATCCTACTCATGATCTAGAGTTAGCGGCATTATTGTCTTTGCACTTAAAATTTGGAGGCATTACTTGTATGGGGAGAAAGTGGAGATCTTTACGGATCATAAAAGCCTCAAATATTTTTTTCACTCAAAAGGAACTCAACATGCGACAACGACGTTGGCTTGAACTGTTGAAAGATTATGATCATACCATCCAATACCATCTCGGAAAAGTTTAACGTGGTAGCCGACGCGATTGAGTAGAAGATCATATGCAAGTACGAGTGTGATATTGTCAACGAAAGGCCCATTTTGTGTGACTTGCAAAGGATGGAGATAGAGTTAAAGACTCTGGGGATGCATGTGATGATAGCGAGTATACGAGTAGAACCGACTTTAATCGATAAAGTTAAAGTCGCCAAGCTACTGCACCGGAGCCGATGCGCGTATGAGGAAGAAAGTGCAAGAAGGTGCTATACCGAAAGCAAGAATCGATGAAGAAGGAATACTTTGAGTTAACTCCAGACTTTGTGTTCCTAACGACCCTGATTTAAAGTATAATATCATGATGGAGGCGCACAACACACCATTTGCAATCCATCTCGGGAGTACCAAAATGTATCATGATATTCGCCATACATTTTGGTGGAGCAATATGAAGAGAGAGATAATTTGTTTATCTCAAGGTGTCTAACTTGTCAACGAAAGTTAAAGCGGGAGCATCAAGTACTAAAAGGTCCATTGCAACCACTTGATATTCCGAATGGAAGTGGGATCACATTACCATGGATTTCGTTACGGCCTTCCTAAGGTTTCTCAAGGCATAGATGCGATTTGGGTCATTGTTGATAGATTGACCAAGTCCGCTCATTTCACCGACACGAGAAACTTATACACTTGAACGTCTTGCTCGTATGTACATAAACGAGATTGTAAGATTGCATGGTATCTTTGGTATCCATAGTCTCGATCGAGACCCAAGATTCACTTCACGATTTTGGGTTAATTTACAAAAAGCTATGGGCACATTTTACGATTTAGCTTCTAAGATATCATCCTCGGGACGGACGGACAATGAGAGGACTATTCAAACTCTTCAAGATCTATTAAGACTCTGTGTCCTTGATTTCAAGGAAGTTGGGACAAGTTCTTACCATTTGTGGAGTTTTCCTACAACAATAGTTATCAAGCAAGTATTGGCATGGCTCCATTCAAGCGTTGTATGGAAGAAAGTGTCGCTTCTCAAAGATGTTGGGATGAGGTGGGTGAAGCAACGTTGTTGGGACCGGAGTTGGTACGTATATGACTACGGAAAAGATTCAAACGATCCGACAACGTATAAAAACCTCACAAAATCGACATAAAAGAGTTATCTTGATCTTCATCGAAAGGATGTGGAATTCGATATAGGAGATCATGTGTTGTTAAGAGTTGCTCCATGGAAAGGAGTTACAAGATTTGGAAAGAGAGGAAAACTTAATCCTCGATTCATCGGTCCATTTTAATCCTCTATCGAGTAGGGCTGTGGCTTTATAGACTCGCTTTTATCGCCAAGTATTTCTCGTGTTCATAACGCTTTTTCACATATCCATGTTACGTAAATATGTGAAAGACCCGAACCACATTATTGAGTTAGAACCAGGACGAAATAGCGGAAGATTTGACGTATGAAGAGGTTCTGTTCAAATCTTGGATAAGAAGGAACATATTCTACGCTCCAAGGTTATACCTCAAGTCAAAGTTTTGTGGAGGAACCACGATGTTGAAGAAATGACTTGGGAGTTAGAATCAAAATGACATCAAGGTACCCTTACCTCTTCGACATACCAGTATCGCACCTAATTTCGAGGGCGAAATTTCATAAGAAGGGAGGTTGTAAGACCCCAACTTTTATAAATAAAGATGAATTTTTTATAAATATTATTTTGAATATTATGGAATAAATTTGATATAATGTTATAGTTGTGGGTAATATTTATAAATTTTACAAAGTAAGCAAGTTGTTATAAAATATTCGTTTGGTGGGAATATTCTTTTTATCGGGGAATATTCGACGACGGCTCAATCATCATTGGTGGACCCCTTATTAACGGAAGTATTGTCGTAGTTAGAAAACGACAAAATTATCTTTCTATAAAAATAACTACAGAGGTGTTACCGTTAAAACCGTTGAACTACCCAAGTAGTAAAAGTACGAAGAATACGCGTAGTTGTATAGAAGCGACGATATTGATTATTGATGCTTTACGTGAGAAGTCACTCACCTATGCTCAATTATTGCTACGATGAATTGCCCATCATATCTCTTATATTATTGATTCCAATTATTGTCACATAATCATCGGATAATATGTTATAGTATTAATCAATAATTGAGACGACAAGTTATAAATGATTAATAATTGTTGAAAGATTAAATATGTGTTGATTAAAAATAAAATGATTTGTGGTAATATTTATTCAATCCTTGATGTATATAAAGAGTCTCTTCGTCAATAGTAATTACCTTCGTCAATAGTAATTACCTTTACCAGACGTCAAACCACTTGCCGTTTCATATTACAAGCGTCGAACCACTTGTCGTTTCACATTACAGGCGTCGAACCACTTGTCGTTTCACATTACAAAGCGCCGAACCACTTGTCATTTCACATTACAAAAGGCCGAACCACTTTTCTTTTCACATCACCATCGTCAAGCCACTTGCCTTTTCACATGCAAAAGCTAAGCTAGAAATCTTCTATAAATAGAGGCCTAGTGCTTCATTATTTTTCACTTAATTCATTCAAGCTATAGAGAGAGAAAGTATAGAGAATAAGAGAGAAAGAAGAAGAGTATTTTGTTACTACACTACCGCAAAGATTCAATCTCCTACTAAAAGTAAGGGTGTTATTCTTTCTTATTCATGAAGAGAATCGTTGTTATTCCATTGCTTACTATTACATTGGAATAACCTTGTATAAGTGGTTTACCCTATACTTGGTGACATTCTTCTATTATTACATTGGAACATCCCGTCTGTGTGTGTTTTACACAGGACCGGGTTAAAATCTTTATTATTATTCTATTGAACATCACGCCCGTGTGTTTTACAGGACACGGTTTTTCATCTTTATTATTATTACATTGGAACATCACGTCTGCGTGTGTTTTACGCCGAACCTTGGGTTCCATTCTTTATTATTACGTTGGAATATCCCGTCACTGCTTTTACGCTGTGGGACCGGGTTCCGTTATTTATTATTACGTGGAATAACCTCACTGCAAGGCTCTATCGCATGCATGGTGATTTCTTTTGTTATTCCATTCTTTATTATACCCAATTGGTTAAAACTTTGACTTCTATACTCCATGAAATTAGTGGAATATCCTTGATATTTGCGCTTCATCCAAAGATCCTTTCATGGAAATATTCTTCTCAAAGATTCTTGAATTTTACTCTACAAAGCAAAGATCATGTCGACAGTTTGGATGTTATTGGTTCCTAGATAAATTAATTCTTGAACTTGTTTTATTGAATTCTTATATCATTGTCATCATCCTCATGTTTATATTATGTTGAAAGTCATTTGTGGCACGTAGAGTGCATAGATGGACTTGGTATGATTACGACCGAGAGACTATTCGGTGTAATCACGACCGTAATGTTACAAATGATGTGGTAAAAATCCTCGATGGTCAGTAGTGCATTGATGGACGATTGTTGGCATGATCATGAATTATTAATGAATACACAAATATTCTTGCCCCGTAGTGCATGAATAATTGTGGTCGTGATACTAAAAAATATCCTTGGTAGTAAGTGCGGGGTGATTCGATGAAGTGGAATATTTATTAAAGTTTCGAGTCCCACTATAACAAATGATGAAAAACCTTTTAAAATCATAAAAGATAGTAGATTTTATTTTCTACTTGACTCTTTTAATGGATTCTTTGGTTTCATTGTAGTTAAACTTGATGTTCATTATATTTTATCGGTTTAACATTGTCAGAAGGCTAATGATAATTTATTCGCATTATCTTAGTCATAATATTTCTTCTTGAAGCTAGTTGAGCTCACCCTTTCTTTCACCGTTTCTATTCGTGAAATGAGAATATAGTTGGGGACGAGTCGGGGAGCGGAGTAATGGTCCAGAGGATAGCATTAGTAGTCCTCACTATTTCGTGAAATAGTGTGATAATAATTGTAATAAGGACTCCTTTTGAGTTTGTATGATCTCTAGTAGACAATATTGTATTCAAACTCACAGTTTATGTCGTATTGTACACGACAGTTATATTAGTAAGTTGTATTTAAATTCTGTACCATGTATCTGACTACCCAAGATGGGTGATGTATACCTATTTTTTGGGGCATCACAAATTCTGACACAGGTGTGGGATTACAAATGCCTGTCAATTGGGAGGCCTAATTATGCAAGAGGGGTTGACCATTGGTTACCCCATGCAAGAGCCTGTGCATACCAAAGAAATAAAGATACCGCTAAAGAAATAAGAAGACTATACCCTGTCACAACCAAATATTTTATAGAGGTGAATTTGATGGGATGATAGTTGCAATGGTACAGGGGATGCCATATACAAAGTTTGATCATTTAGTGGCACAAGAGTATCCGACTACTTGGTATAGTGGGGCCTCATTTATTCCCCTCATTTAGCTTGGCATTGTTGAATTCCAAATATCTAAAGTGGTATAAGCGGATGACTCGTATAAGAATTAGCTGTCCACAACTTCAACCAGATGACACCTATACACCATGTGGATTATTTCATCAGTATGAAGCCGCAAACCTTATAAGTTTCATATTGAAAATTTTGTTTACAATATTTACAACATATTATATACTGTTTGTTAATAAATCATATGTACATTTTTTTATACTGATCGAGGCAACTCGAGATTTTGTGAGGAACATTTTGAGTGTACCACCTGTGCACAACCCTCGCCATGTGTACGAGAAGTGGTATACAAGGTCGATGCTGTTAAATGAAGAATACTGAAGAGTTTTTGAAGATCCCAAGGACACAATCCCCAACGTTCTACCAGATCAATTCACACAAGAAATGACATTCTTCAATTCTAATCCATTCAGTCAAGGATTATCAGTCCCGACATCCCATATGTAGTTGAGAAGGAATCCAAAATACAATTAACACCTCCTCTCTCATACATGTATTAGTGGAGTCCTACTAGTGATGTTAAGAGTATAAAATAATTGCAGGCTATGTAGTTGACGCCAATATTCAATGAAACGTCAGTCCCTTAATCACATTCTGAGCATATATATAGTGGAGAGGAGGGTGTGCATAATATTCTTCCTTCATGGCTACATGTAGAGCTGTCACGCCCCAAAATTTGAGTTCCTTAAAACTCGAATAGGGTGCTTATGATACATCTTCTTTCTTATTCTTTATAACATTCAACATCAGTATATATAACCAAAATTTGATTAAGTAAACTTTACAGCTTTAACTTCCTCCAAAATCGCAATCCTTACAATTCATCTTAGTTTCAAAATAAAATATATTATAGTTCATCTTAATACGTTAATCACGAGTATACAAAAAGTCAACATTCAACACTTAAATCTTTCTTTTATACATTCTTCACTGTAATCTAGTAACTAAATGTATTATTTAACAAATTGGATTCTCAAATCAGTAAGCTGAATTTCCAATATAACATGTCACATACATAACATATACAATATCTTCTATAGTATTTCAATCGTGAAATTTTACTTTACCTTAATAAATGTATAGTGTATAACCCAATTCTCAACGAATAATTGTTATTCATCATTTCAAAGTTTATTACGATTAAATTTATTGTTATTACAATAAGTCATTCAAACTTAGTACATTTTTGACCAAAGAAAAATGATAAACGCTTGCTTTCTAAATGCACTTCAAGTCTTTGTAGCTATAATCATATGATAATTCTTCTTTTAATATGCAAATAAGATATTTGCAAGAATGAGAGCGACGACTTAACATGTCTAACAGTTAGCACATTTCATGCTTCACGTATTATACATGCTCTACATTTTGTTCATGCGTCATATATTTCATGTTGTGCATTTTATAATGCAATATACTTCTCATGCGGTGCATTTTGTATGTATATGCATCATACCAACTGAATACTAACAACTATCCTAATTCATTAACTGAACATCACCAATTATAATTGTCGACGTCGGGATTTTTGAGTGTCCCTTTTCGTTACTTGTTCTTTGGTGTTCTCATGTTAATGTGAGATTTGTTTAAAAAAACAAGTGAAAAAGGTCCGACATGTATAATGTCAACGATTTGACTTTAAGAGTCGCCAGTTGGTGTATTTAACTGGTTGCACCAACGCAACCGAAAAGGTTTGCACATTGACCCAATGATTTGACACTGCTAGACGGGTCTATAAAACTGAGATTCATTTTGGGTCCGGGGGCTTGATTATGCAGAGGGAAGGTGTTAGGCACCCCCCGACATCCGTGTTACCACGGTGACAGCCACTTTTCAAAGAAACTGTTATATGAATGTGTGTGTGTGTGTGGATCGATGTGCAATTATTTAGAAGTAGTGCTGTACCTCGTTCGCACCTATATACATAGGGTTTGAATTTATAGAAAAAATCAGTTTTAAACAAGATATAGCAATGACGTTTTCTAAAAGAGGTTTTTCAAACCATATGCTCAATAGTAATTGAGGCCTTTGATACTTTCATTTTATTATTAAATGTTCGGCTTGTTTGCTTTTATTTTCGAGATGCGAAGCATTCTCGAGAAAATAATATCTGTGAAGGCCGAACTCCTCATGGGCATGACAATCGCCCAAGGAAATTGAGATAATTGTAAAATAATGTACAAGTCGCTATAACTGAAAAATATCCATCATGGAACCGAATCTAGATTGATGGAGACTGAATCTGTGATCACATGATTCCTAGGCTCACATGATACTGCAATTTGTATGGAAAGCGATAGCGAGTTATATATATAAAAGTCTGTAAATATATATATATATGAGACATGATCAACCACCACGAAGCAACTCCATGGGGGATTGGAAATGTAAATATATAAAAGCGGTATATATATATGAACATGATCAACCACCCGTAAGTAAACTCTGTGGGGACGAAATATAAATAAAGTTGTAAAAGCAATCAAGCGCCACTTAAGTAAACTCGAGCGAGACGAAATGTAAATAAAGTCATAAAAGCGATCAAGCGCCACGAAGTAAACTCAGGCAGATTTAAATATAAATAAAGTCAAAAGCAATCAAATGCCGTGAAGTAAACTCAGCGTGACGAAATGTAAATAAAAGGCATAAAAGGCCATAAGTAAACTCGGGCGACAAAAACGTAAATATATATATATATATATATATATATATATATATATATATATATGTACAATATATATATATAAAAGCAAAGAACGACATGAATGTGAATCCGGGCTCATCGGATATGTAAAATAGCGATATATATATATATATATATACTTATATATATATACTGGATTTACATCCAGTGCATTTACTGCTTATATATATATATATATATATATATATATATATATAAAAGCAAGTAAATGCTCCGGATGTAAAATCCAGGCTCATCAGATATGTCTGACAACAATTATATATATAAGTATATATATAAAAGCAATAAACGCTCCAGACCAAAGTCTAGGCTCAATAGAGGCATAACTTGATAATGTTGTCCATATATGAAATATATACATATATAAGTATATATATATATAGACAGAAATGAAAACCACGGACCGAAGTCCGGGAAAACGCACACAACACGACTCTCAATGTGTATAACAGTGTGCGCTAATATGAGAAGAAGGCTTTATATGATGTGAGAAGGCTTACAGTGGGCTGCCAATGTAGACTTCTATGACTTTAAATGGATAAACACTCAGCTCCCGCCGGATAAAAGATAGCTATATGTGAGCTAACAAGTGTTTAAAGATGAGGAAACTTTCAAAAGATGTGTATACAGAGTAAAATGGATTGGGCTTCCTCGCCTTTTCCTCTCCTTTTCTTCTTCAAATGGCTGACCCCAAGGCTCATATTTATAGACGCATGGCCACAGGTACACCTGCGGCAGCCGCAGTTATACCTGCGGCTGGTCGTGGTGCATCCGAGCCTCGCGGGTCCCATCGTCTCGAAGTACATGCACTCATGCACTGTAATGTTCGCTCGAACTTGCAGAACTTCAATCCGAGCATCCGAACGAGGTATATCTGACCTTCTTCGGACCGCTTGTGTCGAGAGTTACGCAATGACATGGATTAGAGGTTGTACGAAGTCAGGAAGAGGGGTCTATGCCCATGATTTTCAAGCTTCAAATTCTATCCAAAGTACTGCCACGCGTAATAGTCACTCAGGATTGTAACTCCTCGGTTCTTGTGGGACATTATTGGATGTATGTATGTATGAAGTGTTGAGACGATGCGCAGGTGTTGAAGAGACAAGATGACGTTTGACTCTTCGCCGGGGTTATCGCCGGTTTGAGTTGAAAGTAGACGTTGCTCAGGGTTACATCTGAGATTGGACTACTTATTGGTATGCTGCGATATCATCTTGTGAAAGAAAATGTTGAGGCGGTAAGATGACGTTTTGACTCCTCACCGGTGTTATCGCCGATTTGAGCGGAAAGCAAACGTTGCTCAGGGTTACATCTGAGATTGGACTGCTTGTTTGTATGCCTCACTGTCATCTGTGGGTGTTCCTGTCTGCCCATTGTTAGCTCCGGGTCTGAGGTATGAGTGCCTTGGCAAGAGGTATGAGTTTGAAGCTGATCGCATGTGTTTGAAACAAACAATTCTGGAGTTATCACCAGAACTACAAAAGCATCCCTTGGGGCAATCACCAAGGATGGAGTCGCTACTCCCAGTGTTGGTTCTGGGACTGAAACTGAATGTCGCGGTGTTATCGCCGAGACAGAACTGTCCTCTCCGGTGTTGTTGTCGGTTTTTTGATCTTCATACCTCGGGGTTATCTCCGAGATTAGAAATGACATTCGGTTTGTGTTCAGGGTTGGAACTGATGTTCTCGGTTTGTGTTCCAGGTTGGAACTAAACTTCCGGTAGTATCTGGAATGGATGTCAGCTGTCTTCTAGGGTTATCTCTGAAAGACGAATCTCCCCTCCTGCAATGTCAGTAACAGGCGTTCAGAAAATTTCGAGTGTCTACAGATGCCCCTCTTTATCATATTCATGCAATGCAAGACATGGATAGGATAAAGAATCCTAGACACTTGAAATGCAAGCAAGATAAACATGATGCTATATGCAGCAATATAATGCAAATGTATGATGCATGATTGGTAGGTAATCCTGTTGGGATGACAATCAGTGATGGCTTGGACATGCAATCCAAGTCTCCAAGGATGTTGACGTTGAGGCTATCACCAAAGTCTTGAATCCTAGACACTGGCTTATATTCCATAGAGGTACCTCTTGTGTGTAAGAGATCTGTGGGGATAAAGCTTTGTCTATTTGAGGATGTGTATAACATATTTCCTCATTCTGTCGGAGTTACTGCCAACAGTTTGTCGTCGTCAGGGTTGCCCAACCTTCGTTTATGTGTGTATCACCAGATAGATTCCTGCTGGGTGCATTGTCAAGGTTGATTGACCTTCATTGATGTATGTGTCAATGGTAGCATTGCGTTGTAACCCCCGCCGTGGATACACAGATGAGTTGCTTCGATGGGTTTACTTGCCATCGGCTGACATGACGTCAAGGTTGCTTGGCCTTCATTGATGTGTGTATCAATGGTTGCATTACGTTGTAACCCCCGTTGGAGATACGTAGATGCTTGAAAGATGTGCGTTATGATCCCCGTCGGGGATACTTTATCAGTTTGTAACTTCGACATTGTAACCCCCGCTGGGGAGGTTTGGTATTTCGTGGTTTTGCGTTGTAACCCCTGTCGGGGAAGTTTAGGATTGTGACCCTGCAAATGACGACATCGAACCTTTGTGGGGTATTTCTGAACATGATCTGTGAAAGCTGAGCTCATTGGTATAGTAGCATTCAGGCGAATACCATTGAGACGACGGTAGTTTAACTCTAACCGACAAGAAACCAGGATTTCAGGCTATTCCGCTCAATCGTGTAGCATTTTTATTCCTGATTTGGCCTTTTCAGCTTATAAGACCTCCTTTGCAACTCTAACTGGAGCGAGCCAGAGGTAACGTATGCATGTATTTTTTCCAGTTTCTATCCGTTGGAAAATGACTTATCACATGAAATGCATTTAGACACATAGTAGTGAATATGCATGCTGATATGACTTGATAAAAAATATTCAATATAGCAAATATTAGTATTAAACCATGCTGAACATAATGATGTGAAAAAATTTAACTTTTGAAATAGTTAAATTGGCACCTTTTACTGTCATTTCTTATCCTATCTGAGGACAAATGAGTAAAGGTAGAAAAGCAAAATAATCCTGGTAATTAGACTACACTTACGGATTTTTTGCTGTGATGTGATTAATGCATGTAGGAAGTATATGATCGTATGCAGGTTGTACTCTTGAATGGCCACCTAGTCATGCCTATGTGCATGTGGGATGATCCCCATTTACAAAGGGGCTATGGCAAAATTTTCCCAAAATGTAGGTATTGGGTAGTCATGCATTTTTAAATCTACTGTAGATGTATGTTAAAACAATGCATTTTGAAAAGCTCCAGGTAAGAATTTACCACACCCTTTCTGAGGTGATTTGGAGACTTGTTGTTCAGATATTATGGATTCGGATCACCCGAGCAGTTCTCGCAAGACCACTTCTGGGTGTACGCAGGAGAACTTCTGAAGAGCCTCAATGCCGTTCTGTCAGATAGCCTCGTCGTTTAGTGGAGGCGGTAATACGTCCTATTCGGGTTACAGTGCCGAATGTTAAGGACGAGTAGGAGGATGTACCGATTGAGGTTCCTGCTCCTGCTGTACATGTTCCCCGTAGGGAATTGCCAGGTATTGAAGTGGCAAACCCAGATCTTCTGGGTGACTTGAGTAGGCATCCTTCAGTATACCTGCACGCAAATGAGGTATGAAGTTAGATCTTTAATATTCCATATTTTCTATTGATGAGGAGTCAAGGATTCTGATGTTGATCTGCATTTGATGTAGGTTCCCGGCTTCACACAGCCTCGAGGGAACTGGTTTAGCATTCACTCTATGTATCAGGCTTTGCATGATGACTACAGAGCGATCGTCCATGGCTGGGGATTTGGGATGTTCTTCTCCATTCTACCCCGTCGCTATCCCTGGGGTTATCTCATGGCATTGTCTGAGAGGTGGTTTCACCAGACTCAGTCACTCCATTTGCTGGACTGTGAGGTGATGATGACGCCGATGGATTAGCGGTTTATCACAGGTATAGAGTTTGGAGGGGATCCAGTGCCTTGCACAGCGAATATCACCCCTACTACCGTCAGATCGTTGTTGGGAGTTCCGGCGGAATCGCTCAAGGGCAAGACTGTTTGTATGGGTCCTTTGAGCGTAGATGCTATAGGCGGGCTGTTGAGTGAGCCCATAACCGATGATGTGAGAGTCAGGTATCGCATTCTTCGGCGATTGTTCCTGATAATCATTAGGGGCTGATTCATAGCAGATAATTCCTCTACGGTGTCCTTCGCTTTGATCAGCGCCACTCGACACGTGGACCGTATAGGAGAGTATGATTGGGGTTCCTACACCTTTGCTTATTTCCTCAGGGGAATGCGCATGCGATCGCAGGGCTTGACCAAGGCGTGGTTAGAATTCTACCCATTTCTGCTGGTGAGTATTTCTCTTGTCTTTTCCCATGTATAGGTTAAGAGTATTGACTGACAGTAGATGTTACCTTTATGTTGGCAGTTTTGGGCCTATGAGAGGCTTCCCTATTTGTGTCCTGTGAGCGTGTTAGGTTTAGATACCTATCCACGAGGATGGAGATGGCATCATTCCATACTGGCGGAGGTCCCTGTTGCTAAGGGTTTCACTCATTGTCACATATAGTTGGAGTTATTGACAGCCGATGTCATCACATGGATTCCCTACTCTGGAGAGCATTTGGGAGTTGGTTTTGAGGATGGGTACTCGACTGGAGTAGAGTACGTCATTCCACCCGCAGGATTCCTCTCTTCACAGATGGAGGATGAGAGCTCTATTTAGGAGAGCGTGCTATCAGTAGCACTATAGGAGAGATTCGTAGATGATTTGCTGCAACATACTATAACCCTGTTAATGTTTCAGGTTTCCACAGGATTTGTAGAGGGTATGCTAGAGCACTGGGTATCGGAGAGGCAGGTTTTCTAATTTGGGACCTAGGAGTTGACTCTTACTTTGGAGGAGTTTGCACGATTGACGATGCTGCCACTGGACAGACCTTTCATGCACATGGCTATTGGAGACATGAGCAGATAGTTCATGACCCTCACCGGATTGAGGCATAGTGTGGTCCAGGACGAGATTACATCCGGCCACGTGATATCCCAGCGTTTTCTGTTTGAGAGATTTGGCTCTAAGGATAGTTATGCACAATAATCCGGGGATTTCACCACACCGGAGGATCATTGGCGTTCAGCCAGAGTAGATGTACTGCTTCTATGCATATTGTCATACGTCTTCATGTCGCGGTAAATGGATGAGCTGGATATCGGCGTCATTATGGCAGTGAGAGCTCTCAGGGAGGGTCATACCATTGTACCGATGATCATTGCAGAGACTCGAGGTCACTACATCTTTGCTGCACTTATCCAAGATGGGAGTGTTTCTGTGTAGCTCTCGATTAAATGTCTTGTATGTGTGGTTTATGTCACACTTGAGACCGATTGGCACATTTAGATGGCAGGGGTTTTGTTTCACCCATGATATAGCAATGTCGTACTCCTTTCAGCCTGTGGAGTGTACAGATGCTGTATCGTGGTCAACTTTTCTGGCAGGGATTAGAGATCCATTTTCTATATTGCCGTGTTCAAGGCTTAGCTCACCCTACAGCTTCATTACTCATGCTCCGGGCATGAATTATCTCCCTCTAGCTGGTTTGAGGGGCATGATCACTTACCACCCATTGGCTGTTATGTGTCAGTTTGACCAGTTTCAGGATTTTCATCCGTATGAGGGGGCAGTGAGTCAGTGCTTTGCTTTATACTGATTTATCGGCGGAGGATCGATCCAGGTGTATACTGCTTTGGGATCGATGAGGGTCGGTTTGAGTTTTTCGTCGGTCATCCAGGTTGTTCCGCAGAGTATTCCGCATGGATGGAGATAGAGACTGCATCAGCTGTGACAGTATCCACAGTACAGGGGATTGATTCTGACGATGAGGAGCCTATAGAGGAGGCTATTATTCTGGGCTGCCAACATTTATGATGGATTCTCCCACCCCGAGTGCCACTGTCACTCAGTATTTGGCACAATATTTGGAGTAGAGCTTACATCTGATGACCTATGATAGAAATTAGGCTAGGGCCGCGATGTTGACAGCTCTTGATGAGAGAGACGCCGCTCTATTAGAGAGGGATAAGGCTATATCAGCCAGGGATGCATTGATTGGGGAGCGGGATGCCGCCTTATCTGCTAGGGAAGTGGCCATTGCAGATAGTACTTCCATTAGATCCCATATGACTGTTAGTCTTGCTGACATGAGTGCTTACATTGATGAGCATTATGCCACCATGCAGTTAGCCTCTGATCTACTAGCTCGTATAGATACCTTTGGGCAGGAGCTTGCAACACTACCTCCGTCTTCAGAGAGGGATGCTATGTTAGATCTGATAGTCCGCATACATACAGATCTGTAGATAGCTTTGTATTTTCCTGTACATACTAGCTTAGCCATTTTGTCATGTACAACACATATATATATATATATATATATATATCAATATTATGTATATATTTTTATTCACTTCCCTTTTAGTTATACCTTGATACTTGCTTGATATTTTCCTGTTTCTTCAGGGCCTTGTGATCTTGATGCATTCTGAACTTATCCTTGATAGATGGACATTGAGACGCCGCAAGATCTCTCAGAACGGATCATTGATTTCTGTAAATCCCTACCATCTTTCATGTCTTGGGACTGGTATCTGTATGGAAAAGTGGAGAGGAGGGTAGTTTCTTCTTCTCTGAGATTGACCGCACCACAGATGGTCGCCAGTACTTCTATTTGTGAGAAGCCTAGTTAATTCCATCTCTTATGGGTTGGTATTGCTCTTTGAGGCACGATCGTAGCTTAGATGGTCACCGAATCTTCTATTTGTGAGAAGAGGTTGGGTAATTCCATCCCTTTGATCTGAAACTGATGAAATGTGGCGATTTGAAGGTTGATCCCAATACTGTGTGACAAATAATTTTGTTCTGGTAGGGGTTAGACTGAACCATGAATAGCTGCCTACGTACTCCTATCGAAGAGGAGATCAAGTCTGTGTAGTTCAAACCTGGTGTAAGAGGTTTAACGCTGAATGTGAAAGGCAGATGGGTGTAGAGATGTTTTTGTTGTTTTTGTATAGAAAGGGCAGAAATGTTTTTATTGTTTTTCTTTATTGCGATCGGGCCATATGATAAGTGGGTTTTATACCTACTTATTGAATACCAATTCACGTAAACTATGCCCATCTCAAGTACATTTTAGTGTGTTTTTAGTTGCATTTCATGTTATTTTGCATTGCATTTAATTAAAACTCCTTTTGGTGAAAAAGTGTAGAAAACGACCTAATTTGGTGGTATTAGAGGGCACGAGGCTAATGGACGCATGAAGCGAGGCACAAGCTGGGATATGCATGGCATGAGGATCAAGTGGAGCAGAAAACTAAGCATGAATGAACAAAGGAAGGAGCAGCAGAACCAGAATTCACAGACTACAAAGTTGCTGCTTGATCGCTTGCAGCGTAGAGACAAGCTTGGGGACGACGATGCGCTGTGAGCTCCCATTGGACAACATGACACCTGCAGTAAGTCGCATCGGCGCCGCAAGGATTATTACTTGGAGGGCGCGCGTATGCGACGCGTCTAATGTTGATCAAAGCTGACTTTTTATTAAGCAGCGTAATGGAAGCGTAATTTGGAGGGGGGTTCAATTAGGGCTTATATATCAGATATATTTTCATTATGTAAGAGATATTCCATCCCTTAGGGGCTGAAAATACTGCTATTTTCTTTCTTCACTTTGGTATAATTAGATTAGAGTAGATTATAGTAGTGATTTCTAGAGTTGATTAGATTGAAGACTTGAAGCGATTGGAAAGCATTGGAGATTCAACCTTGGATCAAGAGAACAGATTTGCACTACAATTCTCTACCCTTACTCTCTCTTTGATTCCTAACTGTATCTTATGATGTGTCTTCAATATGTGGATGGTAGCATTAATTCAATTATGATTTAAATTCTATTCTGAGATTGCAATGGAGTCTATGGATTAGTTTAATCTGATATATTTCATTGTTAGCTTTATTGATTTCTATGGGATTGTCTATTAAGATTCATGCTTGCTTTCTTAGTTGATTGGCCATCAATTACTGTGATAATCTATATGGACTTGAGAAACGAAGTATGGGTTTAGATCTGATCTTTTTAGCTTGTGATTGTATATTCTACATTGTGTTGGGATGTATGATTTGTGCTTAGGATAGACATATATCGAAGCACCATTCGTAGTCAATTGAGAACTTGGGCTTAAACCCTTATTATTTGTAAATCACATAGACATATAATGATTTAGATAATATGGGTGTTCATGTGTATTCTATAAACTGTGGATTATATGTGATATGGGTATGGTACATTAAGAGGTGGCTATACTTTACTTTCGTGTTTTCGACTAACAATCCGGTACAATTAGTTTGGCTTAACATGAAATGTGTGGATTTGAATGAGTCAATAAATTAAATTGTAATCTCAGGTCTTCATTATCTAGTCTCACTCTAGAAGTAGTTAGGTTTATTTAATTTCATAGTTTAAATATAAAATATAATATCATTCGTTTAAATAAGACTGAGATGGTTATGGGCTAATGCTTGGTGAAATTTATTAGTTAATTCTCCGTGGGAACGATACTTTACTTACTCTTTATTACTTGTTGACCGTGTATACTTGCAAGCATATATTGATCGGTAAAACGACTAACAAGTTTTTGGTGCCGTTGCCGGGGAATTATTTTAATAATTTTTGCCAACATTAATTGCAATCAAATTAGTCTTAATTTAAACATTTTATTTTATTTTATTTTAATTCTCTTCTTATATTTCTCTCTTTTCAGGTACCATGGGTTACTTTTCTTATCAATGGCCTTATGTAAATAGGACTCAACCAAGGGACATAAGCACTGAGGAACTCAATGTATTTCTACATTGTCAGCACAAATTACAACACTTTCGGAGAGGTTGGATATTCTTGCAGCCCAACGCACTCGAGAGATAGTAGTTATATGTGAATACTGTGCTGGCGAGCATCTGAGTTATCAGTGCAACATCAAGGTTGGAGAAGTGCAGTTTGGGGGTGATTTCTTCAACAACGATGTTTATCCTGATTATCAACAAGGTTGGGGGTATCACCCAGATTATGAATGGGGTTATAACTATCAAGATCAATACTGCATCTCAAGTCCAATATATCCATCAGATTTCTCATATCCACCTCCAGTGCAACAAGAAGAAAATTCAGAGTTGAAGGAATTCATGTCAAAAAGCATATCAGACCATGAAGAGATGATGATGAGTCAGGAGTTATCAAGCCAAAATCTTAAGATGATGATGGAACAACTCATTAACTCCTCAATGAATGGTCCTCAATACATGGATTTTGAAACTGAACAAGATAATTCAAGATTGGAGGAGTTGTGGTTCAAATTTGTAGCGTCAACTGAGGAGAAGATGATTGAGCAAGAGAGGTCAATTCAAAATCTTCAGAATCATATGGATCAAATGTTCGAAGCCTTGAACAACCTCCCTCCAAACAATTGGTGCTATGACATGGACGGTGAAACTGATGGAGAGCCAGAGGTGTACATGCCACTGAATGAACTAAAAGGAGTGGACATTGAGGAGACAACTGGGGGTATGAAAAATGAAGATCATGAGCTGACTTGTATAATACCCCAAGTACCTTCTCAGTTAGAGTTGAAAAATTCAGTGAAATTTGCACACCCATGTCCCCTTGGTAGTCACATCCAAAGAAAGAATTTTTGTGATTATGAGGCCTCTTACAAACCATGGTGGGTT
Source organism: Panax quinquefolius (assembly GCA_020205615.1). Lineage (NCBI taxonomy): Eukaryota > Viridiplantae > Streptophyta > Magnoliopsida > Apiales > Araliaceae > Panax > Panax quinquefolius. The sequence goes on along the minus strand of CM035163.1, from coordinate 45,531,594 downwards.
GAGGAAGAGATAATAGAAGAAGAAAATCCTGTTGTATCTGTCATCCTCAATGCAAAAATCTATTCACAAATATAACGGAAGGAGCACCTGGCTATGCAATAGAACTGGGGGCATCATGTATGAGGAAGTATCTTTAGGTTGTTTCAAGTCACGAGACATGAAAGATGGGAACCTACTACATACATTGCGATTCTAATGGATGGAGGGTTCCTAGCTTATCGTAGAGGAATTGGATAGCGATGTCAAGAAAAGAGTACAGTTAACGGACTATAAACCGAGCGCTCGATGGGAGGCACCCCATCCAATCTTTCTCCTTCCTTATTTAATTCTTATTTACATTTCCATATTTAGTAGATGTTAGATAGTGGTAAGTCTTAATAATAGTTTTATTGTTTCTCCTCTCAGGTTCAGTCCAATTGCTATAAGCATTCAAGATCAAACAAAAGTCAAACAAAAACCAAAATTCGCCAGAGTATAGGGTCATGCACCGCCTAACCATAAGTTAAACACTGCATGGCAGTAGCTTCATAGCTCGATCCGCGAAAAAAAATTGCTTAATTTTTAGAATTTCTGACTCAAGCATTCGAACAGTTAGAAGCCCACACTCAGTTTCCAACTATAGAATATCTCAAACTTAGCCATCGCCTGATATACCATCGGATCATGAGGAGGCGAATGGAGATGACATTGCCACTTAAGGGAGTATTCTTTCACTTTTAATTACAATGAGGGCATTATTTATTTTAAGTTTAGGGGTATTGGGTTGTAGGGTAGTAGTATAGTTGCATATAGTTTCATTTAGTTTTTGCATGTTTAGCTTTAATTTTGCAAGTTTAGTTTTAATTTTGCATGTTTATGTGTTAGATAAAATTTTGCAGAAATTTTTTAATTTTTAGTTATTATTGCTTGTGCTAGTATGTTTTAGTTTGCATGTCTCACAATGTTTAGCTTTACGAAATTTTTGTCTAGCCAATGATGATAGTGAATTTTGAAGGATTGTTGAATATTTTGGATAACTTGAGCTTAGATATAATGTTTTACATGATGTAATTCATGATGTTGTTTAGATACTTTCGATTTGCACTGCCGTGTTCACAATTGCTTGTAGGCATAAGAGTGATGTGTTGCATTGCTTAATAGAAAATGTGGTTTTTAAAAAAAAAGAAATATGTGGAAAATGGACTTAGATTGTATAAAACACTGATACTCAAACTTTGTGGAAAACATGGGTATGCTATGTATATAAAAAAAAATCAAATAGCAGTAACGTGGCTAGTCTTATTTCGGGGCCCTGGCTACTTGAGTAAGTACGCCCGAGGGGATTGTCTCTACACCTAGCGCCCTAAGGTCTTTCATGGTCTGGGAGTCGTTGGTTGAAAGCTCGCTAAGGGGTAGCAGTGTTGCCTAATGGAATAAGACATTGCACAGTCATGTGAAAAAAAAGAAGGAAAAAAAAGAAAAAAAAAAGAAAAATAGCAATAAACACCGCGGGAAAGAGCGAAAATTGCCCCCGTGAGTAGCAATAAAGCAGTTAAGCCCATTGTTGAACCTTAGTTTATTTTGATATGTTGGAACAGTCTTTGTTGCATAAGTATACACGAGTCTTGATCTAGACTATAATTTTCTGTTTTGAGCAGTTTAGCATGTGTATTCTTTACTTAAATCAAGTTTTGGTGAACACAACACACACACAACATCTCTATAGCATATATGAATTATTTGAGCGTATGAGATTATGCCTATAGTTTGGTTTGAATTTTTATTCTTGAATCTGGATAATTCGTTGAGGCAGTTTGGACTGAAATTCTGTTATAGCTGGAACAATGTGAGACTCGTCTGCATCATGATTTAGTTGTATAGCATGTAGTTGCATTTTCAGTGTTTTATGTTGTATGCATTGCTTAAGGGCAAGAAATAGTTCAAGTTTGGGGGTATTTGATAAGTGGGTTTTATACCTACTTATTGAATACCAATTCAAGCGAACTATGCCCATCTCAAGTACATTTTAGTGTGTTTTTAGTTGCATTTCATGTTATTTTGCATTGTATTTACTTAAAACTCCTTTTGGTGAAAGAGTGCAGAAAACGGCCTAATTTAGTGGTATTAGAGGGCACGAGGCTAATGGAGACATGAAGCGAGGCACAAGCTGGGATATGCATGGCATAAGGATCAAGTGGAGCAGAAAACTAAGCATGAATGGACAAAGGAAGGAGCAGGAAAAGCGATCGATTCTTGAAAGCAGAACTAGAATTCACAGATTGCAAGTCAGCATGGCGCGCGTGACAAGACAAGACAGGAGGGCAGCGCCCATGTGAGCTCTGGTGGACAACATGACACACACAAGTAAGTTGCTTTCGCGCAAGGATTACAACTGGAGGGAGCGCGGCCGCCGATGATGTCTCGATGTTGACCAAAGCTGACTTTTCATTAAACTGTGCAATGGAAGCGTAATTTGGAGGGGGGGGGGGAGGGGGTTCAATTAGGGCTTATATATTAGACATATTTTCATTATGTAAGAGATATTCCACCCCTTGGGGGGGCTGAAACTACTGCTATTTTCTTTCTTCACTTTGGTATAATTAGATTAGAGTAGATTAGAGTAGTGATTTCTAGAGTTGATTAGATTGAAGACTTGAAGAGATTGGAAAGCATTGGAGATTCAACCTTGGATCAAGAGAACAAATTTGCACTATAATTCTCTTCCCTTACTCTCTCTTTGATTCCTAATTATATCTTATGATGTGTCTTCAATATGTGGATGATAGCCTTAATTCAATTATGATTTAAATTTTATTCTGAGATTGTAATGGAGTCTATGGATTAGTTTAATCTGATATATTTCATTGTTAGCTTTATTGATTTCTATGGGATTGTCTATTAAGATTCATGCTTTCTTGCTTAGTTGATTGGCCATCAATTACTGTGATAATCCATATGGACTTGAGAAACGAAGTATGGGTTTAGATCTGATCTTTTTAGCTTGTGATTGTATATTCTACATTGTGTTGGGATGTATGATTTGTGCTTAGGATAGACATATACCGAAGCACCATTCGTAGTCAATTGAGAACTTGGGCTTAAACCCTAATTATTTGTAAATCATATAGACATATAGTGATTTAGATAATGTGGGTGCTCATGTGTATTCTATAAACTGTGGATTATATGTGATATGGGTATGGTACATTGAGAGGTGGCTATACTTTACTTTCATGTTTTCAACTAACAATCCGGTACAATTAGTTTGGCTTAACATGAAATGTGTGGATTTGAATGAGTCAATAGATGAAATTGTAATCTCAGGTCTTCATTATCTAGTCTCAATCTAGAAGTAGTTAGGTTTATTTAATTTCATAGTCTAAATATAAAATATAATATCATTCATTTAAATAAGACTGAGATGGTTATGGGTTAATGCTTGGTGAAATTTATTAGTTAATTCTCCGTGGGAACGATACTTTACTTACTCTTTATTACTTGTTGACCGTGTATACTTGCATGCATATATTTATCGGTAAAACGACCAAGACCATATAGAATATGGTTGCCTACGTACCCCCGGGTATCAAGGAGATCAGGTCGACGTAGTTCGCCCCTCAGGACGAATCGCAACAAGAAAAAAAGCGTGAATCCCGTATGCGGGGCTATCTTTGTGGGGAGAAAAAAGTTTGATTCCATAATGGGGATAAACTGCAAGTGTGGAAAAAGTTTGATCCCGTCCTCAGGACAAATTGCAAGCGTAGAAAAGTTTAATCCCGTCTTTAGGATAAACTGCAGGCGTAGAAAAGTTTAATCCCGTCTTCAGGATAACCGAAATTGTGAAAGGTTAAATCCCGTCTTTAGGATAACCGAAATTGTGAAAGGTTAAATCCTGTCTTCAGGATAACCAAAATTATATGGAAGGTTTGAAATGAAGTGATACCAGGCTGCTGGTTTGAAGTGTATGTTTCCCTGAGGGGCAGAAGAGTATGCAAAAAGAGAGGGTTCAAAATCGGAATGACTGGTGATTTGATGATCAAAACCAGGATGTTTGTTTGATGGTAACTTCAGACATAGTACCGTTTCATGGTGTCCAAGTTGATAAGCTGTGAAAATTCATCGCCATCCATTTCCTGCAATCTGAGAGCGCCTCCTGTCAATACCTCCTTGACAACAAATGGGCCTTCCCAGTTAAAAGCGAATTTTCCCTTAGAATGATCTTGGTTGTCAATGATCTTCTTTAAAACCAAGTCATGTTGTTTGAACTGCCGTAGTCAGACTTTTATGTTGTAGGATCGTGCGATCCTTTGCTGATATAACTGACCATGGAAGATAGCCGCGGATCACTTTTCGTCTATTAGAGACAATTGGTGATACCTGTCTTGTACCCATTGGTCTTCACCCAACTGAGCATCCATCAATACTCTGAGGGATTCCATTTCCACCTCTATGGGGAGCACTACTTCCATCCCATAGACTAATGAGTAGGGGGTTGCCCCAGTGCAAGCACGCATGGAAGTTCTGTAGGCTAATAACGTCAGAGGCAAGAGGTCAGGCCATTCTTTGTGATTGGCGGACATTTTTTGCATGATCTTTTTGATGTTTTTATTAGCCGCTTCAACAACACCATTCATCTTTGGATGGTAGATGACGGAGTTTAGGTGTTTGATTTGGAATTTTCTGTATAACTCCTCCATCATTTTGTTGTTGAGGTTCTTAGCATTGTCTGACACAATGACCTCTGGTTGTCCATATCGATAAACAACATTGTTTCTGATGAAAGTAATGATGACTTCTTTAGTAACCCTTGGGAAGGAGGCTGCTTCTAACCATTTGGTGAAGTAGTCGATCATGGTGAATATAAATCAATGTCCATTACTGGCTTTGGGCTAGATGGGCCCGATCACGTCCATTCCCCACATTGAGAAGGGCCATGGCGAACTCATATTGTGGAGTTCCCTTGGAGGGGCGTGGATAGCATTCCCATGAATTTGGCATTGATAGCACCTCTTGACGTGATCATCACAGTCAACCTTGAGTGTAAGCCAATAATGCCCTGATTCGAGGATCTTCTTGACAAGTAGGGGTCCATTTCATATGAGGGCCACATACTTCACCATGGATCTCATCCATGAGTCTCCGAGCTTGGTCTTTATCTAGACATCCGAGGAGACCTAATCCAAGATCTCTTTGTAGAGTGCATCTCCGCTCGAGTAGAATTTCATAGTGAAGTCAATGAATCCGCCTCTTCTCGAGTTAGGCTCGCCTCGTGGTGTAGATCCATCTCATAGATACTCCTTGATGTCTCGATACCAAGGGTTGTGGATGGGAGGTAGCTCATCCGATACTTCTCCAACGTAATTCCCATAGACTAGGGCTTTTTGCAGAGTAAATGTGATGTTTGTCATGTTTTCCTTGTCAGGTATGTAAACCAAGGAGGCCAACGTTGCTAATGTATCTACAAAATCATTCCTATTACGAGGAATGTGTAGAAAGGAGATTTCTTGAACTCCAAAGCCATCTCGTAAAACTTTAGATGGTAAAGGCAAAGAAATGTAATTCTTTGGTTTGATATATTATTCGTGGATTGTCGATTACCAATTCGTAATCCCCAAAGAGGCGATTAACCGCTCGATGCCCATTGAGCGTGCAAGTTTTAGCCCCATGATACAACCTTCATACTCAATTTGTGTTGTTGGTGGTGCCGATAAAGCGCAATTTACGGCTACGACGGATATCTGCTCCCCGCATCGGATATTAGAAGCTGCTCAGCTCGAGCTTTACGTGTTAATGACTCCATCAAAATACATTCTCCACGTATGGCATGTAACGTACTGATGTTGTAGCTGAATGGTCATTATCCCTTCATCGGAAAAGTATGTTTCCAAGGGTTTGTAGTCCCCTGCAGGTGCGGCGGCCAGTTGATCCGCAATTCCTTGACCTTTGACAGACTTTTGCATCACGTAGATGATGTCAAATAGTTGTAGGGTCAACTGCCATCTGGAAAGTCGATAATTCAGTATGGGCTTACTGAACACATACTTGAGAGGATCCATTCGGGATATGAGATGGGTTGTGTGACCATGGAGGTAATGCTATAATCTCATGGAAGCCCATGTTAAAGCACAACAAGTCTTCTCAATCAGAGTGTACTTGTGTTCACTGGTGCTGAATCTTTTGCTGAGGTAATTGATAGCTCGTTCTTGGCCTCTATTATCTTTTTTCCCCAGCATACAGCCCATTTCATTATCATTTATGGACAGGTACATGAACAGGGGAACATCATCCCTAGGAGGTACCAAAACAGGAGCATTAATCAGTTGCTCTTTAATGGTAAGGAAGGCTTTCTGACACTCATCGTTCCATTTCATGGAGGAGTTCTTCCTTAACAGCTTGAAGATAGGCTCACAGGTTGCTGTGAGTTGAGAAATGAATCTGCTAATGAAGTTGATTCTTCCCAAAAATCCCCGTATTTCCTTCTCTGTCTGAGGAATGGGCATTTCCTTGATGGCCTGGATTTTTGTAGGATCCAGTTCAATCCCTTTGTGGCTGACTAGGAAACCTAGCAACTTGCCTGACTTAACACCAAAGGCATACTTAGCGGGATTCAACTTCAAGTTGTACTTACGCAACCTGTTGAAAAGTTTTATGAGATGGTCTAAGTGGTCCTCCTCCTTTCGGGATTTGACAATGATGTCATCCACGTAGATCTCTATCTCTTTATGCATTAAATTGTGGAAAAGAGCCATTATAGCTCGCTGATAGGTTGCCCCGGCATTGATGAGGTCGAATGACAACCATCTATAGCAAAAGGTTCCCCAAGGCGTGATAAAAGCAGTTTTCTCACGATCTTCCTCAGCGACCATAATTTGATGGTACCCGAAAGCAATCAAAGAAAGGAGTACATGCCAGATGAGTAAAAAGGTGTCAATAAGAATGTGGATAAAGGGCATTGGAAAGCTATCTTTAAGGCAAGCTTTGTTAAAATCCTGATAATCCACGCAGACTCGCACCTTTCCCCCTGGTTTAGGCATGGGAACAATGTTGGATATCCACTCCGGATATGTAGACACCATGATAATGCCAGCTTGAAATTGTTTCACAATTTCTTCTTTAACCTTTAAACTCCACTTAGGTTTCAATCGCCTGAGATTTTGCTGAAATGGCTTGAATCCTTCTTTAATGGGAAGGCGATGAAGAATAATGTCAGTGGACAAACCCACCATGTCTTTATGAGACCATGCAAACACATCCTGGAATTGGGTTAATAGTGCAACCATGTCATTCCGCTGATTTGTGGTAAGGTCTGATCCAATTTGGATTAGCTTAGGGTTGTCTAAGGTTCCAATATTGAAAGAAGTGGTTTGATCAAGATTGGGTTTGGGTTTGTCTGTGACCCATTCCTTAATCTCTTGAGGTGTCTCAATGTCCTCTTGTATGTCCATCCGATCACCGAGTTCAACTTTGCATCAAAGTTCTGACCCTTGTGGAGAGAAGGCACCTCATCGCAAGAATCACAGCACATCTAAATTCGTGAGTCCTGAAACAAAAGATGCTTTCACTTAATATATGCAACTGTTCGATCATACAAAAGTGTTAGCATGTACTTGATAAAATAACTGCTAGTACTGTAAAGAAAAGCAAACAATTAAAGTTATCTACAGGGCAAAGGGATTTTTTGCCCATTTTACCCTCGTCGACCAATGCATGGAGTGCTGCTCCAATTGTCGAGGGCAAAGTCTTGAAGGACTGTAGTGATGGAAGGATCGTCATTGTCCTCCTTTTCCCAAATGATAACCATGACATTTAGGCAATCATCGTCAGGGGTGTATCTGTTTGTATGTTCATCATGAACAATGACGCGTATGCCTACCATCATCAAGGCAAGGTCATGTTTACGTTTCCGTTCCTTTTCTTCCGCCTCCGGATGGAATCGACACTCTTTTGCTTTGACCGCATGGTTTGAAAACAACATAGCCCACAACTTGGCTGGAACCTTTCATTGGAGATTGCATCAACTCATGAGGTAAAGGTATAGAAAATCGCCGTCTTGAAGCTTGAGGAACCCTTGTGCTTATGAGGATTCACGTATGCGGAACATCACGAGAATATGTGGCGCCCCAAAATAGGTATACAACACCCATTATTCGAAATCAATAACATGGTGCGAAACAACTACAACTTTATTAATACAATATAAAGCGTGAGTTTAAAAAAACAAATATTGTCTTCTAGACAATATCAACACTTAAATAAGTCCTCATTACAACTATTGATATATTATTTTATAAAAATGGTGAGGACTACTAAAATAACTTTCTAAGACCTTCATTCCATACCCCGACTAGTACTCGCTACATTCTCGCCTCCTGAGAAGTAAAATGGAACAAAAAGGAAAAAGGTGAGCTCAACTAGCCCAATAAAGAATATTATGACTAAGATAATATAGAAAAAATTATCGTTAGTCTTCAACAGGGAAAAATCTGATAGAATATAATAGACAACAAGTTTTAGATCAATATTCGCAGCGGAAATAATAATTCATAGAAGAGTTACGTAGGGAATGAAATCTACTAATATCTATGAATTTAAAAGTCCATCATCAATATTTTATCCCTGTAACATCAATCGATATACATCTTGAATCAAATATTCATCTTTTCACTACAGGCCAAAGATATTCATCAGTCGGTCATGTTCATCTCAACACCTGTACATCTTTGCACTACAAGCCAAAGATATTCATAAGAAAATCAACCATCTTTGCACTACAGACCAAAGATATTCAGTAATATCATCATTTAGGACCGAGGATGATGAAAAATATTTTAAAGAAAATGAATCCAGTGAAACAAAAGAACAAATATTAAGGATTCGTACTTTAAGCAGTCCAAGTTCTAAAATACTTCATAAATAACCATAGTGAAGTAAAATTCAAGAATGATCAAAACATGGATACAATCAAAGCTAGTATCCATAATTGATATTTTGGAAAAAAAATAAAAATTTAATTTTTCTATGAATAGTGCCGTATTCGTGAATAGTGCCGTATACGTGAATAGTGCCGTATATGTGAATAGTAACCCCGACACTAAAAGATGAGAATTTCACAAGAAAAATCTTACCAATAATCCGGCATAATGATATTAGAAAAAATAATATCATTTTAAAAAAAATAACATCCCTTACCTCCAAAAAGACAGTACTTCTGACTGAAATACTTGATATAGTGCTGAAGGAACTTGCACCGTATAGTAACACTCAAAGTATAAAAATGATCACAAGAATACGCTCGATAATATAGAGAGAGAAAACTTTAGTTTCTGGTATGATTTTCAATTCTAACCTAAACATCCTATTTATAGGAAAATGCTTAGAACACCAAAGCAGAAAATTTAATATAATATTAATATACTTTTCTTAATTTCCTTACCAGCCTTCTTTGGTCAAAAACATCAGCCACCAACTCACCAAATGTCACAAAACGTTTTTGTTAATAAAATCATTTAAAACTCCAAAAATCAATTCAGACCCGAAATACCGAAACTTCAATAATTCACAATAAATAGCCCTTTTATCAAAAAAATTCGAATCTTATGTCCATTCTATAGGAAATTCAATTCTCTACAACTTTGTAAGTTTAAGTTTTTCCAAATTCCAAGCAGAAGTTGATCGAAATCCACATACGGACGATTTTACAAGCTATAATCAAATTTCACCAAGAATGGGCCACAAACATGTTTAACATGTTTTAATTTTTTTTAGTAACAAAATACTCCTCCTCCTCATATACTCATATATCCCACATTCATTGTAAAGAAATATCACCATTATTATATTATTAAAATATAATAATATATTTAAATGAATTATTTATCAGAAAAGATAAAATATCAAATTTTCAACAATTGTCACTTTAAAATTTTCTCCATCTATATCCACATAAAATGAATATTTTCCTTATCATATAAATCAATAATTAATTATTCACAAATAATATTAGAATCACAATCTTGACAACTGCACTGCTCCTCGTGAGGGGGCTTTTCAATAAGGATTTCTCCTTACTGGCGCGCAATTAGGTGACCAAACCTCTCCTTAGATAGAACTTTCTAGACATTGCCAATGTTATCTAGTAATATTATTCCAATAATATGAATTATTGATCTGATAATAAAAATACTGTGTAGTGACAATTATTAAAACAACAATAATAAAAATACTGTGTAGTGACAATCCTATATACATATGTCATCATGACATAGTTATTCACTACCACTTTGCAAACATAACTAAGTACATTCATCATGTAAAACAAGTTAATTGTTAATAACATGTTCATTCTAAAACAAATTGTTAATAATAAAATTATAAAACAAGTTATTTATTAATAACATGTTCATTCTAGATATAGAAATATTAAAATCATAACTTAATAGTCCTATTATTAACACATAACCATTCCTTTAGACTTTTAGTACAAAATTAACTTTGCTGGACCATTCTCGCTAACTTTCATGGCTGGCTTGCCATGATTTATCTTGTGTGGTTGGTTCTATGATGATGCTTGATATGATGATGATGGCGTTTGGTAGTCATTACATTTATATTTACTAAGCCTTGGCTGTGGCATGGTGCTTGGTATGTATTAATGTTGAATGTTAGATACGGTTGCACATATGGCATAGCTAAATCATAGATCTTCGATCGATAGCCCGACAAGAATAAGATGAACAAAAGCCAATTTTGGCCTACAAACTACTTTCTAACAGTCTAATTAACATGTAATTCATATAGAGACTTCATATAAACATAATTCAAAGACTCTTAACATGTTTCTACCCATAAAACAACATAAACAACGAATTTACAACATATAATTCCACTATTTTGATAAAAACTCATTTTTTTGATGTTTTTAATGAAAATAAACACTGTGATTTTGTTTTTCAACTAAAATAGTTAATTCAAAGCATTTTATCAATGTTTATATATACTCCATCAAATTCAATAGTCAATTTATCAACTAAGCAACTAATTAACCCTTAATTTCTACCTTAAACTAAACAATATATATTCACAAAAACTCTCTGTAAAAATAAGTTTTCTTCACAACCCATACATAATATAAATTCTTTGACTATTCTCAATTATAGCTTAAGAAAATAGTTTAACAACACTAGATTATCATATAAAATCACATATATAACAAAAAAAAAATTTAACTTCTACAAAACTTTTATGGAGAAAATTGGGAGAGAGAATACAACTATAACTTTGAAAAGAAAAACAATAATAGAGTTTAGATGATACCTTGTTTGAAGAAGATGTTGGCCAACCCTTTTGATTCTCAAGCTTCTTCTTCTCTCCAACTCCCTAGCCGTTCTTCCTCTCTTCTTTTCTCTCTGTAAACTCTCTTCTCCTCTCTATTCTAATTCTACGTCTTAGAATATAACGTATAAGATATAATATATATTAATTATATAATATAAATATAAATATAACTGATATCAGTTATCCAAGTTTTGAAAACCAAAAGCCATAAGGCTTGTTTGGCTAACCACTAAAAAATAATCAATTATTCCTTATGCCTTGTTTGGTAAAACTCAATTAGAATAAAGACTCAATAGGCATTAGGCCTTGTTTGGCAAAACTGAATTAAACTTTTTTAAGTTATTTTAATAACTCCTTTATAAAAGGTTATTTGTCACACTTTTATTTAATTAAATTAATTCTAATAACAATTTATTAAATTACTTTAACACGTAAATCAATACCACAAAATTATAATTTTCTATATAATTATAACTTTATTTAATCAACTAACACATCATTTTAATTACAAATTCAAATAAAAGAATAATAATTCAATTAATCAAAACTCTCTAACTTAATAATTAAATTAAATTAGCATATAATATTTAATTTCCTTAATTATTTATTTAACAATTATTCAACAATGAACACATCCATTAAATACTTAAATAATTCAATAAATATTTAATATAACAGTTAAAAATTCTGGAATGTTACATCATTCCCTCCTTACAAGGATTCATTCCTCGTAATCACAACTCAAATAACTCATTTCGTCACATTCTCCCCTACTTACAAAGATTCGTCCCCGTAATCAAAGACATGATTAAACAAATAACTCAGGTAATTCTTCATCATTTTCGACTTCGAGTTCCCACGTAGCCTCTTCGACATGTGGTTCCTTCATATCACCTTCATGTAGGTATCACTTTATTTCTGAGCACTTGTTCTTTCCTGTCGACTATCTGGATAGGAACCTCTTCATAGGACAAATCTTTCTCAAACTGCAATGGTTCGTACTCGATCACGTGCTTGTAATCGATCTTATATGGTCGTAACACCGAAACGTGAAAAACATTATGAATGTTTTACAATTCTGGAGGTAGAGCTACCTCATAAGCCACCTCTCCAACTTTTCGCAGCACTTCGAAGGGTCCAATAAACCTCGGGCTTAGTTTCCCCTTCTTACCAAATCAAATTTTTCCCTTCCAAGGTGAAACTTTTAGGAAAACGTAATTTCCTACGTCGATTGCACGATCTTGTCTGTGTTGATCAACATATTTCTTTTGTCTATCTTGAGCAGCTATCAATCTTGTTTTGATGAGTTTGACAACCTCAGTAGTTTGTTGTACCAGTTCTGATCCTAACAGTTGACGTTCACAGACTTCATCCCAAAGACAAGTGGAGTTCTCGCACTTTTCGCCAGATAATGCTTCGTAAAGCTAAGCATGCCGATGCTTGCATGGTAATCATTATTATCAGAGGCAAATTCTACCAACGGTAATTGTTCATCCCAGCTTCCTTTGAAATCCATGACGCATGCTCTCAGCATATCTTCTAATGTCTAAATCGTTCGTTCGCTTTGGCCATCTGTTTGCGAAAGATATGCCGTACTCATTTGCAACTGTGTTACCATACATTCTTGTAGTCTCTTCCAGAAGTTTGATGTGAACCTCAGATCTCTATCTGACACAATTAACACTGGAACTCCATGTCTTGACACGATCTCTTTAACATATAACTTTGCCAGCTGATCAAGATTGAATCTAACCTTTATTGGCAAAAGGTGTACAGATTTTGTCAATCTGTCCACTATCACCCAAATCGCATCGTATCCTTTTTGAGTCGGTGGGAGACCTACCACAAAATCCATTGTGATATGTTCCCATTTCCATTCCAGTATTTCTAATGGTTGAAGTAATCCGCTTGGCCTTTGATGCTCTCGGCTACCGACTCTCCGACATGTTAAGCACTTTGCAACGCATTCTGCAACGTCTCTTTTCATATTTGGCCATCAAAAATGTTGTCGCAAATCTTGATACATCTTCGTACTTCCTGGATGAATCGAATATCTCAAGCTATGAGCTTCTGTTAAGATGTTTTCTTTAATAGCTAGTACTGTTGGAACCCAGATTCGTCCCTCGAATCTTAGCATTCCATCTGTATCAACCTTGTATTTCACTTCTTTTCCCTCGACCACTCTTTCTCTTATTTTTCCGCATTCCTCATCCTGCAATTGAGCGTTTTTCACTTTGTGCACCAAAGTTGGACTAGCTTCCATCTGGTATAATTTCTCATCGGATTCTTTTGGAAATTTGATTTCCAACTCTAATTTTGACATTGTTGTAATAAGCTCCTCCTTATCAGTTAACAACATCAACTTTTCTCTGCCTTTCCTACTCAAGGCATCTGCAACCACGTTTGCTTTGCTTGGATGATAATAAATCTCACAATCATAATCCTTTATCTATTCCATCCATCTCCTTTGACGCATGTTCAGGTCTTTCTGAGTAAAAATGTACTTCAGACTCTTATGGTCTGTGTAAATCTCACATTTCTCTCCACAGAGATAGTGTCTCCATATTTTTAAAGCAAACACAACCGCCGCCAACTCTAAATCATGAGTCGGATACCCTTTTTCGTAGTCCTTCAATTGCTTTGACGCATAAGCGATGACTTTTCCGTTCTACATAAGGACACATCCTAATCCTTTGTGTGAAGCATCACTGTACACCACAAAATTTCCTGTATTATCTGGTAATGACAACACAGGTGCCATACTTAGTTTTTTTTTCAATTCCTGAAAACTTCCTTCACATTTATCCGTCCAAACAAATTTTATAGATTTCCTCGTCAAATTTGTCAGTGGAGTGGCAATCTTGGAGAAATTCTGGATAAACTGTCTGTAATACCCTGCCAATCCCAAGAAACTTCTTACTTCTGATGGAGTTCTTGGTTGCTCCTAATTTATCACAACTTCGACCTTTGATGGATCCACTGAAATTCCATCCTTGTCAATTATGTGCCCAAGAAATTGTACACGTTCTAACCAGAATTCACATTTAGAGAATTTTGCGTACAACTTTTCCTTTCTTAGCGTCTCTAGCGTTAGACGTAAGTTTTCCACGCGTTCTTCTTGAGTTCTAGAGTACACCAGAATATCGTCAATAAACACCACCACAAACTTGTCTAAAAATGGTTTAAACACCCTGTTCATCAAATCCATGAACGCTGCAGGGGCGTTTGTCAAACCAAAAGACATCACCAAAAATTCGTAATGTCCATACCAAGTTCGGAATGCCGTCTTCGGTACATCCTCCTTCCTTACTTTCAGTTGGTGATACCCACTCCTCAAATCTATTTTCGAGAAATATCTAGCACCCTTTAATTGATCAAACAAGTCATCTATTCTCGGCAATGGATATCTATTCTTAATAGTGACTTTATTTAATTCCCTATAATGAATGCAAAGACGCATTGACCCATCCTTCTTCTTTATGAATAACACCGGTGCTCCCCATGGTGACACACTCTATTGAATGTATTTCTTGTCCAACAGCTCTCCGTAGCTTGTACCATCAGTTCCTTCATCTCACCGGAGCCATTTCAGACGGGGCTTTCGATATAGGAGCGGTTCCTGGTGCTAAGTCGATCACAAACTCGATTTCTCTGTCAAAGGAAGTCCGGCAAATCTTCCTAAACACGCCCATAAATTCCCTAACCACCACCCAGTATTTCTTCCGGGCCAGACCTTCTTCCGAGTATCGACTATGTAAGCTAAATAACCCCACGCCTTGACTCAATAACTTCATGGCTCAGATAATCGCCGACATCTCATTTGTCTAAAGCGATTTGCTACCATTGAAAACTATCTTTGATTGAGTCATAAGGTTTACACTTCTTTTGGCAATCCAATTATCGCTCTATAATTGAACAACCAATCCATTCCCAAAATAACATCAAACTCTCCAAGCCTAATCGAAATTAAATCTACCATCAAAATATTTCCCTTAATGTTCACCCTACAGTTCTTGTATACGAACCTAACAGGAATTACTTCTTTATTCGCAATTTCTATGTTTAAAGGGAAATTCAATTCTTCACTAAGCAATCCTAATCTCATAGCAAATTCATCAGATATAAATGAGTAAGTAGCACCCGAATCAAATAATACATAAACATCAATATCATTGATTGGGATAATACCTGACACCACATCCTTTGATTGCACAGCATCTTGCACAGTCATGTTGAAGGTTTTGGCTGTGGGTTTGTTTGATGCCGTTGGCCCAGTAATGGCCCAAGTACCTCCACTGCTACCTCCCTTTCTTCCTGTTGTTTCTCTAGCTTTCTTCTTAGGGCACTCACGAGCAAAGTGATCCTTGGACCCGCAAGTATAGCAAACATTCTTCTTGGGTTGATTGCAGTTTGGGGCGATGTGACCCTCTTGGCCACAGTTAAAGCATACACGTTTCCCCATTAAGCATACACCTTTGTGAAACTTCCCGTATGTAGCACATGCTTCAAACTTCTTATTTTGTTGGTTACCTTGTTGATTCCCAGCACTCACATTTCTATTCCACTTTCTTTTCAGATTATAATTACCATTCCCACTACCACCACCTCCATTCTTCACCTCCACTTCATTCTTCTTCTTTTTTTGTTCCTGATTAAACTTGGTTACTGCCTCGCCTCCACCTTCAGTGAGAATTGCCTTTTCCATTATGGCTGCAAATGTCTTCAACTGGAACAAGGAAACCCTACTAAACAACCAGGGCTTCATTCCTTGTTCAAA
The DNA here is from genome assembly GCA_020205615.1 of Panax quinquefolius. NCBI lineage: Eukaryota > Viridiplantae > Streptophyta > Magnoliopsida > Apiales > Araliaceae > Panax > Panax quinquefolius. Next base: position 45,515,504 of record CM035163.1, on the reverse strand, counting down.
CCTTTTTGCCTTGCGTTCATCTGTGCTGACTTGGTATGGCGCAAACCTCGCCAACTCGTTGAATTTCGCGGCATACTCCGACACCGTCATCGTTCCCTGCTTTAGTTCTAAAAACTGCACTTCTAGCTGACTCTTCAAACTCTCTGGGAAATAGGTCTCAAAGAACATCTCCTTGAACCTATCTATCCCAAGCCATAACACCTGGTCCTCCTCTAGTTTTATTGGCCTGCCACCAATAATTAGCCTCTGCTTTCAACATGAATGTTGCAAAAGCAGTCTTCTGATCTTCTCCTACTCCCGCAACATCGAACACTTTCTCTATCTCCATGACCGAAGTCTGTGCCTCAATCGAGTTCATGGACCCACAGAATTCTATTGGTTCAACCACCTTGAAGTCCTTAAACGTTGTAGCTTGATTTTGTTATTGGTTCTGTGGTTGATTCTGCAATGCACCTGTCAGTAACGTCACTAGCTGCTAAACGCGGTTAGCTTCAGCATTATTATTATTGGTTCCTTCAGTGGTTCTCTGTCTGGGTGGTTAACGTCTTGGAGGCATTTTTTGTTAAAAATACACTCATTAGATTATTACTCAACTCTTTTCAAGTAATTTCTACTTAACTTTCCCCCATAAAAGTAATCACCACATAACACATAACACTTTGGATAAAAGAATATAATAACTTTTATTCATTCTTAATTTTTTTTTTTTGGAAACATCATATCAATAGCATCACTGCTATTTACATTATTTTCCTGAACTACCAAAGTTTCCGGACATCATCATCATATCCCATAAGTTGTATAATACTTGGGATTTACATATTACTTATCATAACATAAATCATAAATTAAGTACACTCCCTATGATGTCCTATAAAGATACTGCAAAGCCTTACGACACTCTTCTTCCATAATTCAGAACATGGTTCGACGATCTAGTATGTACGATGGCAGCGTCTCAAACTGAATTGGGTAACCCATGACCCGATCTTGAGCTCGATTGATCGCGATGTTGAACACGTTATCCATCTCTTCCATCTTCCTTCTCTTTGCTTGTGCGTCCCTCTCCGCTGTTCTAGCTTGTTGATAAGCTTCACTGTACGCGTCTTCGGCTTTTGCCTTTTTTGCAGATTCTTCTCTCAACTTGCTCTTCAACTTTGCAATCTCTGCTCTCATTTGCCGTTTCTCTCCTTGAAGGTGAATCGCCTTCTTCAACATTATTCGGTTGTTCTTCTCGATCCCGGATCTCGCCGTCCTTCCGTGCCATCAAGGTCATTGTTCAACTACTATCTCTTGCAATTCCTCGACAAGATCTTGAAGTTCCACATTCCACGTTGTGGTCATGCACCTCATCGATATACTACCAACTATCGAGTTAAGTGGAATCCTTTCCTCCTCGTCCTCTTCATCCTTCTATGGCAACTCCAAGGAATCCTCCTCGTCTGTCTCTATCTCATCATCCTCATCAGGTACTCTCTCCCCGCTCAACCATCGTGACTATATATGAAGCCTCTGCTTCCGCGGCGTAATTGTTCCCAAACCACTCCGAATATCTCGAGGCTCCTCCTCCCTAGCCTGACTGGATCTTCCTATATTAGTCATCCTGTCAACCAAAGTTTAAGTTTTAATTACTAATCATTACTACTCGACACTCACGAGCACATAAGTTGTAAACACATAAGCACATAAGTATTTTATTACTTCTTCCTTAAAACTCGATAAGAGTTTATCATTACTATCTTTTCAAAGGTTACTTCCTAAGGCTTTTCCCCCACCTAAGGTTCATAACCTAAGGCTTTGATACCAACTTGTGACACCCCCAAACCCAGGTACTTGACACCCCCAAACCCAGGTACTCCATTTCCACAGGATTTGGTGCTCACTAAATCAAACATTCATATTCAACTACCCATCACAATAAAATTGGATAAATAAAACCTTTCCCATTAAAGGGTTACATAATAAAAATCTCCCAGGTTATCTAACCTTTAAATACAATCATTCAAATGCGGAAAATTAATAAACTTCTTTACAACCATTCAATTTAAAATCTGATAATCAAATATCAACACATTACAAGTCTTCAACACTTGTTCTTCTTTCATTTTCCCTTACTGGTGCTAGGTACATCAACCTTCTCATCTTTAACTGTAATAGTTATATAAGCAAGAGTGAGCAAACAAAGCTCACTTGAAACAACAACGAATGAAAAATCTTTACAACAACTATCAAATAAGAAGCTTGATAGAATTAAACAATATGATTTATCAACATTCTGAAATATATAACTGAGGGTCCTAAGACCATGAACTATGTCCATAGTTATAAGTAATATTTTAACTTAAACTTTAACAGTCGTAAGACTATAGGGACTCCTCGTACTTAGGGGGATCAACTTTTCGTACAATGTATTGTGCACAAACATTTCAATGCTAATCGTAAATTACCCCTAATAATAGGGTTGTTCATCTCAGTATTTAGAGTACAAGTCCGCACCAAAGTGAGTTTGGTTTGGATACATTTTAGGGTAATTTGGAATTCAACGAACATCAACTAAGGACTAGTTGAATGAAACCAATAACATCATACTATAGAATAATCGTAATTGAATCAACATGGTAAATTAAAGTCATGCTTTAGGAATAATCTAATAGTATGCAACTTGAATAACTATAACACACCTTGCTTGAACAATGTTAAGCCAAGGTTATTTAAAATCGAATACTAAGCATGCGTAGCAATTTGAATGATAAAACTGTTCAACATTAGTATGTACAATTGTGCATGTTAAACAACAAGTTAAATACAAGAATAACTTGTTCAATATAAAAATCAAAGTTTAGAAAGCTTGCATCATTTATAAGGTAATCGAATTGGAAACCATAATTGCTTCAACAAGAAAATAGATTAGAGAACTTGCCTTGCTCATAGATTAAATCGAACAATTCGAATCACAATATCCTATATGCATATGTCATCATGACATAGTTAGTCACTACCACTTTACAAACTTAACTAAGTACATTCATCATGTAGGTTTGACTATTTAATCATATAATCAAATTATAAAACAAGTTAATTGTTAATAACATGTTCATTCTAGATATAGAAATATTAAAATCATAACTTAATAGTCCTATTATTAACATATAACCATTCCTTTAGACTTTGAGTACAAAATTAATCTTTGCTGCATTATTCGCTAATCATCATGACTGCCAGGCTACGCTTTATATTGTGGTTCAAGCATGCAGTTATCTTGATGATATGATGTCATGATTGCACATTTATATACTATTTAGCCAAGCCATGCATGGTGGTGTCGTATTTGAGGTGCGAATGTTGTCAGATTGTTAAGTCATATTATGGCTAAATCTTCTTATTTCAATCGATTGACTTCTAAGAACAAGATGAACAAAAGCCAATTTTGGCCTACAAGCTACTTTCTAACAGTCTAATTAACATGTAATTTGTATAGAGACTTCATATAAACATAATTCAAAGACTCTTAACATGTTTCTACCCATAAAACAACATAAACAACTAATTTACAACATACAATTCCATTGTTTTTTGATAAAACTTCTTTTTTGATGTTTTTAATGAAAATAAACACTGTGATTTTATTTTTCAACCAAAACAGCTTAATTCAAAGCATTTTATCAATGTTTATACATACTCTATCAAATTCAATAGTCAATTTATCAACTAAGTAACTAATTAACCCTTAATTTCTACCTTAAACTAAACAATATATATTCACAAAAACTCTCTGTAAAAATAAGTTTTCTTCACAACCCATAGATAATATAAATTCTTTGACTATTCTCAATTATAGCTTAAGAAAATAGTTTAACAATACTAGATTATCATATAAAATCACATACATAACAAAAAAAAATTTAACTTCTACAAAACATTTATGGAGAAAATTGGGAGAGAGAATACAACTATAACTTTGAAAAGAAAAACAATAATAGAGTTTAGATGATACCTTGTTTGAAGAAGATGTTGGCCAACCCTTTTGATCCCCAAGCTTCTTCTTTTCTCCAACTCCCTAGCCTTTCTTCCTCTCTTCTTTTCTCTCTGTAAACTCTCTTCTCCTCTCTATTCTAATTCTACGTCTTAGAATATAACGTATAAGATATAATATATATTAATTATATAATATAAATATAAATATAACTGATATCAATTATCCAAGTTTTGAAAACTAAAAGCCATAAGGCTTGTTTGGCTAACCACTAAAAAATAATCAATTAATCCTTATGCCTTGTTTGGTAAAACTCAATTAGAATAAAGACTCAATAGGCATTAGGCCTTGTTTGGCAAAACTGAATTAAACTCATTTAAGTTATTTTAATATCTCCTTTATAAAAGGTTATTTGTCACACTTTTATTTAATTAAATTAATTCTAATAACAATTTATTAAATTACTTTAACACGTAAATCAATATCACAAAATTATAATTTTTTATATAATTATAACTTTATTTAATCAACTAATACATCCTTTTAATTACAAATTCAAATAAAAGAATAATAATTCAATTAATCAAAACTCTCTAACTTAATAATTAAATTAAATTAGCATATAATAATTAATTTTCTTAATTATTTATTTAACAAATAATTAACAATTATTCAACAATGAACACATCCATTAAATACTTAAATAATTCAATAAATATTTAATATAACAATTTAAAATTCTGGAATGTTACATACTTATCCCAACTCCCTTTGAAATCTAGGACACAGAGTCTTAATAGATCTTCAAGAGTTTGAATAGTCCTCTCTGATTGTCCGTTCGTTTGAGGATGGTATGCCGAACTGAATCGTAAATTCGTGCCCATAGCTTTTTGCAAGCTAACCCAAAATCGTGAAGTGAATCTTGGGTCACGATCCAAAACTATGGATACTGGCATGCCATGCAATCTCACAATCTCATTTACATACATACGAGCAAGACGTTCAAGGGAATAAGTCTCCCGTATCGGCAAGAAATGAGCAGACTTAGTTAATCTATCAACAATAACCCAAATCGCATCTATGCCTTGAGAAACCGTGGGAAGACCCATAACGAAATCCATGGTAATGTGTTCCCACTTCCATTTCAGAATCTTAAGTGGTTGCAACGGACCCTTAGGTACTTGATGCTCCGCCTTTACACGTTGACAAGTTAAACACCTTGAGATAAACTTTGCAATCTCTCTCTTCATATTGTTCCACCAAAATGTATGTCGAAGATCACGATATATTTTGGTACTTCCAGGATGGATTGCAAACGGTGTATTATGTGCCTCCGTCATGATCTTGTACTTCAAATTAGAGTCGTTAGGAACACAAAGTCTGGAGTGGACTCGAAGTATTCCTTCTTCATCGATTCTCGCTTCTAGAATAGCACCTTCTTGTACTTTCTTCTTCATACGCATCAGCTCCGGGTCGGTGGCTTGAGCAACTTTAACTTTTTCTATTAAAGTTGGCTCTATGCGTATACTTGACATCATCACATGGGTCCCCGGAGTCTTGAATTCTATCTTCATCTTTTGTAAATCACAAGAAATGGGCCTTTGTGTTGACAACATCGCACTTGTTCCCGCATATGATCTTCTACTCAACGCGTCAGCTACCACGTTCGCTTTTCCAGGATGGTATTAAATAGTGTGGTCGTAATCTTTCAACAACTCGAGCCAACAACGTTACCGCATGTTGAGTTCCTTTTGGGTGAAGAAATATTTGAGGCTTTTATGGTCTGAATATATCTCCACTTTCTCTCCATATAGATAGTGCCTCCAGATCTTTAGCACAAAAACGACTATTGCCAACTCTAGATCATGAGTAGGATAATTCCTCTCATATTCTTTAAGTTGTCGCGAGGCATAGGCTATAACTTTCCCATGTTGTATGAGAACACATCCTAACCCTTTGCCCGAAGCATCGCTGTAGATAACAAATCCATCCGAACCAGATGGTATTGTCAAAACAGGTGCCGAAATGAGTCTCCTCTTAAGCTCTTGAAAACTCTTCTCACATTCCTCACTCCATACAAATTTTGTATCTTTCTGAGTCAGCTGAGTTAATGGAGTAGCGATTCGAGAAAATCCTTCCACGAATCTCTGATAATAACCAGCTAAGCCCAGAAAGCTACGTACTTTGGTCACCGTCTTCGGTTGATCCCAACTTTGTATTGCTTCAATCTTTGCCGGGTCAACAGATACTCCATGTTTTGACACCACGTGCCCAAGGAATGCTACTTCCTCAAGACAGAACTCGTATTTCTTTAACTTGGCATATAGCTTGTTTTCACGAAGCCTTTGGAGTACCAGCTTCAAATGGTGCTCATGATCTTCACGACTTTTGGAATATACGAGGATGTCATCAATAAAGACAACAACAAACTGATCCAAATATTCCTTGAATACTCGGTTCATCATATCCATGAAAGCCGCAGGAGCATTAGTCAATCCAAAAGACATGAATAAGAATTCATAATGCTTGTACCGAGTTCTGAAGGCAGTCTTTGGAATATCCTTAGTTCTATTCTTCAGCTGATGATATCCAGAACAAAGATCGATCTTTGAAAAGAATTGTGCTCCTTGCAACTGGTCAAATAGGTCATCAATGCGAGGTAGCGGATACCTATTCTTGATAATGACATGGTTTAATTCTCGGTAGTTAATACAAAGTCGCATATTCCCGTCTTTCTTCTTTACAAATAAAACAGGAGCACCCCAAGGAGATGTACTAGGACGAATGAAACCGATGTCCAACAACTCCTGTATTTGGACCTTTAACTCCTGAAGTTCAATAGGAGCCATTCAATATGGGGTTTTAGAAATGGGCTTTGTACCAGGTTCAAGGTCAATAAAGAATTTAACTTCACGTTTTGGGGGTAGACCGAGAATTTCTTCAGGAAATATGTCAGGAAATTTACTAACAACAGGAATATTATTCAAATCTGACGTGTCTTTATTCAAATCCATAATATGGGCTAAGAAAGCTTGTCATCCATTTTTCAATAAATGAATAGCTTTATTACTTGATATGATTGTGATTGATTTTAATGGTTTAGTTGATTGAATTCGTACAACAGGTTGGTTAGGAATATGAAAACTAACAACCTTACGAAAATAATCAATTTTGGCATGATGAGTAGTTAACCAATCAATCCCTAAAATCACATCAAAAGTAAGTATCTTTAAAGAGATAAGGTCAACAGGTAATGCGATGGTGCCAACTTGGATCAAACAAGATTTATAAACAGTGGATGTGATGAAAGTTTCTCCTAACGGAGTCTCCATGATAAATCAAACTCTAATTTCTCCAGGAGTTAAATTTAAATGTTGAGCACAAGGCGAGAGAGATAAATGAATGGGTAGCACCAAGATTCAGTAAGGTATAAACTTCGCAAGAATTTATGATTAGCTTACCGTGATCACCTCGTTTGGGTTCCTCACATTTTGACCACCACGACAAACGCTCTTCCAGAACAGTTGACTTTGACTTTTTTCAGGGGATGACCTTTTCGAGTCACCATCCTCATTTGGACTTGGTTTCACACATCGTATAATCTCGAAGCGATATATCCTTCTTTTCCACAATTATAATATACCTTGTACCGCTAGGCGTTTCAATGATATGTCCCTCTTTCCCAAGATTTATAGCATACTGACCGGTGGTCGTTCTCCTCCCTAGAACCGATTCTTCTCACGTCTTTGACGTCTTCGCATTGTCATTGTTGAATCTCCTCTTTTAAAATCTCCCCTACTCGCTTATTCTATTTTCATGGCCATGATTACCACCCGTGAGTGGTTACCATTTTTGTCCGTATTTTCTTTCTCATTTGGTTATCATTGTTCGACGATGGCTCACATCACCAGATATGATCCTGGTTGTGGTCCCTCGGTTAAACGTACTCATTATCTCGCTCTAATAATTGAGCCTTGTTGAAAACATCTGAATAGAGAGAAAATTTATGAGAAATGAGATATTGACGTATGTCGGGTTTCAAACCTCTCAGAAACATCCGCGTCATACGTTCCTCATTCTCCACCAAATGAGGTGCAAACTTGGATAACTCTGCAAACTTTGCCTCGTACTGGGACACCGTCATGTTGTTTTTGTTAGGTTTGTAATATTCAAGAACGCAATCAAATTGCAAAAAGTGCGGAAACGTGTAAAAATCAGAGTTTAAAAATTTTACAAACCATATACCCGGATCACCCTTTATGCACAATTATTAATTAAACGAAAAAGATGAATAAGAAACATACCCTTGAAGATCCGAGCTTCCTCGTGTACAAGTTCACCTCCAATCCTTTTTCGCGTTCAACTTGAATCCACCGGGTTTGGTTCCTTCCTTTGATCAACGTTAGCCACCCAAATGTTTAGCCTCTAGAGGTGATCCACCAAGGAAAAAGAATTTTCAAGAAGAAGGGGTATTGGCTCAAACCCTAGTTTTTCCTATCTCTTTAGAAAAGGCGTACTCTCCCAACTATTGGAAATATTACGTATGTTGTAAAAGTCAACAACCTCTACACCCATAATAAGACTCCTCTTATTTATAGATGTGGGCAACCCACCTTAACAATTAAGGAATTGGGATTTATTTAATTAATTAAATTCTTTTAATTAATTAAGCTCCCTAATCTTATTAGGGATAATTAATTAAACTCCTTTAACTAATTTTCCTTCCTAATCCAATTAGGAATAAATGAGAGTACTTATATTAAATTAATTCCTAAACTCTTTTAGAAATTAAAATAATAATAATTGTAATAATATTAATAAGACTCCTCTTATTAATTTATATTTAATATTTCTAAAATATTAAATAATAAATATTAAGCTATTTAATTTATTCTATCACCATAGATTAAATTAAATATACATAACATATTATTACGATTATGCCACTAACTTCTTAAATAATTATTCTTCCTTTTATGGTGTGACCCTTTAGGTTCTCCATATTAAACCTATTGTGAATAAATCAATTAGAACAATTCTAATCTTATTTAAATAAATAAATTAAATAATTAATTTATTTAAATAAATAATATTTATTCTACAATAGGGATAAGCCTCCTTAGCGATCAACGACTTTCCAGATAATATAGATTTCAACATTAATCATAAAAGAACCTTTGAGTAAATAGTTACCGTACAATTCAATCCTTCCACCATACAATGTCCCAATTAAATATAAGACATGAAATTACTGTCAAGTCTTATTTTATTTAATTATATGTATTTCGATCCTTAAATGCACAACACCAAATAATGCAAATTAGAAACTCCTTTCTAATTTCATTCTGCCATGGCCAAGGACTACTGGGTTGTCATTTATCGAATCACATAGACATTTTTCTTCTTTTAATAAGTGATAGATTCTTTATTGATCATACATTATCTCCATGTACAACTTATTATACCCAAGCATACCCTTTGATATACCCTAAGGGTCTTAAGGAATAAGTCAAAGTATAACTCATCATACACAAGATACTATGACGATCTCAAGTCCAAGGATCACTCAGACTACTATCACTACAGAATTCCTATTGACAGCAAGTAAAACTCCATTAGGTATTCCTTAGCGAGCCAACGCTCAAAGTGAACTTATTCTCTAATAAGCACCTACATACTTGCTTTAGTGTCTCCACACAAATGATCATGAGATCAATCATTCTCATCTAATGAAAAGAAAACGATGTACCAATCTATCCCGGATTCACTAATCCCCAATTTAGTAATCCAATGATTGGGAACTATTTTAGTTTTAAGCTTTCTAAGAATTTAGATCTCATTAGAATGATGATCATCATTATTCTAAAAGCATTGCTTAAAACTACGGGTTATCACATATTATAAAACAAAGATCATGTAGATAATTAAAAGCCTTTAATAAATTAATACTTTTATTAATAAATGAATAAGATTGTTACAAAGTATATGCTTTATCATCAAACATGATGATGGCTTTGTGCATACTACTTTCAATCTCCCACTTGCACTAAAGCCAATCGCCATTGTATCTTATATTCTTCTTCTCTAAGTGACAATTATTACTGGCATTGTTGGATAAGCTTTTAGTTAATTGATATGTAATGTTGTTCTTGAGAGTCCACCATCTCTATAGTGATTTCCCATCTTCGATGATTCTTATAATCAAATGAAAGTGCCACAACACATGTTTAGATCCAAGATGAGACTTAGGAACTATTCCTAGTTCGTAATGAACTTTTAATCCAAACAATCAACTTGCGACTTCATTTATAGCTATATACTTTGTCTTTATCACTAAACCAAAGAACTCTTTCTTTGTTTGGAACCTTTCCAATTCACTCGCACCACCGCTCAAGATAACGCTTTACCTTAAAGTGGATTTTTTTTTCATCTTGGTCTGTCTAAAAAACTTGAGTCTGTTAAGCCCTCTAGTTTTAATTTAGACCCACCATGAATATGATCACATCCTTAGTGCTTGGTTAAGCACTTTAAGATGTTTTTCAACGACTCATAGTGAATTTCTCCATAATATGACTGATCAACATCAGGTCTCGTACATTTCATTGCATGCATGATTGTCACTCATGCGACCTCTCTTTTCAGGAGTCTGTGGGGACTATTAAGAGAGATACACTCCATAGCTCATCGACATGAGACACATCTTGGAGTTTTCCATGCTAAATGACTTTAGCATCAAATGAATATATGTTCCTTGGGTTAAGTCGAGCATCCTCTTAAATCTATCTATATAGATTTATATCCCCAATTAAGATACTCTTCCAAATCATTCATGGAGGAATGTTTAGACAACTTTATCTTTTCTGATTGTAGCATTGATAAGTTATTCCTCATCCGTAGTATATCAACATATAATACTAGAAATTTCACGACGCTCCCACTGACCCTTTTGTACACACTAGAAGTCTTACCTCATCGAATGTAACTCGGATCATCATCTTTCATGATGTGTACTCTCATCATCATCATCCATGATGAATCCATACCTCCTAGGTATCTTTGGTACTATTCCAGATTTACGATTCATTTGTGGTACAATAGGTCTATCTATAGGTTCCTCTTACTTGACTTATAGTATTTTGTGGTTCTTGAACTCTTCAAGATCTATTATCCTCCCACTAGCCCCTTTTAATGATAAACACCTTTATCTTAGAAGGCAGCGTGTTTCGTAACAATCACCTTTTGCTAAGTAGAATTATAGAACATATACCCTAAACTTACTTTAGGATGTCCCACAAATCTGTACATGTCAAATCTTGTCCCAAGCTTATCCTTTGAAACCTTTTCACATAAGTTAGACAACCCTTATCTTAACATACTTAAGATTAGGAATCCTCCTATCCATAACTTTTATGGAGTCTTAAATGGATTTTGAGGTTACTTTTTTCGTAGATATGCACCATTTCTAGGGCATGATCCTGAAGGATCTTTGGAATGTCGGTAAAATAATTTTGGACCGCACCATGTCCAACAAGGTACGATTTTTTTCATTCAGATACATCAATCAATTATCACAGATCGGGATGTGTCCATTATGAGAAAACCATTTGAGATGATCTAGAAACTTTTGCACAAGTATTTATTCCTTGATCCGATCAAAGAATCCTAATATTTTGCCAATTTGTTTCACTTTTGAATTCTTTGAACCTTTCAAATAATTCACACTTGTATTTCATAAATACACACATTCAACTCTTTGAATGATCATCTCCTTTTCTTATACTAGTTTGTTCAATTTGCAAAATATATTTTCACGTAAGTCAAGTATACAAAATGCATTAAGTAATATTCCATTCTATACAAAATATTATTATTATAAATAGAACAACAATTGTTCTTAATTATAATACCAAAAATTTTATTGTTCAACAACAAAATAGAAATAATATTTCTAACAAGAACTGAAATACAATAACAACTTATCGACTTAATAGATTTTCCCATAGGCATTGCTAAACTATAAGTTTCTATGGCTAATGTAGCAACCTTTGCTTCATTTCCCACACATAGGATTACTTATCTATGTTCAACTTTTCCACTCGCTTGGTCCCTTCATAAATCTATATTTATGATAACCAAAATCAGTATCCAATACCCAAGTAGAACCTCGACTTAAAGAAAATTTATTTAAATCATGAACAAAATTGTATTTGTAAATCAAACTTCACTAAGCTTCTTTTGGTTAGCCTCGCAAGATACTTCTCGCAGTTTCTTTCCAGTGTCCAGGCTTATTGCAGTGGAAGCAAACTCCTTTGCTATCCATATCGCTTTTGTTCTTAGTATCCTTTGTTTACGCCTTTCTGTTTACCTTCTTTGAATCATTCTTCTTTTCGGAAGATCCTTTGGCCCCTACCAGTAAGACTTAATCTTTCTTGGTTGGAATGTGACTCTCAACATTTTTCAACATGTTAAGAAAATCGTGAAGTCGATATCTAGCTTGTTCATATGAAAAATTCACAACAATTGTGAAAGGAGTCCCGGAGTGAGTGCAAGATCAAATCTTGGCTCAACTCTCCATCCATGACAAAACCAGGTTGTCCTAATTGATCAATCAAATTGATTATGTTAAGAACTTTTGTCTCAGCATTTATAGTGCCATTGGCCATTCTAGATCGGAAGAGCTCCTTAGATATCTCGATATCTATCGGCCCTACTTTCTTCACCATCAACTACTTGATGTGTAAGGAATATAGTAGAGCATCCATAGTTTCATCTTGACATCAAGCTCGTTACTCATGGATGCGAGTATGATGCATTGAGCCAATCGTGCATCATCTTGCCACTTTCTAAAAGTAGCAATCTCTTCCTCAGAGGCATTATCTCGCAACCATTGAGGATGGATAAGCGACAAGACATAAGATAACTTTTCAACCTATGAGAACTATTCTCAAATTCCTTAACCAATCCGTTTAATTTGGCCCGGTTAATTTAGCATCTAATATGCTTCGCAGATGATAGTAATTTTAGACATTGTAAAATTCGTAAATGAATTTGTAATTAACAATATTTTAACATACATTCTTTTTATTAATTACCAAAATAATTTAGGTCTTGTTTTAAATTGGTATCTCCACTATTTTCTTCAAACTATATTACCTCAATATATATAGTTCGACAAAATCTAATTAAAGATCTGCTAGTGAGAATAAGGATCCCATTTAAAATGTATATAGCCTTGTGGTGACACAACAAACTATATATAAATAAATAGGTAGACAACTTTTGTCAATTACATCAACTATGCAACTCCTTTTCTTTTGCCTCTTAGATTATTTTGATCAAGTGGTGGCACATCCGAATCAAAATTATCCAAGTTAAGTCCGACCTAGCACTCCATATATTCAAAAAAGAAAAATATCATCCTTGTGGTGACACAACAAAATAATATTGTTCAATTTTCTTTATAAGCATCAAATGTGATAAATTAACATCTTAAATACTTAATACTTGCCTTGTGGTGACACAACAAACTCATATTAAATATTTAATACTCTATTAATTTTATCATGCTAGAAGGCTGACGTTCGATATTCCAAATATCTTTGAACGCTTAGGACTTAATATAAAAATTTGAGGGTTTGTTATTAAAATGTCTCATCTTGTTTAATACGCATGCACATATATATATATATAAATAACGCATAATATATTAATGAACATGCGAAGCATGTTTGCATAATATATATATATATATATAGTATAAGCATGCACATATAGAATACTATATTCTACCGGATTGATTATGGACTTTTATTCTAGTTTGGTTCACTAGAGCCACCAAGTGAACAAAAGGTCAAACCCCCAGGGTGCAAGAAATAATATTTAAATATAACTATTACATTTAAACCGGGCTCCATTACAAACGGGTCTTCAAGCGCTCCTTGTTCCTCGATCTCCAATTCTTCAAAATTAATTCTAACAATTCCTATTACAAACTATTTAAAATAAATAGAAACCTTGATCGTGAATAAGGGAAGTACATAGGAGGAAGATAGAATTTACATTAAGAAAAAATTAGAGAAGACGAGGTACGCAGTAACCCCATTTAATAAAACACATACATTCATGCATCCAACTAAAATAAAATCCAATCACATTTGGTCAATAGTCCATAATCAATCCCATTTATTATCATACATATCACCATACGCATCAATAAATAACATTCATATCATGAATAATAAACATTCAATATATATATTGATATCATTTAATGGGCAAATTTAGTTAGTATAAAATCTAATTTTGAATCAAAATAAACTCCTTTATTTCAATCCAAATATAAATCAAAATAAAACTATTTTATTTTAATTTATCCAATTTTGAATAAAATAAACTATTTTATTTTAATCAAAATCTTTAATCAAAATAAACTCCTTTATTTTAATTAATTATAGAATCCAATTCCATGTAGCAAAAAAAAAAAATTATTAAAGGAAACACTAATTTTCTTTCCTATTTACAAATAAATACTTTTATTTTGAATAATATGAAATCTTATTTCATATCTAAATAAACTCCTTTATTTAAGGAAATTAGGATTCTCTTTCCTATTCACAAATAAACTCTTTTATTTTGAATAATATGAAATCTTATTTCATATCTAAATAAACTCCTTTATTTAAGGAAATATGGAATACAATTTCAACTCCAATTAGTTATCATGGAATCCAATTCCAACTCTAATTAGTTAGCATGAAATTTAATTTTAAAATTAAAATAAACTCTTTTATTTTAATATTAAAATAAACCTTTATTTTAAGATTAAGATAATTTTTTTATTTTAATTATAAAATAATTGAGAATATATATATATATATATATATATATAAACCGTTAATTAGATTATATATATATAAGTAAATGAATCCTACCAAATAATTTGGTAATATCATATATTATACATGAAGCTTTGATTCCTTTTAAAAAATAAAATAAAATTAGGTAATATCATACATATGTATGATTACCACTTTGATATATTACCTATATTATATATATATATATATAATCTTTTAAGGGGAGCTTGTCACGTGGAGGCATAGCAGCATGAAGAGAGAAAAAAAATCGCTATTTTCAAAAACCGTTTGCAACAGATTGCGATTTTTTTTTTATACAATAAAATTATGCCCAATTAAATTGTTCTAAACACATATCAATATACATATCAAATTAAAACAATTAATAATTCGCATAAAGGTTTTGGCTCGATGCCCTTCGTTAGGTTTGTAATATTCAAGAACGCAATCAAATTGCAAAAGTGCGAAAACGTAAAAATCGGAGTTTAAAATTTTACAAACCATATACCCGGATCACCCTTAATGCACAATTATTAATTAAAAAAAAGATGAATAAAAACATACCTTGAAGATCCGAAAGCTTCCTCGTGTACAAGTTCACCTCCAATCCTTTTCGCTCAACTTGAATCCACCGGGTTTGGTTCCTTCCTTTCGATCAACGTTAGCCACCCAAATGTTTGGCCTCTAGAGGTGATCCACCAAGGAAAAAGAATTTTCAAGAAGAAGGGATATTGGCTCAAACCCTAGTTTTTCCTATCTCTATAGAAAAGGCGTACTCTCCCAACTATTGGAAAAATTACGTATGTTGTAAAAGTCAACAACCTCTACACCCATAATAAGACTCCTCTTATTTATAGATGTGGGCAACCCACCTTAACAATTAAGGAATTGAGATTTATTTAATTAATTAAATTCTTTTAATTAATTAAGCTCCCTAATCTTATTAGGGATAATTAATTAAACTCCTTTAACTAATTTTTCTTCCTAATCCAATTAGGAATAAATGAGAGTACTTATATTAAATTAATTCCTAAACTCTTTTAGAAATTAAAATAATAATAATTGTAATAATATTAATAAGACTCCTCTTATTAATTTATATTTAATATTTCTAAAATATTAAATAATAAATATTAAGCTATTTAATTTATTCTATTACCATAGATTAAATTAAATATACATAAACATATTATTACGATTATGCCATTAACTTCTTAAATAATTATTCTTCCTTTTATGGTGTGACCCTTTAGGTTCTCCATATTAAAACCTATTGTGAATAAATCAATTAGAACAATTCTAATCTTATTTAAATAAATAAATTAAACAATTAATTTATTTAAATAAATAATATTTATTCTACAATAGGGATAAGCCTCCCTAGCGATCAACGACTTTCCAGATAATATAGATTTCAACATTAATCATAAAAGAACCTTTGAGTAAATAGTTACCATATAATTCAATCCTTCCACCATACAATGTCCCAATTAAATATAAGACATGGAATTACTGTCAAGTCTTATTTTATTTAATTATATGTATTTCGATCCTTAAATGCACAACACCAAATAATGCAAATTAGAAACTCCTTTCTAATTTCATTCTGCCTTGGCCAAGGACTACCGGGTTGTCATTTATCGAATCACATAGGACATTTCTCTTCTTTTAATAGAAGTGGTAGATTCTTTATTGATCATACATTATCTCCATGTACAACTTATTATACCCAAGCATACCTTTGATATACCCTAAGGGTCTTAAGGAATAAGTCAAAGTATAACTCATCATACACAAGATACTATGATGATCTCAAGTCCAAGGATCACTTGTACTTACTATCACTACAGAATTCCTATTGACGAACAAGTAAAACTCCATTAGGTATTCCTTAGCGAGCCAACGTTCAAAATGAACTTATTCTCTAATAAGCACCTACATACTTGCTTTTAGTGTCTCCACACAAATGATCATGAGATCAATCATCCTCATCCAATGAGCAAGCAACGTATGTACCAATCTATCCGGATTCACTAATCCCCAATTTAGTAATCCAATGATTGGGAACTATTTTAGTTTTAAGCTTTCTAAGAATTTAGATCTCATTAGAATGATGATCATCATTATTCTAAAAGCATTGCTTAAAACTATGGGGTTATCACATATTATAAAACAGCATCATGTAGATAATTAAAAGCCTTTAATAAATTAATACTTTTTATTAATAAATGAATAAGATTGTTACAAAGTATATGCTTTATCATCAAACATGATTGGCTTGTGTGCATACTACTTTCAGTTTTGTTCCAATCTAATAAACTCCACTTCCTTCATATGAGGTAAACTTTCAGGAAAGTACTTGTCATTGAACAGTTTCTGAAACATCTCCCAAGACATGGTGAGTGTGGCTGGATGGGTACGCTTCATAGATTCCCACCAGTAATCGGCCTCATTATAGAACATAAAGGTGGCGAATGGAACCTTTTGTTCCTCAGTGCATCCCAAGACATCAAATATCTTGGTAATTTGTTTGACCTACGTTTCTGCCTTAATCGGATCCGGCTTTCCCCAGAATTCTGGTGGTCCCAACTCTTTGAACTGTTTGGTTGTGATGACAACCGATGCGTTATTATCATTTCCACCTGTATTTTGTGTACGAAGTCTCCTCGTCGATTTTGCATGAAGCGCAAAAAAGCTTCTAAACATCTAAATCGCTCATCGTCCGCTTTCGGTGGTATTGTTTACGGGGAGGAACATTGTTTACTGCTGCTTGCGTTCTCCGCATTGGTGAGTAAAGGTGTCTCCACGGTCTCATTTACTTCACTGTTAACATTCTCAGTCGACATTCTCAAATACTTCCATAAAACAAGGGTTAATTAAAGAAATCAACATATCACATAATATCCCTATATACTGACTAACCAACAAATAAGCTTAGGTAAGACACACTAGCGAAGGTTTTACTCATCTCTCCCCTCCTTGTTCTATTCCCCGATCTCTGCCAGAGATCATATACCTAAGCTCTGATACCAAATGTGATGCCCCCAAAATAGGTATACATCACCCATTTTTAGTCGTCAATAACATGGTACAGAAACAATTAGAACTTTATTAATACAACATATAAACTGTGAGTTTAAATACAAATATTGTCTTCTAGACAATATCCACACTCAAATAAGTCCTCATTACAATTATTGATACATTATTTTACAAAAATGGTGAGGACTACGAAAACAACTTTCTAGAACCATCATTCCACACCCCGACTAGAACTCGTTACATTCTCGCCTCCTAAGAAGAAAAATGGAACAAAAAGAAAAAGGGTGAGCTCAACTAGCCCAGTAAAAAATATTATGACTAAGATAATATAGAAAAAATTATCGTTAGTCTTAAACATGGAAAAATCTGATAAAATACAATAGACAACAAGTTTCAGATCAATATATTTGCAGCGAAAATAATAATTCATAGATGAGTTATGTAGAGAATGAAATCTACTATAATATATGAATTTAAAAGTCCATCATCATTATTTTATCCCTGTAACATCAATCAATATAGATCTTGAATCAAATATTCATCTTTGCACTACAGGCCAAAGATATGCATCAGTCGGTCATGTTCATCTCAACACCTGTACATCTTTGCACTACAGGCCAAAGATAATCATCAAAAATTCATTCATCTTTGCACTACAAGTCAAAGATATTCAGTAATATCATCATTTAGGACTGAGGATGATGAAAAATATTTTAAAGAATACGAATCCAGTGAAACAAAAGAACAAATATTAAGGATTCATACTTTAAGCAGTCCAAGTTCAAAAATACTACATAAATAACCATAGTGAAGTAAAATTCAAGAATAATCAAAACATGGATACAATCAAAGCTAGTATCCATAATCGATATTTTGGAAAAAAAGCAAAATTTTAATTTTTCTGTGAATAGTGCCGTATTCGTGAATAATGTCGTATACGTGAATAGTGCCGTATACGTGAATAGTAACCCTGACACTAAAAGAGAAGAATTTCACAAGAAAAATCTTACCAATAATCTGGCATAATGATATTAGAAGAAATAATATCATTTTAAAAAAAAATAACATCCCTTACCTCCAAAAAGACAGTACTTCTGACTGAAATACTAGATATAGTGTTGAAGGAACTTGCACTATATAGCAACACTCAAAGTATAATAATTCTCACAAGAATATGCTCGATAATATAGAGAGAGAAAACTTTAGTTTCTGGTGTGATTTTTAATTCTAACCGAAAATGCTTAGAACACCAAAGCAGAAAATTTAATATAATATTAATATACTTTTCTTAATTTCCTTAGCAGCCTTCTTTGGTCAAAAACATCAGCCACCATCTCACCAAATGTCACAAAAACGTTTTTGTTAATAAAATCATTTAAAACTCCAAAAATCAATTCAGACCCGAAATACCAAAACTTCAATAATTCACAATAAATAGCCCTTTTATCAGAAAAATTTGAATCTTGTGTCCATTTCATAGGAAATTCAATTGTCTACAACTTTATAAGTTTAAGTTTTTCCAAATTCCAAGCAGAAGTTGACCGAAATCCACATACGGACGATTTTACAGGCTATAATCAAATTTCAGTCAAGAAATGGGCCACAAACATGTTTAACATGTTTTAAATATTTTTAGTAACAAAAATACTCCTCCTCATCATATACTCATATATCCCACATTCATTGTAAAGAAATATCACCATTATTATATTATTAAAATATAATAATATATTTAAATGAATTATTTATCAGAAAAGATAAAATATCAATTTTTCAACAATTGTCACTTTAAAATTTTCTCCATCTATATCCACATAAAATGAATATTTTCCTTATCATATAATTCAATAATTAATTATTCACAAATAATATTACAGAATCACAATCATCGCAACCAGTAGCTCCTCAGAAAGGGGCTTTCAATAAGGATTTCTCTCATCAAGCGTAATTAGGTGACCAAACCTCTCCTTGACGTAACTTTCTAAACATTGCCAATAATGTTATCTAATAATATTATTCAAATAATATAAATTATTGATCCGATAATGAAAAATACCGTGTAGTGACAATTATTCAAAACAACAACAATATAAAATATCAATGTAGCAATTATTGAATCAATAAAATAAAATATTAAACGGTAATTCTTCGTAATAATTATTGAGTAGTGCTTTCACGTAAGAATCAATAATTGGTGCAATCATCGTGTCTTCTTGTGTTTTAACCACCGGTATTCTAACGAAAGATAATTGGTGAATAACTACGCCATTATTTATAAATAACTTATTTTTGTCGTTTTTCTTCATACAATCGCTTTCCGTTATGGGGCTCTACACAAAATTTGCTGGCAGTCGCATTTAATATTTCCGACAAAGAAGAATATTCCACGACCAAAATAATATTCCCCGACAACAATAAATATTTTATAACCACTTGCTTATTTGAAATATTTGCGCATTTTACCCATAACTAACCACATTAATCAAATCAACCCTTACTATTTCAAAATAATAAATAGAGGAAATTCAATTTCATTAATAATAAGTTGGGGTCTTACAGAATATCCTAGCTCGACTGCTGCAATTTGACTGGGCATTTGGATAGGGTGCTTAATACTTTGCTTATCTTTACCAAGCCCTTGTCCAGGTTGATGACCCAATAACATCATTTCTTGAGTGGCCGACATAACCTCATTAGAAATCTTGGGTACGGGAAGTGGCGCTCCAATAGAATGGTATTGCGTATTACTCACTTCCGAGTATAGGCGGCCTCGGTTCAACTTCGAATTGAAGGCGATAATTGGTAGAGTTCCTTGTTCGGGACATTCCGGCTCGCCGTTGATGCGATGACTGATCGTTGTTGATAATGTATTTGAGTTGTTGATGTAAGGTGGAGGAAACTCCACCATGTGTATCCATGGCCTCCCCAATAACAGGTTGTATCCTGAGTCTATCTTGAGGACGTGGAAAGATACATTGAATGTATTTGGACCAATCTCAATTGGAAATTTAATCTTTCCAATGGAATTTTGTCGGGATCCATCAAAAGCTCTGATGACCGTATGACTACTTTGGATCCGCTTGAGTTTGATATTCATCTTCACCAAGGTGGCATAAGGACAGATATTTAGAGATGAGCCTCCATCTATCAAAACTCCAGCTAGCATGTACCCAGAAGATAAAACTGCAATATGTAGAGGCTTGCAATGACCGGTCCCTTCGGGAGGTATGTCCTCATCAGTGAAGGATATCACATTGTTGTTGAAAATGTGATCAACCAAATGTTGAAATTTTTCCACATCCACTGATTTTGGCAAGTAGGCTTCTTCCAAAACCTTCAGTAAGATCTTCCGATGATCTTTAGAAGAGAAAACCAAGTCCAGTATTGAAATCTGGTGTGGAGCTTCTCGCAAGCTTAAAACCACTTTGGCTTCATTGTGGCCCATACTGCGGAGGAATTTTTCAATCTTCTCCATGGGCAACTTCTTCTTTGCTTCGCATGTAGGTTTAATAACCCGTTGAGGAAGATACAGTGGATTTTCCTTCTACACTATAACAGTAGTATGAGACGTGGATCCTTCAGCTTCTCCATAATTCCATGGAACTTTGTGTAAGCTTACAACAGGATATTGTGGTCTGAAAGATAAAGAAATTGGCTCTGGTGTGGCCACTTTCAAAGGATTGTCAGCTCCTTTGAGTTGAATTGGTTGTATGGAAAATACTTTGACAGTCTCATCATCCACTTCGGATATAACTGCTACTGATTCCTTCCATTTGTAGGACATGCATTCCCACCCTTGAGTTGTACAGTGTAATCATCTGCTATTTGTAGGACACCGCTATCAATAAGATTCTGAATGAGATGACAGAGTGCCCAACATTCTTCTGTGCTGTGACCACGAGAATGTGAACGATATTAACACACTTCATCAGAATTAAACCGTCCTGAACGGGGATTGATTGGAGGGAGAAGGAAGGTAATTCTTCCTTCGTTGATCAACATCTGCAGTATCTCCTCCATAGATTGGCCCAAATAGGTAAATTCCCTCTGATTGGTAAAATCCCGACGGGCTTTAGCATTTGCTCTCTTCGCAACCTTATCCTCCATAGCTTCGCTTTCTGAAGGTGGTGAGGAAGCATTCATAACAAAAGGAAGGAGATAGGCATGTACCTGCCTGATTAATTGGCGTGTGACTTGATGTTGGTGGGTCACCAGTTCTGCCAATTGCTCAATTTGTTTGCAAAGAGCTTTCATCTTTCGTTCCATGGTAAACTGGAACTTTGCATAATCCCATCTGTCAACACTGTCTTTGATGGGTTGGGATGATTCGCCATTAGAATTGGAACCATGGCAAAGGTCTAATCACCGATCGTATTAACCTCTTCTTCTTTGTGTTGAGGAAGAGGGTTGTCTTACACATGAGGTTGATCTGCGGTTTGGTGACCACGATCTCACCGTTGTCTATTAGATCTTGAATCTTGTGTTTCAAGGCCCAACAATCTTGAGTATCATGTCCGGTGTCTCGGCATGATAAACACACTTCCGAGTAGCATTAAAACCCCTCCCATTAGGGTTGGCTGGTGGAAGAAGATGTGTAATTTTCTTCTGAGCAGTCAGAAGAGCAAGAATATTCTCGAGCGAGTCCCCTAAGGGTGTGAACGTTCGAGGTCACTTTACTTCTCCACTTTTAGGCAATGGAGGGTTTGAAGATTGTGCTGGAAAAGGGGAGTAGTTTCTCCTCTTCATAGGCATGCTTTGATTGCCTTTTTGTCCTTGTAGTATCAAGGAAACATCCTCCTCTTTCTTTTTATGGACCCTTCGGGGGTTGTTTCCATAAGATCCGAACTGGATGTGCTCAGCAACAGCTTTAAGAGCGGCTAGGTCTTGAATCTTAACGGACTTCAATCCCATCTCAGCCATCTCTCCGTGCTTGATCATTTTAGAGAATGGTTTGCCAATACCAGCTAGAACTCTTTCATAGAAAGGAGCTTCCTGTACATCTATGAAAGTCATGACCATTTCTGAGTCTATCATGGAATGAATAACTTGAGCAGCAAGGCGCCTCCACCTTTGTGCATACTCTCTAAATGACTCATTAGACTATTTCTTGACCTTGGTGATTTGATACCGGTCAGGAGCCATCTGAGATTGAAAACTTTATTGAGTGAGGAAGTTGTGAGCCAGCTCTTCCCATCTATGGATCTTTGAGTTGTCTAATCTGGTATACCATGAACGGGCTTCTCCAAATGGACTTTTCTAAAACAAATTGATTCGAGCTTTTCATTTTTCAGATAAGATCCGAGTTCTCCAATGAACACCTTTAAATGTGTATAAGGATCCCCTAATCCGTCATATTTCTCAAAATCAGGGTCTTGAATTTTCACGGATAATAAACACTGTGAAATATGCAAAGGTCTCAGATATGAAACACTGCCATGTGTTCCAATCCCTTTGAGAACACGAATAGTTTCTTCCATTTGAAGGACCTTCTTCCTGATATCACCGGTGTCTGGATCTCTTTTGAGATGGGTTTTTTCAGGGTCTTTGTGGGTCGTATCCAACTGAGGTTCTGGAATTGTCTTTTCCAGGCCTTGAACTCCTCCTTGTGTAGAGGATTCTGTATGTGTAGGTATCTTCATACCCTGAGTGGACTGGTGCAATTCTTTCAGTAGAACAGCCAAGTCTGTAATTTGTTTACTCAATCCATCAAATTCTTCTCGGGAAACAAAGATTAGACCGATGGTCAAGAAGACATGAATGATCGTGAGCTGTGGCCTTTTGGATTTTTGAGTGTAATGTGCCCAATTGCTTCCCCTATATGAGACTTGCATAGTTTAGTCTTAGGGTAATGTAAATGTTATCATAACATGTCCATTTAGGAATTTTTGTCCTGCAAAACCCGGTTGTTAATTGATAACATGCATGCATTACGGATATTCTTCATATTTTCCATTACATATGGATGAACATGGAATAAAATTACAAGTAAATGCATTTACAAGTAATTGAAAATGGAAAGTATGAAGAGACTTTCCTCGCGTTTGGTTTATCGAGAGGTTGACCTATCTTAGGGTTACTCTCATGGCTTTTTGGCATGAAGCTTCCCGTGATCATCGCAATTTACTTGACGGAAGTTAATCTGGTCTTTCAATTTGGGAGTTAACTGGTGGTGCCTTTTCCGAGCCTCGCTAGAATTATTCTTCCTGCGAGTCTAGTAATTAAACACCGACAGGATAGATTCACATACAACGTGTCTTACCGTTTATGCAAAATGATGACATGTGAGAAGCACTAATATCACAGATAGATATTTAGCAGTGCAATAAATAAAAATGCATTCGTACACATTCATCAGAAATGTAAATGCAACATTCACACATAAGCATATAACAATTTTGAAAAGCTTGTAATAGCGGCTTAAACCCTCTTCATCGAGAGTCCAAAGAAAGTCGCCACCTGTCGACGTCGGGATTTTTGAGTGTCCCTTTTCGTTACTTGTTCTTTGGTGTTCTCATGTTAATGTGAGATTTGTTTGAAAAAACAAGTGAAAAAGGTCTAACATGTATAATGTCGACGATTTGACTTTAAGAGTCTCCAGTTGGTGTATTTAACTGGTTGCACCAACGCAATCGAAAAGGTTTGCACATTGACCCAGTGATTTGACACTGCTAGACGGGTCCATGAAACCGAGATTTATTTTAGATCCGGGGGCTTGATTATGTGGAGGGAAGGTGTTAGGCACCCCCCGACATCCGTGTTACCACGATGACTGGCACTTTTCAAAGAAACTGTTATATGAATGTGTGTGTGTGTGTGTGTGTGGATCAATGTGCAATTATTTGGAAGTAGTGTTGTACCTCGTTCGCACCTATATACATAGAGTTTGAATTTATAGAAAAAATCAGTTTTAAACAAGATATAGCAATGACGTTTTGTAAAAGAGGTTTTTCAAACCCTATGCTCAATAGTAATTGAGGCCTTTGATACTTTCATTTTATTATTAAATGTTGAAACATTTGCTTTTATTTTGAGATTTTAGCATTCTAGAAAATAATATGAAGCATTCTAGCAGAAAATCAAGGAAATACACCTTTGTAAAATAATGTACAAACTTTCAATTGAAACCATCATGAAGACAAATCTAGATTCGATGGTGAATCTGTGATCATCGTGACCCATTCTAAGCAAGGAAAAGCGATATAAGGCATACAACCACATATAGCGATGAGGCATACAACGACAAGCAGTCAATCTCGGATGTAACCACGAGAAGCGTCGCTTTCGCTCAAGCCGCGATAACCCGGTGAGAGTCAAAGCGTCGTCTTACGGCCTCGGCGTTTTCTCTCACAAGATGATATCGTAGCATACCAACAAGTAGTCCAATCTCAGATGTAACCCTGAGCAACGTCTACTTTTAACTCAAACCGGTGATAACCCCGGCGAAGAGTCAAACGTCATCTCGTCTCTTCAACACCTGCGCGTCGTCTCAACACTTCATACATACATACATCCAACAATGTCCCACAAGAACCGAGGAGTTACAATCCCAAGTGACTATTATGCGTGGCAGTACTTTGCATAGAATTTGAAGCTTGAAGACCATGGGCATAGACCCCTCTTCTTGATTTCGTACAACCTCTAATCCATGTCATTGCGTAACTCTCGACACAAGCGGTCCGAAGGTCAGATATACCTCGTTCGGATGCTCAGATTGAAGTTCTATAAGTTCGAGCGGACATTACAGTGCATGAGTGCCGCGTCTTGAGACAACCCAAGGACCATGAGGCTCTCGGATGCACCACGACATTTGCCGGTACAACTGTGGTATTGCAGTGTAGCAGTGTACACTGCGGTCATCCGTCTATAAATATGAGCCTTAGGGTTAGCCATTTGAAGAAGAGAAGGAGAGGAAAAGGCGAGGAAGCCCTGTCCATTTTACTCTGTATACACATCTTTTGAGTGTTTCCTCATCTTTAAACATTTGTTAGCTCACATATAGCTATCTTTTATCCGGTGAAAGTCGAAAGTGTTTATCCATTTAAAGTCAGAAGTTCTACATTGGCGTTTCGGCTTGTAAGCCTTCTCACATTATATAAAGCCTTCTTCTCATATTAGCACACACTGTTATACACATTGAGAGTCGTTGTTGTGCGTTTGCTCGGACTTTGATCCGTGGTTTTTCATTCTCTGTCAGATATATATACTTATATATGTATATATTTCATATATGGACTAAAATTATCGAGTTATGCCTCGATTGAGCCTGAACTTGATGCAGGAGCGTTTATTGCTTTTTATATATATATATATACTTATATATATAATTGTTGTCGACATATATCCGATGAGCCCGGATTTACATCCGGTCGTATGTTTATCGCTTTATATATATATATACTTATATATATATAATCATTGTTGTCGGACATATCCGATGAGCCTGGATTCACATCCGGTCGTTCATCGCTTTTATAAATATATCTCGCATATATATATTTACGCTTCATTAGGCATGGAGTTTACTTATGCCTTTTTTTTTTTTATTTACATTTCGTCCCGCCTCGGAGTTTACTTCAGTAGCAGCTTGATCGCTTTTACAACTTTATTTATATTTCGTTTTTCTCGAGTTTACTGCAGTGTAGATTGATTGCTTTTATGTTTTTTATTTACATTTTGTCCCACCCGGAGTTTACTTTGTGGTGGTTGATTATGTCTATATATATATATATATATATATATATATATATATATATATATATATATATATCGCTTTTATATATTTACATTTCGATCCCCACGGAGTTGCTTCGTGGTGGTTGATCGTGTATATATATATATATATATATATATATATATATATACATAATCAACCACCACAAAGTAAACTCCTGTGGGACAAAATGTAAATAAAGTCGTAAAAGCAATCAAATCGCCAATAAGTAAACTCCTGTGAAAGATTTAAATATAAATAAAGTTGTAAAAGTTTATCAATCGCTACGTAAGTAAACCTGTGCAGACGTAAATGTAAATAAAGTCGTAAAAGGTCGCTAAGTAAACTCCATGCCCCGATGTAAACGTAAATATATATATGTACGTATATATTTATAAAGCAAAGAACGACCGGATGTGAATCTGTGCTCATCTGATACGTCTGACAATGCTTATATATATATATATATATATATATAAAGCAAGAAACGACCGGATGTAAATCTGTGCTCATCTGATATGTCCGACAACAATTATATATATATATATATATATATATATATATAAAAGCAATAAACGCCTGCATCAAGTTCAGGCTCAATCGAGGCATAACTCGATAATTTTAGTCCATATATTAAATATATACATATATAAGTATATATATACGCATGTAATGAAAACCACGGATCAAGTCTGTGCAAACGCACACAACACTACTCTCAATGTGTATAATAAGGTGTGCAATATGAGAAGAAGGCTTTATATAATGTGAGAAGGCTTATGTTGAATCGCCAATGTAGACTTCTATGACTTTTAAATGGATAAACACTCTACTTTCAATTTGATAAAAGATAGCTATATGTGAGCTAACAAATGTTTAAAGATGAGGAAACACTCAAAAGATGTATACAGAGTAAAATGGATAGGGCTTTTTTCTTTTCCTCTCTCTTCTTCTTCAAATGGCTAACCCTAAGGCTCATATTTATAGACGGATGACCGCAGTACATCGCAGCAGCTCCGCAGCTTGTACTCGCACCGGGTCGTGGTGCATCCGAGCCTCATGTCCTCGCGTTGCTCAAGCACGTGCACTCATGCACCGTAATGTCCGTCAACTTATAGAACTTCAACTGAGCATCCGAACGAGGTATATCCGACCTTCTGGACCGCCTTGTCGTCGAGAGTTACGAATGACATGGATTAGAGGTCAGTACTAAATCAAGAAGAGGGTCTATGCCCACGGTCTTCAAGCTTCAAATTCTATGCAAAGTAATCGCCACGCATAATAGTCACTGGGATTGTAACTCCTGTTCTTGTGGGACATCATTGGATGTATGGATGATGAAGTGTCGAGACGACGCAGCAGTGTCAAGAGACGAGATGACGCTTGACTCTTCGCCGGGTTATCACCGGCTTGAAAGTTAAAAGACGCTGCTCGTGGTTACATCCAGATTGACTACTTGTTGGTATGCTACTTATATCATCTTGTGAGAGAAAACGCCGAGGCCAGAAGACGACGCTTTTGACTCCTCACCGGTTATCGCCGGCTTGAGCGAAAGCGACGCTTTCGTGGTTACATCCGAGATTGACCGCTGGTCAGATGCCTCACCGCCATCCGGTGGTGTGCCTGCTTGCCCGGTTAGCTCCGTCTCGAGGTATGAGTGCCTCGGCAGCAGAGGTATGAGCCTCGTCGATCGCATGTGTTTGAAACAAACAATTTAGGAGTTATCGTCGAACCGTAAAAGCATCCCTTGGGGCTATCGCATGTGTAGTGCATGGATAATTTTGGTCGTGATACTAATGAATATCCTTAGTCAGAAAGGTGGGTGATTCGATGATGTGGATTATTTATTGTTCGAGTCTCAACGATAAAATTGATGATAAATTCTTTTAAATCATAGAAGATAGTAGATATCATGCTCTACTTGACTCTTCTAATGGATTGCTTATTCACCGCAGCTTAAACTTGATGTCTATTGTATTTTATCGCTTAACATCTTTGTTGAAGGCTAACGATAATTTATTCTCGCATTATCTTAGTCATAATATTTCTTACTAGGCTAGTTGAGCTCACCCTTTGATTTCATTGTTCTCTTCAGGAAATGAGAATATAGCTGGGACTAGTCGGGGAACGGAGTGACGGTCCAGATGTTTGCATTAGTAGTCCTCACTATTCTATGAAATAGTGTGATAATAAATGTATTGAGGACTTATTTTGAGTTTGAATACTGTCTAGAAGATAATATTTGTATTAAAACTCACAGCTCATGTTGTATATTTAAGTTTATATTTATATTCTGTACCATGTATTTGGCGACTTAGAATGGGTGATGTATACCTATTTTGGGGACGTCACATTCTTCGCTGAGATCAGGTGGTTCCTTCTTAAAGAGAAAAGGTATGTTGACTTATCTTATAACTTTCCTTTTATTAGATGATGGTCACTCAGATGACGCTTTGTGTCCTTTGCTGCAATGGACAGGATGGTGATTCGGTCAATCCTTTCTGGTGGCGCTAGTAGGGGCACTAATCCTCCCAAGGTGGCGAGGATGAATGATGCGCACACCGAGGTGAGCTCTTATTAAGTGACACCTTCAGCTATGCCTTCCCAGTTGGTGACTTCGAGCGTTACTCCAGAGATTTCCCCTTCGCCTATAACTTCTAACCCCCGCCCGTCCACTCCTCCTGTAGGAGCTCATGTAGGTGCACCGATTCAGTCTGGTTCTATGATAGGGGATCCGCAAGTCACAAGGGAACAACTTGGGAGATTTGTGTTTCCATATGAGATTTAGCAGATTAGTGCTTTGGGCACTGAGGGGGTTATCAACACATTTCTGGAGGGTTTGGCTTAGGTAAGAATCCTTAGTTTTTTTTTTTGCACTTGGTCATTCTTCTGTCTTTTGTCTTCTTCAGATTTCCACTGCATTTGTATGCTTGTTCTCGAGGGCTCATTATTACGACCAATTGAAGCTTAACCATGAGGCTGTGCAGAAGGAGCTTCTCCCTGCTCAGGGGAGGATTGCCGAGCTCGAAGCTACTGATATGGCTTCTCGGGCTGAGATTTTGGCGACTCGAGGGAAGGCCGCACTTAGTGAGGCAGCTTACTCGATGGTTGAAACAGATCTCTCTGCTATCCGTGAGAGGACAATTGAGCTCGAGGTTGAGCTTTTGGCGACCCGTGAGAGGGATGCACTCAGTGAGGTGGAGCTTGTTGAGGCCCATGAGAGGGAAACTAAGCTTGAGATTGAGCTTCAGGCTGCCTATTTGAAAGTGGAGGCAGAATTGAGGGCAGCTCAGGAGAGATCTTCTCAGGCTAAAGCGGATCTGAAGTATGTTGTTGCAGGTGCTTTCATTGATGGCTATGAGGATCTTCGGGGCAAGATCTCTGCTTCTTTCCTTGATATTGATTTCTCAGGCTTTGTGCCAACTGAGGCGCCTGACGATGGAGGTTATGAAGATGCTAAGGATGATGAGGATGACCATGAAAGTAGTTAGAGTGCTAGGGACTTTTGATTTTTTTTTAGGGAGGCAATATGGTATGCATCCTTACTTTTGTAATGATACTCCTTTGAAATTGAATGAAAATGCAATCTTTTGGAGTAAAATGTAGGAAATTTAATTACCGACCTAAAAAACGTAATTTGAACATTGGATAATAATCCTAAAAAAGACAAATAAAACCAAGTCCCTAACTATACTACTTTACTTCTTCAAGGTGTCACTGGTAATACCTCTTCAAGTGCTCAGCGTTCCATGGATGGGGTAAGACCTTCCCTTCAGAATTCTGGATCTTGTAAGTTCCTGGTCTCACCACTTCTATTATAAGGTACGGTCCTTCCCAATTTGGTCCTAGTTTTCCTTCGCGCGAATCTTTCGTGGCGAGGATCACCTTCTTGAGGACCCAGTCTCCTGGTTGGAAGGAACGAGGCTTCACCCTTGAGTTGTAGTACTTCACCATGTGACGCTTGTACTCTGTGTTGCGGACCACAACCATCTCCCTTGCCTCCTCTACCAAGTCAAGGTTGATGCAGAGTCCTTTCTCATTGGTGGTAGGGTCATGGTGTTAGACCCTTAGAGAGTTCACCCCAATCTCTACAGGGATGACCGCCTCAGTTCCAAAGGCTAGTGAAAAAGGGTTTCCCCAGTTGGAGTTCTTGGCGTGGTTCGGTAGGCCCACAATACACTTGGGAGTTCGTCGACCCAAAGTCCCTTCGCTCTTTCAAGCCTCGTCTTCAAGCTTCGTAGCACTGTTCTCACCATGACTTTTTCTTGTCCATTTGCCCGCGGGCGAGTTGGGCTAGAGTGCGACTGCTTTATTTGAAGTTCGGAGCAGGAGTTTAGCAGCTTATTATCGAATTGTTTGGCGTTGTCACTGACAATAGCGTGGGGTATGTCGAAGCGACATACTAGATTCTTCCAAATGAAATCTTTAACCTTTGCATCTGTGATTTTTGCTAAGGGTTCGGCTTCAGCCCACTTGGTAAAATAATCAACTGCTACCACCACGAACTTGCATTGTCCTTTGCTTAGAGGCAACGTGTAAGACCCCAATTTATTATAAATAAAATTTAATTTCCTATATTCATTATCTTGAAATAATAAGGAATTAATTTGATATAATGCTTTGGTTATTTTATGAAATGTGCAAATTTTACAGAATAAGCAAGTGGTTATAAAATATTCATTTTTGTCGGGGAATATTCGTTTGGTCGTGGAATATTCTTGTTGTTGGGGAATATTCGTATGACGGCGCAATCATTTGTGGGCCCCATAACGGAATAACTGTCGGATGAAGAAAACGACAAGTTTGAGTTTTTATAAATAACGGTGTAGTTGTTACCGTTAACAATGTTGGAATACCCGGTGGTTAAAATACAATAATGCGCGTGGTTACACAGTAGCACACGGTATTGCACAATATTTTTGAATTATTGATTCTTACGTAAGAAGGCACTACTCAATAATTTTTATAGTAATAACTGTTCAATATTTTATTTTATTGATTCAATAATTGCTGCGTTGATATTTTATTTTATTGTTGTTTCAATAATTGTCACTGCACGGTATTTCCCATTATCAGATCAATAATTCATATTATTTGAATAATATTATTAGATAGCATTATTGGCAATGTCTAGAAAGTTCTGTCAATGAGAGGTTTGGTCACCTAATTGTGCGCCAGTAAGGAGAAATCCTTATAAGAATGCCCTCTCTTTCCTGGGAACGGCCTGGTTGTCATTATTGTGATTCTATAATATTATTTGTGAATAATTATTTCACTACAAAAAAATGGGGCTTCAGCAACAACCGATTTTCGTTGCTAAAGGTGCCAAATTTCGTTGCTAAAGGGTTTTGGCAACGACTTTACTGTCGTTGCGCAATGAGCGTTGCTAATTG
Source organism: Panax quinquefolius (assembly GCA_020205615.1). Lineage (NCBI taxonomy): Eukaryota > Viridiplantae > Streptophyta > Magnoliopsida > Apiales > Araliaceae > Panax > Panax quinquefolius. The sequence goes on along the minus strand of CM035163.1, from coordinate 45,483,530 downwards.
TTCCGCAATGAACGTATTTTTTTCATTGCCAAAACTAATACATTTTGCAACGAAATTTGGCTTTCGTACAGAGACATCGATCCTTTAGCAACAAAATGTATTGTTGCGTAATAATTAAAATTTTGTTGCTAAAACCGCATTTTCATTTGCAGTAAAAGCACCGCTAATTGGCAAACGAAATGAACTTTTTTTTTTTCAACCATGCATTTTTGTTGCAATTGACACCATTTTGCAACGACATTTTTCGTTAAAGATAAATTATGAAAATTGTTGCCTAAGTTTGCTTTCGTTGCGGAATGTAAACTTTTTAGCAATGATTTTCGTTGTTGATTATATTATTTGGCAACGACATTATGCTGAATCAACAACAAAAATGTTTGTTACTGGTTATTTTTCAATAGCAACGAAAGTCGTCAATTAGCAACGACATTATATGTTGCAATTTCTTTATATGTGCAACGAAAGTTGATATGATTTGCAACGATAAAAAATGTTGCCTTTTATTTTAGTATTAGCAACAATATCCTCTCCGTTATTAGATTAATTTTTCGTTGCCAAATATTATATTTTTAATGCCATTAGCAAAGAAAATTTGTTGCTAAATTTATAAAAAATTGTTGCTATATTAAAACTTGTTCAATGCTTTGGTAACGAATTATATTGTTGCCAAATCAAAATTTGACATTCTTTTGTGCACTGACCAAATTTCAATGTCCCTATAGCAAATAATGGCAAAAATACAAAAAAAAATTAAAATATTATTAACTTAATAAAATCATCCACTAAATAATCATTTATTATCTTTACAATTAACCATCTAAAATTACCACAATTCTTCAATCAAAGTATATATCTACATATATAGAGAGAGTACACTTCATAATTTCGTCCCTTGTCTTCCGTAAACGTAGCACGAAAATTTGATACCTAGTATTATATAAGGGTGTCGTAGAAAGCAGTCTTCCCGCATATATTTAAAAAATAATAGTAAAGTCGAGGAAAAATGAAGCAAATAGGTCACCAGAGGCACTTAGTGCCAAAATCAATACACAAAGACAACAATGTTATGTTATTTTCTTACTAATCAAGTGACATGGAAGAAGGTAATACCTTTTTATTGACTACAAAATTAATATCTAAATCAAATATCCTAAAGAAGACAAGCATGTGTTTCGTGAACCTCCTCCAGCTGGTTGGTATGCTTTATTTATTACAAAGACAAGCATGTACTAATTTCATGCTTATCCTGAAGAAGATAAATATGTTGTGTTATTTTTTCGAAGTTATGTATCTGATGCTAGAGAAAGGGTTTGGCTAGTGCAGTTGGCCTAAAAAATGAAAATAGAAACTTGATTAAAAAAATGAAAATAGAAACTTGATGCTAGAGAAAGGTTTGGCTAGTGCAGTTGCCCTCTTTAAGTCCATCAGAGTAGCCCCAATTACTAGTCCGAGTCCCTGCAATTTTACTCCTTGTAGTAAATAAAGCATAGCATAGCAGGAATGGTTGTCATTGTACCATATTGATTAGCTTATCTTATCTTAGATTAGATAGATGGAAGAAGGCATACCTGAGCTACTACAATGCAGAGGAAAACTGTAAGCATGGTTAGGAAAAATGCCTTTCCTACTAAAGCCAGTTTGGTTTTGACAGGTCCACTTAGAGGCTTGTAACATAAATGAATAAAATAAAGAGGATTTGCAGAGGCTGCAGCAACTCCTAGACAGGAACCCATTTTCAATTCTTTGTACTGCTCTGCATCCAAAATTGTAGCAGAAAGAACATCGCTGTACAATGTCGCAATCTTTTTAGCCTCTTCTGCCAGAACCCCTGAGGTATAAGAGCCATCATCAATAACAAACAATCAGTACCATCTAGCATTGTAGCAAAACAAACATAACTTTCAAACAAAAACTCGAAATTAAGAAACAAACATAATTCACAAACTGAAAGGTTAAACTGGATATATAACTTGCATGCTTTTATATTGTTTATCAATAAGTTTACTATATTTACCTTCATTCTGCTTTTCCTTTTTGGGCATTGAGACCTGGTAAAACTTTTTACAGTCAGGCGTCAGCTGCACCAGTTACAGGCTTGACAGTGTAGTTGGTAAGGACCATAGTGTCTTTAAACTGGTAGGTAGGGGTGCCCAACTTTTCAATTTATGTAAGAAAAGATAAGAACTAAAAAGGGTTGTAGTAGTTGTAGATGAATAAGAACAGTAACTACGTACACCAGTTCAATCTTCAATACAAATACAGTAAGTTTTAACAGAAGGTACAGAAGGAGAAGAAACAGGAGCATTAACAATCGTACTAGCTAGCCTTGCTTTATTGCCCATATATAACCTCATTAAATTCCTGGACTGAAAAAGCTAAAGTTTTGCTATCATTAATTCTATCTCAGACGAGGAAAGAGAAGAAAGGAAGGCTGATTGATAACAGAAAGAACTAGCACAGTCATTCTTACTTGAATTCTACCACTAAAACTAGCTATTAGAATTAAGAGTTGCAAAACTAAACTCAATATGTATATTTATCTAATTGTGTAGAGGGTTTGGACCTGTGTGAATGATTCTCTTATCGTCGGAATATGTAGCAGCTAACGGAGATGGACTTGAAGCCGTAGCTGCCGCTTTTCCTTCCCTCTTGCCGCCGCAGCTGCCTTCTTCTGATCTGAAACAGAGCTGCGACATAGAAAAAGAGTCCATCAGAAAAATTAAAATACAGTTTACAGTCCAACATGTTAAAAGCCAAAAAACAATTGCACACAAATTAGGTTATAACTTAATATGTGCTGACATTTAGCTATTCTTTTTTGCTAAATTTAGACTGAATAAAAGAAAGAATAAGAACAAAGTGCACGGGACAAAGCCCCAAACAGTATACCATAGCCATCATAGGACAGGCCCTATGATGGCTGTAGTAAACCACAGCTAGACTAGCATACATGATTCAACAGAGAAAAAACAACAGTAAAATAGCCAACTTGCTTGGACAACGTTGGTGCAACAACCAATCCACAAGCCATAACAAAACCAAAACAACAACACGGCATATAGAAGACCATCTGCCCCGCACAGCAACCAGCATCTCAGTCACCACCAGCACATCATATGATATCCAACTCATAGTGCAACAACAATACAGATAGCAGCAGCACATAGGAAGCCCAGGGTAGCATCGACATTTCCTCTTTCAGGCCCAAAAACACCTGCTCAAAGGGTTCAACCCATCACAACTATGACTGCAACTGCTCAACCACTGACTGCAGTTCTGAAAACCACCACATAGCAGCAGACAGACCGACAACCCAGTCACAGCACACACCACATACCCGTAGACAGAACGAAATAACCTTCAGCCACAACCTCACATAGCAAACGACAACATCCTGCAAACCAAAACAGATCATAGCCCACACCTGGAATACCCGAACTACAACAACGTGCTTCAGCAATATGCTTTTCCCCCAATCAGTAGCAGCAGCACTGCAGAGGATAAAACTTCTACAAACCAACAGTAACACCTATTGCAGTAGGTGCAGCAGAAACCAAAAGAAGCATAAGCCCCAACCATCCAATTCCCCACAAGTAGACAGCAGAATAGAATAGCAGGCAGCAGACAAACTAAGCAACTCCTAACATGTACAGAGCAGCTGCAACAATTTTCAAGGCCAGCAGCACACTGCAGCACCTCCCCTACTCATGAGTCAGCAGCAGCAGAACCTAACAGCTCCAGAGGCATATGAGGTAAACCATAAGCAAAAGATCAGCTGAACTGCCTAGCCCCAACCAGACTGGAAACCATGAAACCCATATCTGCTATAACCAAGACAGAACCATACCAGCATCCATATGCTAATGCGTTAAGATTATATTTTCAATAACTACACAAACCCCTGACACAAAAATTACAGACCAACCCTATTTAGACTAATAACTTCTATCTAATGAGTTAACGAACATATCTAACATTGCCGGCGAATCATATTTCATACCAAAAAAACTGTATAAAAATGTGAAGCAATATAACACTATCAAATGAACAGCAGTTAAATAACAATAAAAGGAGAACTGAGGTTAATCTTACATAAGCCAACAACCACAAACACGAAAAAACCAAGTAATATGGGGCCAACAGGATAGTTATCCCCTTTCTTGGAAACTGTTTCTGAAACTTCTCCACCTTCCTATTAGCAAGTCGTTTTGATGTTGTCTGAAAACAAACAAATCATAGAGTTCATTCAATGATAAGAACCATATAATTTTATGTTGTCTTTCAAGTTTTGATGACATTAATGCAATTTAGAATAAATCATGTATGAAAAGAACCATAGAATCATATACTCCCTCCATTCCAAAATATAAGCTTTGTTGAAGTCAACTTGAAACATTTTCAAAACCAGAATTGACAAGGTTTCCATTAATTTTAGTATGATGACTATTGTAAACTAATCATTATAAGATTTATAGTTTCAAAAATGTTAATGAATCACCTCAATTTTGAGCTTGATAATGTTTTAAATTAACTTTCAAAAGTCAATAATGATAGTATAATTTGGAACGGAGGAAGAATATAAGATCAAGTTTGACTTCAAAGTCAATATGATATATTTTCAAATTCAAAACTGAAGCGATTCATTCACATTTTTGAATACGATAAAACTTACGATTAATAGTATTCTTTAGTCGGTTAACAATTTTCATAATTGTGTTGTATATAACCGGTTATATGAATTCATATTAATTTTGAGTTTGAAAAAAATATCAAATTGACAAAAATTTGAAATCGATCCCCTATATTTTGAAACAAAGAGGGAGTACTGTATACTTCTAAGATCGACATTGATGTTCTAATCAGTAATGTCAAGCCTATCGGTCAACTATTTGGGGAAAATATGATCAAATTATCAAACAACCAAGTTCAAGTAATCAGTACCATAACAAACTGGAAAAAATCGAGGGAAAAAAACATGACAAAAAAATATCTTATTTCAGGAGTGTTTGTTTTAAAGTTTTCTATAAGAAAAGAAAACACAGAGATTGAAATAAAAGTAGGATTTTAAGAAAGAAAATAGAGATTCTACATTTACATTGGGGTTATACTCATAAACCTTAAGGCTATCACCAATTATTATAGAGAATATAAAAACTTTGATCTAATATCACATATCTCAAGTAACAACCAAAATAAAATCGAAAACCAATCAAAAAAAACCCTGGAACAGAGATCAATAGAATTGAAAATAGAACGTACCTTGAAATCTGGTGCGAGTTTGGATGCAAGAAAAAGGAAATCTAGGGAAACGAGGAGAGAGACTACCTTCAACATTGGGTTGTGAAACGAGGGAATAAAGAGTTGGAAACAAAATTGGGGAATAGGGCTGAACGTATTTTCAAATGTCGTAGTTAAGAAATTCATACAAACAACGCATGTACACATATTCGGTATCTGGTATAAGAATCAGTAAAGAAGATTGAGAAAGTAAATTGGAATCATGAAAATTACTACTTGAAATCGCAGTATACCTGGATTGGAGAAATACCAGAGAATGAAGAAGAAGAGCAACACAATCAGAGGAATCATGTAAATCCACTTCTTCCCAGATGATTTTGGGCGTAAATTCTGTATGTTATGCTCGATTTTGCCTCTGCCGGATATAGGAAAATCAATGGCTAAATCGAGATCTAGTTTTGGGATGTGAGATTGAGACTTCACTTGAGAATTCGAGATCTGGGTACTGGGTCTAGGTTTGGGAATTTAAAATTTATGAACAGATATTTATTTATAAATTTATAAATATTTTATCTAAAATTTATAAAATTTAGATATAAATATTTTTTATAAATATTTAGAGATAAATTTATAAATATTTA